>JARHVA010001903.1:727500-1410000 GCA_037957365.1 Torreya grandis | reverse complement strand
GGAGCCAAATTAACATGAATATCTAAAAATAATCCAAAATTCAAGTAAGATATATCAGGAATAAGTTTTTTGGCTTGATGATATTATTTTCTCAGAGGTTCAATCCTATTATTTATGAAGATGTTCAAATAAAATAGGGAAGTTTTTTTCTTGAACATATAAGTAAGTTATGTAGAGGCTATTGTAATAATTTTCCTTAACCATGAACACTGACCAAAAGCATTTGAATATTTAATTTAATATGAAAAAAAATAGCTTTTTTTCAAAAAAAATGAAGGAAAATAATTTTACCGTTATTATATACAATGCAACTTTAGATAAAAGGTGATTTCAAGATCAGTTCATTTTCTGCTGCATTAGCCACCTTATTTTCAAAATTCATTCTTGGTTGTAAGTTATAATTCAACCTTTTCAATTAACACAAATTTACAATTTCAAACTTAAATACATCAATGCATTCTCTTTTATAATTATATATTTTAGCATACTCTAGTCCCTTATGATATTTGATATATTTGCATTCTCTGTTATAATTCTATATTTTAACATACTTTAGTCCCTTGTGATATTTGATTTTTTAAATAGTGATAGTATAAATTTGTCTTAAAATTCAATCATTTTTATAAATGTGTACTTATTCCCATTTTTTATAGTGTTAGAGGAATTTTTTTTCCATGTTTATTTCCTTTCATTAGTGTTACTTTTTAAATTTATATTTTAAAGGGCATTTGTTACTTCTCATTTCCATTTACAAGTTTAAAGGACAACTCTATTACTTTAATTTCAAATTCAAATATATATAATTTAACATAAAAATATATAAATTCTCAAAAATAAAGAATTCAACATTAAAAAAAATATAAATAATTGATAATCTTTTGAAAGGACATCAATATAATTATACAAGATTTGGGAATTTATCGCATTTATACACAAAACTTATGAAACAATTAGTGAATTTTTTTACAACTAAAAAATATAATTATAAATATTATCGCCATCTCAAAATTGTAAATATAACATTGTAAATTTGAATAGTGTAAAAATATTACTTTTTGAATAATATCAAATTTTAAAATTTGTTAGAATCTATATGAGTGTAAGTTATGTTTCCCAACAACTTTAAAATTTAAATAATATTATATATTTTATTAAAAAAATTAATTATTCTAATTATTTTATTTATTTAAAATTATATCATTCATCTATTAAAAATTACTGCCCAGTAAAAACACTTATATTTTTATGTATCGCATAGTTAGTTTATTAAATATTTAAGACACAAATATATGTAAAGTTGTTAGGATGGAAATTTGAACCATTTAGGGTGTTTGAACATTGTGTATTACCCATAGTTATATTATGAATATTATTAGTTATATATAATGATCTAAATGCATGAAGAGGTTCCTCAAGACTACCTTGTCATTGTGTTACTCTTATCGACAATTTTTCATGCACAATATATTCAATGTTACCACTATATAATCTAAAGCATTCCTAAATTAGAAAACAAGTATAAGTGTATTGCATCTATGTGCAACCTCACATCTTTGTGGTATTATGCAACACCTTGTGACACTTTGTGGTACCTTATGTAGATACCTAATTTCCATACAATTCATGTTATTACCACATCTTTGTCATGTTCTGTTACACTTGGATCTTTTGTGTACATTTGCTTATTTCTAGGACACTTTTCCATCACATTAAATCCTTCATAACATTTCCTCATCCATATTTTCCCATGAACACCTTAGATCTATCAGTTGTCTACATGAGGATCCATCTAGTCATATTTCGGTCTAGCTTAATCTCAATTTTTAGCCTTTTTTAACTTATCCATAATCAATAGTCATCAATTCCAGTATGACTATAATCATGGGTGGTCCATTATGTTAATTTATATTTTTTGGGTTCTTTGATCCATGTGTTTATTTACCATGCCTTGATTTCTAATTCTCACTATTTTCCATGGTCATCCTACGTATGAATGTATCCAAAAAATTTAATTCAAAGGATTTTGTATATATGCATGTACCCTAAGCCATTTATCATCTCTAAAACATGTGATTTTCTATTTATTAAGCCACACATTGATCATATCTTTAGAAAAATATTCAAAGAGCTTGCACATTGATCATACTCTGCCCCCATCATTTATTAAATTATTTTTCCTACCTACTTGTGATAAGATAAGGTTACATTACAGATCATATAATTTCATTTAATTATCTAGGGAGAGGACATTGAGCCATTTATCTCATTTGGGTTTGGAAAACTCACAAACACTAAGACTACATTGATCATTGATTTTAAATGTGTAGGATATATGGCCACAATCCAAAAGGGGACCCAGGCCAATTAACCTTACACATTGTCTATATTATTATAATATTTTGGTGAATTAGGGTAATGTCAAAAGACTACATATTTTAATGTTTATGAGCATCACTAGATCAATTGAAACTAGGATTGTGTTTATTTGATGCTAGTGAATCATATTATAAAGTTTCATACCCCTAGGATCGATAGGGCCACAATTGTGTCATTTTTCCATAATCAAAAACATAATGCCATAATCAGTCATATGATTTTAGATTTTCCATAATCAACTATGGCTATTTATAATCATCTTCATTGAGATCAATTTTATTCTAGGGTTTTAGTTTGCATAGTGCCAAAGTCTTTTTTTCAATAAGCTAGTTCCAAAACTAAGTGTGTTTATTTCATTTATTTATCTCTCTCCTTCTATCAATCATTTATATTTAATTTAATTTCAGACTCTTTTGATTCATGTTTTGAGTAAGTATGATTATTTTTATTCACTATATTATATCTCCCTTAGTATGATTATTGTTATTCACTATATTATATCTCCCTTATGTCATTTTTTACCTAGGTGGCCTAGTTTCATTTACCCTTGCATCACTATTTTTTTTTTAAATCAATGAAGTCCTATATTTTATAACATATCAATCTTATCCTTTCATTATCTCTATCCCTTTAGTGTTTGTTGTGGTTGAAGATTTGATTTATCTATGGTTTTTATTTATTATTAAAATATTAGTAGTCCTAACCTCTTTCATGTTTTTCATTTATACATATTATGTTAATAAATAAAGGTATAGTTTTAATCCCTACTAGCTGAAGTGCTATATTTATTGGTATAACTAATTATTTGATTCATTTTAATTTTCTTGGTACAAGTTCTTATTTGAAAAAAATGGTATTTTTTAGTTGTATTCCTCCTCCTACAGTTTTCAATAATAAAAATGATAGAAATGTGAATGGTGAATATGCATATGATGAAAATGATTATGATGTTATGAATGACAATGAAGTACATCAAGAAAGAGTTAAAAGACTTAATTTAAACCATAAATTAAGGAAACCCATAAAAAATTAGAAGACATATTGTTTACATTACAAGAAGCACAAAATAAAATTATGTTTAAGAAATGAACATGTGAAAATGATCCTTTAAGTGTTTCTAATTTACCTTATAGATGGTATCCTTCTACATTAGCTGGTGATTCTAGTGTTCCTACTACTACATGTATGCCTCCACTTAGTACTTCTCCTTGATTTGTTATGTGTATTATTACATTGCCTACTACTTTTTTGGTGCCTCATACTATTACTATCTCTTCTAAACTCATTTATAATGTTATATTTTTTGGTCATGGAATTATTTAAAACATAAAAGAATCTATTCTACACATGTTATTAATAATTGTCTCATATACATGTTAGTACATCATGAGATATAATGATTTGACAAGTTATTCAAGATATGCAAATATAAATCAAACAACTTTCACAATAATATCAATATATAGCCATGTGGTCACTTCTCATGAGATATACACATCAAATTGGCTCATGAGGTACTTTTTTACAACTTTCCTATAGGTTTACTTGTGCCTAAATATGAAGTATACAATGATAAGGTTGATCATTCACATCATATTCAATCCTTTTATACTTCATGAGTTAGTTTTATACATGATGATTTATTGATTACTAATCTCTTCCCTATATTTATTAAGTACCATGCCTTGGCTTGGTTTTATTCCCTACCATTGGGCTATGTGCATCATTTCAATGATTTGGCCAATAGCTCCTTAGCTCACATTTAAATCAATATTCATCTAAATGTCACATATTTTGTAACTTTCCCAAATTAAACAATGACCTAATGAGAATGTTAATGGTTATGTGCTTAAATTAAAAATTACGCTTACAAAATGTTAAGAACCTCTATACTAAAATACATAATAACTGCATATATTGATTACAAAATATAATATTCATTTTTGGCAAGAAGGAATAACTCCATAATAACTTGCCACTTTGATGGGGCTACCTCCTTATCATATCTATGCTCTAATTTATTTATATTTTCTTGGATGCATAACAATGGCCTATGTTCCTCTATTTATACTATTCTAATCTATCTCACTCTTTCATTCTATGCATGTGAGATTATTCCTCTATGACATTACTATTCACACTACTATTACATTCCACTATTCTACCCCAAATATACATTATATTTCCCTACCTAGGTATATTATATTCCATCCCCCTTAACATGTTTCACCCTAAAAATATGCAAAGAATTACAAATCAAAAATATGTATAAGACCAAATGGAAGCATGTCCATGCATCTTTTTCTTCTTCCACTTCTTTTTTTATGATTGGAGATGAGCAGGTACATCAATAATGTGAAATTAAGTACTATAGCATGATGTTTAAATTCATATAGATCATTGGAGGGAAGAACTACAACTAGAAACATTACATGTCAAAAAGTTATAGTTTGTCACTTACATTTGAAGCTTGGTGATCATGATCTCAAAGTAAGAATAAAGATGATAAAAAAAATTATTGGTGAGAATATGGAGGATACATGTCATCCCCCTTAGCATTATTATTTACACATATTATTTTTGAATTGGCTAACCCCAACAAATAATACATAATTTTTTTTAAAACATTAGTGGCCACCATGGGCTCATCAGTGGCATGCTTAGATGCTTCTATTGTTGGTATGGGTGTATATAGTACTTAATGGGGTGCATCTAAATGTGAATCAATCTCATCCAAAGTAAATAAATAATCATACCAAGTGTTGCAAAAATCCTCCAAATATAACCATGTAGTTATGTCCATCTCATATGCTTCAATTATAGGAAATGAATCCTCATATCATGTATAGTAGTTATTCTACCAATTGAATCATGCATTAATTTTCTTATCTTAATGTGTTAGTATATGGGAGTGAAACAGTATATCTCTACTTAATTAATTTATATTAATGCTTAGTTTATTCAAATAAACATCCAATTTTAAAATTAATAAACTTATTTGATATTTTTTGGCAGCAATGAGTAAAATAGTCATAATATTGTTGTATGTGTTTTATAATAGTATCAATTAGTAAAACTATGATAACTTCCTAAATACTCAATTAAATTCAAAATTGTAAAATTTTATGGAAATCTAGAAAAGAGGGGCACAAAACCTAGAAATTAATTGGTGTAATTATTTCCCATTTGAGAGAAGCATAGAGAAGAATAGTTGGGCTTTTTTAATATTTTACATAAAAGTAATTAATAAAACTATTATAACTTTTGAAATAATTAATCAAATTCAAAACTTCAAATTTTTCTCAAAATCTATAAATAAGGCACATATAACCCATATATAGTTTGACATAATTCATTATAGTCTAAGAGATATATGGAAAAGAATAGTCAAGTTTATTGATGAAAAAAAATTGCACTTGTAAATGGTAAATTTTGGCTATAGATTCTAAATGTGACAAGAAAACAAGATATATATCTGAATTTTAAAAAGCTTTACGATGCAATGGATAACTTTAGATTTGCTCCATGAAGCTCCAAAATGGTCCTGCAATAAAGATCATAGAAATGGCCCTAGAAAGAGCATTGATACCAAATGTTAAGAACCTCTATGTCAAAACACACAATAACTACATATATTAATTATAAAATACATTATTCCTTTTTGGTAGAAATGAATCACTCCACAATCACTTGACACTTCAAGGGGGCTACCTCTTTATCGGAGAAATGCTCTAATTGATTTGTATTTATTTGGATGCATTATAATTTCATGTGCCCCTCTATTTATACTTTTATAATATATCCCACTCTTCCATTATATGCATATGTGATTATTCCTCCATGACATTACTATTCATACTACTATTACATTCCACTATTATACCCTAAATATACATTATATTCCCCTAACTAGGTATATTACACAAAAATGTTTAACTAAATACCTGACAGTGAGTTATAAATCAATTTCTCTAATAATTTTATTAAACTTATCAAAGTTAAATTTATTATTAACATGTATACATCTTTCGATGACCTTTTTCTTATAGTTATTTAACTATGAGATCAATATTTTAGAGGCCAACATGATTAAATATAGATATAATTTCCTTACCTCTATTAACTCCAAATATCAAAGTAAATCAACATTAAAGGCTAAGGATACTGATACACCTACTTTTCAAGATAAGAATAAAGACGTAAAAGTGGTATCACAACCATTAAATAGACCTATCCTTCCTTTTAGAGTATTAGATAATTTACAAGGTTATCCAATAATCTTCACCAAGTGCTTAAGTAGTTTCTTAAATGTAACATGATATCTTTACCTCCATAATGTGAGTTGGATACATTTTGACCTCTACATATGAACTATGATTTGAATGCATATTATAAGTACCATAGATCTTAAATACATACTACCAATAGATGTTATACATTGAGACATATGATACAATATTTATTGATAGCAATGTTATTCAAGTGGAAGGATATAATAATACATTGAATGAATTAGTCTCTCCTTTGAATCAATGTTGTAAAAAATTTAACAATCCAAGCCCAAATCATGATACCAAAAATAAAGACAATGTTCACATGGAAACATGTACACAACTAATGATTTCAAATTCTCACATATTAGATTATGTTTTAGGTATGGTTGTAGTTTCACAAAAATAAGTCTCGTCCATTACATTTTATGAACATGAAATTTTAATAGATATTTTTAATAATGGTCCACAAATTATACATATTTTTATTTATTAGTATCCTAATACTAAACATAACATTATAGTTAACAATGGTTCAATTCAAAACTTATGTACAATGTCATTTCTTAATAGTAGAGGGTATATTCAATAAGACTTACTTGTTACATCCATGGTTTCTAAAGGTTGTGATGGTCACATGGATTCTTATCAAATGACATTCCCTATCATTATAGGTTCTAAATATGAGACCCTTTTAGTATGGTTTTATGTATTTTTGTATAACTTAACTCAAAATATATTACTTCAATGCCCATGGCTTAATAAAATGAGATATATCACATCCAAATTACACTAATGTATTAAGTTTTTGCATGATAACAAAGTGTTTACTATTTTTGGCACACATTATAAGTTACCTACCCAACATCAAAATTAACATGAGGTAATGCCCAAAGTGATTTCTAAACAAAAAATCATATAATATCAAGTTAATAAATTGAAATTTACAACTCATGTAATTATGGTACTTATAGTTATCTCATCTATAGTTACAACTCCTATACTGAAAGGAACAAAAAATAGATTGTTTCAACCCACAAAGATATATGGTGTTAGTAGAACATCACATTCATTAAAAAAAAATTGAAATCAATTTGATAGAATAAACTTGTAGATAGATATGCAAAATAAAAGATAAGTAATATCATATATTATATCTTCAAATTTTGTCCAATATAATGAATATGCCTTGCATATATAGGCAATGAAGATCAATCCTAACTAAGATATCAAACTAAGTGATCATTTATAATTAAGAGATCAAGCTAATAGATCAAACCTAGGACTAAGAGATAACTATCCCTAAATGTAGAAACAAATAGAAAATATCTCCATAATATCTAAGAGATAAATATATAATATCTCATAATATCTAAAATAAGATAAATGAAATATCTACACATAAATGGGTGGGAATAACTAAATAGAAGGAAATAATAAAGCACCTAGGTGAACATGAGCTAAGGTAAATAGCCTAATCTAACACCCCCCACTCAAGTGAAGCTATGGGACAAAAATAAAGTGGCATATCCATAATATGAGTTCTGAAAACAAGGCTTGATTAGGTACTCATATACAATATATCTTTGAATAAATAAATAAAGAAGATGTCCTTGTGAACACCCTCAAATACAAATTTTAAAACCCCAAGCATGCCATGTAACTCAAGGTAATGAGGTGATGTAAAATGCTTCATAAAGATGTCTACAACATGTTGTTGAGTTAGAATGCACTAACGAACTCCATCTTGAATGTGCTAATGAATGAAGTGCATGTGAATCTCAATATGCTTGATCCACTGGTACTCAACAAGGTTGTGCTAAATATAAATTGCACTTTTTTTATCACACCAAAGTATATTAGTTGAATCCTACGCAAATCTAAACTCTGTCAATAATTAACGAAGCTAAAAAACCTACTGACTTGATATGTTTGGTGTCTTATACTCTACCTCTATAGATGAAAATGCAATAGCTTGCTACTTCTTGAAATTCCAAGTAACTAGAGAAGAACTACGATAAAAAAAAGTAGCCATAAGTGGAATTTTTGTCATCAATATAACCTACCCAATCTAGATTAGTATATCCAACTAATTTAGTAGAACCTTTGGTATAGTGTAATCCAAAGTGGAAAGTACCCTGAAGATATCATAAAATCCTCTTGGTATCCTTCCAATGACTATCATGAGGAGCATGTAAAAATTGAGATACAATCCCAACTATAAAATAAATATCAGGGTAAGTATGGGTCAAGTACATAAGATTTCTAATCAATTATTTATACAATGTAGGATCACAAAGAGGAGTAGTGCAGGTGGAAGTAAGAATAACCCTAGAGTGGAAAGGAGAGGGACTTGGCTTACAATCATTCATGCTAAAATTTTGAATAAGATCAAGGATGTACTTACGATAGCTCAAATTAATCCCTAAATATGATTGAAAAATATGCAAATCAAGGAAAAAGTAAAAAAAACTAAGATCTATCATATCAAACTATGCTAAAAGAACCTACTAAAAACCTTGAATTTAAGAAAAAGAGATACCTATAAGAAGCAGATCATCAACATACAAAAATAGTATAATAATATCCTCTTAAACATGTTATATATAGATGGTAGGATCTAAGTGGCAATGAACAAATCTAGTAGATAGAATAAAATAATCCATCTTCTCATATTAGGCCCAAAAAACTTATTTGAGACTATAGAGAGACCTTTGTAGTTGACAAACAAGATAAGAATCATGAATAAACATAATAGGTTACTCAATGTAGATTTCCTCCTTAAAATATCCTTGTAATAAGGTACTCTTTATGTCCATCTGGTACACTATCCAACCCTAAGATGCAGTAAGAGGAAGTATAATGTACATAGAATCCATCTTGGTAATAAGGGCAAAAGTCTTAAAGTAATCAATAAATTTGACTTATGAAAAACCCTTTTCTACAAGATGTGTTTTTACACTTGTCAATGGACCCATTAACTACATATTTAGTGTGGTATATCCACTTGCATCTTACCAACTTTCTTTCCTTAAAAAGAGAGACCAAATCTCAAGTATGATTTTTCATCAAAGAAATAATACTCATCAATCATCACATCATCCCACTCCCATATCTCATGTGTATACAAAAAGATATGAAAATAATTTATTAATTAATCATAAATCAAAGAAGATAAATCCTGATTATACTTTTGATTATTGATACATTAAATATTAAAGGTCATGACCAAGATGGATCTGCTAGACCTAACCGAGGAATCTCTTACCATAATAATATCACTAGAGATGGTTCTAAAGCCTCTAATCAAGAAACACCATGTAATATCCCTATCTAGGTCCTATGTTTTCATATTCACAAATTCAATGACAAGTAAATTAAAATCTAAGTTAGTACTCACCAAAGCTTATGGCACAAAGTGGGGGTAATAAACATAAAAATTAAACATGCATAGAAGATCTATACTCACATAAATGTATAGGAAATCATAATGCATAGAAAAGAAGTAAAAATGCAAATATAGCTACTCGTAAAGGAGGAATAAATTTAGGAATACTTACCTTTAAAGATGAACCTACCAAGCATCAATCTCTCCCTTGGCCAAGGTGCTTTGTAAGAGGTTGTTGTGGTATGTAAGGATAATAAGGATAAGCCATCTCTAGGATGCACAACTTCTCTATGCATCTAAAAGACTTATCCACAATATAAGATCCGTATCTCCAAAGAAGGTATTGAAACCCTAAGCTATGCTCCTCAAGTAGAATGGTGGATAAGCAGATGTGTAATATAATATTCTTCTTCTCTTCTCTACAAATGATGGAAATATATGTGTATATATATCTAAATCTAACCCTAAACATTTATAAAACTTTAGTCGAAAAGGTCAACCTAATTGACTCTATATCATTATTGATAAAAATAAATTAAGTTTTGGTCTAAGTTGGCTAGGGATTGACCTAGACCCTAAATATGTTTTATCAATTTGAGTATAGGGTCTGTATGGCTAACTATGTAACTAAACCATAAAAAATGTTTTTAGGCTTAAGAAAAGGTTAATGAAGGTGATAAATGGTTGGAAGAGTGTGTAAGATAGGAGACAAATATTAGAGAAATGTATAGGAGATAATTGTGTAGATAGAAAGTGGTGGTATAGAGGTCAAAACTCATGTGAAGAACTAATGGTCTATCCACCCCTTTCTCGGTACACACTTTAAAGCATGCACTCAAAGAGATTGAGAATCTATTATCATGGTTTTTTAAAATAGATAAAAATTGATGAAAATTCCATTTTTACCAATGGCAAAAAATTTAATTGAGCTTGAAACCATCAAAATTTTGATAAATTTAAAAATTTTAATTAATTAATTAAATTTAATTGATTAATTAAAAATTCATAACCAAATCACTTTTTTAACCTGAACTGCTCTAAAATACATTTGAGTCTCCCATGCAAAAAAACTATTAACATTTCCCACAATTTACAAAATCTATTTAACTTTTAATAAATTATGAAAATATATGTTACTTTTATAAAATTTGTGCAACTTACAATTTCCTTTTCTTGCTTAATGTAAATTGCAAACTTGATTTTGTGTTTTCTACAATTCACATATTTGTTTTTTATTCACATGCAAATTATAAATTTATTTTGAGGTTTCATACAAATTAAAAAATTGATTTAAGTTTCTGTGTAAATTATAAATTTATTTTGAGGTTCCGTGCAAATTAAAAAATTGATTTGAGTTTTTGTGTAAATTGTAAAATTTATTTGAGTTTTCATGTAAATTGTAAAATCGATTTTATTTTTCATACAAATTATAAATTTGTTTTGAGGTTTCATGAAAATTTCAAAATCGATTTGAGTTTTCGTGCAAATTATAAAATCAAACTGAGTTTTCATGTAAATTGTGAAATCAATTTGTTTTAAAATACCATGCATATTGCAAAATCGATCTGAGTTTTTGTGCAACTTGCAAAATTGATTTAAGTTTGCCCTTTCTATGTAATTCTAAATTCTATTTTTACAAATCATGCAAACATAAAAGACACCTTCATAAGCCATGTAAATGCAAACCTCCACATTGCAATTGATTTTTTAATGGTGAAAATTATTGTTGCAAATTTAGCTCTCCTTTTCCAACTTACATGTAATTTCATTTAATTTTTATAATAATCAAGCAAATTCAAATATTTTTTTAGGCCATGTTATTAAAGATTGTCTTCCCTTATAAAAACTTTTTCAACCTGCATGCTTGACTCTAGTAATTTTTAGTAAAATAAAAATTGAATTTTTATATATGTTTTTAGCCACCATATGTGAGAAGAAGTTTGCTCAGAATGTAAAATAAGTTATTTTGATTTATTCTTCAACCAAAAAGAAGTCGTACAAGTGCATTCCAATGAAAGAAGAAAGAAAAAGGAAATTTAAAAATCATAAACAAACAAATTTTTTTGTCTTATATCTGCCAAATGATCCAAGAGAAAAATGCATCCACCTTAAATAATTTAAAGATTAAAAAAAGACATTTAAATATCAGAGTTTCATTTTTTATTTTTTATTTTTACTAATCAAGAAACAGGGCATATGGCCATACAAAGGTGCCCCATAGAAAAGGAAAAAGATAGATATTAAAATTTTCAAATAGGTATTTTCAATTATTTTAGCCAAGAAGAGGTTGTACGATGTCAAGAAGGAATAAGGAGTCTTCAAAATCTGATTTTTGTCTTTTGTCTACCCTAACTCCAAATTATATGACCAGCCATACGAATTTCATAGGAGAAATTTGTAAAAAAAAATTGAAATTTTTAATTTTTCCTATTTCTTATATACAAAAATGTAGGACCTACATGAGTCAACATATGTTGATTTAAAAATTTATTTTGGCTTTTTCTAGGTAAAATTTGAGCTGTATGGCCAACCAAATGCCCAAGGGGAGAAGTTAAAAAGCAAATTTTTGTCTTTGAAGTTTTTGTTTTCCCATATGAAAAGGGTATGACCAAATAAGTTGGAGAAGATAGAAAATAAGTGATAAAATTATTTTTAATTTCTTTAGAGTAAAAAGGGAAATGTACAAACTTGGAGAGGAGAATGAAAATAAATTTAAGAAAAAATTGTTCTTGATTTGAAAATTCATAGTTCTTCTTTGCTAGAATTTTCATTATATAATAGTGTCCAGGGAGGAAACATAAATAGAATTAGAAAATTATAATATTATTATTTTAGGCCTGAGATAAAAATATAAAGTAGAAAATTGATATTTTAAAATCAAAGGATGAATTTGTGAAATCACATTTTAGCTCATTTGCATTTGTTAGAAAGGTTTGTTTTATAGATGTGGAGTAATTGATCAAATGGGAAGTCAAAACCGAGAATGGTAATTAAGCAAGAAATTGAAATTCATCGGGTGGTATGGAAAAGGCACCAGAATGAATTTACATAGACAAAATTATGGATTGGCAATAGTGGAGTTTAGGCATAAAATTTCATTGAGTCATTTTGTCGAAAGGTTCATGTGGAAATGGACATATCAAAAACTTATATGGATAATGTATAGACACATAATCATAGTTCAATAAGGTTATAAGACATAAAATAAACATAACATTAAAGAATTAAAAGCAATTGATAAGTGTAAATCTAAATCTACAACCTTTGTAAGCATTCTCCTCGTTCATACCATATGAACGGGCCAATGGCTAAGTAAATTGAATCTATTTTATTGATACATTTGGTCATGAAGACAAGACATGTGAATACTATATTGAGCTTGAGAGATACCACATCTACATACCATCTACATGTTCTCAAGAATATAGGTGTTAGTCAGTCTTGAAGTAATATAAGATTAATAATGATATTAGTATCTCATATGTGCAATCAAAATCTAGAAAGATGAAAGATAGTGAATACCACTTTGGGTGGACATTCTCACACACTAAAAGTGAAGGCAAATGTGCTCTATCAAATGTTTTTGGTCTTTTTTTTAAAATGTTGAATCTTGTTTTGTAATTTCTAGTTGTAAATTTTGTAAGTGTAAAATCACAAATGTAAGTCATGTAAATACATTGTGTCAGATTCATAAATTATAATCACTTTTTCATGTGGTGCAATTGCACCAACACACTTTTATACCACTTAAGTGGTGTTTGTTTGTAAACTCATTTTTGCATCTTCTAAAACATAGAAAAGGTGGTTATGCACTGTAACCACTTCCTCACACTATAAATATGAGTGTAAGGCTCATTATAAAAGGACTTTTTGGTAGTGAGACTATGCAAAGATTTTATCTGAAGATATTTGTTATCAACTCAATAAAGATTGAAACTAGGAGATTTTGCAAGCTTTGTATTCCAAATTTCTTCATGAGTTATATCTTTATATGTAATTCACATGTTTCTATATCTATAATTTCAATTCATCTTTGTAATAATTACCAAATTATTAGATAATGATAATTTCATATTAAGTATTTATTTTATAATCTTCTTGTATTATTTCTATGAATGTGAAATGTTAGTGGGGTTTAAATAATATTTTAATTATCTTTTATAGGTAAATATGGGATGGTTGTCTTTGGTCTGTTATTGGTATTAAAAAATTGTTTCATTGTATATTTTTCACTCCTAAGGGTGTAATTATGTCTTTACCACCCATTGGATGAGAAATATTTCCATGAACACAATGTTTTCTCCTTCTTAGACTATTTTAGTAAGTTTCTACATTTAGTTACCTAGAATTGTCTTTCATTTTCCCCAGGGTTATCATAGTAGTTTTTGTGTTTGACTAACTATAATAACCTTGTTGTCCCCTATTATTTTCTCTTTTATTCCTTTCTTTCTATTATTCCCTTCATTCACCTCATTTTATTTATATCTCCTTTCTATACTTTTAGGTTAAAAGTATGAACCACCCAAAGAAAACATTTTTATTATAAATAGTTGTGAAGAATTTCTCCCTTATTTTCGCTTTTTAGATTTTAATAAAGGTAGTTTTGCCTACTAATAGGAAAGGGACTTTGTCATACATTTTTAATAACATAAGGACTTAGTTCCCATACTGTTGACTCAACATCCAATTTGTCCCCTTCACAAATTTTTGAGCCAAAAGTTTTTGGCAACTCTACTGGAGATCGAGGTGCTTTACACATGATATTTAGATATTTCAAAGAACCTACCTTGGAATGGAGTTTGGTGACTTTATTGAGAAAAAGTACCTAGTAATTTTACCTCCTTAATACGTAAATAGAATTAGTCTACCCCAAACCCAATGTTCCTTGTGTCCCATTAGGAACAAAAATTGGGTCGTTGGCTTTGGCCCAATACAATGAGTTTCCATCAAGTTCAAGGAAGAGATTCTTAAAGTTTTCTAGAGAAAATGGTCGAGATGCAAATAAATATATCTAGGCATTCACATTGTCCTATATCATTTTGGGAGTTATGTATATGTTGTTATGAGACTTTTTGTTGAGACTATCATAGGGCCTATTACTGAGTGGTTTCGACATCTAGAAGATGGATGCATTATGAATTGGGACTCCTTAAATAACAAGTTACTAGATAGATTTAAATCAATTGTAAATGTGTGCACTTTTTCCAAACTTCTTCCAAATTAAAAAGTGATTTGATGATCTGATGACAACATTCATATAATATTTTAACAAATTATTGAGACTAGTCCCTCAAAAAAATCATCCAAGTTTTAACAATCAACTCTACATTTTCATTGATTCTCTTCACCTAGAGATCAAGTTCATCTTTGTGAGGAACAAGGTAAATGACTTGGTGGTTGCACAACAAAATTCCATAGAGATTAAAAATGATTTAATCATATCTATAATGTTGAAGAAATAGGTTTTAATAGGTGCTACACATATTACAAGTGATGTCAAAGAAATAATGAAACTTAATACAATCAAGAGTCGATAATATTCAAAAAAGAGAGTTTGAAGGCAAATTCGTAATCAGACATGTCAAAAATCGAACAAAGAAAAAGAGAAAGTGATACCTATCACATATGATTGTTCAAGTTTCACAATTAAGGAAGAAGGTGAATAGTTAGAAGAAATAATAATTGATCAAAGAACAAATGAAGAATTTGACTTCCCACTTGGTGAAAAAGAGAAAGATTTACCTATTTCATTAGATTGCTTAAACCCCATGGTCCTAGGAGAAAATGAGTTATCTAAAAAATAACTGATAAAACCACATAAGAAAGAAGTAATAATGTAGTGTGATGTTATACTTTTTAAAATATAAAATAATATGGAACTAGTTTTTAGAAAGGGAGACAATTTCTTTTTTATCATAATGAATGACTCAATAGTCAAAAATGAAGATTCCTAGGGTATTTCATTTTTAGAGTCTACCATTTAATAATTCTCCATAGGATATGAATCTAAAGTAATTACACTTATAAAAATTTAAGTTTATAATCATGCTGAGGTTGAGGTCAAAAAAGACATCAATGTAGAACAAATTGAATGGTGCCCAATAATCATTATAAGCAAAATGGAAAATTTCAAGGTAATAGAAATTGATGAAGATGATGATGATGATGACTCATTCAGTGATGAATTCATTTCTACTATGGGAAGCAATTTGAGAAAAAATATCAACACCTCATTCATTTTGAAAAATAAGCATATTATGGTTTTAGCTCAAAAATAGATATGTGACACACTTCTCTCTAATTCAGATATTGTATCTGTCATAGATGCATTTGAATTCATCCAAGAAAACATTGAAAAAATTTAGTGTTGCTTAAAATTTCTCACAAAAGATCAGATAATTCATAATGATTTCATTTCAAAATAGGAAAATATTTTTGATTTGTTCATTCATGATCATCCCTTTGTGAATGATAAATGTAAGTTCCTCTTCCCACCTACTTGGTCACTATTTATAAATATGTTCAAAGTTCATAAGTCAGATCCATTATTTTGAAATGATAGGTACTTCTCCTAGCTGATGATTAGTTTTATATAATCTACACATTCTCTTATGCTCCCTATACATAGTTCTACTTTCCCAATTTTGACTTGTTTCTTTTTCCCATTTCATTTTGGTGTGTATGTTATTTTTCAATAATTTCAACAATCTATCTATTGCTCCTCTTCTGTGTTTTAGTCCTTTTTTTACAAATATTTTTAGTTGTGATCTCTATCTAATAAATATCATGGGCAATCACATGATTTGTAAGAGTGATAGATTGAATAGATTTTCTATGGATCTCTTCAAGTGATCAGGTGATAAAAGTGGATTTTTTTAGAACTAGCAATTTGACCCAACAATGCATGTTTATTTATCATACAATTGAGATGGGAAAAATGATTATTAGTTGGTCGAATCAGGATATACAAATATGAGATATATAATTTTTCAAAATATGAATGGTAAAAAAAATTAAAATGCGGCATTGACTCTATAGCCCAATGGACAAAGTTTGAGTCACATATTGAGATCTACTTATTTTTAAAACTTCAAAATATTGACATTGTAAAATTATGGAATATTTCTATAGTCATGAAGAATAAATTTGTTATATTTTATAAGACAAGCCACAAGGTTTGTCACTTTTGAGTATATGAAATAAAGACACTTCTCTCTTTGCATTTTAGTTTATGTAAAAACACATAACTAAAATGCCCTTACATACATTATGTTTTTGGATATGTGATAGCACCTATCAAGTTGAGTACCTAATACTCACATACACTATCTTTTGACATGTGATAGAACCTATTAGGTTGAGTACCTAACCCTCACATACACTTTATTTTGACATGTGATAGTTTTTTATGGTTTGAGGACCCATCCCTTTTATTGAAGATCAGAGATTTTTTGAATTAATCAAAGTTATTTCTAAAGATTCCATTGTAAATAGATAAAATGTCAGTCTATGAAACTAAAAAATTCAAGTTATTTTTATTCCTTGTAGTTTTAAATCCTAATTAGAGCCATCTGTTGTCATGATTTTTAAAAATTGATAAAAATTGGTGGAAATTCAATTTTTACTAATGACTAAAATTTGAATTGAGCTCAAAACCATCAAAATTTTGAGAAATTAAAAAAATTTAATTAATTTATTTATTAAAAATTCATGGCCAAATAAAATTTTTACCCTAAACTATTCTAAAATACATTTGAGCCTCCCATGCAAAAAAACCAATAACATTTCTCACAATCTTCAAATTTTGTTTAACTTTTTATAAGTTGTGCAAACACGTTACTTTTCTAAAAGTTGTGAAAATTTCAATTTCCTTTTTCTACTTAGTACAAATTATAAAATTGATTTTGTGTTTTATGCAATTTGTAGATTTATTTTTCATTCTCATGCAAATTGTAAATTTATTTTGAGGTTTTGTGCAAATTAAAAAATCAATTTGAGTTTTCATGCAAATTGTAAATTTGTTTTGAGGTTCTATGAAAGTTGAAAAATCAATTTGAGTTTTCGTACAAATTGTAAAATTGATTTGAGTTTTCATGTGAATTACAAAATAGATTTTATTTTCCATGCAAATTACAAATTTATTTTGAGGTTTCATACAAATTACAAAATCGATTTAATTTTTCATGTAAATTGTAAAATCAATTTAATTTTTCATGCAAATTGTAAAATTAATTTGATTTTTCATACAAATTATTAATTTATTTTGAGGTTCCATTCAAATTACACAATTGATTTGAGTTTTTGGGCAATTGCAAAATTGATTTGAGTTTCCCCTTTCCATGTAATTCTAAAATTTATTTTCACAAATCATGCAAATGCAAAATACACTTTCCTAAGTTGTGTAAATGCAAACCTCAATGTTGCAGTTGCATTTTTTAATAGTTCAAATTGTCATTGCAAATTCATCTCTCATTTTCCAATGTGCATGCAATCTCATTTAATTTTTTTACTAATCATGAAAATTCAATTATTTTTCAAGTCATGTTAATTAAATATTGTCTTCCCTTATAAAAACTTTTTCAACCTGCATGATTAGCTCTAGAAATTTTTAGCAAAATAAAAATTGAATTTACATTTGTGTTTTTAGCTTTCACCTACCAGAAGAAGTTTGCTCAGAAGGGAAAAGAAGTTATTTTGATTTATTCTTCAATAAAAAAGAAGTCGTACAAATGCATTCCAATCAAAGAATAAATTTAAAAAAATTAAATATCAAAAATAAGTAGTTTTATTTTGTCTTATATCTGCCAAATTCTCCAAGATAAAAATGTGCCTAGCTTAGAGAATTTAAATATTAAAAAAAAAAATTAAATATCGGAGTTTGATTTTTAATTTTACTAGTCAAGGAGTGGGTTGTACAACCATATAAAGGTACCCTAGATAAAAGGAAGAAAATAGATATTAAAATTTTCAAATAGGTGTTTTCAATTGTTTTAGTCAAGAAGAGGCCATAGGATGTCAAGAAGGAATAAAGAGTCTTCAAAATCTAAGTTTTGTCTTTTGTTTGCCTAAACTCAAAATTGTACGGCCAGCCATATGAATTGCATAGGAGGATTAATTTGCAAGATTTTGTGAAATTTTTACTTTTTTCTATTTCTTATTATATATAAAAATGTACACCTTACATAAGGTGAAATATGGTGATTTAAAATTCATTTTAGCTTGTTTGGGGTAAAATTTGAGTCATACAGCCAGCCATACACCCAAAGGGAGACAAGCTAAAAATCAAACTTGTATTTTAATTTTTAATTTGCCCATATGAAAATGGTACAACAAAAAAAGTTGGATAATATAACAAAAAATTGATAAAAAAAATTTAACTTATTTTGATCGAAAAGGGAAATGTGCGGACTTGGTGAGGAGAAAGAAAATAAATTTAAGAGAAAATTGTTCTTGATTTGAACATTCATAATTCTTCTTTGCTAGAATTTTCATCGTACAACAGTGACCAAGGAGGAAATAAAAATGAAATTGGTAAATTGTAATATTCTTGTTTTAGGCCTGAGATAAAAATATAAAGCAAAAAAATGGGATTTTAAAATCAAAAGACATAAATTTGTGAAATCATATTTTGGCTCATTTACACTTGTCATAAAGGTTCATTTTATATATGTGTATTAATTGATCAAATGGGAAGTCAAAACCGATAATGATAATTGATGAAGAAATTTAAATTCATTAGGTGGTGTTGAAAAGGCATCAAAATGAATTTACGTAGATGAAATTATGGATTGGTAGGAGTGGTGATTAGGCACAAAATTTCGTTGAGTTATTTTGTCAAAAGGTTTATGTGGAAGTGGATAGATAAAAAACTATAAGTGACAGGGGTATGGATAATGTATAGACATGGGGGTCGAGTTTAATAAGGTTGCAAGACATAAAATAAGCACAACATTGAAGAATCAAATGTAATTGAAAAGTTTAAATCTAAATCTACAACCTTTGTAAGTATTCTCCTAGTTTATACCATGTGAACGGGCCAATGTCTAAGAAAATTGAATCTTTTTTATTGATATATTTGGGCAAATGAGGATAAGACACATAAATACTATGTTGATCTTGAGAGATACCACCTCTACATACCATTTGCATGTTCTTGGGCATCTATGTGTTATTCAATCTTGAAGTAATAAAGTATTAATGATGATATTAGTATGTCATTTGTGAAATCAAAATCACTAAAGATAAAAGATAGAGAAGACCATTTTGGGTGGACATTTTCACATACTAAAAATGAAGGCAAATACAATCTGAAAAATGTTTCTGGTCTTTTCATAAAAATGTTGAATCTTGTTTTATAATTTCTAATTTTAAATTTTGTAATTGCAAAATTGTAAATTTAAATCATGCAATTTCATTTTGCTAGTTTTATAAATTGTAATTTCACTTTTACATGTGGTGTGAATGTGCCAATGCACTTTTACACCACTTAAATGGTGTATTTTTGTAAAGTCATTTTTACAACTTCTAAAACATAGAAAAGGTGGTTACACACTGTAACCACCTATCCACGCTATAAATATGAGTATAAGGCTCATTTTAAAAGTAATTTTTTGTAGTGAGACTATGTAGAGATTTTATCTGAAGATCTAATTTTTTTTATCAACTCAATAAATATTGAAACTAAGATATTTTATAAGCTTTGTATTCAAAAAAATTTCATGAGTTATATTTTTGTATGTGATTCACCTATTTTTATATCTGTACTTTCAATTCATCTTTGTAATCATTTTCAAATTATTAGATAATGTTAAATTTACATTAATTATTTATTTTATAATCTTTTTATGTTATTTCTATGAATGTGAAATCTTGATGGGTTTTAAGCAATATTTTAATTGTCTTTATGAGTAAATATGGGATGGTTATCTTTGGTCTATTAGCAGTATTATAAAATTCTCTTAGTGTATGTTTTGTACTCCTAATGGTGTAATTATATCTTTACCACCAATTTGATGAGAGATATTCCCATGAACATAGTGTTCTCCCCTTCTTAGACTATTCTAGTAAGTTTCTACATTTAGTTACCCATAGTTGTTTTTCATTTTCCTAGGGTTATCATAATAGTTTATATATTTAACTAACTATAATAGCCTTGTTTTCCCTTATTCATTTATCTTTTCTTCCTTTCTTTGTATTATTTCCTTCATTCCCCTCATTTTCTTTCTATCTCCTTTCTATACTTTCAAGATAAAAGTATGAACCCCCCATAGAAAATATTTTTTCTATAAATAGTTATGAATAGATTTTATCCTGTTTTTCCCTTTTTTTATTTCAATAAAGGTAGCCCTCCTTGATAATAGGATAGGGAATTCATCCTACATTGTTGAATAATGTAAGGACTCAGTTCCCACACTATTGACTCAAAGTCCAATTCATCCCCTTGACAATTTTTTGAGCCAACAGACTCAAAGAGTTCTTACAAGAGAGAGCATCAGTAACTAATAAAAGTTTGAAATTATTATGTGCATACATATGTCCCACTCTAAGTTCATCACGTGTCACGTAGGTGTAATAGGGGATGGTGCTTCAAGAAAATAACATAGTAACACACAATGCGAAAGCTAAATAAATTATAGTAAGAAGTAAATAAGATAAATTAAAGGACAAATTTGAAAAATACTTATCTTTACTTACCTTAGTGTTGTAGATAAATAATAAGAGAAAGAAATGTGAAGGTGTCTAATGTAGGAAACATTAGGTGAACTTGTAGAAATTAGCAAAAAAAAGAAAAAAAATGAAATTTTAGGAAAAGATACATGTAATTTGTAAAAATATTCTCTACAATGTTAAGATTCTAGAACATCTTACGATTCAAAAAAAGAGCTAGTAGAAATAAATATATTCTTGAAAAATATAATCTGGTGGTAAATATTTGATATTTAAATAATTTTGAATAGTAAATATAAATTGGGTGAAAAAATAATTCATTTGTTATTTTTACTATTCTGAGAAAACAAAGCTCTAAGAGACCTAGTTTAAGACTAGAGAACTACCATGGTGAAGAGATAATAGCTGAAATAGGGAGGATGCCTAGTAGTCACAGTGAGTGTAGCATAGATAAGCAATTGTGAATTTCAAATTTTTTAATTAATTTTATTTAAATTTGAGTTAGATATATAAAATTACTTGGTAGGAAAAATTAGGGCACTAAAATTAACCCTAAATTTTTTTTAGGTAGACTAGGGGTAGAATAGGGTACTGGATAGGAAAAATTTAGACCAATAAATGCCTAAGGTATTTATGGTAAATATTCAAAAATTCACTATAGTAAAATAATAGATTCAACCTAGTCGACTCAATTTGTAAGTTGTGTAGAAATTAGGAGGTTAACTGCATAGCAGTGGGTTGACATAATATAGTTAATTGGGGCTGAATACATAGCAGTGTACTAATTTAGTTTGAGGGAAAGATATGGTCAACTATGTACCAGAGGGCCGATGCAATTAGTAAGAAAGTGGTCAATATAGTTTGTAAAATAGGGATAATTGTGTACCACATTACCAATATAGTATGCTATAACTAGAGGAAGGTTGATTTAGTATCAAACAGGCCAATGTTGATTAATAGGATTGGTATAGGGATAATTTAGTATCATGTGGGATGATTGTGTAAAAAATTAGAAAACATAAGAAACTAAATCAAACCAATTGATGAAGTAGTTAATTTGTGAATTTTTAAGAATGTATTTTAAATATTTATGACATGGAAATCTGATACATCCTTTATTTTTGATATTTTATAAAGACTCTAAAGATATTGGCACCTAATAGATACATCACATCTACTAGATTTGTTGGATTATTTGAGCGACATTGATAGAGATCAATTGGTTGCCTTGGGGTTTGGCAACATCATGGAGATGAGACAAATCCATTTGAATGTTGATCTCATTGACATGTTCCTAGGAGTATGGTAATGGTTGACAAACACTTTTTTATGGGAGGTGGATGGGTACACCATTAAGGTGGGTATCACTTTGGAGGATGTCCATGTGTTGTTTGGATTTCCTATAGATAGGACACTAGTGATTACTAATACACCAGAGGATTCAGATGAGAGATGAGCATTAACATAGTGGGCTACATGTTTAGATAAGATTCACCCTAGGTTGATGGTGAGCTTATTTTAAATTTATATTGTAGTTTTTTTGGACATATATAAGGTAGTGATAGGACTTGTGACAACATGAGTGGTGTATCATAAGTTAGATGGCAAGGTACTAGTATATGTGATAGCCTTGTGCCAATCCATATTAAATCAAGGAGAACTCTATCATTGTTGGGTTGTCATCTAAGTCTATATCATGTATCATATGTATGGTATGTTATCCATATGGTAGAATACCATAGTTCCTATGGTTTTACTAAGCATATAGATATATGAGAGGTTCCCCATGTATCAGTCAATTGGGTTACCCTATGTGATCGATGATAGCTTGCCTTAAGTCTTAAGGTGGAGATAAGACCATGTAGCATGGGTTATGCCCCATGCACTGATCCAAAACTCAGAAGTTTTTTATTGAAATATATTTCAAGAACATGAAAATAACATAGTAATAATGATTCTCTGAGAAGAGATGTTTTATTACTCAAGATTACAAATATAAACATATGCTTATCTCTAGGAAGAGATGTCTGATTTTATTTTTGGGTTAAATATTTATTTATACACATTCTTAAGGTATGAGGAGGATGTGTAAGATCACCAATCTCAATATATATTAAGTGGTTTGACTTCCATGATTTAAAACAATATAGAATTCAAGGAATTACTATTTTTAGAAACTCACTATTTTTAGACTGCATTGCTAAAATTAAAATTTGGGGCACTTTCATTGGGTTTTTTAGGGTCAAAACCCACTAATTAATTTTTTTTCATCTCATCATGTTATCCTCATTCTTATATTTCCAAGGGTTCAAATGGGGAGTCAATCAGAGCTATGGTGCAAAATTTATGGCTCGTAGAAGTTCCATCATCAATTGGGGTAGAATTGTCACCCAAATTATCACCTAAATTGTTGCCTAAATCATTCCTCCATCCTTGAGAAGAAATGGTCCCCATTACATCAATATTCCTCATCAGGTGTGGTATTTTTATCTTAATTTTATTCTCTATAATCCACTCAACTTGGTAGCTAAGCTAGCCCCTTTTGACCACCTGATAAAGTGGAATAGAGCATCCTCTTATTGTCTTCATCCAGGTATCCATAATCTAATCCTCCTCCACTGAAGCAAAACTCTATGGATTGATATCATCAATGTCTAGTTGTTCTTCTATAATTTAAGTGTCCAATATAGGTGGATGATATGGTTTGAGGAGCTCCATATTGAATATTGGATGCAAACCAAGGTATGCTGGTAGGTTCAACTCAAAAGCATTTTTTCCAAATTTTTTGGTGATGGTGTAAGGACCATATCACAGAGGCCAAATTTTTTTGTGTGGGCCTGCAAGTCATGATTTTTTAATCTATAACCAAACCTTATCACCCACAATAAAATGGTGTGTAATTTTATGTTTGTCATGGCATTGATTATACTTCTGATTCATCTTCTTCAAGATGCCATGAACCTGTTGATATATGTGTTGGATTTGTTATATGAACTTTGTTGCTTTTGATGCCTCAGATCTCTCATGAGGTGTGTATTCCATAGTGGAGAATGTAATGGATATATCAATTAATGTCATGGGTTATAACCCAAAGCATACTTGAAATGTACTATGCTTAGGTGAGCTATGTAGGGCCCAATTGTATCCATGTTTTATGAAAATAAGTCCCTTGTCCAATGTGTGTGGATGTTTGGAGTGATACAATTGAATCATGTGAATAATTAGGTAGTTCACCACTTTTGTCTGACCATTAGTCTGTGAATAGAAGGCTATGGACTTCATCAGCTTGATATCCATCATCTTCCATAGAGTGGACTAGAAGATGCTCAAGAACCTGCTATCTCTATCTAAGATAATGGACTTGGGGAGACCAAAATGGAGCCATAAATGACTAAAAATAGTTGAGCAGTTTCTTCATAAGATATTTTTTTTGCAAGTAATCATGATAGCCATTTTTAAAAAATGATCAACTACAAAAATAATATAGTCCTTGCCATGTTTTGAAGGGAGCAAACTTGAGAGAAAATCCATTGAGATAGACTCACAAGGCCTGGTTGGTTCTGGCAATGGCATGTACAATCCTTGATTCTTATTTGTTTTCTTGGACATCACACATGGGTTCAAGATTTGAGGTGCCTTTCCACATCCTTCCACATATGGGGCCATTAGAAGTGTTTTTGAAGAACTACCAATGTCTTCTCTACACCAAAGTGCCCAATTCTCCCATTGAAATGTGCTTCCCATATCATATTTTGTTGCTTTACAGTTGGAATACAGACATGCCCCATGTGACAAAGGCCATTATATTTCAAATAGAAATTAGAGACATGTTTACCTTCTCAAAGCACCTGATATGTATTAGAAAAGGTAGGATCTACTTCATATATATCACCCCAAGTGGCAGTCTCATGTTTTCATAGGTCAAGAACTATTGTGAGTGCAGTAATTGGTGGGCAACTTAGACAATCTACAGCCAAATTTGATTTCCCCTTTTTGTGTTTGATTATCAGATGGAATTATTATAGATATGTGATCCACTTTTGGTGCCTCTCATTTCATAGTTTTCTCTGTCTAGATGAATTCCAATGGTCTGTGGTCAGTGTGGATGACCATGTCTTTCCCCAAGATGTAGTGTGTCCATTGTTTGTAGGCTTGCACAATGGCATAGAGCTCTTTGTCATATGTTAGGTATTTCCTAACTATATCATTGAAAGTTTCACTATGATATGTAATAGGATGGCCATGTTACATGATGATAGATCTTATGGCATATTTAGACACATCTGTCATCAACTCAAAAGTTTAATGCAAGTTTGGTAAGGCAAGAATAGGGGCTAAATAGAGTTTTTTCTTCAAATTCTCAAATTCCCTTTGTTGCATTTCACCCCACTAAAATGTATATTTAATTCCTCCTTTAGTCACTTGGATTAGTGGTCAAGCAACATGTGAGAATCCAAGAACAAACATGCAATAGAAACTTGTAAGACCCAAGAAGCTATGAAGTTCTATGAGGGTCCTTGGTGTAATCCATTCTCAAATAACCCAAATATTTTCTAGATTGACATGGGCCCCTTCCTCATTCATAACGCACCCCATGTACTGAATTATTTTCATCCTAAATGTGCACTTATCAATATTTGCGTACAACTTGTGCTCCCAAAGAGTTTGAATCACCTTATAGACATGTTATAGATGTTCATCTCATGTTCTATTATAGATGAGTATGTCATCTAGATAGACAACCATGAATGAGTTGGTGAAGGGTCATAGGATGTCATCCATCATCCTTATGAATATTCCAGGTGCATTAGTCAAGCTAAAAGGCATAACCAACCATTTGAAGAGCCCTTTCTTAGATTTGAATGTAGTCTTCCAGACATCAGTGCGATCAATGAGAATTTAGTGATAGCCAGATTTGAGATCAATTTTGGTGAAGAACTTTGCATCATGGAGTTGGTCTAGTAGGTCATCAATCTTGGGGAGGGGGTAGTGATATTATTTAGGGCTCAGTATTTAATGCAAAGCTTCCATGTTCCATCTTTTTTTGGTGTTAGGATAATCAAGATTCCATAGGGTAAAGAGTTGGCCTGATGTGACCCTTTTGAATCAATTCTTGAATCTACCTTTTTATCTCATCATTCTCCAAAAATGATCTATGATACATAAGACTGTTAGGCAAAGGTGATCTTAGGATCTAGTGAAGAGCTGGCCTGATGTGACCCTTTTGAATCAATTCTTGAATCTACCTTTTTATCTCATTATTCTCCAAAAATGATCTATGATACATAATACTGTTAGGCAAAGGTGATCCTAGGATCAAATCAATATAATGTTTTACCTAGTAGTGAAGTGAAACTCTAGTGGGTGACTTGAATAATTCATCATATTCTCCCATGATTTGTCCCATCTACTTATATTATTATGTTGATTGTGTAGTCATGACTACAACATCAGCCTTCTTGGATCTCTATGGTTTGACCACCATGAGAATGAATTACTTTGTCTTCTCCACCAATATATTACATTACTTGGCACTAATCAATGAGACAGATGTGGGAGGTGGTACCTCTAGTACCCTATAGCATCACATTCCAAAAGTGAGGGTGATTATTTGGGTTCATGATTCATAGATTCCATATCAATTATACATGAATGGATAACCAAGGAGTACATCAAAAACATCTAGATTGACCACATCACATAAGACTTCATCTTGGAAAGGTTTTATTGTATATGAAAGAATACATTGATGCGTGACACAGAGGTCTCTCCTTGTGATTAACCATCCAATACTGTATGGTTTTGGATGAGGCTACATGGATAGATTTATACTTTTCATAAATTTCATAGAGATTAAATTCTTTTACCCATAATTTAGAGTGAAATAACCTTTCCTTGTCATCTAGCCTTTCTTCACAGTTCTGTGATGAAGCAATGATGGTATCAGGCTCAACATCTACAATCTCTTATTCATCCTCTTTGACTGTAAGGTGTGTATGAGGTAGAGTAGTATATGTCAAGTATTGTGACTCAAAAAGTAGTGACTTGATGGCTTGACATTCTTTTTTAGAGCTAATTCTAGTTTTGTGGTAATCACATCATTTCCCAATCTTCCTCTTCTGGGGTTTCTTATCTTGGAACTCCTTTTTCTTCCAATTTTGGCCTCATATTTGACCTTCTTTGTCACTTATCCATTTTGAAAGATGACTCTTCATATTTTGTCTTCCATACTTATACTCAATCTTCACTATGAACTTGTATGCCTCGCCGAGGGTTTCCCAATTGAAGAGTTCCATTCCCCCCATATGTACTATTATAGTCCACCATATTTGATATTATTATGTTTCTCATTTTTTTGGATGGCCAATATCATAGATAGAGAATGAAAAATATTAGTGTAATCTTGAACAAACTAGTCCTTACCTTGGTGAAGTTGTTGCCACTATATGTATAGATCATCATATGATCTAATGGGATAGTACTCTTCTTTTACTATTTCCATGAAATCATCCCTAGTAGGTTCCACCTCAAGGCCAATTTCATCTATACTGAACCTCTTTCTGTACACTTTCCACCAATTTTTTTATGAGTAATGATGCTTTCAAAATAGCAAAAGTGATCTTTTCTCTATCAATGAATTTATTTACAAAAAAGCAGGAAGATAATTGATCCACCAATTTTATACCACATTAGCATTGATTTTACCTTCAAATGTAGGGATATAAAAATTCACCTAAACCTTGAAAGGTGTTAGGGCACTAAAAGGATGTTCAATGGGTGAAGAGCTAGGGAGTGCAGATGAGGAGCCAAAATTTCCCATCAAGATTTGTTGGAGAATTTAGGTGAATTGTTGTAGCATATGCACTTATTTCCATTAGAGGGATTCATTCACCATTTCCTTAAAAGGATCATATGTCTTGGTGATATCTACCATTTGAGGTCATTTCGAGTGAATAGGTGGATAGTCTGGAAGCTCTGTTGTTTTCCACCCAAGCTTCTTATAGCCTGACCTCATCCTTGGGATCATACATGCTCAAGAAAAATAGATATGATACCACTGATCTAAAACTTAGAAGTTTTTTATTGAAATATATTTCAAGAACATGAAAATAACATATTAACAATGATTCTCTGAGAACAGATGTCTTATTATTCAAGATTACAAATACAAACATATGTTTATCTTTGGGAAGAGATGTTTGATTTCCTTTTCATGTTACATCTTCATTTATACACATTTTTAAGGTAGGAAGAGGATGTGTAAGGTCACCAATCTTGAGGGAGATAAAGTGGTTCAACTTCCATGATTCAAACCAATATAAAATTCAAAGAGTTTCTATTTTTAGAGACTTACTATTTTTAGATTGCACTACTAAAATTAAAATTTAGGACACTTCCATTAGGTTTTTAGAGGTCAAAACACATCAATAAAATATCTGTGCCATCTCATTGTGTTCTCCTCATTCTTATCTTTCTAATGGTTTAAATAGGGAGTCAATCATAGCTATGGTGTAAAAGTTATGGCTCCCAAAAATTTTGTCATCAATTGGGGTAGAACCATCACCTAAATTATCACCTAAATTGTTGCCTAGATCATGCACCTACATTATGGACTATCACACAATGTGAGATTATGTGGTATCCCTATACACACATAGTTTCTATATGGCCTAGTTTGGTGACTGTTGTGGTAAGGTTGGCACATGTGTAGATCATGGACCACTACACATCATGAGTAGAGCCATAACTAGTGGCATGCTTACCAAGATAGTTTGGAAACCCCATTCGATGGACCCTATAGTAGTGTTTACTTATTGGGCATGACATGTTAGAGAGCTAAGAGGGAGGGGAAGTAGAGGGGTACCTATGGATATACTAATAATCAAGCCTTGGCATGCTAGACCATGAAGTGGTTGATCACAATAGTAGGTGGTAGTGGAGCTATCATGAGGAGAGGCTATAGATGTGGATGTAGGTGCACAAAAATCACCATAATAGAGGTAGAAGCAACCACTCCTCATCAGAGATGAAGGCGCCATTAGCACAAGGAAACATAAGTGCAAACTACTACATAGGGAGACCTAGAATTTTCTCTATGACATAGTTAGTCCATAGAGGCACCTATGAGGAGAGGATCACAACATGTTCAAGTGGTGACACATAGGTTTGTACTAGTGTAGATTTGAATGATAGAGGAGGTGTTCAATGTGAAAATAGATGGAGATGCAATGATCAATGACACTAAAACAAGTGAGAAATGTTTTAATTTTGATTTAAGTTTTTGATATAGGACACTAGTTGCATTATGATTATGGTAGATAGATGATTTTTTAGATATATATGTGATTTGATGCCTATCTAGTTCTATTTTTTAGATCATGTGATAAATGATATCAAATAGGGATCCCTAGTTATGGTTTTTCACCATGACATTTTGGATTGGGTATTAGCACCATACAATCCTACCACATTATATGATCATGTGGTTTTGTCTTCCCCAGCCTAGGTGGGCTAGTTTAGACTCATGGGAGAGGCTGTAAGGTAGTTTTAGGCATGCAATGATGTGTTATAGCCACTAGCAGGGGTTAGAGAGGGAAAGAAACATGTCTGGAAGGCCTTGGCATAGGAGAGAGTGGCACACATGGAAACCACCATCCATCTTAGACAACTAAAGGCCTAGGTGGCCAATGTATAGGGATAATTTGTTGGTTTGAGATCCCAGACTACATCATTATAGTGTATTATTTAGAGGGGATATTCATAGGCATCTATGGGTATTTTGACTAGGCCATATAGTATAGACATGATGGATTTCATCCTTAGATTTGTAGCTATTGTATGTTATATTTTGTGTAAAACACATTATATATATATATATATATATATATATATATATATATATATATATATATATATATATATATATATATATATATATATATATAATGATGTTGACATTTGTATTGCTTTCATGAGTTGTACTTGGATTTGGATGTCGATGTTTGGATATATTTATTTCTAGCATATGTATTATGTTTTTTTTGTATATGCTATGGGAAATATATGATGGGTGTTTTATTTTCCAGCATTATGTGATACACAAGCATAGGTAAAAATAAAAAGGTAAAAAGTGATTTGGAAAAGTATAAGTAATCAAAAATGAATGTACTACACACTATATCATGATGGAAAATGTGTAAGAACAAAATATGACTAAATATAATAAACCATAGATGGTAAAAAGGGTAACAAATGTTTTTAAACAATGTAAAAAAAATTCACCAAGTTAAAACAAAAAATAATCAAACTATATCACATTCAGAAGTATGAAAAAATTGTAATAAAATGAAAGGATTGTCAAAAACCAATGGTATAAAAACAAAATAGTTAAGTCAATCAATCATACTAAATCATGTTGGGAAATATAAAAATAAATACAAAAGTGTAAAAATAAAATTAAATTGATCACACTGATTCAAGCTAGGAAGTATGAAAATTTTAAGAAAATGGTTGTAAGCATTCATGCAATCATAAAATTAAAAGATAAAAGTAAAAGTTTAATTAATTAAGCATAACACATACTAAATCAAGATGGGAAGCATGTCAATGACATGTAAGTCATAATCAATCACTACTTATCTCAAATTTGACACATGTAATTTCATTATGACTTAGGTATTGGAATATTTTGTGAGGAGGGCTTGGTCTTATCCATGGTCTTACTTTGTAACTCAAAAAAATAACACCAATGATGTGGAAACAACTATGGGAATTATTTTTAAAATAATGTTTGTAATGTGGTAATTTGTGAGGAACACCTATTCCTATCCATGGGTTTATATTGCAACTCACAAAAGGATGCCCTAGGGGGAATGATTAATTAACAAAATAATATTTCTCAAGAGGAAATATTAGGAATGTTGTAAATGAAAGAGGGAATGTAAAAAGCATGAAATAGGTGTCTATGAAAAGACCTTAGGAAACATGAGGAATTAAAAATACATAATAAAGATACTAAAAGTCTAGTGAGCATCAAAATACAAAGGATAGCCACTCACAATAAGCACAAAGATGTATAGGAAAATAGATGAGATACTAAGATCAATTCATGTCGGCTATATGAAAAAGAAAATTAAAATAGACCTACCTTCCCACAACAAGTTCCCCATTCCTCAGGACCTCTTACAGAGCCATCGATCTACTATGAAGATTGGGTACTTGTGTGAGAAAGTAGGTAGCACTAAAATCTTTTGTATTCTCTTTTTCTAATCTATTAGCCTACCACACCCCAATGGACCTTGCCTCCATCATGAGGCCAACTGTGGAGTTTAAACTTTGATTAGAAAAAGTAGATGTGTTATGAATCACATTTTTTAGTGTGATTTAACTTTTGAGATTTTATGTTTCCTTTTATATTATTGCATTTTATTTAAATGATTTGGCTTTTATATTTTTATGTATTTTATGATTCCTCCTCCATATGGATTTGGAATAACCAACATGAGTGATAGAAGTGATACACATGAATAAGCTTTGGATTTTGGTTAAAGGGAGATAAGTATCCAAAGATATGACTAACTAAAAACTTAGGCTTACCTATGAACTAGTATGTTATCTCAATTTTCAACCATGTATATGAGTAGTATGAAAAAATAGATAGGGGAATAAAAGGAGATCCAAATTAGATCGATAAGATAGGATTATAATGATATGTCTTGTGTGTTAACTAGTCACATGATAAAGAAGGATTATTGGTGGGAGAAATGTTTTTATAACCAAGTTACAATAATAATAATTTGTGTTTTTTAGATAAGGTAGTAAACAAACATGTGGAAAGACAGAAATTCATGAAAATAAATGAACTCATAAATATAAGCATGCAATCATGAAAAGAATGAAAACAAGCCATAAGAGAAGATGAAAATAAATGAAACCATATACAACACATAATACATAATTTAAATATCCATGTGAAATATATAATTGAAACCAATTTTAACATAGTCAAATGATAGAAGATAGATAAAAGTGGATCACAGGTCCAATACAAAATCATAATGAAGAATAGAGTGAAAGAACACCATGGTGTGTTGACAAATATTGATAAATATATCCATATATATTATCATGACATCTAATATATCTCTATGAATTTGGATCCCAAATACAACCAGAGTCTCATTTATCCTCAATTAATGTTGTGAAAAGACCTTTTGTTCAATCTCATCAACAAAAAATGTATGTGTAGCTAAATATCATGCTCATGAAGGCCTTCATGTGTAGAATACCCAAATAGGGGAATATATGTTAGAATAGTAATGGTATTTGTATGAAAATAAGGTGGGACCAACAATGAAGAAGGGACCATAGTTGGGGAAGAAGGAACCACAGGGGAAGAAGGAGGAGCCTTGTTACATGGGCAACTTGTGGGAGGAGGAATAGTGGGCACATGAATGTCATAAGGTGATCATGATGATGTTTTTGGATAATGTGGCAATGATCGATATGATGGGTACTACACTAGTTCTAAATATAATATACCTCCCCATATTTTGGTATATACTTAGGTAAAAAATTGGGAGGATTTATGGACTTATCTTTAGGTTGGGGAAGGGTAGGATACAATGTGTCAATATATTGTTAAATATTTTGACAATGGCTAGAAGAATGATTATATGTGCCATGGAAGTAACATATATGTTTGTTATTAGACTTTGGAGATATAATAATGGTAGAGGTATAAGTTAAAGATGGGGAAGGTTGATATAACTAATAGTCTATGGTCCAACGACTAATAACTCTTTGAATATCACAGTAAGGTTGATTATCCCATTGGGTGGGTAGGGGATCAAGCTACAAAAAAGGAAGAAGGCCATCACCAAGAGAAGGTGGGGTTGGTGTAGAGATTATGTTGGGGTCATCTTAAGGTAAATTAGAATCAGATACATGATGAGGCTTATCTAAACGTAGAGTGTGAGTAAGAACTAGAATAGGCTCAACTAAGGGTGAAGTAAGATGCTTAGAAGGCTTAAGAGGAGTAGCTAGCATATTGAGGGGAAGAAAACTAGAAGGATCCTAGTATCTAGAAAAATTATAAGGATTAGTCATAGCATGATCCATGAGCATGATCCTAAAATTATCTACTCAAACTATAGGTGTATTATGTAATCACTCCATCTCTACCCTACAAAAAATAGGAAGAATATTATAATTAGGTACTATGAGTTAAGGAACACTAGAATATGAATGAAAATACTAAAATAAATAAGTATGATATCAAAGAATCTCAGCATCTCTAACCTAGACAAGTCCTTCTAAAAATAGATCATCTAAAGTATAACCATCATCATAGTTTGGTGTATGAATGTTGATGGTGTAGGTAGGTATGATATTTTCATCAAAAGTTATATGATGAATAGAATGTCAAGCCTTGGTTAAGACCACATGTTTATCACTAATAGGGGCTAACAAGAATATGGTTTCAAGGATGGTGGAATTTGGGAAATGAGATGAGGGGACATATCTAAATTTTGTATCTTGAGGTCGATCTCATCTGGCTCATTTTTATCAAAATCTAAGAGGCTGGGTGGTATGTTCCTAATGAATTTTAGGTGACCATAATAACCTTTGGTATAATTGATAGGATAGTTGAAACATTGAGATTCCTTGAATGGGATACTAGGCAAGGGTTCAAGGGTTAGAATTTTGAAGGCACAAAATTATTGGAATTATTCAAAATTCTAAGGGTTTGTGTCTTCTTAAATCCTATAGATAGCACCATTATGGGGAAATTCAATGCATTGGTAGGAAGAAGAGGTGATATCCCTCATACATTGAGTCTAAGGTCTACCAAGTAAGATGTTACAAGAGATGGGAAATTTAAATATCATAAATTTCACTTGAATGGTGATAGGAAGGATGGTAATAAGGAGGCATTTACCTTCTATCATAACTTTGACATGTACTACGTGTAGACTTGAGATTCCACTCAAAATATCCAAGAGTTTTAATGAAATTAAGGAAGCAACAAATGTACCTGGTGCCTCATAAATCAAATTACATTTGACTAAGATATCACTAATTTAAATGTTAATAAATAGTGGAGGATCATCCATGTGAAGTAGAATCTCATTTGGAATCATGGAAGCGATAGGAAATTTGAGGGAAAGAGAAGTGTCAATCATTTCATCAATGTGGATGGACATTTCTTTGCATTGTTATAAGATAATATCTTTAGACCCAGATAAGGTAGCTTCACATCCTACTAGGGGAGGATGAGGGATATTCATTTAGAATAATAATTTCATCAGATAGTTATGATTATGGGGGGAAGTTTGCATGAGTTATATAAAAATTATTTGAGATGGAAGATGATAAAGTTCCATGATGGGGTCCCATTCATCATAACCCATGGGGGGACTACTAGATATAGGCATGTAATGTTGTAGGAGCTCCTGGGAAGGAGGATTGGAAGTGTATTCAAACTTGTATTGATATGATGTAGTTTTTTTAGTTTGAGGACAAATAGGTTGAGTGTCTTTAGATGATGGGATAGTAGATTTAGGTATTTCTTATGATTGAGGTGAAGAAATACTATTATAAGGTTAGGGAATGTTTTTGATGGGTGTGGATATTGGAGGGATCATAGAGATAATGTGAGAGTATTATCTAATTGAGATGTTGGAAGTGGTTCTTAGAAATAGATAAGGTCCTCTTACTCCAACTCTATTAGATGAGATGGGGGAGAGTCTTGGATGATGCATAATGTTTAGAGGTTTGGTGTGTGTGTGTTGGATTAGAATCAATTAAATCAGCTAACCTTCACATGTTAGTCATATTTACCACAATTTCTTTAGTAGTTTGGTCTATAAGACTTTCAACATTATTATTAAAAGGAGTACGCTTGGCATTGTTATCTTGATGATTAGGAATAGGATCTTAATATATGGCAAAAATAGCATTAGCTTAGTTTAAATATTTATTTTTTTTGTGTTTTATGAGATTTAAAGGCTATGTCATATGCATGTTGGCACTTTCAAATGAGTGATTCATGGTCAAATTTTAGGCCAAGAATAAAACACATAGCAAGATTATGTAATTATCTATAAGTCTCATGAGAGTGGCCCCAACTTGCATGAAACCAACAAAATTTGTTTAGATCATACCATGATTTCATAGGATGAGTGGGGTCAAGATCTTGTGGTAGAGGCCTTGGAATACACTTTTGAAGCTTATCTAAGGATAACAATTTGTGGACGTTGATTTTTTTGGTTTGGAAAATATAGGATTAGGAGTGTTGTTTGGAGGTGGAGCATGCTCGATAATTTTATTGGGAATGATGGATTGGATGCTTTGAATAGTGTCATAAGTATTAGTGACACTATTTCTAGTAGAATGGTGATTTTTATTTTCTATGAGCATGTGAGTGTCCATGGGAGGTTGGGATAGTTCAAATTGGTACATGAGAAAGTATTTGCATTTAACTTGGTTGAGGGCTTATTCCATAGTTATTAGATAGAGATTCCTAACTTGATATTATAACTTTGGGTAGAGAGCATTAGTGAATAGATGAAAGAGATTATCATCTTCCATGTTATGATCACATTTATTAAAAAAATTCTTCCATCATTTGATGAAACCTTGTGTTGTTTCAATTTTAAGTTGGTTATAATTGATTAAGTGAGAGAGGGTATTCTCAAGGAGACCACTAGTTTGAAACTCTTGTACTAGGGAGTTAACTATATCTTCCAAGCTACTGATAGATGGTATTTGAGTTGATTGAACCAATTTAAAACATCTCCAGATATTGTTTTATCTAATAGCTTAGTAACAAAAAAAGTATTAAGTTTTACCCAATATTTTTAGAGATTACCAAATGATTTTAGTTGCAAGGTGGGATCAATGGACCCATTATAACTGATGGTGGGTGTGATACCTCATATGTAAATATTGATAATTTGAGGTATAAGAGGTTCATTTTGGAGATGCTTGATCATTTTATTGATGAGGGGTAGTTGAATAATGAGGTTACCATGAGAATCCCTAAGGTGGGTGGGGGCATTTGAATTTTATGCTCCTTATGGAACATATTGAGGTTAATTTTGAAGGTGAATGAGATGATTTTACATCTGCATCATTTGATTGGCATTGTTGGTTTGAAAAGTATTCATTTGATTGAGATTTTATAATAAGATTTGATGGGTTTGAGTGATATTTTGACTAGTTTGTGTGGCATGCAAAGCATTGGTATTGGTATTAGTGTTTTAGGTTGCACTATGAGTAGTGGCATGCATAGTACTAGTGGTTTGAGAAGCATTAGTATAAAAGGAAGCACTAGTAGCATGATTAAAATGTGTAATGAAATATGCACTAGTGGAATGATTAGTGTTGGAGGAAAGGGAAGCACTAGTATCATGAGGCATTAGTAAAAAATGATGTACTAGTGGCTTGATTGAGGAGTAGGGGCCTTGGAAAAGGCCCTCTAGATGTTGAACCTACCACATTAGTGGAGATAGTTGGCATGGAGGTTGAAAAGATCATAGAAAAAATGTCATGGGTTGGAAGGAATCAAAATAGAAAGGAGAGGTTGAGAATCAAATAAGGTGTCACCCCTAAATCCATGAGAGAATGTAGGAGAGGGTGAATTAGGTTCTTTTACTTGACCACCTATCATTAGATTATAAATAGTTGAAGCATCCTTTCCTCCATGTTGAGGATATTTGTTAATGAAGAAAATCATTTCAAGTGTTTACTCTAATTTAGGCTCATCTTATAAGGATAAAATAGGATTATGAACCAATGATGAATGAGGAGGAGTCCCATAATTGGTAGTGTGAGTGGCAACATGCACATTGTTTTCATCTAAAGTGGAAGCCACAAGATATTTTTTTATAAACATATTAGGATTGGTAAATTTCATCATGTTTTTTGGATTAAACTTTTTTTATCCTCAAAAAATAATTTCATGATGAGAAAAGGATGTTAAAGAGGTGATGAAAAGACAAAATTAGAAAATAGGATACAAAGTTGAACTAATCAACTATGTTGTAGAAACTAGGAAAGAAAATAGAAAAAAAAGGAGAATATAATCATGCAAGTTGACTATGTACTACTAAACAGGGAACATGTAAAGAAATAATAGGACACAGTTAGATATGTTGATTGTATACTTCTTAGACAAATAACTGAACAAGAAGATAAAGAGACATAGTAAGATAGGTCAATTATGTACTACAAGCAGATAGGCTAGATAGTCTATAAGAGACTGTGTCAATAGAAATGAAAGTGTTTATAAACATAAAAATGTTTTAAAAAGATATATTTTAAGAAAATTAATTTAATCACACAAGTAATTGGATCAATGTGATTGATCCAACTAGAACACACAGCACAAACCTTGCATCAATGCTAGCTAATACAAGTTTTGTAATACAACATACAATGATCAAAGAGCAAGTAGTAACTTTAGAGTAAATGTTAATTAATTGGTCATCCTAAGTGTTATTAAGTTATAATGAATTTTAAATTTAATTTGATTGTCAATTTGGTTAAAATGAGGAACTATAAATCAATCTAAGTCTAGTTTCAAGATGTTTAGGCTGAAAGGGGTTTGTATTGGTGATGGTAATGGTTTGGTATTGGGGCCTATCCCCTCACTTTATAATCCCAAAATGATAAGGGTGTTGGGTTATTTTCTAATATATCCCATCAACCACATGTTTATACTTGTCCAAAAAACTAAGCTGACTTTTGCCTTGGTGATGAAATCCAAGTAGGTAGGCCTTGGGAAGATGAATGTTTAATATTTTTTTGAATGTAAAGTGATTTGGAAATGTGTAAAAAGGATAAAAATAGTGTGAATAATTTTTTAATTTAAAAAATAATTTAATTAATTTATGTTTGTTACTCTAAGCATTCAAGTAAATGAAAATAAAGGTGAATTAATTACTAAAAATGAGAGATTAATTATTTGATTAAGATGAGTGAATAGTTAGTTTAGGCAACACTATATGCAAACAATTTAGATCAGAGTCAACTAGGTCACTATTATTATGTAAAAGTGAGATATAAAAGAACACAGTCAAACAGGTCAACTATGTCTTCAAGATATAAGATAGATTATAGAACTATGTCTAGTAGGTTGACCCAATTGGTTGTAGGATTACAGTTTTATAGACTATAAATTTGTGAAAAATTGTACTAAAGGGGAATAATTGAAATGATAGAGTAAGAATGAACCTTGATGGTTTGAATGATGCTTAGATTGTAAAATTTTATGTTGTGATGCTCAAATTTTGATTCAAGATTCTGCTAATTAAGTCAACTAGTTTGAATTTTTTTGCAAAACATGTGTGATAAAAAAGAAGTTACAAATAGAGTTGACTGGATTGACTATGTTTATAGACTTGTATGCTAAAAAAGAGAATTATGAACAAAATCAACTTGTTTTATTGTGTATGCAAATCTAGATATAAAAATTAATATTATGTCAAACTGATTGATTCAATAACTTATATTTAGAGAAGACCTATATAAATAGAAAAAAATTATTTTGGAATGACTATGTGTTAAACTCGTGTATATATTTTTAAAACTATACTGATCAATTCGATGCAATACTAAAAAAATAGAAGAATGTAATATGATAACAAATTTAAAGTGTGAAAGAAAACCTACAAAGGTTTGATTCATGTCAGGATTACCAGAATGTATGCAAAGGGAAGTGCAACTGATCTATTAATCAATCCTAATTTGAAGAAGATAAATCTTACTTAAATGTTGATACATTAGATATTCAAGGTTATGACCAAGATGTAACTACTAAACCTAACCAAGGGATCTCTTACCATAATAATATCACTAAAGAGGGTTCCAAAGACTCTAGTCAAGAAACACTATGTAATAACCCTAACTAGGTCTTATGTTTTCATATTCACAAAGTAAATGACAATTAAAGTAAAATATAATCCAGTGCTCACTAAATTTTATGGTACAAAGTGTGGGTAATAAACATAAAAAGTGAGCATGCATAAAATATCTATACTTATGTTAATGTATAGGAAATCCTAATGCATGGGAGATAATTACATATGCAAATCTATCTACTCTTAAAAAGGAAAAAAAAAGCTATGAATACTTACCTTTGAATATGAACCCTTTGAGCCTCAATCTCTCCCTTAGCCAAGGTTCTTTTCAAGAGGTTGATGTGGTATGTAAGGATAACAAAGATAAATCAACTCTAGGATACACAACTTCTCTATGCATCCAAAAGACTTCTCCATCAGATAAGATTCATATCCCCAAAGAAAGTATTTAAACCCTAAGTTATGTTCCTCAAGTAGAATGGTGAATAAGAAAATGTGCAATATAATATTCTTCTTCTTCTCTTCTCTACAATGATATAAATGGATGTGTATATATAGATGAATCTAACCCTAAACCTTTCTAAATTTTTATCCAACAGGTTTGACCCAATCGACTATGTATCCTTATTAATAAAAATAAATTAATTCTAGGTCTATTAAGGGCCAACCTACACCCTAAATATGTTGTATCAATTTGATTCAGGGTCAATGGGGCTGACAATGTAATGTAAACCATAAAAAATAGTTTTAGGCTTATGAAGGGGCTAATTAAGGTGTTAAATAGTATAGGAAATGGTTGTGTATATATCAAGTGGTGGTATAGTGGATAATAATCCTACAAAGTACTAATGATCTACCTACCCCTTTCTTAATGCACCCTTTAAGGCATGCACTAAAAGAGACTAAGACTCAATGGGTTATTTCAAGAGAGAAATCATCATTAATTGATAAAATTTTGAAAATATTATGTGTATACACCATGAACTTGTGAAAAATAATGTGGATCCCCAAAAAATGCTTGACACAAAAGTCCATAACTTGTATAATGTGTCTAATGATGTCTAGTGGGTGGAAGATCTTGTATGAAAGGTGTTTCCTCAAAAAATATAGTATGATCCCACTTAGGCATAGTGGGAATATGATTTACATCTAAGTCTAAATCCATAACCTCCTTAATGTCCTCTTGAACTAGCTTCTCAAAAAAGGGATCATTAAGATGAAGTGAATAATCATCAATGGATGGAATCAAAGAATAAGAAGTAATGGAAGAAGAAGACTCATGAGAAGAGAAATTCTCATAAAATAAACACATGTTCAAAAAATAACATTATGATAATCAAGATCTAAAAATCAATAAGCTCTTATGTCCTCACAATACCCTATAAAAATCAAAGGTTTACTCTTCTTATCCAATGCTTTCCTTTTATTCTTTGGTACAAAATTCCAAGCATGGCTCCTAAAAACTTGAAAGAATGAGACATCAGGCTTAGTTCCTGACCAAGCCTCCTCTAGATTCAAATACTCAAGTGCTTTGTGTGGTGTGTGATTCTGAATATAGTTTGCATAATTAATTACTTTTACCCAATATTTAGGAGGTAAATCCTAAGAATGCATCATGAAGTTAGCCATCTCCTTCAAAATTTAGTTCTTCTTTTTTGCTAATCACTTTTATTATGGTGTATAAGGAATAGAATGTTGGTAAACAATGTCATGAGCTACCAAAAAATTAGAAAACTCTTTGCTAAATTAATCCTCCCATTATCAATGTGAAGCTTCTTTATACAGCTAGAAGATTGATTATCAACCAAAGCTTTGAAGACTTTGAAGTGTGAAAAAACTTCACTCTTGTACTTTAGAAAATAAACCCAAGTACATCTTGAAAAATTATCAATAAATGTAATTGTATACTTATCTCCATTGAAAGGAGTATAAAAACCATCAAGTCATGATGCATAGGCTCAAGTGGTGTAAAATCTCTCTTGGACATACCATTAGGAAATATATATTGGTGTTGTTTTGCTAATGCACAACTAGGGAAAACTCCATCAAGACAAGAAAATCTAAGAAGACCATAAACCATACCATAAGCAATCAATTACTTAAAATATATATATATAATTAAGACGTCCAAATCTCTCATGCAAAAGCTTACTCTTAGAATAATCATGAAAAATAAAGCATGTCTATAAATCAATCCTGGCTCAAAGAAGATAGAACATACCTACACTTCCAATTGAAAATACATTTTTTAAGTAGGAGAGTGACCAATATTGGGATCCACTAGACCCAATTAGGGGATCATTTGTCATAATACACCATATTAGGAAGGGTTCCAAATCCTATAGTCTAACATAATCATGTAACAACCCTAAAAGAGTCTTAGGTATAATTTTCACACTATTCTAATTAAATAATAAAGTAAATATAATCTAGTGCACACCAAAGATTATGGGAAAAAATAGGGTTTAGAAACAAAATAAATTATATTAAACATGCATAGAAGACATACACTCACTTTAGTGTATATGAAATCCTAATGTATGGGAAGAGAAGCATAACTACATTATTTATCTATTCTTACAAAGGAAAAATAAAGTTAGGAATACTTGCCTTTGAAGATGAACCCACTAAGCCTCAATCTCTCCCTTATCCAAGGTAATTCATAATATATTGTTGTGGTATGTAAGGATAACAAAGACAAATTAGCTCTAGGCTACACAACCTATCTATGCATCCAAAATACTTATCCACAAAATAAGATCCATATCTCCAAATAAAGTATGGAACCCTAAGCTTTATTCCTTGAGTAAAATGGTCAATAATCATATGTTCTTTCTCACTTATTCTTATTCACTTCTCTTCTTACAAATGGTTGGAAATGAACTTATATATATAAACAGATCTTACCCTAAATCCTTCTGAATATGTTGGCTATATAGGATCAACCTAGTGGACCCTATATATTTTTATGAGATAATTCACTAGGTCCTAAGCTAGGTTAGTCAAGGGCTAAAAAATATCCTAATGAAAAATACCATTAAATAATATAGGGTTCACCCATTTGACCTTATACAGTAATCGAAAGCCGAAAACTATACAGGGTCGACCTAGTCGACTTAGTACAATCAACAAGTTGAAAGGGGTCAAGGAAAGAACAAGGAGGATAAAACATGAAAAATGATTGGAATGGGTAAAAATAATAAGAATAATCTTAGGGTAAATGGTTTTAGGAGATGAGTGTGTATATGAAAAGTGTCGAAAGAGACAATAATCTTATGAAGCACCAATGGTCTGCCCACCCCTTTTTCAATGCACCCCTTAGGTGTGGACTCAGAGAGATTGAGAATCGATGGGTTCTTTCAAGATACAAAGTGTTAGTAATAAATAAAAGTTAAAAATAGTATGTTTATACATATTCCCCACTTGAAGCTCATCACATATCACGTAAGTGAAACATGAAATGGTGCTTCGAGAAATAAAACATGATAACACACAATGTTGATGCTAAGTAAAGTGCAAGTAGCAAATAAGATAAAGGAAAAGATAGAATTGGAAAACACATACCTTTACTTATCTTAGTATTATAAATAAAGAATTAGATTTCAAGAGAAATTGAAGGCATCCAATGTGAAGAACACTAGGCAAACTTATATAATTTAGTGTAGAAAAAATAGCCAAAATTAAAAAAATGGAATATAAGCATATGGTAGTGGTCATGAATCTAATGAATTTTATGATTTTGAAAATGGATGAGTAAAAACAAAGATAGGCAAAAGAAATAATCTATGGGAAAATAATTGAAGAATTTAAATTTTAAAAAATGTTTTTAAATAGGGGAAATAGAAGTCATTTGGTATTTTAACTTATGAAAGAGAAAAAAGAGCTCTGCAAACCAAACGAATTAGGATGGCAAGGAGATGACAGGCTAGATGAGGAGGGGATCTAAGAGCAATAGAGGGTGTACTACATGTATACAACTATGTATCTTAAGCCAATTTTTTATTATTTTACTAAATTAAGTTTGTTTTTAGAAAAATGTAATTTTTATCATTTCTAGATATCAAAATGAAGCAAAATTAGATTCTATAAGTAGGAAAAATAATTTAGGAAAATGGGTTTGAAGAAATTAGGAATAAAATTTTAATAAGGCACTTTTTTTAAAAGTTCAAGGGGTCAACAGCTAAAAGCAACTGGGTCGACCTAGTTGACTCAATAGGCTAAAAATAGGCAAAATACACACTACCGACCTAGTAGGTGTGTGCCAACCCTGTACATTTTACAGACTACTGACCTAGTACATTTTTCCAACTGATCTAAAAAATTTAGAATGATAATACATTACTAAGGAGAGATAAAAAAGAGGGTTGACTTAGATTTGTAAGTCAACTAGGCCAAAAATAGGGAAATTTTGGTCAAACTAGGTTGATCAAAGAATCAGAATTATACAAAAATATGTGCAAAAGGCTGAAAGAAGTCTAGAATGGCTCAAAATGACCAAGGGAAAAAAGGATTGAATAGAATAAATATAGGTAAAAATGAATGAGTATTAAGCCTATTTTTTATTAAAATTGTAAAAAAATGTATTTTAACTATACATGACATGGAAGATCTAATACATATTTTGTTATTTCTTGATTACAAGGATGACCTAGGTTTTAGAGATTAGTGATGTGTCTTGGCTACCAAATCTACTGGAGCATTTGACCATAGCTGATAGAGTTAAGCTAGTATCTATAGCCTTAGGAGGGATAGTTGAAATGTGTAGGATTCCCCTAAGTTCATATCTATTAGTCATGTTCCTTGGATGTTAGGAATGATTGACTAACACCTTCAAATGGGAGGTGGATGGGGATGTGGTAGAGGTAGCTATCACTCTAGAGGATGTTCATGTCATCCTAGGACTACCAGTGATAGGAGCATCAGTGACTATAGGCATACTAGACAACTTGAAAGAGAGGAGATCCTTATTCATGTTGGCTATAAGCTTAGATACAATATTAGTAGGTAGGAGAGTCAGTATGTTTGATGTATATGCATTACAAATTTTGGATATCTAGAAAGTTGTGATATGACTTATAATATAGCAAGTTCTATGTCACAAGTCAGATGGTAAGGTACCATTATTTATGGTAGCCTTGAGTAGGATGATCTTAAAGGAGGGCATACTATATGATCTTGACTCAGTCATCTAGGTCCAGCTTGTACATGATCTATATGAGGTGATAGTTAGAGAGAAAAAGTTAATAAGATTGATCATATTATTTATGGATTAGATATATGAGAGGTTTCCCATGTATCAACCAACTAGGTTGCCCCATGCGGTCAATGATAGGTCACCTTGAGAGTGGATATGGAGAGAGGACTAGGTAGTGCAGGTCATGTCCCACATGCCATTTTTGTAGATGATGAGATGTGTAGACATAGTGTGGCAACTAAATGGGCACATAGTGACTACATGGTCAAGTTGGTATATAGTTGCACCAGCTACAGTGAGGATAGAGGTGATTAGACACTATTTTTAGTAGAGAGAGCCACATCCAATAGCACAAAGTTCCAAGATAGATGGACTTACCTCATCCATTAGCATCGATATTGATGCTCAAGTAGAGGGTTCAACATGTGATGGAGCCATGAAAGAGGAGGGGACTAGGTCCACTAGTGATGAGTTCAATGCTCAAAACATGTCATGAGCAACCATGAATAGGGTGAGCATGATAGGGATCAGAGTAGGAGGAGAGGGATGCAAAGGTAGTGGCACCAGAGATACCACCATCAACTCCATATTAAGATGAGCTAAAACCATCAGGCATGGTATCTATGGAGGTGGGAGGAGAGAGTGGAGACTATCAACATCTTTGATGACCTAGTAGGTGAGCTAGAGGAGAGCTACATGATAGAGAGGCCACTTAGGCATAGGCTAAGGTATATGTGAGCCATGATATCCATATTTGAGCTAAGGAGGTGACTTATAGAGTAGGTGATAGGAGGTCATGTAGATGGAGAGACTATGTTAGGTGATTGCATGGATGGGGAGACCATAGTGGTCAAGACATAGACAGGTAATAAAAATGATTATATTATTACTTAAGTTTTTGTTTTAAAATAGAGACTAGAGGTACATATATATTACAAGATATGATAGTTATCTAATATCTATTTAGGTATGATTTTGTAGGCATAACTAAGGATGAGGAGAGATGGGGGTCCCTAATGAGGGGAGCACTCCATGACATCCTAGATAAGATTCTATAGTTGTATGACCCTACTGCATTAGAGGACCATAGTGTACCATCTACCCTAGCTCAGGTGAGCTAGTTTAGATTAGCTAAAGAGTCAGCAAGGTGGATATGAATATAGAGAGAGAATATGTAACCACTAATAGAGATGGATACATGTGAGATATGAGCATGGAAAGACCTAGGAAAGGAGAGAGTTGTGCATCTATCTATGGTGATGTAGATGACCTAAGCACATATGATGATGTAGACTCATTTGATGTAGGCATATATAATAACCCATATTGAGTTGGTACAAGCACATGTGTAGATAGCACACCTATAGGGACAAATAGAGAGATTAAGATATCAAAAAACCTCCTTATAGCATATTATTTAGAGGAGTCAGACTGAGGCCTCAAAAATTAGCATGGATAGGCCAAAATATAGATAGGATGGAGCCTAGACATAGAGTTAGAGCATTATATATATGATTTTACTTATTGTATAAAAACTCATGAGATATATATATGATGTATCATTTTAGCATTTTAACATTGATTGTGTATGTTATCATTATTATGGTTGTGGTTGTCTATGCTTTAGATATATTTCCTTCTACCACATGTATTTAGATTTTTTTTATATGTTATAGGAAATATATGAGATATGGTTTCTTTTCTATCATTATGTAGAGCACATTCATCGTTAAAAAGAAACTGGCAAAAATAACTTGGTAAAATATAATCAATCAAAAAATATATACTACACACCATTTCAAGTTAAGAAATGTGTAATAACAAGAAAAATGATTAAGTATAAAGAACCATGGGATGGTAAAACAAGATGGTAAAAAAAGGAATTTCTTTTTAAACCAAAGTGAAATATTTTTGCATCAAATTAAAACAATTAAAATCATACTAAATCATGTTGGGAAGCATGAAAACAATGTAATAAAATGAAAGGTATGTAAAAGGGGACAAATGGTATAAAAAAAATTAATTAAGTCAATCAATTATACTAAATGATGTTGGGAAGTATATGAGAAAAACAAAATTGGTAAAAGATTGGTCTTAAATTTATCACACTAATTCAAGATAGGATGTATGAAAAATTCAATAAATAGTTGTATTCTTACATGCACTTGGAAAATAAGAAGAAAAAATAGAAAGATAAATTAAGTAACCATAAAACACACTAAACCAAGTTTGGAAGCATGTTAATGATATGTAACTTCATGATCAATCACACCTTATCTCATATTTGACACATGTAATTTTTATTTGTGACTTGTATTATTGGAATTTTTTTTAGGAATGTTGGGTCCTATCTACGGTATTATACTGCAACTCGTAAAGAGAACACCATTGGGGTGTAAAAACTAGGAACAATTAGATAATAAAGGATGTGGTCAAAAGGAAGAAAAAAGGTGGTAATTTGTGAGGATGGCCAGGTCCTGTCCATGGTCTTATAATGCAACTCACAAATAAAATCCCAAGAGGAGTGATCAGTAGACAAAATAGTATTTCTCAAGAGGAAATATGAGGGATATAGGGAATGAAAAAGGGAGTGTAAAAATCAAGACTTAGGCATATTATAATAAGACCTTAGGAGGAAAGAGGCATATTAAGGACATGAAAGGACACTAAGTGACTAGTGACCATCAATATACAAAGGAAACATGTTTGCTATAGACAAAAGGCTTTGTAGGAAAATAAGTGTGCTACTAAGATCAACTCATGAAGGTATATTGGTACAAGGAAAATAAAAATAGACCTACCTTCCCATGATGTGTTCCCCATTCTTCAAGAACCCTTATAGAGTCATCACTCTACTACGAAGATTGGGTACTTGTGTGAGAAAGTAGGTAGCACTAAAATAGTTTTTTATTTTCTTCTTCTAATCTACTATCCTACCACACCCCAAAGGACCTCAGCTCTACCTTGAGGCCAACTATGTGTAGAGAGGATTATAAAACAAGTTAGTCAAATATTAGTCCATAAATCATGAAAAATGCATAAAAAACTAACTAGCTAAGCCTATCTATTCCTATAGGAATTACAAAAGATAGAAAGAAACAAATGAAAGAAATCAAACATCATACTACCTTCCCAAATGGATTTACCATACCTATGTGGCTCAAAATCATGTTTTCCCTTGATCAAGCATCCTTGTCTTTGTCAACAAAGGTGGCAAACTCCTCCAATGTCTCAATAACACTCCCTAAAACCTAGGCTCATGATTCTAAATCACTAAACTAGCCTATCAATGAAGCTTATAGCTAATTTTAATAGTCTATTCTAACAGATTGTAGATATAATTCTGCATAATAACTTTGCATAAATCAATCTTAAAATTCATGTCTATGGCCTCTCTATTTATAGATTTTTGAGATTAGTCAGGATCAACCATAACCATCCATCTCAAGATTGAGATGTGTGGCCATGGATAATCCTAATATTTGGAATTAAACTCATAAATATCCTCAAGATAAATAATCATTAAAGAGGCATGGGAGGCATTAACTAGGCATGGGTGACCCATAATCTTGATATTTTATGCACTTATGTCTTGATGGATGCCACCCCATAGATGATGTCACTAGGTGATGCAGATATTCAAAATCAATTTCCAATAATGAGATATTTAAAAATATCTATGAAATTATTACTTAATCTCTTAAATTTGATTAATTATCTTAAGTAAGTTTAATCAAGTTTACTACAATTCTTTGGAAATTGGTGCACAAATAATCAAAATGGTCAGAAAGTCATATTACTGGGTCATAATTTGACTGGAGAGGAACTAGAAGGTGATGTTAGATGCGTTAGAGCTGTATTACCATTTAGTATGTTGTCAACACCAAATAACAAAGGTACATGACATGTACCAATGAATTAGAAGAAAAGAGTGATCCAGAGCACTAAATGGTGAATTTGTCATTTTGACATGAAATGATTTGATCAAAGTTAGTTGGCCCATAAAATACATTACCCTATTTAGGGATACTTTGACCTAAATTAGCACTTTTAAGTGGCAATTTCGAACCATTTAGGTCATTTTATAGATTTTAACCTAAAATGTGTATTTGAGTACAATTCAAGTAAGATTAACAATTTCAACACAAATGGTGTTAGGAATTGGATGTCTACATTTTGTCCTTATTTGAGAAGGTGTAGTGAGACATTCAAGGAAAGCAAAGTCTTTTTAAATAAAATATTTGTCAAGAATAAATTGGAATAAACCCATGATACCCCCTCGAGAGGACATACTAGGATGGAAGAAAAGGATGGACTCTCAAAAAGAGAGAGAAATTGAGAGATTAACCCATGGAATAGATCACATCTAGATAACATAATGCTTGCACATGTGATTACCATCAATGTTCAAAATATAATTAGGAGTATAATAGGCCCCAAATATGGGGGGAATGGGAAAGATATAATCCATAAATGTAAGAGACACACTTTAATTGTACCCAATTTAAGAGTATAGGCTACATGCTTACAACATTGATCAATCCCAAAATAAGTTGCACACTAAAATATTTTCATCATGGGCATTAGTGTGGATAGATTAGAATTAGAGGAAAAGAGAGAGCATTTTACTTTAGGAAGGGAAGCACCACTAGAATAGGGTCTCCAAAGAGAAGATAATAAGAAGTACTCTAGTAGAATAAATTTGATCGTGATAAAATAGTTTTACCCCAATAGGGAAAATTTTAATAATTGATAAAGAATAAATAATGATTTTCCCCTATAGGGATGATTTGATTTGGATGTGGTTCAGATGTTGTGCCCCAGCATGGGTAATTGGCAAGCAAAATAGCTCAAGGATATAACCAAAAAGATAGGTTAAAGCGAGTGGGTGAAAATGTACATGCAATGGGGAAATGGCTTAAAAATCCATATAAATCCAAGCATATGAGAATGCACAAAGTGATGAGAGAGATTAAAATAAGAATATAAATAGTTAAGCTAACCTCAATATAAATTGATCGTTGCTTGCATAGTTCATGGACTCGTATTCCAACATGAACTTTAGGCCAATGTAGTTCACCCAAGTTTGGGAGAGAATGGAATGAGGAATAATGAAAAATGGACCAAGAATTTGATTAGACTTATAATGTATGTAAAGAGATGCACATCTATTCATAGACAAATAAGCCTGAAATGCATGTTATCTAGAAGCTTAATTCCATATCATGAGCCTAGGTTTTGCAAAGTGTTTTTGAGAATTATTCATCAGAGCTAATGTTAATGTTAAGACTTTGAGACCTAAGCACAAAGTGATTGCTATAGAAAAATAAATTAGGCATCATAAGTATGAATAACTTATAATGACATAAGATTTCAATTGAATTGAGTCAGTTCAAATGTGAATACCTATAATTAAAGATAATAGTAAAATAATGACCAAAACTAGAGTTACAATGATTTAAATTTAAATAAAAAAGCAAAGACAAAGAAAAAGATAAACATAAATGAACCAAACTTGAAATCAAGATATGATCTTAAGTAGGAACAAAATATTTAAAAACAAAAGTCAAGAATGTCTTAACAACATGAGACCAAGATATGAATAATCAAGATCTATGTGGACCATCAAGGCATTCTTGAACACAAAAGAGAAAATCAAAATCAAACATAAAAACAAGACACCAACAACAATCAAATAAATAAAATGTTCCAATAACAATGTAATAACATAGGATCAAGATATAAACAATCGAGAGCCATGTGAATCATCAAGATGTTTTGAAACACAAAAGAGATAAGTAAAAACAATCAAGGAAACAAAAGACTAAGATGAGACAAGAAGTAATAAAAAGAGAGAAGGATAAGAAATAAAAGGAGAGGTGCAAAAGCACAATAAAAACACCAAGAAAACACAATAAAACACCAAGAGAACTCAAATAAACACACATAAACAAAATCCAAGTTAGTGCAATTTAAATATGAATGTTCATGCATATACAGTAGAGGCATTACTTTCCACCACATCATAACAAAGAATAATGACATGATAATTGTTCCCTAATTAAAGAGGAACAATGATAGAATAAATGTGGGAGAGAAGAAAAGGAATGGCTTGGCTAAGCTGACTCTAGATGTATAAGACAAGTGGATGTTACCTATATAATTCCATGGATGCATGTTCCAACATGAACTTTAGGCCAAATGTAGTTTTCTCAAGAAATGGGATAGAAGAAAAATGATGATCATACTAGCATGATTAATTTCATAGAATAAATGGAAGATACAACAAACAAATGAGAATGGTCTAGCAAACAAGAAACTGATGAGATGATAAATAATGACCTTACAAAATGGAAAGTGCATGGGACAAGATGAAATGAACTGGTGTTTCTATGCTTGTAACATGGCAAGAGCATAGCATGGTGGAATGGGAATGTACACATGTATAGAAGCATGAGACAATGTTTTTGTTCTTTTGTAGATCATGTTCTAATGTTTTTTGTATTTTCAAAGTATTTCTAATGTTTTTGGTGTTTGTGGGATAAAATATGCACAAGGTGAGACCATCTAGTCAAGGAGATGCATGTCCTAAGAGTAGAGGTTCCAATAAGATAGCTAAGCTAACTGCAATGGCCCATGCTCATAAATTAGTAAGAGCAAGGATCTTAATAAAACAATAAAGAATAAAAAATGTGATATAGAATAATGTACAGTCTAAAGTAAGAAATAAATATTTGCATTCACCTATCTATAACAATGTAGCAATAGTATGGAACTGAGAAGATGTTTTTGTTCACTTGTCTGAAGCTACACAATACTATCCTATCTGAATTGATTTGTAAAACTACTACTAAGGATGTTCATAATGTTCATGAGACATAATCAAGATCATAATTGATCAAGGGATAAAAAGTGTTCAAGCTTATAACATGCCCTAAACATAACAAAGAATATGCTTCTCTAAGAGAGAAATATAGATAGAATGAATAATGTGTTTAGAGTGCCAATGATTCAAAGCCTTTACTATTTGGAATCATGAGAAGTGGAATAGGGTAGTATAAAATTCTTTCAAGGTAAGATAAAAAGGTGGGATAAAATTACGTCAGCACAAGTTACCCCCAAGTCAGGGGTCTTGTAGATAATGGTTTAAAGTTGTTCATGCATAGAACCTCTCAAGGTGTATGATGTTCATGGGCTCTAAAATTTCTTCACCATTAGGTTTAGCCAGTCGATATGATCCTAATCCATAAGCTGATGTGACAATATATGGTCCCAACTAATTAGGGTAAAACTTTCCTTTCTTTTTGGGTTTAGCATTCATGTTCTCTCAGTTCTCTTTCAAAACTAAGTCACCAATAACAAACTCTTGAGGGATTATGCATTTGTTTTAATTCCTCCACAATCTATTCTAATAAGCCTACAAGTTTTTTAGGGTAGACAAACACTTACCATCAAGAATTTCTAGTTCTTGCAGTCGTAAGGCTCTATAGTCTTCATCATCTTCAATGTGCTCCAGTGATATTCTTAATGATGGCATCTCAATCTCAATCAAGATGATGGCTTTAGTTCTAAAAACAAGGGAGTATGGAGTAGCTCTAGTTTGGGTGCTATGATTGGTTCTATAAACCCAAAGGGTAGGAAAGAGTTGCAAGTGCCAATTACTACTAGCATCATTGACAATCTTCTTTAAGATGGCTATAATGGTTTTATTTGATGCCTTAGCTTGTCCATTACCCTATGGGTTATATGGAGTGGATTTATTATGCTTGATCTTTAATTTTGCATAAAGATATTTCATATCTTGGTTCACAAAGGATCCACCATTATCAGATATAATATGAGTTGGGATGCCATATTGATAGATGATATGGTAATGAATGAATTTGGCTATTTATTTCCCAATAACATAAGTGAGAGGAATGGCCTCAATCCACTTTGTAAAGTACTCAGTTGCAATCAAAATGTTCTTATGGCCATTTGAAGATGTTGGGTTAATTTTATCAATGATATCAAGACCCCATGTTGAGAATGGCCATGGTGTTGTGATCAGCTACAATGGTAAGGAAGGTGCATGTATCAAATTACCATGATATTGACAAGGAACACACTTATTTACATAATTACAAGAATCTATATCTATTTTGGGCCAATAATAGCCTATTCTATGGGTTTCTTTGCTACGACTACACCATTGGTATGGGCCCCACACATTCCTTCATGAACCTCCTTTAGTGACATCTTGGATTCTTCCAAAGATAAATAATGAAGAAGCATTCCATCATAGCCTTTATGATAAAGCATGTTTCCAAGTAGGATATAACATGTTAAGTGATGAAGGAATAGTTTTTATTAGTTGTTGGAAAGGTTGATAGGGAATACATGACTATGGAAATAGTTATAAAAATCTTGGTACTATGGTAGCTCAAGTGAGGGATTAGGATTAGTAATGGTGTATATCCTCTTTGAATCTGATAGAATATGTGCTAGTTGAAGAATATTTTCAATCAATAATTGATACTCTTTAGCACTATCATGTATTTGAATCATATAACCAATTGTTGCCATGGCATCAATAGATTTGTTGTTGACTTGTATAGCTTGCTCAAATTATAGAGATTTAAAATGTGTTTTGAGGTTATCAATCATTTTCTTTTAAGGAAAAATCTTATCATCCTTTGTTTGATATTGGTCAATTATTTGATTTATGATTAGATATGAATCTCCATAAACCTTTAAGCTTTAAATATCCCACTCTATAGTAAGATGGAGCCCTACAACCAATGCCACATATTCAGCCATATTATTTGTATAATGAAATTGTATATGGAATGATTTGGGGATCAAATCTCCCTATGGCATGATCAACAATATACCAATTTTAGACCCTCAAGATGTGAAACATCCATCAAAATAGAGCATCCACTATTCAGGTTTTTGTGATGCTTATTCTATCATCATGATAGAATCATTTAGAAGGTCACGGTTGAGAGGTTGAGTGGCTTTAATAGGAGCTTCTGCAAGTTGGTCAGTAGGAACTTGTCCTCTGATTGCCTTTTGACTCTGGTACTCAATATCAAACTCATTAAGGAGCATAATCCATTTAGCTATGTGTCCTTGATGAGATTCTTTAGATAAGAGGAACTTGAGAGGATCTACCTTGGTGATAATAATAGTTTTGTTATTTAGCATATAATGTCATATTTTTTTAGTGGAAAACACCATAGCTAAACATGCCTTCTCAAGAGGCATATAATTATGTTCATAGGCTACTAATGTGCAGCTTAAATAATAAACAATGTGTTCCTTACCATGATTATCATGTTGAGCCAAAAGTGCCCATAGTGCATGTTGTGGCTAATATATAAAGAAGCAGTGGCTTTCCTTATGTTGGAGGTCATAAGACTGGTGGATTGGCCAAGTATGTTTTAAGCTTTGCAAATGCTATCTAACAATCTTCATCCATTGAAATGTTACCCCTTTTTTTAAGAGATGGGTAAATGGGTGGGACTTATCTACCAATTAAGAAATGAACCTACATATAGACTAGATCTTTTATTGTAGACCTCGTAGCTATTTAATATTGTTTGGTGGAGGCATTTCCATAATAGCATTGATCTTTGCAGGGTCTACTTCGATCCCTCATTGTGATATAATAAACCCTATAAATTTTCCTGATGTGACTCCAAAGACACATTTCTTAGGATTTAATCAGACTTTATATTCATGAAGCCTTTCAAATATTATTTGTAGAATGTTAGGATGTCTAACTCTTGTTCTTGGTTTTTCTAGTATATCATCAACATAGTCCTTGACAATGTCATGCATCATGTCATGGAAAATGATAGTCATTGCACATTGATATGTGGCTCCAACATTCTTCAAACCTAATGGCATGACTTGGTAGCATAATGTCCCCTATAGAGTGGTGAATGTGGTCTTATGTTGATCTTTAGGGGTTATCTTGATCTTATTGTAATAAAAAACTCCATCCATTAAGGATACAATCTCATACCTAGTAGTTTATTTGATGATCATGTCGATGTTGGGCAGAGGAAAATCATCTTTGGGGCATGCTTTGTTGATATCATGAAAATTAGTACAAATATGTATTCCTAGGGTCTTTTTACTCACTAGTACTATGTTGGAAACCCATTTAGAGTAGTCCAATGTTCTGATAAAATTGGCTCCTAACAACTTTTCAAACTCAACCTTAACCAAAATGGTGATACATGGATGCATCTTTCTTAATTTTTGCTTGACTAGTTTAGCACTAAGGTGAACAACAAGACGATGCACAACTAAATATGGGCCCAAGCCTGGCATTTCATAATATGCCTATAATCCTTAAAAATGAATATAATATGTTCATGTTCTACTTCAGTAAGGGAAGCTCCAAGATAAACAATTTTGGGGTCCTCATAGGTTCCCAAATTCACTTCCATTTTGTTCTCCATAAGGAGTGTGGATCCATCTCTATAATTATAGGTAATGTATGGGCATGATCATTTTCTTCTACTATATCTTCTTCTTGTTCCTCCTAAAGATCTAGATAATATGAAGAATCAGAATCTACCTTCTCAAGTAAATGCCAACTAGTAAAAACCTCTAGAAACTCAAGAGCAAATTGCTCAAATATTTTATGTTGCTCTAAAGAGATGCTTGTACTAGCTATGGAACTTGGGCTAGATGTACTTTCTACGTCTTGAGGGGATGATAAAACTTTCCCACCTAGGGTTTCCTAAAATAGGTTTTCACTCAAAGGCTTGTCTTTTTCTTTACTTTTTACCTGATTGATAAGTGCCTCAAAGAGGTTTTCACTTGAATATCTTGATGTTTTTTCTTTATTTTGACCAATAAAGTTTTCCTACTCTTCAAAGTAGGTAAAAGGATCTAATAAAAATCAAAACCCTGCTTATGATCACCAATGGGGAATGCATCTCGTAGGCCCATGTATTCTGCAATCGATTCTTCATTTTGAAACTCATCAAGGTATATGACCAAATTTTGCTGGTCCCAATGTATGAGTTCAGGATGGTAAAGGCATAAGTTACAGTGAGGGTTTGCTTCAGGATGAGAAATGCCAAGAATAAAGATATAATTTGCTAATTTAGGAAGGAAATCACCACTAGGACAAGCTTTTGCTTCAGGATAGGAAGCTCCAATAAGCATTATGGTCAATATGGCATTTAAATCAAATAAATCTAAGTCAGAAAGCTCATTAAAAAGGCTATAATGGGATGTTGTGTCACTACTATGAGTCTTGTTACTAGTCACTTCAGAAGAGTCACTATCAAATGTCATGAGGTTATCCTCTAGTGGTTTAAATCCAAGACCATGATTCTAATTGATAATTCCAACTAATAAGGGTTCTAAAATTCCTTTCACCTATGGGCTAAGGCCTTTCCCTATATAGTCAAGATGATCCATTATCCTGTTAGGGATAGGATACTTTGGATTCTAAAAATAATTAGAAAGGCCTTAAAAACATAACCAATCTCCCTAAGTAAAATCCTCTTGATCTTTCTTTGGTGCGATTGTAGGTACAAAAACCATAGGAAGTTTTGGTTGTTTCTTCTTTCATTGTCAAATATGATCAGGTATGTTAGGAGTTTGGGAATTTTTAGGCTTACTAAATGTTTTAGGTTATTTTGGTAATTTTTCAATATAAAGGACATCCTTCAAATGGTACATGAAAATACCTGTGTCTTTAATAATAACTTGTTTGGCTAGAGCTACAGGAAATGGATCAATTGAAGTAGAGGCTAGATCACCAAGGTCAATATAATTAGATAGAGATAGATGAGAAATGATGGATTTGTTCTTCTTTCCAATGAATTTAGAACTTGGGAAATAGTAATAATTATGAAACTCTACTTCAAGATGTTTGTAGTATTGATATGGTTGTTGATCAACTAGAATAGTAACCTCGATCCCATCATGAGAAAACTTAATGCATTGGTGAAGAGTAGATGGAACTGTCTATACTTCATGGATCCAAGGATGACCAAGAAGTATGTTATAAATAAGCTCAATATCCACAATATGGAATAATATGTGATGAGATATAGACCCAACTATGATTGCTAACCAAATTATACCAAATGACTCCCTCTCGGTGTTGCTGTAAGCCTTGATTATAACATTTTCTGGCTGAATGTCTTTATCCATGTAGCCCAATTATCTTACCAATTTAAGAGATATGATGGTTAGCCATGAACTATTATCTATTAGAACCCACTTGATCTTGTGATCCACAATGATTATCGCAATATATATTGGGTTATTGTGGTTTGGGCCAAGGGTGGGCATGTTTGTTTGATCAAATATGATTTGTTGAAATGCAGACAAGTGTCCAACTAGGTCGTAGAACTAATCAAGGCTTATATCATTAGGCACAATAGAATCTTGCAAAAGTTTTTTGAAGATGGTTTTATGTACATCAGATGTCTGCAAGAGTTATAATATAGAAATTTGTGTAGGGGTTTTATCTAATTGATCTATTAAACTATAAGGCCTTTGAATTGTGGATTAAACTATTTTAGTCATTATTAGGATAATATTTAGCCTTGGAACCATTGGCACAATGTTCTCATTGGGTTTTATGGAAGAAGTGGGCCAAGGGCCCTAAATGGTAACTCATAGGCATCTATTTTTGATTGCACAACCTAGAGGTGGAAAGGAGTTATTATAATTAGAAGAGGAAGGAAAATGGCCTTAGATGGTGACTCATAGGTGACTAACTGTATTGCTAGAATTTTGGGTCAATGAGGTGCCTTTATAATTAGAAGAAAGGTGTTATTGTTTAGAATTAGTAACCTATATAAATGGAGTCACAACATGATGATGTGAACGTGACATGGTATTACTAGGGGGAGAGGGTGTTAACCCTATAATGATGGGTCTCATGTTGTGATGAACATGAGATTGACCACGTGGTTTCATAGTAATAGTGGCAATGTGGGCTACAAAAATGTGTTCCATAGTATTATTATAGTCGTAAGGTATGTTATTATAAGCCACATTGTTAGTATGGGAATTATGATCTTGATTATGCTCATTATGATTTTGACCTTGTTGTTAGTTCTGATTCTACCTCTATCTTTGATTATGACCATTTTGATTGTTTATTGGTGATAGTGAATCATGTCGAGGAAAGAGGTATTTGTAGATTCCCATATCCTAATTTGTGTCTAGATTAGGGGACAACTTAATCTCTAGTTCACCACTTTCAATAAAATCCTCAATAATATGTCATAATTGAATGTAATGATATGCACCATGACCAGCAACATGATGAAAGTTACACCATTCATTCTCTTTATACCAATCTAGTTTTTTTATCTTGAGGAAATGGCCTTGATACTAGCCATATAATTAAATTAGCTGCAATGAGATTTTGTAACACTATTTCAACTAATTCTCCTAACTTGCTAAAGACTCTACATTTTTATGAAATGTCCTTCATGAAGGTTTTTTCTGCAAATTAGGTAGTGGATTTGAGGGAGTTAATTATACATTTGGAGGAGGCATAGCCTGTATTATTTTTACATGTCTTATTTCAGTCACCCCACTTCTAACAATGTTCTTATTTTTGCTAAAGCCTTTAGGCTTATCCTATATAACTATTTGAACTAGTGATTTAGTTTAATTAGATGCTTGACCTTACACAAAAATCTTAACAAGGCCCTTAGCAATAAGAGCCTTCTCAATCTGCACTCTTTTATCAACAATTTATTCAAATGAGTTAGCACAAGCTAACCATGGATTATGCACAACTTAAGGATGCAAATTATATGCAAAGATATCAGCCAACTATTTGTCTAGCAAGTTATGTTGAAAGCGGCCTGCCAATGCTCTCCACCTTTGCAAATATGTGGTGAAACTTTCACCATCACACTACTGGGCTTTACATAAGTCAATAATGGTTAATGAACTTTTTTGATAATTCATTCCAATCTAAAACCAATCCCTTGGGTATTTTAAGTAGCCAATGAAGAGTTTGTCCCACTAAACTTCATAGAAATAGTCATAGTAAGTACTTGCTACTATAAGTAACCTATTGACATAAGAAAAATAATGCCTATATGTGCTCATGTGGATCTCCTTTTCCTTTATACTTGTCAATTTGGGTGCCTCAAAATGAGGTGGAAAGGGGTTTTGGAGAATAGATAAATCAAATGGATATGGGCATATCTCATTGAATTTGTACTTTTTTACTATATTATTTTTCTCTAATATTTTAACAATTTCCTTCATAGAATTCTAATCTTGCATGTTTGGTGTATTTGTGGATTGAATAAGATGTTGTTGGGGTGGAATGTGCCCCTAGTTTTGTTGTTTTTGGGGTGGAATGTGCCCCTGGTTTTGTTGTTGTTGTGGTGGTATGTGTCCCAAGTTTTGTTTTTGTTGGGGTGGAATGTACCCCTAGTTTTGTTGTTATTGGGGTGGAACATGGCCCTGGTTTTAGTTTTGTTAGGGTAGAATGTACCCCTAGTTTTGTGTGGATCTATAGGGATTATATACCTTTCGATCCATGACTTGGTTCTAATTTGCTCCTTGAGTTGAGAACATAAGCCATTGATTCTTGGATTGTAAAACATTTCTTGAATTTGGTTGTTTTGTACTTCATTGATTTTGGAAATTTCTATGTTTATTTACCACTTTTTGTGTTGGTTGAAAAGAATGAGCCAAATTATCTTAAGGGATTTCCTCAATTTGAATTGAATGTTTGGGTTTTTGAGTTTGTAAAGTAACAAGAGGTTCTTGATGATTGAAGAATGTATGTTCCATATCAAATGAAACACTTTGTAAGGTATTTTATGACTTTAATTGTTCATTTAGATTACATTGATCCACTATGATAATGTCCTCATCTAATATTTGTTACATACTTTCAACCACATTTCCTTGTTCTTTCGAAGCATCATTGTGAATTGAAGTGGCAACTAGGGAGCCAGTTAAGTCTATGATAAGTTGATCTGCATATCATTGACTTATTATCTTGATCTCAGCTAGAAGATCTAGATTTATGGGTTTTGACTCTGTTTGTATTTCTTTTCCTTTGTTAGAGGAAGAAGGTATGTCTATTCATGAAAAATCTTGATCTTATCGTCATCGTTCTCCTTCTCTAACTAAGGTATGGAATTATTTTATAGGAAAGTCAAAAGGTAGTCTAGCACCTGATTCTATCAATCTAAGAATGGCTTCATCTTTATCTTCTTAGGATTGATATTCATTGTAATCATCTTCGGATCTTACTATTTTGGGTATGTCATAAAAAATAATGGGGTTATTTTGACCATATAAAATTGTTCATCTTCATAACTAAGGCCATAAGAGGCTCCACTACGATTGAACCTTTGATTCATGTCTAAAAGAGTTATTTTGTGTGTTTAACTAACTTTGGACCAATGCTTGGCAACCAAACAAAGTATGCTTTGGCTCTATTTAGAAAAAAAACCAAGGTACCATTGATACTATAAGGGAGGGTGGTTTGAAACCACACACAATTTATAATATTTGGTTCACGAGTTTACTCAACCTTTGGTAAAGTTGAAAGTACATAGATCAGAAGAGGGTAAGGTAACTCAAAGACCCAAGGTGAAAACTAGTACACCAAAGCCTAGATTTTTGTGATACACCCATATTGTAAAATCTAGTTTCAAATTAGACAAGTTGACCCTAGAAGTTTAGAGGAAAGCTCTCCAGATTATGAAGAAGACAAAATGGACTAAGCAACTCAAGATGTAAAAACATATGCAAATCACTAAGTATAAAGCTAGGACCAAATAGGTAGCACAACATCACCACATGATTCCAGTAGGATAAAACATGTTCTAGGATGAAAAGCATGAGTGATATTCAATATGAATTGAGTCCACCAAGATGATAATGTGATTTTGAGTCTTAATAAATGACCTTTAATCCAAATGAAAAATTGAACCCAAGTTAGAACAAGCTATGTGTGCAAATGTCGAACCCACTTTGACACACCAACCCTTAGAACTTAGAAAGGTTCAATTTTGAATGTGGATTATAAATAAAGGATTTAAATAAATTGGGTAAAATATCTAGACTCAATTGGGTAGCATGATTGTGCCAAAGTGGATGACATGACACAAAGATTTTGATAACAATTTGAACAAGGAAAAGATGAATTTTCCAATTAGACAATGTAATGCCTCCCTTGCTCAAGAAAATTGAGTATAATATGTTTTGGTTAAGTTCATTGAGTTAAAAAGTATTTTTAGACAAAAATCAAGACCAAGTAAGCTAATGATAAAAAAACTGTCTTAAGTCTAAACTGACAAGGTATGGCAAAGTGGGGTCTACTAACTAGCAAGTTTTTTATTATTCTAGGGAAATCAATTGCATAATGACTTTCACATATAATGATGCAAAATACAAGCATGGAAATTGGGTGACCATGGTATTGTCTAGTTTTAAAAATATCTAGTCTTTTTTACAACCACTACATCATGTTATTTTCTCAGTGTAGTGTGATGTCCAAATGCAGATGCATCCCATGTGAAACTCTAATTAGGAGCCAAAGTAATTCAATGTCGAGAGGCTAAACCTTGGATCAAAGCTTCCCTAAAGAACTCATGAGGGGTAATGACATCCCCCTCGCAAGCCAATTTTGTATAAAAATAAATAAATCATCAAATAGAAAGACTTTAGGATCATTTTTAAGATCACCCAAACTTTAATGAGTTTTTGAGAAGTGATTTAGATGTCATTCTTTCTAAGCCTTGGACTAGGATTTTTGTAGTAGGAATGGCACTTTTGATTCCAAGGTTTCCCTAAAGGGGAAAAATGAAAGAGCATACATGCGACATATCTCTTTTTTCCAAACAAAATCTAACTTAAATAACTTAGTAAATATAAAAAACTTGAAAAGGTGAGTTCATTTTTAATCCCAAATGGAAAATGAGGTGGTGTTATTTTGACCCCTTCGTCTTATTTATAACTTTGAAAACTAATACTAAAAATACTGAAGCACCTTAAATGTTACTTTAAGCACTAAAATAATGTTCCTAATTCATTTTTAAGCATGCAAAAGGTGATCTAAACATGTTTTTAGCAAATATCAAGCTTGGTCCTGCAATAAAAATGTTAGCATGTCCTTTATCCTTGAAGCTATTTTGGGTTTGAAATAATGAACATCAAAAAAAGAGCTCTCGAGTTTGTGTTTTCAAAAAAAACACAGTGACTGATGTCATTTCTATAACCAATGATGGTTACACTTACTAACCAATGATGGTTATCTAACTGACATCGATTATATTAAAGGTGACCGATGATGGCTAGCGAACCAAGGATGGTTTTACTAACTGACATCAGTTATTGTGTAAACCTGTGACAAATAAAAATGATAAAACAAAGTTATAAAATCAAATTTCAAGAGTTTAAAATACAAATGAATATTTTAAAGTTGTAAAATGATCTTCTTCATGTGTGGGATGTGTTTGGTCCCACCAGGTGTGCCAAGATGTAGAGAGGATTACAAAGCAAGTTAGTCAAACATTAGTCCATAAATCATGAAAAATGTATAAAGAACTAACTAACTAAGCAAATATATTCTTATAAGAATTACAAAAGATAGCAAGAAATAAATGAAAGAAATAAAACATCATATTACCTTCCCAAATGGATTCACCATACCCGTGTGGCTCAAAAACATGTTCTCCCTTGATCAAGCATCTTTGTCTTTATCAACAAAGGTGGAAAACTCCTCCAATGTCTCAATAACACTCCTTAAAACCTAGGTTCATGATTCCAAATCACTAAACTAGCCTATCAATGAAGCTTGTAACTAATTTTAATGGTTTATTTCAAAGGATTGTAGAGATAATTTTACATAAATCAAGCTTAAAATTCATGTTCATGGCCTCTTTATTTATATATTTTTGATATTGGTCAGGATCAACCATGACCATCCATCTCAATATTGAGATGTGTGGCCATGGATAATCCTAATATTTGGAATTAAACTTATAAATATCCTTAAGATAAATAAGCATTAAAGAGGCATGGGAGGCATTAACTAGTCATGGGTTACCCATAATCCTGATATTTTATGCACTTATGGCTTGATGGATGCCACCCTATAGATGATGTCACTAGGTGATGTAGATATTCAAAATAAATTTCCAATAATGAGATATTCAAAAAAATCTATGGAATTCTTACTTAAGCTCTTAAATTGGATTAATTAGCTTAAGTAAGTTTAATCAAGTTTAGTGCAATTCTTTGGAAATTGGTGCATAATTAATCAAAATGGTCAAAAAGTCATATTACTGGGTCATAATTTGACTAGAGAGGAACTGAAAGGTGATGTTAGATGTGTTGGATCTATATTCCCATTTAGGATGTTGCCAACACCAAATAACAAAGGAACGTGATGTGTACTAATGAATTAGAAGAAAAGAGTGATCCAGAGCACTAAATGGTAAATTTATTATTTTGACTCGAAATGATATGATCAAAGTTAGATGTCCCATAAAATGCATTGCCTATTTAGGGATAATTTGACCTAAATTAGCACTTGTAAGTGACAATTTTGAACCATTTAAGGCATTTTATCGATTTTGACCTAAAATGTGCATTTGACTGCAATTCGAGTAAGATTAACAATTTTAACACAAATGGTGTTAGGAATTGGATGTCTACACTATGGAGTTTGAGCTTTGACTAAAATAAGGATATGTTCTTTGAATCACATCTTTTAGTGTGATTTGAGTTTTAAGAATATTTTTGCCTTTTATATCATTACTATTTGTAAAATTATTTGGCTTTTAGAATTTTATGGATTTTTAATATTCCTCCTCCATGCAGATTTAGAATCACCAATCATGAGATATGTAGTGATACACATGAAAGAGATTTAGGCTAAGGCTAAAGTAAGCTAAGTAACCAAATACAAATATAGACTAGGACACTTAGGCTTAACAATGAATGAGCATGTGATCTCAAGTCTCAACCATGTATATTCTTAGTTTGCAAAAAAGGAAGAAGGGAAAAAGGAGATCCAAAAGTGGACCAGTGAAAGGAGATTATAATGAGACACATTGTTTTCTAACTGATTACATAGTAAAAGGAGACAAGGGCCAAAGAGAAAAAGGTTGGTATAACCAAGTCATCATGACAATTAACTATGAAAAGTAGAGATAAGAGAGCAAACAATCATGAAGACACAAGAAGAGAGTTTTTATAAAAACTCAAGAAATAAAGAGCAAACAATGATTAAAAAAGATAATCATATGTAAATATAGATACCAATGATAAACAAGATATAGTACAACAAGTAAAATTACTATATAAGAAAAATATGAATTTGACACAGTGTCAAATGATATAAAAAAAATAGATAAGAATGAAATTAGAGCACACGTTCAATCAAAATAAAAATTGAAAAGCACCATGCATGTGCTCATAAGTACTAATAAATATACCCACAAATATTATCCAAGATGTCAGATAAATCTCTATGAAGTTGGATACAAACTATTAGTGATGTCTCATCAATCTTCAATGAAAACTGGGAAAATACTTCTCATCTAATCTCCTCAAATAAAAAAGTAGGAATTCTCAAAGGATCATGATGAGTAAAATCAAGTAAAATATTCTTGGGAGAATGTGTGGGAGCAAGTTGTATGAGAGATACAGGAATCACTGGTAGAGAAGGATCCATGGGTGAGGGACTCATAGGTGGAGAAGGATCCATGGGTGAGGGACTCATAGGTGGAGAAGGATCCATAGGTGAGGGAAGGTCCACAAGTGAAGGAATCATAGGCAGAGATATATAAGGTGATGTAAGGACCATAGGAGAAGATGAAACCACTATAGGTGGAGCCATGGGAAAATAAAGAGAAGCCTTATTTTAGGAATGACCTATGGGAGGAATGGAAGAAGGTCCAATAATAGCTAAAATGTGATCTTTAAGGTATTGTTGAAGGATACGATAATGATTGGTGTGATGGGTACCATATTGGTGCCACAAATAATAAACCTCACTATACTTAGGAATATATCTAATTAGAACCTTCAGGGGAGGTGTGGATTTATCTGAGGTAGGAAAAAAAGGACACAAATATCGATATATTGTTGTAACTTATGACAATGGGTAGAATAATTATTATCTATCTCATGAAAGCAATAGATATGCTTGTGAGTGATCTTAAGAGAATTACTCATAGAAGGAGGTCTAATAAGAGTGACAAAATCCAAAGAACACTTTTCATCCCATTTGGTGGGTAATGGAGCCATCTTAATCAAAAGAAGCAAACCATCACCAAGGAAAGGTGGTGATGGAAGAGGAATGGAACTAGGCTCCATGGAAGGAGAAATGGGGTGAGAGGTAGGGGTAGACTCACTAATAATGGAAGCAAGAATAGGCTTAAATATAGTAGGAATAATAATGGGTTTTGATGTGGGTTCCACTAAGGGAGGGGCAATATTTATAGAAGGTCTAAGGAGAGTTGTACTAATCTCACGTGTAAACTAACTATGATGATTAGGGTACTTATCAAAATAGTAAGGCCCAGTCATAACACAATCCATGAGCATACTCCTATTAGGCTCCTAAAAAACTAGTGTTGGCACAATCTCTACCCTATGATAAAGAGGAAAAATACTAAAATTAAGAACTATAAACGAAGGAAAATGTGAAGATACATGTAAAAACTCAAGCAAAGAATAATAATAATGGACAATCTTAGCATCATGAGCCTATACAAAAATAACCATCATCATAATCTAGGGTGTGAAGATCAATGATACAAGTAGGGTTGACTTTGTCATTTGAGGAAGTATGGTGAATAGAATGTTGAGTCTTAATCGACACTATAGGAATATCATCATAAGGAGGCTTACAAGAATGAGGCTATAAAGAATCAGGAAGATGCGAGATGAGGTGAGGTGAAAGATCTAAAGTTTTAATATTTAGGTTAATCTCATTGGGCTCATTATCATCAAAATCTAAGAGGTTAGGAAGAATGTTCCCAATGATTTTAGAATATCCATAATAATCTTGGTTTGAATTAATGAGAAAATTAAGACCTTGAGACTCATAGAATGGAACATTGGGTAAAGGTTCAAGAGTAGGAATCTTGAAGATACCATGGTCTTGGAATTGTTTAAAATTTTAAGGGTTAGTGTCACCTTAAATCCTATAAATGGCTCCATTATGAGGGAATTTAATGCATTGGTAGGCAAAAGAAGCAACAACTCTCATATGGTGAGTCCACGACCTACCAATCAAGATGTTATAAGAAAGGGGAAAGTTAAATATCATCACCTTTACATGAATGTTTATAGTTGGGATAGTAATGAGAAGCTATAAACAACCTATAAGAGTCATTTTCCTTCTATTATATCCTTGGTAGGCGTTGCGTGTAGACTTGATATTGCATTTTGAATATCCAAGGGTCTTAATGATGTTGAGAGAGTCAATGTAGGTTTTGAAACCCTCATCAATCAATACATGATCAACTTGGATATTGCATATTTGAACACTAATGAATAAGGGAGGATCCTATACATGAATTATAATCTCATTGAGAATCATGGAACATATGGAAAATTTTAAGGGAAGATAAGTGTCTATAGTTTTTTTAATGTTGATAGACATCTCTTCACATTTTTATAATATACTATCCTTCGATCTAGATAAATTTGCCTCCCATCCTACTAGGGGATGATGAGGGAAATTCATCTCAAATAATAGTTGCATAAGATAGTTTCTATGACATGGAGAAGTCCTCACAATCTCAAGGAATGGAATTTGGGATGGGAAATAAGTGAGTTACATAATAGGATCCCACTCATCATAAACCATAAGAAGATCATTAAATATAGGTGCATAATTATTAAGAAAGTCCTCAGAAGGAGGAGCTAAAGTACATTAAAATTTATGTTGGTAAGAAGAAAGTTTAGAACAAGGTTGTAAATTATGTTGTGATGATGACGTAGTTGGTTCAAGTTGATTTTTAGAATTAGTAGAAAAAGCATTAGTATAAATTTGAGTGTCATTAGTGTTATAATATTATGCAAGAGTGGTAAAAATAAAAAACGAAGTGTTATCCAAGGGAGAATCATAAATTAAATCATCAAAAGTAATAAGGTCATCTTGCCCCAACTCATCTAAATGAGTTGAAGAACAATCCTGGATAACATGATATGTTCTAGATGGAGGAGTGTAGATAGGTTGGGAATCAATAAAATCAACCACCCTTTGCATATTAGTCATGTTAACCACATTCTCTTCAGAAGTGGGTTCAATAACAATTTCTACATTATTGGTGGAAGGGGTGGCTTTGTCTTGATTATCTTGAATAGGTTGATGATTAGGAAGAGGGTATTTATAGATAGCCAAATGAGAATTGGCTTGATTCAAGGCTTGAGTTTTATCATGTGATTTATGGTCATTAAAATCAATTTCATAAGCTTGTTGATGCTTTTGAATGATAGAATCATGATCAAAATTAAGACTAAGAAGAAATTCCAAAGCTAAATTATGAAGTTGTCTACATGTATCAAGAGAATGACCCCAACTAGCATGAAACCAACAAAACTTGTTAGGATATTACCAAGATTTCATAAGATGAGTAGGATCACGTGTTGGAAATATTGTCATTGATGTCAAAGGTCTAGTATTGGTGATAAAGGCCCCATTACATTTAATGGTGTTTTTAATATTCATATCTTGGCTAATGTGTGTTAATATTTATTTGATATTAATGATTATATTTTTGGTTGCATATAAGTCAAAATAGGGCCCATGGAGAAGTCAAAGAGTCATGGGGTAAAGACAAAAGAGGAATGGGATGCATTTTCTCATGAAGAGTCATCTTGAAGAATTCCAAGAGTTACCATATGAAGACAAAAGAGGGTATGGTGCATTTTTCCATGAAGGGGCACTTTCAAGAATATGAAAAGTTACCAAGATAAAGACAAAAGAGGAAAGGATGCATTTGATTATGAAGAGTCACCAAATGACTTTTTGAATTCAAGGATACGAAGGGTCATGCAAATTTGGTGCCATTTTCCATGAGGATAGAAGGGTCACAAAGGGTGAGTACCAAAGGTCATTTGGAAAGATATAAATAAAGGCTTGAGAAGCCATTTGAAATATGCAAGAGTGTTCATGGTTTGTATTTTGTTTTAGAGGAGAGAAAAGTAAGAGATATTGTAGAGTTATATTATTTGTTGAGTAAGCAATATTGAAAGATAGTTGTGTTTTATACACCAGAGGGGTTGGTGCTCATGTGGGTTGGTGCTCACAAATCTTTGCAAGGGGTTGGTGCTCTCATGGGTTGGTGCTCACAAATAGTTATTATGTTGGTGCTCAATAAAAGGGTTGGTGCTCCTACAAGTTGGTACTTGTGAACTTTGTAATTTGATTTGGTGTTCATTCATATACTTTAGATTATTCTCTGTGGTTTTTCTCACTTTGGGTTTCCATGTAAAAATTTGGTGTCTCTCTCTCTCTTATGTGGTGTATATTATCATTTCATTTTTATTGCATATCTTGAATGTGTGATTAAGTGGTTAAAGAAAATAAATAATATTAATTAAAATATATATAATATATTGATTCACCCCCCCTTAGTATATTTCATGCTTAACAATTGGTATCAAAGCAAGTTCCTTTGGAAAACGTTTTATAGCTTGAAGGTAGATTGAGAAAGCATGATGGCTGGATCACATGAAAATTTTTATAAAAATAAGGCACTTTTGTTTGATGGGACAAATTATGCCTTTTAGAGCATAAGGATGAAGACTTATTTGATGGCTCTTGGATTCAACATTTGGCAAGTAGTGGTGGAGGAATATGAAGATCCACTTACACTTGTAACTACTCCAATGGAAAAGAAGGCAAGTGAAAATAATGCTAAATCTTTAAATGTTATTTTATGTGGTTTATGTGAATCAAAATTCGTTAATTTTATGCAATGTAAATCTAATCATGAAACTTGGGTACAACTTGAGAATATTTACAAAGGTGATGGAAAGGTTCAGTAAGCTAAGCTTTAGACTTTCAGAAGATAGTTTGAGAGTTTGAAGATAGAAGAGGAAGAAAATATAGCAAGTTATCTTTTGTGGGTTGATCAAATAGGTAATCAGATTCAAGGTCTTAGAAAAAAAAATTAGAAGAATCAATTATGGTACGAAAAGTTTTGAGATCTCTACCATTGAGATACAATGCAAAAGTTTTGGCAATTAAAGAGATGAAGAATTTAGCCAAGCTAAAGATGGATGAGTTACATGATATTCTTACAGCATATGAGATGAGGACTGAACAAGAGAAACCCTCAAAGATATAAGTTAATTTCAAGACATCAAAGAAAGAAAAGGTTAAGATTCAAGAATTAAGTGATAGTTCTAGAAATGAAGAAAATGACAATAGAGCTCTATTCATTCACAAGCTAAAAAAGAGCATAGGTACATATCAAGGAAAATTACCTTTTAAATGTTTTAATTATGGAAAGATTTGAAATTTTTTATCAAGTGCCCAGATAAGGGTAATGGTGACAATGAATAAGGAGATTCTACATACAAGAAGAATTTCAAAATAAAATTCAAGAAGGAATTTGAGAAGAAAAGTTTGTATTTTAAAGATCCTAGCTCAATTGAAGATAGTGTAGTCATTGATTCAGAAGAAGAAGAAGATATTCTATTCATGACCATACATGAATATGCCTCTGTAAGTAAAAGTATAGATGATCAATAAGAAAAATAGGATGAAGCCAAAGTAAATCTAATAGGAGAACTCATTTGTGCATTAGAAGAGTTAAAAATTCTTGAAAATAAGAATCAATTATTAAAGCTCCAGATCGATAAAGATGAAAAGGAGTCAAAGGAAACAATTGAAGATATACAAGTGCACTTTGAAGAAGCCAAGAAGAATAAATAATATCTAATGGCACAGTTACAAAAAGTAATTGAAGAATGTGAAATGTATATTACTGAAATCACTTCTTTAAAAGTAGATCTTGAGAAAAAAATAATAATAATCAATGATAGAGTAGCCAATGATTCAAAATTTGAGAATAGCACTAATATGTTGAATAAGATATTAGAAAGTCAAATATCAATGTTAGATAAGATAGGTATCAAATTTAAAAAAGAGAAAGGGGAGGCCACTACTTTTACAGACAAGGTTAACATAGAAAAAGGAAAGAGCTATGCTGAAGCTCTTACAAAAGAGGAAATAAAAAAGGGAAGAAGTTAAGAATATAGAAAACATCTCAAACAAAGAAGGTTGGAAGGAACAAAACTACAAAAGCCAATCAAGTTAGAGATACATAAACAGGTCCTATTTTTATAGTTACTATTTTTATTGTAATGGATATGGTCATAAGAAAATAGAATTTCAAAAAGGGATAACAATTTCATAAATAAGGAGAAGGAAACTCATACATAGTCAAACAGAATCCACAACTTTTCTTCTTCTCTATCAAGCTTTAATGAAAAAGCCATAATATTTTATAATTAAAACAACTTCAGACACATAGCTCAGTACTATAGAATAATGTTTGATTCAATCAAGAAGGACTACAGTTTCAAGTCTCCATTAGTCAAGAAGAAAGTTTAGACAGGTTCATGGCAAAAGAAACAACTTGAAAAAATTTATGTTGGTATAAATAGCTTTGCATGCAAGAAATGAAAAAAAGCCATGGTTCATTGATAGTGGATGTTCAAGGCACATGAAAATATATAAGAGAAAGTTCATAACCTTGAAGAAGATCAATGGTGGCACAGTGAAATTCAAAGATAATACTACTACTAGAATTACCAAAAAAGGTACACTAAGTTTGGATAATGGTAGAACTAAAACTAAAAATATTTTATATGTATAAGGTCTTAAGCATAATATTTTGCGTGTAATTCAAATGTGTGATCAGGGACACACACTAAAGTTTTATGTAGAAGTTTGTAAAATTAGGAGAAAATATTCAGATGTGTTGGCTGCAGATGCTCAGAGAATAAGCAATAATTTGTATATCTTATCACACATCAAAGGTCAAAGATGTTTTTTTGAGTCAAATTGAAGAAAGTTGGCTATGGCACAGGAGAATGGGATAATAAATTTTTATAATCTTGTCAACATCAGAAAGAAGCAAGCAGTCAAAAATCTTCTAAAGATTACAAATCCATTCAACACGCTTTATGAACCTTGTCAGCATGCAAAGCAAGCTAGAAGGTGGTTCAAAAAAAAGACTTCTCAACCACTTAGATGTTAGATATTTTTCACACTTATTTGTGTGGACCCATGAGAACTCAAAGTACTCAAGGTGAGAAATGTTTCATGTTTCTTATTGATTATTTTTCACATATGACTTGGGTAATGTTTTAAAAAAAAATTAGAAGCTTTCAGACATTTCAAAGCATTCAAAGCATTAGTTGAGAATGAAAATGACTTAAAGATTAAGTTCCTAAGATTAGATTAAGAAGCATAATTCATGTCATATTAGTTTATTGATTTTTTTAAATACCATGGAATAAAGAGACATTATTCAACAGTTAGAACTCCACAGCAAAATAGATTAGTTGAATGGAGAAACAAAATAATTTAAGAGATGGCAAGGACAATTCTAAATGAATCCAAGATACTAGATAAATATTAGAGAGAGGTAGTTATTATATCAGTGCATATTTTGAATAGAGAATTATTAAGAGTCAATAGTGACAAGACTCCTTATGAGCTATGGAAAGACAAACCAGTAATAATTGATTATTTTAGAGTTTTCGACAGTAGATGTTTCATAAAGAGGACTGATTAAAAATTAGGTAAGTTTGAATCTAGAGAAAATAAAGATATATTTGTTGGTTATTCTTATAAAATTAAAGGTTATAAATGTTATAACAAAAGAACCAAGAAAATAATTGAAAGTGCAAGTGTCAGGATAGAAGAAGATGGAGCACAAAGAATCAGTGATCTAGTAGACATTCCTCAAATCATTAAAGAGGAAAATTTTAAAGAATCAGATGAAGATGAGAAGAAAGACAAAAAGGACACCAAAACCCCATTCAAATATGTCCAAATAAATCATAATGAAAGTGACATCATCAGGGACATAAAAAAAGAAATTTACACTAAAATAATGATGGTAAGTGAATCTGAGTAAGTTAATTTCTCTTTATTATCCAAAATTTAGCCTAGAAATTTTTTAGAAGCTAGACATGATAATCATTGGGTTAAGGCAATGGATGAATAATTAAATTAGATAGAAAAAAATTATACTTGGGAATTAGTGCCTAGACTAAAAGATCACAATGTGATAGGAACAAAATGGGTTTATAAAAATACGTTGAATGAAAATGGAGAAGTGACCATAAATAAAGAAAGATTAGTATGTAAAAGATATGCTTAGATTGAGGGAATATATTTTGAAGAAACTTTTACACTAGTGGCAAGGCTAGAGGCTATTAGAATGTTTCTTACATATGCAGTGTTTAAAATTTTCAAAGTGTTTTAGATGGATGTCAAATCTGCCTTCCTAAATGGGAATCTAGAAGAAGAGGTCTATATTGAGTATCCTGAGGGATTTAATCTCTCAAATATTAGTATCCATGTATGAATATTGAAGAAAGCACTGTATAGATTGAAACAATATCCCAAAGCTTTGTATGCAAGACTTGATAAGTACCTATAGGATCAAAGTTTCAAGAGAGGATTTACTGATAGTAATCTCTACATCAAAATAGAAGGTGAGCATTAATTGATTATTGTGGTATATGTTGATGACATCATTTTTGGAGAAAACATTGAAAATATGACAAAAGAATTTTTTGATAATATGCAAAAATAATTTGAGATGTCTATGCTTGGAGAATTTTCATTTTTCTTAGGGTTACAAATATTTCAATCAAATAAAAGAATTTTCATATCTCAAAGTAAATATACCAAGAAAATGTTGAAGAAATTTGGTTTTGATAATTGTGCACCAGTTGGTACACCAATGAATATAGGAAATAAGGTGAACAAGGATGAAGATTCACCCATTGCAAATCAATCTTTGTATATATCTATGATTGGTAGTCTTTTATATTTGATAGCATTGAGGCTAGACATCATACATGTAGTAGGTATAATTGAAAGATATTACTCAACTCCAAAAGATAGTCATGTTTAGTTAGTGAAGAGAATATTTAGATAGATCAAGGGGACATTGGATTTTGGATTGTGGTATCTCACAGGTAGATATTTCACTTTGATTGCTTATACAGATTCAATTTGGGTAGGTTGCTTAGATGAAAAAAAAGTACAAGTGAAGGAGATTTATTTCTCAATGATAGCTTAGTATCATGGCTAATTAAAATAAAAATTTAGTATCACTTTCTATAGTTGAAGCAGAATATATTGTAGTGGTATTGTGTTGTACTCAAGTGATTTGGATGAAGCAAACTTTGGAAGATATCAAAGTAAAATATGATGAACCTATTTCTATTTTTTGTGACAACACAAGTGCTATTAATATTTTGAAGAATCCAATGATTCATTAAGAACAAAACATATTCTCATCTAATATCACTTTTTGAGAGAGCAGGTTATATATAAATAGGTTAAGATGGAATATATCAGTACTATAAAGTAGATTACAGATATTTTCACAAAGGCACTACCAAAAGACACATTTGATTATCTATGAGAGAAGTTGGGAGTAATTTATTTTACTTCCTACCATTGAGGATTAGCATCAGTTGAGGGGGAGCTAAGTGTTAGTTCTAGGATAGGCCCTTTGCCATTGATGTCAAAGGGGGGAAAAGAATAGAAATAAGTACAATTACAAAAATAGGTGTAAAAACATGTACAAGTTTCTATAGTAAGGGGAAGTTACTATATGTTTTTTAGATGGTAGTATGTGTAGGTTGGCATGTGCAGTGTAGGTTTTAGGATGTGGCAGTTTTAGTTTGAGGTTGCCATCAATGATAAAGGGAGAGATTGTTGGAAATATTGTCATTGATGTCAAAGGTCTAGTATTGGTGATAAAGACCCCATTGCATTTAATGGTGTTTTTAATATTCATATCTTGGCTAATGTGTGTTAATATTTATTTAATATTAATGAATATATTTTTTGTTGCATATAAGTCAAAATAAGGCCCATGGAGAAGTCAAAGAGTCATGGGGTAAAGACAAAAGAGGAATGGGATGCATTTTTTCATAAAGAGTCATCTTGAGGAATTTCAAGAGTTACCATATGAAGACAAAAGAGGGTATGGTGCATTTTTCCATGAAGGGACACTTTGAGAAATATGAAAAGTTACCAAGATAAAGACAAAAGAGGAAAGGATGCATTTGCTTATGAAGATTCATCATATGACTTTTTGAATGCAAGGATACAAAGGGTCATGAAAATTTGGTGCCATTTTCCATGAGGATTGAAGGGTCACAAAGGGTGAATACCAAAGGTCATTTGAAAAGATATAAATAAATGCTTGAGAAGCCATTTGAAATATGCAAGAGTGTGCATGGTTTGTATTTTGTTTTAGAGGAGAGAAAAGTAAGAGATATTGTAGAGTTATATTATTTGTTGAGTAAGCAACATTGAAATATAGTTGTGTTTTATACACCAAAGGGGTTGGTACTCATGTGGGTTGGTGCTCTTGTGGGTTAGTGCTCATAAATAGTTATTGTGTTGGTGCTCGATAAAGGGGTTGGTGATCCTACAAGTTAGTGCTTGTGAACTTTGTAATTTGAGTTGGTGTTCATTCATATACTTTAGATTATTCTCTGTGGTTTTTTTCCCACTTTGGGTTTCCATGTAAAAATATGGTCTCTCTCTCTCTCTCTCTCTCTCTCTCTCTCTCTCTCTCTCTCTCTCTCTCTCTCTCTCTCTCTCTCTCTCTCTCTCTCTCCTCTCTCTCTCTCTCTCTCTCTCTCTCTTGTGTGGTGCATATTATTGTTTCAATTTTATTGCATATCTTGAATGTGTGATTAAGTGGCTAAAGAAAATAAATCAGATTAAGTAAAAGATATATAATATACTGATTCACCCCACCCCGCTCTCATTATATTTTGTGCTTAACATCAAGATCTTGTGGAAGAGGCCTAGGTAGATGCTTAAGTAATTTAGTTGAGGATAGAGGTTTATGAACATTAATTTTATTTGGTGAAGATAAATGAGGATTGGTATGTTATTTAGAAGGGGGAGTTGGTTCTAAAGAAAGGGTAGGAATGGCATCTTAAACATTATGTATGGTGTCATAAGAATATTTAATACCATCATTGGTAACATTGAAATTTTTGTTCTTAAGTAAGAGATGAGGACCCACAAAAGGTTGGGGTGGATCAAATCGATGCATAAGGAAATCTTGTCATTTATATTGGTCAATAGCCTCCTCCAAGATACATAGAGAGAGAGTGCAAACCTGATATTAAAGTTTAGAAAAAAAGGCATTGGTAAAGAGATGGAAAAGATTGTCATTGGCCATGTTATGTTCACTTTTGTTTGACAAATTTTTCCACCTTTTAACAAAGGCTTGAACAATTTTGTTTTCAATTTGTTTGCAATTTATGAAGTGGGCCAATGTGTTTTTGGGAAGATCACTAGTTTGAAATTCTTGAACTAAAGCATTCACTGAATCCTCCAAACTAATAATGGAATGAGTTTTAAGTTGATTTTACCAATCCAAGGCATCACCTATGAGAGTTTTGGCTAAGAATTTGGTAGCAACAAAGGTGTTTAATTTGACCCAATCCTTATAAATATTTCTAAATGTTTTAAGATGAAGGGTGGGATTAGTTGATCCATTATAATAAATTGTAGGCATGATACCTCTAATATCAATGTTAGTAATTTGAGTAGTAAGAGGTTAGTTTTGGATATGCTTAATGTTTTTGTTAACCAAAGGGGTTGAGGAATGAGATTATCTTGAGAATCTCAAAGAAGAGGGGGAACATTTTAGTTATGTGTGCCCCTAAGCCATTGGTTGAGGATGAGTTTGAATATGGAAAAGGTGTTTTTGCATTCTCATCATTTGATTTGTGTTATGAGCTTGAAAGGTATTCATTTTATTGAGTTTTTGTAATAATAGTTTATGTGTTTGATTAACATTGTTAGAAGCATTGGAGTTGTTATTTATGGATTGGGTACTATTATTGGTGTTGATAGGAGCTTAAGAGGAACTATGATAATGTGAGGCACTAGTGGAAAAATTTGCTTGTGTAGCAAAAGATAGACTAGTGAATGGTTTACAAAACAAACACTAGTAGCATGATTACCTTGGGTAGAAAATGAAGCACTAGTGAAAGGATTAAGGATAGTGGATCTTATGAGAGGCCCATTAGATGTAGAACCTACCATGTTAGTGGTACCTACCATGTTAGTGGAACCTACCATGTGAAGTGAGTGGGCCCCACCCACTCACTTCACATACCACATTGATAAGGGTGTCGTGTGCTTAACTATAATATACCATTAACCATGATTTATACTTGACTAGAGTATCAAGTCAGCTTTACCCTTGGTGATGAAATTTAAGTAGGTTGGCCTTGGGTAGATAAATGTTAAAATGATTGTTTAGATTTGTCCATGTGTGCATAAAATAGAAAATAGTGAACTAAATGATTAAGTGAAAACCACCCAATTAAGCTTTGTGATCTACTATAATCATGCAAGCAACAAAAAAATAAAGTGTGAATTAATTACTAGCATATAAGGTTAATTCAAACTTTGAAACAAGGTATAATGTTGATATGGTCAACAATGTATGCATAGAATACAAAACAAGGTTGATCAAGGTTTGAAAATGAACAGGGTTGTCAAAGTCGGCCCAATTATCCAGATAGCAAATAGAACATAAAACCAGGTTGACAAGGTCGATTCAGTTGACTATGCAAGGGCAGTTTTGAAGATTGTAAATTATGGAAGGAAAGATTTTAAATAAAGAGAAAAGGAGATATAAAGGAACCTTGGTGGATCAAAGATGCAGAAAATGAAGATTATTTTTTAAGAACCTTGATATATGCTTGCAAATCCTGATAACTAGGTCGACTAGGTCAATCAAGCTTTGTAGAAACCTACTTCTAAGTGCTTGAAATATAAAGGTTTGACTAAGTTGATCTAGTATGTTTAACTTGGTGTATAAAAAAGTATAGGGTCAACTAGGTTGACCTAGTAGTCTGGAATAAATTTTTGGAAGTCTAAAAACTTGTACTAGGTTGATAGGGTCAATCTAGTAGCCTATACCTAAAAAATTATGAATAGAACTTAGATATTGGGTTGACATAGTCAATCCAGTATGTAAAATATATGATAAAAATAATGATGAAATAATGAAAGAAAAAATTGATGAATAAATCCTGAAAGGGTTAGTTCACATTAGGTTCACTAGAATGTATGCAATCAGAAATGCATCATGTCTATAAATCAAACCTGGATAGAGAAGATAGAGCATACCTACACTTCTGATTGGGAATATATTTGTTAAGTAGAAGCATGACCAATATGGGGATCACTTGTCATAATACACCATACTAGGAAGGGTTCCAAAGCTTAAAATCTAACACAATCATGTAACAACCCTAAAAGAGTCCTAGGTTTAATTTTCACTCTATTGTAATTAAACAAGAAAGTAAATCTAATCTAGTGTATAGAAAAACTTGTGACACAAAATGGGGGTTAAAAACAAAACAAACTAAACTAAACATGCATAGAATACATATATTCACATCAATGTATATGAAATCCTAATGCATGGTAAGAGAAGCACAACTACATTATCTATCTACTCTTACAAAGGAGAAATAAAGTTAGGAATACTTACCTTTGAGGATGAACCTATCGAGCCTCAATCTCTCCCTTGGCCAAGGTGCTTTGCAAGATATTATTGTGGTATGTAAGGATAACAAAGAAAAATCAGCTTTAAGATACACAACCTATCTATGCATCCAAAATACTTTTCCACAAGATAAGATATGTATCTCCAAAGAAAGTATAGAATTCTAAGATTTATTCCTCAAGTATAATGGTTAATAAAAAGATGTTTGTTCACACTTATTCTTCTTTGTTTCTCTTCTTACAAATGGTTATAAATGAACTTGTATATATAAATGGATCTTTTTTAAATCACGTTAATCTCATTTAGTAATAAAAATTTGAAAATTGTATAGGATCAACCCAATCAACCTAGTACAGTCAACTAGTTGAAAGGGGGTTAAGACAAGAACAAGGAGGATAAAGCATGGAAAATGACTAGAATGGGTACAACTGAGAAGAATAAGATTATAGTAAATGGTTTTATGAGATGTGAGTGTAGATGGCAAGTGGAAAAAGGGACAACAAAATTATGAATCACTAATGGTCTTCCCACCCCTTTCCTAGTACAACCCTTAAGGTGTGCACTCAGAAATATTGAGACTTGATAGGTTCTAGTAAGATACAAAGTGTTAGTAATCAATAAAAGTTAAAAATATTATGTGTATACAGTCCCCATAAAAGAATTCTCATCAAAAACCTCAAAGTTATATAGTCTATAATTATGATTAACAACACCTTGTGCAACAAGTGAATGAGGCTCCAAAATAGTTTGAATTTTAGCCCCTTGTGGTGTGAAAATAATTGTCTTACCCTGACTAGAATGACAAATTTGATAAATAGAGAGGAAATGTAAAGTTTTGTCATTAACATATAGTGCATCATTGATATGGCTACAATAAAGTTATATTCCACATTTTTCCTTAATAAAAATAAAGGAAGAATCTCCAACCTCAATGTTGGAAATATAACTCAAACCAATAGATGTGAAAGACTCTTTAGAAGAAGTCATGTGGTGAGAAGCACCAGAATATATAACCCAATTATCTGTAAAAAGGTAATTGAGATCTTTCAACAGCATTAAGTTCTTTGCCATGCTCATTGGAATGAGGTGGAGTGGATATAGATATATTATGTTTTCTGATTGCATCCTTTAAGGCTTGAATTATCTTATAACACCTAGTTTCTACATGACTAGTTCCCCCACAAAAGGAGCATGAAAGTCTATACGTGTTTTTGGATTTAGAAGACTCTTTGGGTTTAGAGTTATTATCTTTGGGTTTAGTGACACTTCGATATAAATAAGGAGTGGTTTTGGGTTTACTTTTTTATTTTCTTTTGCCCTTAGGATGAGATGCTAACAAGGCCTTTTGAGAGGTGGAATACTCAAGATTAGATAATTTATATTCTTCCATAGTAATTCTTTCACAAAACAACTCTAAATCAGGCATTTTGAATGTGGCACCTAAGGCATCCATGCTAGATAAAAGGTAGAAGCAAAGATTTGAAATGGACCTTTAAACTTATACAAAATTAGGTAAACAAACTCTTCATCTTTATTGTCTCTTCCACTCACCTTCAATTATGTCAACAAGTGCTTGAACTTAGTAAGATAGTCTATAATGGATGGAAAATATTTAGGATTGAGAGAAGTGATCTCTACTCCAAGTTGCATGGTTCTCATATGATCCACCTTACCAAATAAACCCTTTAATTTTTCCCATATTTTGAAATGAGAATCACAACCTTCCAAATGAAATAAAAGATTATCACTTACATAAGTTCCTATCAAACCCATACACTCATCAAATTTACATTGGTGCTGAAATTTCTCGTATTCTCTAGTGAATAATGGGTGGGAATAACTAAATAAAAGGAAATAATAAATCACCTAGGTAAACATGAGCTAAGATAAATAACCTACTATAACATATAATTATACCACCTAGAGTTACAATAAAACTCATCCACATCACAATATAGTTTTATTAAAACATATAATGTGCATTGAAGACAAATCACCTTTTTGTCTCCTTTAGGCACTCCAAATAAAGTTATTATTCTCAAGAGGTTAAGGTGGATCCTCTATCCCATCACCATGATGATTATCCTAATGATGATGATTTAGGGTACTATACAACTTGTGATCACATTTTTAATATTTCTAGTGACACATATGACTCCTCACATTCACTTTCCTATCTTTGTATACATTTAGATGATATTATTAGTTAGAATTTCTAGATTATCTCATGTATTTAATGATATAATATATTATACATAGCTTCTTATTTTTTTCCTATATGTGTCTTTCCTTTCATGTTTCGTATTCTACTATCATGACTAGTTTTGGGTGCCTCATTCTTATTCTATATTTTCATTTATTCATCCCTTTATTTTTTTCTTGCTTCATGCTTCTTTTAGGTTTGAAATTTAATTTTTTTCTTTATTTTAATTGATATTCTTATATCCCCTTGGTTTATGTTTCTTGTTTTATTTCCATGGACCTTTCCCATTTTTATAATTTATCCCATTCCACACTCCTACATGGACATACCAATTATGATAACATATATATCAAGGCATTCTACCTAGAATGCATTTATTTATAAGGGAAGTTGTAGGTTAGTAGTAATCATCCTCTTCTTGATTATTTTAGATTTCAACAATTGAATCATGTCTTTCCTCTTTCCTTCACCACATAGCTTGTTTATTTCTAGAATAAGCTTTCTACATTTCATTATGATTTCACCCCTTGGATTCCTCCTTTCTTGGTCTATTCTTCTACAAAACCATAAAAATGTAAAAACATGGAAAAAATTAAAAATAAATATGTGTGTGTGTGTGTGTATTATCTTTGTCATCACATGGCTAAACATAGTTATATATATCATTGTTTATATACCTAAGTTATAGGTTTACATATATATGTTACACACATGCTTATCATGGCATTCTTTGAGTGGGTGAGATGTAGGATATATTTGTTACATATGGTCAATGAAATTACACATGCTTTATGGCTTCATCATACCCACACCCAATGGCATTCTCACTTTGGTGGCACATCCTTGATAGAGGAATCTTTTTAAGTTGGTCTCAAGTTCTATATTTTCTATTATATATTATCATATAAATATGTGTATTGTTACTTATACATATCTTTCTCTAGCTTGCATCTTGTGTGTTATGTTACATGGATACATTATGTGTTCTCTTATGTGCCCTATGAGTGATTTATTTATTTGATGTGTTATTGAGCTTGTCTGTGTTTGTGTGTGTTTCTTGTCATGTATTTTTTGATATGTTTCTTTAGAGGATACACTAGTCATCATTTCATGTATGTGTCATTGATTTCTTATAGGTCACATTGCTTATTCAATTATTCTAAATTACTATCTATGGTTATTGTTGACCAAATTTGACTTTTAGTCAAATTGGGTCAACCCCTACATATTTAAAAAATTTAAAAGGATCCTATATGTCTAAAAGGGTCTCATGTGTATCTAAACACCTCACCCATCCCTGCTCTAGCCTTGGTCTAAGCCTAGCTTCCTTGTACTTATCTAGTTAGCCAAAGTCAACTCTAGTCAACTCTAGTCAAATATGGTCAAAATATAAAATTATATTTAAAATGTCCTAATATGGTCATTTAAATTCTATAAGGTGATCCTAAGTTATAAATTTTCCCTTTGTTATGTTTTATATGCCAAAAGTGTCTTTTGTCACATTTTTGGCTCATTAAATGACTTGTACAGATTTGTTATGAAAGAAAATTTGTCACCAAGCAAGTTTTAAAAGTGGATAAGGTCATAATATGTCATTAATTAGTTAAATGGTAGTCAAAAATTAGTTTCATACATGAAAATAGGGAAAACTCCTTTAAAATAGCCCCTTAATGGCACTTTTACAGACTTGGGAAGTCTATCTTCAGCTTAAAATGTGGGAATGTGTCTCTTCAGATCCCTAAGGTCTTTAAAATGATTTTTTTTCATATAAAAGGTCATAAAATTCAATTTTATATTTTGTTCCTTCTTTCTTGCCTTTGCAAGCCAAGAAGAGCCAATTTCAAATGCTTGATACAGTCTGTACATATGGATTTGGGAGGAATGCTCTTGGGGGTGGAGAGGGGCCTTAGTATACTCCAAATTTATGGTAAGAATTTTCAGTTTCATGTCTCCTCCTTTATGAACCATTTTTAATAATCCAGATAGCTTTTCATGCTCTTACATTCATGAGGGGTCCCTATTTGACCTAGTTTCTAAATATTTTATTTTGGTTTGATGGTTTTGATTGTTTCATATGTTTCTCAAGGAATCTCCATAGGTTTTCCATTGTTATCTTGGTTTTTTACGTCTCAAGGATTCAATAAGCCTCTTCTAGGCTCATTCTTGGTTATAGATCATACTCACTATTATGCACCAAAGAAATACTCACGTATAGGTCCCTTGATGACATCATCCTTGGGAGTGAGAATGTTTGACATATTTATAATCCTCTAAGATTTCTAGATGGTGTATTGACATATGTGAGGGAAACATATAAGGTCCATATGCATATATAATATTCCATTGTTCATGTTCAATTCATTGTTGGTATGCCAAATATCCACCTACAGCTAATTCAATAAGGGTCAAAGAGCTATTTTGAATCACTTGGTAAGTAATAGATATTATCTTAAGAAACCTCATAGTTTGGAAGGGATCCTAGTATGTATTTGAGGTTATAAGATGACCAAAATAAAGTTAAGAGTACTTCTCAAAGTCAAGACTGTGTTTAAGACCATTTTCCCCAAAATGGTAGAATACTACACCAAGCACTTTTTTGAAATCTAAATAAAGGTGAGGAGCTTAGAGTTGAGAAACTTTAGTGTATTAATTTAGTATATTCTACCATAGAAAATTACCTTTCCAAATTTTAAGGAGGAATAAAGGGTGGAAGATGATGTTTGAGGGCCTCAAATATGCCCATAAACACACTAAAAACATTCAATGACATCTATAGGGGTTTGTCCTTAAACAAATTTGCTTTCAAAATGGTGATTCTAACCCTTATTTAATGATCAAGTATTTATTTATGGTGAAATTTATCAAGTGATCATATTGATCATCAAATAAAGATGACAAGATGATTTTTCAACCCATACCTCTCCTCAATTCATACAAAGTGTATCATTTCGCCTACAACCATGCAAGAAAAAGTGATTTTTTGATGTCTTGATGGTGTTTGAAGGTTATTTAAGGTATGAAATAGATAAAATTAAAATTTTGTGACATTAGGAGATTTTTAGAGGACTCATACACACCATAAAAAATATTTCTCACAACCACCTCCACCTATAGCTAGGGTCAACAAGTATGTCTCAGTCAAGTGGGTAGTGAGCTAGCTCAATGTATAGTTGGGATGGTTAGGCACTTAGATTTTTTTCAAGAGAGGAATGTTTAGTGATATCAAAGTATTTTTTCATTATGAAAAATATAATTAATAACATTGATACCTACAAGTAGGGGAGGAGGAGAAGTTGTCACAATCAACCATGACAAACCTAATCTTGTGAGATCAAGTGAATAAAAGAGTGTGTGAGAGGTTGGAGAATAAAATGGATATTGAAATAATTTTCACCATGGTAAAAGTCACATCAAAATACTCCCACCAACATAAACTTATCCAAGAGGAGGTGCTTTCAAGTGCAAATATAGTCAATGTTTCAAAACCCTACAGGCAATTTCCTAAGCAAAGTTTGTGTTGAAAATGGTGAGAGTTATAGGGAAAAATGACTAATTAAGGATATTTAAAATGTTAAATATCATCCTTTCCACTTTTATGATCCTTCACAATGGTTTTTATTGTGAGGCAAATAGGGTAAGTTCCCCTATTTTGTCTCAAACAAGGGCCATTCCCCTAAGCTCATAAGTAGATAGTCTTAAGAGATGAGTAAGAAACATAGACAAAAATTCATGTAAACCTTAAAGGAAGGTTTTAAGAGTTGTATTAAATCCATACCATCATGATAAATCAATCTAGAATTTATGATATCAATTGTGGTACACCATGCAACAAGGTTTACAAGTAGGGTAATTAGGCAAGGTACAAGCCTAACCCCAAATGAGAAACAACTTTTAGTTATAGAATTTATATAAAATTATAATTCTTTATATAATTTCCATTAGGTTATAAGTGAGGTTTTCTAACCATCATAAGGTATGGGAATCCATTAGGGGGTCAGGTTGAGCCTAAGTTATAGGTTAGGTCTACTAGACCTAATATGAGGCCTAATGTCCAAAAGTAGTCCTATCACTTATTAGATTAAATAGACATTGATACCACATGGGATATGTTCTTTGTGATATTTTAGAGGTGATTTAACCTTAAAATTGTAGATAAATTCAACAATAATCCATTTCTTGGCTTAAAGTGCACATAGGCCTATGCAGAATGCTAAAGGAGCTCAAGTGGCCATCTTAAAATGCTTAGAAATCCCATGATACTTTACATGGAGATTAAAGGTGATAAAAGAGGTTATAGAGGATCCTCAAGAAGATATAAGTGGAATTATTTCATAAATCCAATGTCTACTCTTTATTAATAAAGGTTAAGACCTAAAACTACTCAAAACCCCTCATAAACCCTCTCTAGAGACCCGATTAGAAAGATGAGACAAATGGAGTGTGAAGGATATGGAAATGACTTGAAGATGCAGAGGAATATCTAGAGACTGATGCAAGAGCATCTACAATAGTTTCAAATTCTAGTGTGAAATTTCAAATTTTGGTTTTCCCTCCATATTGTGTTAGATTTCAAAATTCACCTTGAGAGTAAATGTAATTATCAAAATTGAAAAGTGAAAAGGTAAAAAGAAGATTGTTAGGCTATTGAGGAAATAAGGGAGAAATGGTTGAAACTATTTTCAACCTTAGTATATTGTTAAAACTTACAAATAGTATTTTGTTTTACCTTAAGCCCAAATTGGGCATAGAAGTTAGAGGGGAGATTCTTGAAAAGAGAAAAAAGAGAGAATTAAGTAAGGAGAGAGGATGAGAGAGGCGTAGAAGAGAAGAAGGATAGAGAGGAAAAGTCCTCTCATTCAAGGAAGAAGATAGAATGAAGAAAAGAGAGGAGAAATAGTGAGGGAGGACCTCACTCAAGAGATGTTAGAGTTAAAGAGAAGGAGCAAAGAATGTGAGAAGGAGCAGACAAGGCTTTGGAAGCCATGGAACATGGAGACTAAATCTGGTATTGAATTGTAAGTCTTCTATTGATCTATGAAGGAATTAATGTTTTGTTTCATGTTATGGTTTCTTTTATGCAATTCTGGTGACAGGCCTGTGTAAGTGTGTGTATGATGGTTCTCTATGGAATATTGAGAGAGACTAGTTAATTTGTATGTGGTAACAATTTGAAATTATTATTATTGTGACCAAGAGGTCTTAAGAGTTTTGAAATCTAGAAGAATCCTAAATAGAATCCTAAACAGGGTACTCAGGCCTGTAAACCTACAGCCCACTGTCCAAGGTAAAATCAACGTATAAATATTTGTATGGGCTCTATAAAGTCAAGGAAATAGGTCTATAAGACAAATATAAACTTAAATGAAGAAGAACCAGGCTTTAAAAACCCCTTGGATATCTTAAGACACCAACAGCAGGCTCTCGGGCCTATAGATGACAGTGTACAGGGAAAGACAAGAAAGTTGTATGTTTTTGCATAGTAGATGGGTTGGAAAGTTCATATTTGATAGAGCATATGAATGGGGAAATAATTTAAGGTATTTAAATGTTTATACATCACCTTGGAACCCTGTTGACCATTGTGTTTGAGAAGAAACTAATGAACCCTGCTGACTGTCATGCAAATACAGTCAAAGACAACTGAGATGTTAAGCATTGGAAAGATTAGGAGGTTGTTATGAATTGGAGATGATTGGATAAGGTGTAGGGTATTAATACAGACCTTATTCAAGTGATTTCAACCCTTGAAACAGGCTAAAACACTTCCAGCCACAAATAATATGCTATCGGCCTGTGACAGGCTTTAGAAAACCCTGAATTAGGGTCTGACCCTCAAAATGAGTTTTAATGCTTGAAAACTCTTGAAAATTTGAAATATAAACCTTGAAGGTGTTAAAAAACTGTTGGAAGTGGTTTCAAGGTGATACAGTATGGAGAAATACAGAAAAAGATAATTGCCAAGTGAATCCTAGGTGCATGTGAAGGGAAGATAATAGACCAATATAGGAAAAGTGGATTTCTCCAAAGAAGTGCACTAAAAAACATTTGATTAACCTGTAAGAAGGTAATGGGTATCTGTAATTATGCTTGGTTTGACTAGAAAGTCTATACTTTACTCTGGAAAAGAAGATTTGCACACAAGGAGGGCTAATTAGAACAGGGCTTAAAGAAGAAAGTACAATTCTGTACAAAGTAACCTTAGGATATTTTTTAGTATGTTATAGAAGGGCTTAATGGGTATCTATAAATGGTTTTATTTTCATTATTTAGCTAACCTAAAAAGAGTTATGGCTAATAAATAGAGTAAACATGGCTAAAAGGAATGAATGATCTAGATAGGTCTGTATAAGCTTGCTGATGGTTACAGAGCAGTCTAAGGACAGTTTCATCATTTGGTATTAGAGCTTGAAGATCTTGGTAATTGTTAATTTGTTTATGGTTATGATTTCTAATGAGTTGTTATAGGATTTGGCAAGAGGATCAGCAGGACAAAGCACTAGAAGACCCTGGGGAGAAAAGGTATGAGTAATCTTTGCTATTTGAGTTAAGTTTATTGTGTTGAAAAGCAATCAAGTGAAGAAGTTTCAGGTTCAAGTCAGCCAATCCATTAAGGCTTAAAAGGAGAAGAAGCCAAGGAAGGCTTAGTGAAGATCCAAGAAGAAGCTTGGATAGTTTGCCAAAAGACTAAGGTGAAATAGACTTAGGTGAGGTAAAAGATGGAGTTTGAAGCTTAAAGAAGCTCAAAAGTAAGGGAGCAAGTGAATGCTCAAGAGGAAGATCCAAATCAAGGTAAGCTTGGATTTGTGATTTGCATTTGATGAAGTGTTGTATAAGAGTTGTTGCAGGATTGAGAAAAGGATCAAAAGACTAGGATGCAAAAGGCCTAGGTGAGATCCAGGAGGTTGTCAAAAGACTAGTCAAGGAGAAAAGGCTTGGGTGAGACAAGGGATCAAGAGACCAAGGTGGAAAAGACTTGGGTGAATATCTCAGAAGTGGAAGTATTGTTGAAGGCACTACAGAGCAGCAAGGTACATGAGGGCACCAAGAAGAAAGCAAGCATCAAAGGTATGAACAATTTTGTAATTGATAAAGAGATTGCTAATTTGAAGAGAGAATTAGTTAAGATTAAAGATGAATATGAGTCTTGGATGCAGTTTAATAGGAAATCATAGGTATGGCTAATGACGAGGAGGTTGAAGTGGCTAATAGATCTCCTAGTGAAAAGGAGAAGAAGGCAAAAGGATATTGCCATGAAGAGAGAAGCCCATAGAGGCTTGAAGAAGATAAGAAGGTTGCCAAGTGAGCAACAACAAGAAGAAGTTGTGAAGAAGATTCTCATTGAGGAGAACAAGAGAAGAGAAGAAAGAAAATATGAAGTGCTAGGAAGAGCACTTGAGAAGATAAGAGTGTTGGTGAAGAAAGAACTCATGGAGACATTATGGTCTCTTGTTTTTATTTCTAATATTGTCTTTGAGTGGGTAAATGCAGGTATGAGCAGCCTTATGAAGGTCAAGAGAAGGGCCTTGGAGAGTGAAGAGATTGGTGCAAGAGAAGACACCAAGTACACAATTGAATGTGTAGGAGAAAAGAAAAAGTTTGCTGCTATTGATAAAGAAGAAGAGATGCATAGGTTAATACATGAGGAAGGTGTTGAGGAAACCTTACAAGTAAGAGAAGAGATAGAAGATGAAGATGACTTCCATGATGCCATTGAATGCCAAGAAGAGGAAAGAGAACATCCAAGCACAAAGGGAGAGAAATATTGCTCCATGGAACAAGCTATCAAAGAGGTAAATGAAGTGTTAAGTGCTGATTTTGATTATTATTGTAAGCATGAAGCTGTTAATGTACAAGTGTAAGAGTTAAGGAAGATGATAGAGCCCTCAAAAAGAGAATTTAATCATGGATACATAATGCCTAAGTGGATGGTGAAGCACACAAGCAAGCAACAAGTAAGCAAGCAGGCAAGTTTACCTTATAAGATTGATTTTTCTCATATTCCTAATATGAATGTAGATGTGCAAGAAAATAAAAAGACAAACAAGGTTGGTTTTTCAGTATTGTCACAAGAGCATGGTTATAGGATGCCTAAATGGCTTGTGAAGTCAATTGATAAGAAGAAGAATCAAATGTGGGTGCCTAAGAAGGCAAAGAGAAAAGATGTGAGTGTTGAGACAGCAACACCAAGAAGTCAATGGAAGAGGAGTGAAGGTGATTCAAGCAGCCAAGAGAATGAAGGAAAGATGGTGAGTATGGAAGAGGCATTGCATGAAGACAAGATGCTTGAGAGGTATACCAAAGAAGTAAAAGGTAAACAAATTGTTTATGATGGTGTTTTTGACTCCTTTAATAATATTTTTATGAGAAATGAAAAATGGAAAGTGGATATGTGGACTAATATGCAGCAAGGAGAGAATTCCAAACGGATGGATGATGAGGAAAGGGGAGAGTATGCAGCAAAGCAAACAAGATGGCTTCAAGAAGAGATTGGAGAAAGCAAGGAGACAGAAGGTAAGAATACTGCAATTATACTTGATAAGTATATTGATGTTGATGAAGAAGTTGACTTGTATGAAGAAACCATAGAGTGGATGAAGGAATTTATAGAGGATGAAAGACAATCTGGTCCTAAGTTTGATATAGGACATGAAGATTTGGATGAGCATGTGTTGAGTGAAGAGTTGAAGAGGATAGAAGAGTCGTTGAATCCTCCAAGAGAATTGTGTAGAGACACATATCAACATGGTGGCACCATTGATCAGATGGAAAATGAATTGGGACAAGAACAAAGAAAGATGGTGAGGGCAGATTTGGACAAAGAACAACATGAAGACAATCAAGGGGCTTCATGACCTCAATGTTTTTCTACTAAGGTTGCTTTTGATGTTTTGAATGCAGGTATTAAAGTTGTAGAGATGAATGAAGTCCATAGTTCAATGGACAAAATTTTGAATCAAGAAGATCAAGAAGATCATGAAGACATGTATGAAGATGAAGAAGCATGGAAGTGGGAGATGGCAGCTAAGAAAGAAATGAGGAGAAGAACATACCAAAAGAGGAAGAATAGCAAGATGAAAAACAAAGACTATCAAAGACAAGCATTGGTATTGGCAACAAGACCTTGGGATCCAGGCATAGAATGAAGGCTAAAGCATGGAGAAAGCATCTCATTTGAACTAAGGTTCAAATCTTTTCTAGAGGGAGAGTATGATGCAGGAGCATCTACAATAGTTTCAAATTCTAGTGTGAAATTTCAAATTCTGGTTTTCCCTCCATATTGTGTTAGATTTCAAAATTCACCTTGAGATTAAATATAATTATCAAAATTGAAAAGTGAAAAGGTAAAAAGAAGATTGTTAGGTTGTTGAGGAAATAAGGGAGAAATGGTTGAAATTATTTTCAACCTTAGTATATTGTTAAAACTTACAAACAGTATTTTGTTTTGCCTTAAGCCCAAATTGGACGTAGAAGTTAGAGGGGATATTCTTGAAAAGAGAAAAAAAAAAATTTAAGTAAGGAGAGAGGATGAGAGAGGCGTAGAAGAGAAGAAGGATAGAGAGGAAAAGTCCTCTCATTCAAGGAAGAAGATAGAATGAAGAAAAGAGAGGAGAAATAGTGAGGGAGTACCTCACTCAAGAGATGTTAGAGTTAAAGAGAAGGAGAAAAGAATGTGAGAAGGAGCAGACAAGGCTTTGGAAGCCATGGAACATGGAGACTAAATCTGGTATTGAATTTTAAGTCTTCTATTGATCTATGAAGGAATTAATGTTTTGTTTCATGTTATGGTTTCTTTTATGCAATTCTGGTGACAGGCCTGTGTAAGTGTGTGTATGATGGTTCTCTATGGAATATTGAGAGAGACTGGTTAATTTTTATGTGGGAACAATTTGAAATTATTATTATTGTGACCAAGAGGTCTTAAGAGTTTTGAAAGCTAGAAGAATCCTAAATAGAATCCTAAACAGGGTACTCAGGCCTGTAAACCTACAGCCCACTGTCCAAGGTAAAATCAACGTATAAATGTTTGTATGGGCTCTATAAATTCAAGGAAATAGGTATATAAGCCAAATATAAACTTAAATGAAGAAGAACCAGGCTTTAAAAACCCCTTGGATATCTTAAGACACCAACAGGAGGCTCTCGGGCCTGTAGATGACAGTGTACATGGAAAGACAAGAAAGTTGTATGTTTTTGCATAGTAGATGGGTTGGAAAGTTCATCTTTGATAGAGCATATGAATGGGGAAATAATTTAAGGTATTGAAATTTTCACCTTGGAACCCTGTTGACCATTGTGTTTGAGAAGAAACTAATGAACCCTGTTGACTGTCATGCAAATACAGTCAAAGACAACTGAGATGTTAAGAATTGGAAAGCTTAGGAGGTTGTTATGAACTGGAGATGATTGGAGAAGCTGTAGGGTATTAAGACAGACCTTATTCAAGTGATTGAAACCCTTGAAATAGGCTAAAACACTTCCAACCACAAATAATATGCTCTCGGCCTGTGACAGGCTTTAGAAAACCCTGAATTAGGGTCTGACACTCAAAATGAGTTTTAATGCTTGAAAACTCTTGAAAATTTGAAATCTGAACCTTGAAGGTGTTAACAAACTTTTGGAAGTGGTTGAAAGGTGCTACAATATGGATAAATATGGAAAAAGACAATTGCCAAGTGAATCCTAGGTGCATGTGAAGGGAAGATAATAGACCAATATAGGAAAAGTGGATTTCTCCAAATAAGTGCACTAAAAAACATTTTATTCACCTTTAATAAGGTAATGGGTATCTGTAATGATGCTTGGTTTGACTATAAAGTCCTTACTTTACTCTGGACAAGAAGATTTGCACACAAGGAGGGCTAATTCAAAAAGGGCTTAAAGAAGAAAGTACAATTCTGTACAAAGTAACCTCAAGAGATTTTTCAATATGTTATAAAAGGGCTTAATGGGTATCCATAAATGGTTTTACTTTCATGATTGAGCTAACCTACAAAGAGTTATGGCCAATAAATAGAGTAAATAGGGCTAAAAGGAATGAATGATCTAGATAGGTCTATATAACCCTGCTGATGGTTACAGAGCAGTCTAAGGATAGTTTCATCAAAGACCTACCCCATATGACTGACCTATACCTTACTTGTATATAAGAGGCACAACAGGGCTTATTTTGATAAATTTGTGTGTTTTATAGGTATGGATAAGTTTAAAAAGATAAAACCACTTTTAGGAGAGATATTGGGACTTTTTCTAAGTCCTCATGTCCATATGTGGAGCTATAAAAACTCCTAATTATGTCTGCTACCTTCTTCATCTCTGCCAGTCATAGTGAATAAGTAGTGAACACTTAGTGAAAATGATGAAACTCTAATTGTGAAGCCTTTTAAGGATTGATTCATGAATATGATGACTTGGACACTCTTGATAGGTGTCATTCCTCCTTGTACATGGATTATATTACATAATTGGAATAATTTTGTGTTCCAAGTGTGAGAGGTTCATGAGAGAGAGCCATTTGTAGTTGTTAGAGATGATTGCTCATGGATAAAAGGATATGAATGGTTTTAAGACCACTCTAATGCATATGGAGGCTTATTAGTAACCCCTTCCCCTCATATCAATCACCAAATTGTTAAGCATGGGATATACTAAGAGGGGGGTGATTCAGTATATCATATATCTTATAAATCTTTTACTTAATCAAATTCCACTTAACCATTCATTCAAGATATGCAATAAAACTGAAAGAAATATACACTACACAAGAGAGAGAGAGACACCAAATTTTTACATAAAAACCCAAAATGGGAAAAACCATGGAGAACAACCTCAATTATATGAAAGAGCACCAACTCAAATTACAAATTTCACAAACACCAACTTGTAAGAGCACCAACCCCTTTGTCGAGCACCAACACAAAAATTATTTGTGATCACCAACCCACAGGAGTACCAATCCCTTATAAATATTTGTGAGCACCAACCCATAAGAGCACCAACCCCTCTTGTGTATAAAACACAAATATCTCTCAATGTTTCTTACTCAACAAATGATAGAACTCTACAATATCTCTTTCTATTCTCCCCTCTTTTCTTATATAAAACAAATACAAACCATGCATTCTCTTACATATTTCAAATGGCTTATTAAGATTTTATTTATAGCTTTCTAAATGACCTTTGGCATTCACCCTTTGTGCCCCTTCAATCCTCATGGAAAATGGTGCCAAACTTGCATGACCCTTTGTATCCTTCATTTGAAAAGTCACATGGTGACCCTTCATGAGAAAATTCATCCTTTCCCCTTTTGTCTTTGTCTTGGTGACCTTTTAAATTCTTTAAGATAACTCTTCATGGAAAAATGTGACATATCTTATTTTGTCTTCACTTGGTGACTCTTAGAATTCTTCAAGATGACTCTTCGTGGGAAAATGCATCTCATTCCTCTTTTGTCTTTACCCCATGACTCTTTGACTTCTCTATGGGCCCTCTTGTAACTTTTATGCAACCAAAAATATATTCATTAATATTAAATAAATATGAACACACATTAGCCAAGATATTAATATTAAAAACACCATTAAATACTATGGGACCTTTATCACCAATGATAGACCTTTGACATCAATGATAATATTTCCAACAATCTCCCCCTTTGTCATTGATGGCAACCTAAAAATAAAACTACCACATCTTGAAATCTACACTACACATGCCAACCTGCACATATTACCATCTAAAAAACATACAGTAAATCCCCCTTATTGTAGCAACCTGTACCTATTTTTTCACCTATTTCTACACCTATACCTATTCCTATACTTATTTCTATTATTCTCCCCCTTTGACATCAATGGCAAAGGGCCTATCCTAGAGATAACACTTAGCTCCCCCTCAACTAATGCTGATCCTTAATGGCAAGAAGTAAAATAAATTACTTCCAACTTCTCTTGTAGATACTCAAATGTGTCTTTTGGTAGTGCCTTTGTGAAAATATATGTAATCTATTTTTTAATACTGATATATTCCATCTTAACCTATTGATCTGCAACTTGCTCTCTTAAGAAGTGATATATGATAGGAATATGTTTTGGTCATAAATACATCCCTATATTCTTAGAAATATTAATAACACTTGTGTTGTCACAAAAAATATAAATAGGTTCATCATATTTTACCTTGATATCTTCCAAAGTTTGCTTCATCTAAAGCACTTGAATACAACACAATACTATTATAATATATTCTAATTCAACTATAGAAAGTGATATTTAATTCTACTTTTTTCTTAGCCATGATACTAAGCTATCACTGAGGAATAAATCTCCTCCACTTATACTCTTTCTATCATCCAAAAAACCTACCCAATCTAAATTTGTATAAGCAACCAAAGAGAAATCTCTGCCTATGAGATACCACAATCCATAATCCAATCTCCCCTTGATATATTTGAATATTCTCTTCTCAACCTAAACATGACTCTCCTTTTGGGCTACCTGATATCTTACAACCATGCCTACTACATGTATAATGTCTAGCCTCAATGTTGTCAAATATAAAAGACTATTAAACATATATCTATACAAATATTGATCTATAATGGGTGAATCTTCATCCTTACCTTGTTCCCTATACCCATCGATGTACCAACTAGTGCACAATCCTCAAAATTAAACTTTTTCAACATTTATTTGGCATATTTACATTGAGATATGAAAATTCCTTTATCTGACTGAAAAATTTGCAACCCTAAGAAAAATGATGATTTTCCAAGCATAAACATCTCAAATTTTTTTTGCATATTGTCAAAAAATTATTTTGTCATCTTTTCAATGTTACCTCCAAATATTATGTCATCAATATATACCATAACAATCAACTGATGCTCAACTTATGTTTTGATGTAGAGATTATTGTCAACAAATCCTCTTTTGAAACCTTGATCCTGTAGGTATTTATCAAGTCTTACATACCAAACTTTTGGAACTTTTTCAATCCATACAGTGCTTTCTTTAATCTACATACATGGATACTATCATTTGAGAGAAGAAATCCCTTTGGCAACTCAATATAGGCCTCCTCTTCTAGATTCCCATTTAGGAAAGTAGACTTGACATCCATTTTAAACACTTTGAAATTTTTAAACATTGCATATGCAAGAAACATTATAATAACCTCTAGACTTGCCACTAGTGCAAAATTTTCTTCAAAATCTATTCTCTCAATCTGAGCATATCCTTTACACACTAATCTTGATTTATTCCTGGTCACTTCTCCATTTTAATTCAACTTATTTCTATAAACCCATTTTATTCCTATCACATTATGATCTTTTAGTCTAGGTACTAATTCTCAAGTATCATTCTTTTATATCTAATTTAATTCTTCATTCATTTCCTTAACCTAATGCTTATTATGTCTAGCTTCTAAAAAATATCTAGGCTAAATTTTGGATAACAAAGAGAAATTAACTTGCTCAGATTCACTTATCATCATTCTTCTAGTATGAACTCCTTCCTTTATGTCCCTGATGATGTCAATTTCATTATGATTTCTCTAGACGTATTTGGATGGAGTTTTGGTGTCATTTTTCTCCTTCTCATCTTCATTTGATTCTTCAAAATCTTCCTCTTCAATGATTTCAAGAATGTCTATTAGATCACTAATTCTTTGTGATGCATCTTCTTCTATCGTGACACTTACACTTTCAACTATTTTCTTGGTTCTTTTGTTATAACATTTATAAGCTTGAATTTTAGAATAATAACCAAAAAATATACCTTCATCTACTCTACATTCAAACTTACCTAGCTTTTTATCGATTCTCTTTATGAATCATCTACTACCAAAAACTCTAAAATAATATGTTGTAGCTGGTTTGTCTTTCTATAGCTCATAAAGAGTCTTGTCACTATTGAATCTCAATAATGGTATATCCTAGATATGCACTATTGTACTAACTACCTCTCTCTAATATCTATCTAGTATCTTAGATTCATTTATCATTATCCTCGCCATCTCCTAAACTATTTTGTTTCTCCATTCAAATAATCTATTTTAATATGGAGTTCTAGATCCTAAATAATGTCTCTTTATTCCATGGTTTTCAAAATACTCAGTAAACTGATCTGACATGAATTCTCCTCCTTGATCTAATCTCAAGCACTTAATCTTCAAACCAGTTTCATTTTCATCTAATGCTTTGAATGCTTTGAAATGTCTAAAAGCTTCTGATTTTTTATTTAAAAACATTACCCAAGTCATACGTGAAAAATCATCAATAAGCAACATGAAATATTTCTCACCTGAAGTACTTTTAATTTTCATAGGTCCACATAAATTAGTGTGAACAAGCTCTAGCATCTGAGTGGTTGAGTATTTTTTTATTTTGAACCACCTTCTGGCTTGCTTCCCATACTGACAAGGTTCACAAAGCATGTTGGATGGCTTTGTAATCTTTGAAAGATTTCTGACTGATTGTTTTTGTTGATGTTGACAAGATTGTCAAAATCTATGTGTCCCATTCTCCTGTGTCATGGCCAACTTTATTCAATTTGACTCAAACATCTTTGACCTTTGATGTCTAATAACATATACAAATTATTATTTGCTCTCTTAGTATCTGCAACCAACACATCTAAATCTTTTCTCTTAATTTCACAACCTTCTACATAAAATTTTAGTGTGTGCCTTTGATCACACATTTGACTTACATTCAAAATACTATATTTAAGACCTTATATATACAAAACATTTTTATTTTTAGTTCTACCATTATCCAAATTTAGTGTACATTTTTCTAGCAATTCTAGTAGTGGTATTATCTCCAAATTTCATTGTACCACCATTGATATTCTTTAAGGTTATGAACTTGCTCGTGTCTCATGTCATGTGCCTCAAACATCCACTATTGATGAAACATGGCTTTTCTTCATTTCTTGCATGCAAAGTTGTCTGTACCAACATATACTTTTTAGGTTATTTATTCGACCATGAACCTATCTAAACTTTCTTCTTGATTAATGGAGCCTTGAAACTTTGGTCTTTCTTGACTGACTCAAGCACACTTCTATAGTACCGAGCTATGCATCCAAAGTTATTGCACTTGTAACATATTATGGCCTTTTCATTAAAGCTTGATAGAGGAGCAAAAGAGTTGTGGCTTCTTCTTGACTTTGCATGAGTTTTCTTCTCTTTATTTTTGAAATTATTAGCCCTTTTCTAACATTATATTTTCTTATGACCATATCCATTACAGTAAAAATAGTAACCATAAAAATATAACCTTTTTGTATATCTCTGACCTAATTGCCTTTTGTAGCTCTGTTCCTTCTAGCCTTCATTGTTAAGATGTCTTCTGTATTCTTAAATTCTTCCTTTTTTATTTCCTATTTTATAAGAGATTCAGCATAGCTCTTTTTCTTTTTAAATCTGATAATTGTCTTATCTGATATTGATTTTTGGCTTTCTAATATCTGGTATCTTTCTCTAATTTTGAATTATTGGTTGCTTTATCATTGATTGCTTTATTTGTTTTCTCAAGATCTGATTTTATAGAAGCAATTTCAATAATATACCTTTCACATTTTTCACTTAATTTTTAAAACTATGCCATTAGATCTTTTTTATTCTTCTTAGCTTCTTCAAAGTGTGTTTGTATATCTTCAATTGTTTCCTTTGACTCCTTTTCATTTTTCTCAATCTTGAGCTTCAATCTTTGATTCTTCTTCTCAATAGATTTTAACTCTTCTAAGGCACAAATGAAATCTCATTTTAGAGTCACTTTGGCTTCATCCTATTATATTCTTGATCATCTATACTTTTTCTTGCAGAGGCATCTTCATGTATGGCCATGAATAGAATCTCTTTTTCTTCTGAATCACTAACTCCACTATCTTCAACTGAGCTAGGATCTTTAGAATATAAACTCTTCTTCTTGAATCTCTTCTTGAATTTTCCTTTGAAATTCTTCTTGTATGTAAACTTTCCTTCTTCATTATCACCATTACCCTTATCTAGGCACTTAACTACAAAATGTCCAATCTTTCCACAATTAAAATATTTAAAATGTAATTTTCCTCGATATTTACCTGTGCCCTTTTTTGGCTTGTAGATGAATAGAGATCTATTGTCATTTTTATCATCACTAGAGTTATCACTTGATTCTTAAATCTTAGCCTTCTCTTTCTTTGATGTCTTGAAAGTAGCTTCTCTATTTGAGGGTTTCTCTTATTTGGTCTGCATCTCATATGCCATAAGAATACCATGTAGCTCATCCATATTTATCTTGTCTAAATTCTTCATCTCTTCAATCGCCAAAACTTTTGCATCATATCTCAATGGTAGAGATCTCAAAACTTTTTGTACCATGATTGATTCTTCTAATATTTCTCTAAGACCTTGAATCTGATTAACTATTCAATCAACCTGCAAAAGGTAACTCGCTATATTTTCTTCCTCTTCCATCTTCAAACTCTCAAACTATCTTCAAAAAGTCTAAAGCTTAACTTGTTGAACCTTTCCATCACCTTTTTAAATATTCTCAAGCTTTACCCAAGTTTTATGAGCAAATTTACATTACATAACTTTAACAAATTCTAATTCACATAAACCACATAGAATAGCATTTAAATATTTAGCATTATTTTCAATTACCCTCTTTTTTGTTAGATTAGTTACAAGTGTTTTTGGCTCTTCATATTCCTCCACCAATGCTTGCCAAATGTTGAATCGAAGGGCCATCAATAATTCCTCATCCTTATGCTCCAAAAATCATAATTTGTCCCATCAAACAAAGGTGCCTTATTTGTATAAAAACCTTTATGTGATCCAACCATCATGCTTTCCCTGATCTACCTTCAAGCTATAAAATTTTTTCAAAAGGAACCTACTTTGATACCAATTATTGAGCACAGGATATACTAAGAGGGGGTGAATCAATATGTCATATATCTTATAAATATTTTACTAATCAAATTACACTTAACCATTCATTTAAGATATGTAATAAAACTAAAAACAATATGCACCATGCAAGAGAGAGAGAGAGAGATACCAAATTTTTATGTGGAAACCCAAAATGGAAAAAACCATGGAGAGCAATTTCAAGTATATAAAGGAGTACCAACTCAAGTTACAAATTTCACAAGCACCAACTTGTAGGAACACCAAACCCTTTATCAAGCACCAACATAGAAATTATTTGTGAGCACCAACCTATAGGAGCACCAACCCCTTGCAAGTATTTATGAACACCAACCCACAGGAGTACCAACCCCTCTTGTGTATAAAACACAACTATCTCTTAGTGTTGCTTACTCAAAAAATGATAGAAATATATAATATCTCTTTCTATTCTCTCCTTTTTTCTTATCTAAAATAAATACAAACCATGCACTCTCTTGCATATTTCAAATGGCTTCTCAAGCCTTTATTTATATCTTTCCAAATGACTTTTGGAATGCATCCTTTGTGCCCCTTTAATCCTCATGGAAAATGGTGCCAAACTTGCATTACCCTTCATATCCTTTCATTTGAAAAGTCACATGGTGACCCTTCATGAGAAAATTCATCCTTTCCCTTTTTGTCTTTGTCTTGGTGAGCTTTTGAATTCCTTAAGATGACTCTTCATGGAAAAATATGCCATACCCTCTTTTTTCTTCACTTGGTGACTCTTGGAATTCCTCAAGATGACTCTTCATGGTAAAATGCATCCCATTCCTCTTTTATCTTTACCCCATAACTCTTTGACTTCTCCATGGATCCTCTTTTGACTTTTATACAACCAAAAATATATTCACTAATATTAAATAAATATTAACACATATTAGCCAAGATATGAATATTAAAAACACCATTAAATGTTATGGGGACTTTATCACCAATGTTAGACCTTTGACATCAATGACAATATTTCCAACATAGAGCTCACCCTACTCAGTGATGAGGTAGTCTAATGAGGGTAAATCATAAGGATAGTTTCACAAGCAAGGAAAAGAGCATCTACACCACATATGGAGGAGTTAGATGAGTTGAGTGACATTTGTCCTTATTTTCCTTGAAGGACCTATCTCATTCTTGATTCCATGCTATTATAACTCATTCTCCTTGCTTTCCAAGTGTCTTAGTGACTCTTGAGCTTCACTTTCTCCCTCCTCTCTCACAATTTTTATATATCCTAACCTTTTGGCTATTGTATAGATCTCTCCACCTGAGTATGGCAAAGCCCTGCTCAATTTCTACCTTAAACTAATAAATAATGTTGTTTTACCTCATCTATGACTCCATGAAGTGCATGTTATGGTTTTTGGTCTTGTACAAGTGTATTTTTCTTACCTTGGCATGTTATCCTTCCTAGTGCCTTATGTGATTTGAAATATCTCTTTTTTAGGTCAACAAGAAGTATCTAATGTGGATTACAGGTATAGTGAGCAGCTCATTCATTAGTGTTTCTATAAGACCTATTGTCTAAGTCCTCCTAGCCTAAGCTCTCTTTAAGACCCCATGCTTGAAACATTGATGTAGAAGAAGAGTGTTTAATTGGATGAAGTGTATGTATGGGATTCTCTTTGGTTTCAAGTGAATTATAAGTGGTATGAGTAGACCATTTATTTGGTGTATCACCTCTAATATATTATATTTTTTTTCAGTTATCTCTCTCACTTTTCACCCCCCAAAGTTATTAGTAGGTTTAATCCTAAGTGGTACATAAAGGGAACTAGCCCTAATCTAGAGACTCACCTCAAATTTGGGTCACCCATAGCCCTGAGGTGTTTTCATTGTGCCACTTGAACAAGGAGAGTTGAAACATCTCCTTAAAGGGTGAAAGTTCAAGTGATAATAGTTTTTAGCACACCTAGTGGGATTAAATAGTTCATTCTTTGAGGAGTTTTGGTGTTCTCTTCAAGATATCAACCTTTGGAGGTTATTACACTAAGCATAAATGATGACTCCAAGCATAAATATACTATTTAACAGTCCAAGTACTCTAATTGAATTTATTTTCTTGTTCTATACAATTCTCATTAATGATTCATGGATAATTTTGATGTTGACTTTATCTTAACATAAGTTGGTGAGACATATCCATCTTTGCCTATACCCTATCAATATGAAAAAGTCTTTGGTCAATCTTATCAGTCTTCGTATGACCATATTTAGCCCTACTATGATTTGCATCAGCCTTGCAATTATCCCTCCCAAGCCTATATTTCACCTAGTTCACCTAGTTCTTCTCCAAGTCAGTCCATTGCAAGTTTCAAAAAGACTCTCATTGGCTATAAAGATTATATGCTAGACCTTGATACTATAAATGGTTATGGTAAAGTATCCCTAGTGATTGTGTCAAGAGTGTGATGGATGCTTTAGATCTAGTCAAGAGAGAATGGATTCCCATTGAGAAAGCTAATTAGCAAGGTATTGCAGGTGAAATGCTTGATGTTTGTAATCTAGTTTTCCACATATAAGAAAGTTTGAAATCTCATGAACCAACTCAATATTGATAGTTCTAATATACCCCACATCATCCTTCAAGTGTGTTAACTATGCCTTTTCAAAATACTAATCCAATCATGCTTTAAATTTCCCCAAGCCTTTCATGTATTTCCCAAAGTTTCCCGTCTTGGAGGTCTATCCAAGAGAGTAGCCAAAGGAAGGAGGAAACTATTGTTGATAAAGTTGATCCATCTCACAACCTAATTGGAGAATATTTTGAGAGAAGAAAGTTGATGTTGGAGGCCCATCTTGACAAGGAGATTGAGTTGGAAAACCAAAATTTGACACAATCCATCATGGCAATATAAAATGAGGTTCCTAAACCTAATTTCCCAAGTGGGAGACAAGATGTTAATTCCAAGTAAACCCCAAGTTTCCTAACCCTATCATTTACCCCTCCATTTGTATCTTAGCCTCATGAAGAATCTTCTAAGCCTAGCTTCCCAAGATGGAAAGGGGTAATGGTAACTTATGGAAAGAAGGAAAAAAAATGTCTAAGTGGAGAAGTTGGAAGTGAAGAGAAATATAAACCTATTCAACTCCCTCCCACCCCTCCTTAAAAATCATTTTTCCCTTCATCTCAACCTTATTTTACTTCCTTTCCTAATGAAGATCCTATTTCATAAAAAACTTGACAAAAGAGTTGAGGAGTTGGAACTCAAAATGCAAGAGATCTCATATATCCAAGGAAAGATCAAATCAAATGATGTATTGAGGCTAATATGGATCAGTTGATTGAGGAGAAATTAGATTCTAATAGTGAGGAATGCATTGCTCTTTGGAAACCTTCTTGGGATAAAATTCCTAGTTTTGAGATGACTAGTATTGGCACCACTAAGAGGGAGAAGGAGATGGAGATTTCAAATTGGATTGATGATGAGGAAGAATTAACTCCTTGTGAAGAAACATCAGATTGTGATGATGAGGAAGAGGACATTACTTGTAGTGAAGAATAAGTCTTAGAAGAATTTATTTTGGATTCAAAAGAAGAAGAAGAGGTTTCTTTTGTTGTTCCCTTTCATGATGATAATAAAGAAGAGGATGATGACTTATGGCAGAAATTTGAAGACATTTTCAATGAATTTTAAGGTTTCATGGGGCCTACAATTCCTTTGGAGCTGACTACAAGACATGGTAAGCAAGATGATATGTTTCAAGAGGAAGACATATGGAACACATATATGAAAATTTTCAAAGAATATGAAGATAGTGAGAATGCAAGACTCCTAAAAACACAAACACAAGATGTTGAGGACAAAGCATGTGCTGAGAGGTATCATCATCAAGAGGCTCTAAACCATGATGGAGTAATCCATGATGACTATGAATATTTTGAAGAAGGTTTGAAGATTGATTCTAGAACCACATGTGAAGTTATTCCTATAAACATAAAGAAGAAGTTTGAACAAGAAAAACTCCTAGAATGCCATGATACAAGACTTCTTGAAGGTTTTGAAGAAGTTGTAATAATAAGAAAGAATAATGAAGCCTTTCAAGAGGACAAACACATTCAAGAATTTTTTCCATTTATGGGAATGCAAATCTACCACAATGAGACAAAGGCAGAGCAATATGAAATACCTTTCCAAGGTCAAAAATATTTCCTATAACTTGGATACTTTTTTTAGATGACTCTATCAAAGGACATGCCAATCCAAAGAGCAATTGAGAAGCATGAGTCATCTAGTACTACATCAAAAAAGAAGCATGCTTGGCATCCTCATTCATCTCATGAGGAAAGAGATTCAAGATACTTTCCTTTTGATCCAGTAAGGGAGGTGTGTTTGGTTAAATGTACATAATTAGTTTATTTTATGTTGTGTCTTATGTTCCCTAAGTGCTTAGTAGCACAAGTGTGTCTTTGATTTGTGTGTTCATTAGTCTTGGTGTGTGTTGTCTTTCATTTGTGTGTTTTGAGGTCAATAACCTATCTTTTTAGTCAGGTTAAGGTCTGATCAAGTTATTTTAGAGTGCATTTTACTCCCTTTTCCTAATGGATGTGATAAGGCTATTAATCTTTAACATAGGCTAACATGTTACCCCTAAGAATTACCAAAAGTATTGACCAAATTTAATTTTAGTCAAATATGGTTAACCCCTAAATATTGAAACTTCTTCAAAGGTTCTTATATGTCTAAAAGGGTCTCATGTGTATCTCAACACCTCACCCATCCCTGCTCTAGCCTTGGTCTAAGCCTAGCTTCCTTGTACTTGTCTAGTCAATCAAAGTCAATTTTGGTCAAATCTAGTCAAACATGTTCAAAGGCTAAAATTATATTTAAAATGTCCTAACATGGTCACTTAAATGTTATAAGGTGCTATTAAGTCATAAATTTGCCTTTTGTTATGTTTTATATGCCAAAAGTGCCTTTTTGTCACATTTTTGGCTCATAAAATGACTTGTACGAATTATTTATAGAAGAAAAATTGTCACAAAGAAATTTTTCAATGTGGATAAGGTCAAAATATGTCATGAAGTAGTCAGATGGCATTCAAGAATTAGTTTCATGCATTAAAATAGGGAAAACTCCTCCAAAATAGCCCCTTAATGGCACTTATACGAACTTGGGAAGTCCATCTTCAGCTTAAAACATGGGAATGTGTCTCTTAAAATCCATAAGGTCTTTAACATGCTTGGTTTTCATATATAAGGTCAAAAATTTTAGTTTTAGCTTATGCTCCTTTCTTGACTTTATAAGCCAAGAAGAGCGAATTTCAAATGTTTGATACAATCTGTACAGATGGAGTTGGGAGGAATGATCTTGGGGGTTGAGAGGGGAATTATTATAATTAAAATTCATTAGAATAAGTTTTATTTTCATGGATTCTCATTTATTAACCATTGCTAAGAATCCAGGCAGCTTTTCATGCTCTTGCATTCATGAGGGGTCCCTTTTTGACCTAGTTTTTAAATATTTTATTTTGGTTTGATGGTGTTGATTATTTCATATGTTTCTCAAGGCCTCTCCACAAGTTTTCCATTATTCTCTTGGTGTTTTAAGTCTCAAGGATTCAATAAGCCTCTTATAGGCTTGTTCTTAGTTATAGATCATACTCATTGTTATGCACCAGAGAAATACTCACGTACAGGTCCCTTGATGACATCATCTTTAGGAGTGAGAGTGCTTGACATATTTATAATCCTATAATATTTTTACATGGTGTATTTATATATGTGATGGAAGCATACAATGTCCATATGCATATATATTATCCCATTATTCATGTTCAATTCACTATTGGTGTGCCAAATATCCACCTATAATTGATTCAACATGGGTCAAAGAGTTGTTTTGAAGCACTTGAAAAGTAATATAAATTATATTAATAAACCTCATATTTTTTAAGGGACCTTAGTATGTATTTGAGGTTAAAATATGACCAAAACAAAGTGAAGAGTCCTTCTCAAAGTCAAGACTGTGTTTAAGAATATTTTTCCCAAAATGGTAGAACAGTGCACCAGGCACTTTTGTGAAATCCATATAAAGGTGAGGATATTATAGTTTATAAACCTTAGTGTATTCATTAATTATCCTATACCATATAAAATTACCTTTCCAAATTTTAATGAGGAAGAAAGGGTGGAAGATGATGTTTGAGGGCCTCAAATATGCCCATAAACACATTGAAAACATTTAATGACATCTACAAAGGTTTGTCCCTTAAATAACTTTGATTTAAAAATGGTGATTCTAACCCTTATTTCATGATCAATTATTTCTTGATGGTGAAATTTATCAAGTAATCATATTTATCATCAAGTAAAGATGATAAGATAATATTTTCAACCCATACCTCTCCTCAATCCGTACAAAGTGTCTCAGTTCACCTACAACCAGGTAGGAAAAAGTGAGTGTTTGATGTCTTGATGGTGTTTAAAGGGTATTTAAGGTATTAACTAGATAAAATTAAAATATTGTGACCTCAATATATTTTTATAGGATGCATACACACCATAAACAAGATTTATCACAACCACCTCCACCTACAGGCAGGGTCAACAAGTATGTTTGAGTCAAGTGGGCAGTGAGATAGCTTGGTGTGTAGTTGGGATGGTTAGGCACCTAGATTATTTTAAGAAGTATAGGCATGATTAGTGATCTAAAATTATTAAATATTATTATTTTTTCATTATTAACAAGCTAATTAATAATGTTGACACCTATAGGCAAGGGAGGAGGAGAAGTTGTCACAGTTAGCCATGACAACTCTAGTCTTGTGGGCTCAAGTGCATAGAAGAGTGTGTGAGAGGTTGTAAAATTAAATGGAGATTTAAATAATGTTCACCATGGTCAAAAGAACATCAAAATAATCCCAGCAACACAAACCTATCTAAGAGGAGGCACTTTCAAGTGCAAATAAAATTTATGATCCAAAACCCTACAGGTAGTTTCCTAGGCAAAGTTTGTCTTAAAAATGGTGAGATTTAGAGGACCAAATGACTAATTAATGATATTAAAATTGGTAAAAATCACCCTTTACACTTTTATTATCCTTCATACTAGTTTTTTTGTGATTCAAATGGGAGAAGTGCCCCCTATTTTTTCTCAGATAGGGGGCACTCCCCTAGGCTCATAAGCAGACAGTCTTGAGAGATGTGTATAAAATATAGACCAAAATACATGGAAACCTTATAGTAAAGTTTTAATAGTTTTATTACATATATAAAATTATTATAAATCAATATATAAGTTATGAGATCAAACAAGGTACTCCACGCAACAAGGTTTGTAGGCAGGGTGCAAACCTAACCCCAACTGAGAAACCACTTTTAGTTATAGCATTTTTCAATAATTATAATTCTTTATATCATGTCAATGAGGTTATAACTAAGGTTTTTAAACCATCATAATGTATGGGAATCCATTAGGGGGTCAGGTTGAGCCTAAGTTGTGGGTTAGGTCTAATAGACCTCATATGAGGCCTAATGCCTAGAAGTAGTCCTATCACTTCTTGGATTAAATGTACATTGAGACCAGGTGGGATATGTTATTTGTGATCTTATATAGGTTTTTTAACCTTTGTATTGTATATAAATTCACCAAGAATCCATTTCTTAGCTTAAAGTGCACACATACCTATGCAAAATGCTAAAGGAGCTCAAGTGGCCAATTTAAAATGCTTAAAAATCCCATGATACTTTTCATGGAGATTCAAGGTGTTCAAATAGGTTATATAGGGTCCTCAAGAATCCATAAGTGGAATTTTTGATAAATCTAATGTCTGTTATTTATGAACAAAGTCTGACCTAAAACTACTCAAAAACCCTCACAAACCCTCTCTAGAGACCTGATTGGAAAGATGAGACAAATGGAGTATCCAAATGGAGTGTGAAGGATATGTAAATTACTTTAATATGTAGAGGACTCTCCAGAGACCTACCCCATGTGACTTATCTATACCCTAATTATATATAAGATGCACAATAGGGCTTATTTTGATATATTTATGTGTTTTTTAGGTATGGAGAAGTTTCAAAAAATGCAACCACTTTTAGGAGAGATATTGGGACTTTTTATACATTCTAATGTCCATAGATGGAGCCATATAAACTCTTCAGTTTGTCTTCTACCTTCTTTATCTCAGCCAATCATAGTGAACAAGTAATGAACACTTAGTGAAAATGGTGAAATTCTAATTGTGAAGCCTTTTAAGGCTTGATTCATGAATTTGATGACTTGGGCACTCTTGATAGGTGTCATTACTCCTTTTTCATGTATTAGATTGTAGAATTAGAATCATTTTGTGTGCCAAGTGTGAGAGGTACATGAGAGAGAGCCATTTGTAATTGTTAGAGATGATTACTCATGGATAGAAGGATATGAATGGTTTGAGACCACTCCAATTAATGTGAAGGCTTATTAGTAACCCCTCCCCCTCAGATCAATCAATAGACCTAACCCCACTCAGTGATGAGGTAGTCTAATGAGGAAAAATCATGAGGGTAGTTTCACAAGCAAGCAAAAAGGCATCTATGCCACATATGGAGGAGTTAAATGATTTGAGGGACATTTGTCCTTATTTTCCTTATAGGACCTATCTCATTCTTGATTAAATTCTATTGTAACTCTTTCTCCTTGTTTGAAAAGTATCTTAGTGACTCTTTAGCTTCACTTTCTCCCTCTTCTCTCATAATTGCTATATATAATAGCCTTTTTGGCTATTGTACAGATCTTTCCACCTGAGTATGGTGAAGCCCTACTCAATTTTTGCCTTGAACTAATAAATAATGTTTGTTTACCTCATCCATGACTTCATGAAGTGCATGATATGGTTGTTAGTCTTGTACAAGTGTATTTTTCTTACCTTGACATGTTATCCTTCCTAGTGCCTTATGTGGTTTGAAAGCTATATTTTTTAGGTCATCAAAAAGTGTCTAATGTGGATTTTAGGTATAGTGAGTATCTCATTCATTAGTGTTTATAAAAGACCTATTGTCTAATTCCTCCTATCTTAAGCTCTCTTCAAGACCCCATACTTGAAACATTTATGTATAAGAGGAGTGTTTAATTGGATGAAGTGTATGTATGGGATTATCTTTGGTTTCAAGGTCATTGTAAATGGTATGAGTAGACCATTTATTTGGTGTATCACCTCCCCTAGATTAGATTTGTTTTCAGTTATCTCTCTCCCTTTTCACCACCCAAAGTTAGTAGTAGGTTCAATTCTAAGTGGTACATCAAGGGAACTAGTCATAATCTAGAGACTCACCTCAAATTTGGGTCACCCCTAACCTTGAGGTGTTTCTATTGTGCCACTTGAATAAGGAGAGTTGAAAAATCTACTTGAGTACAAGTTCAAGTGAAAATAATTACATGATTGTGTGTAGTTACATATGTTGCTTATATTATCCATGATCCACATAAATCATGCTAGTACTTGTTGTATACTATGTTTTTGCCTACTTTTTCATGATTTGGACCATAAATCTATTGTGGCATACTACTACTATTCATGTGTTTCTTGTATATATTTCATCCTCATAGGGGCACATTATTACATTAGGGAATATTATTTTCCCATATTACATATATATATATATATATATATATATATATATATATATATATATATATATATATGTATATATATATATATATATATATATATGTATATATATATATATATATATGTATATATATATATATATGTATATATATATATATATATATATATATATATATATATATATATATATATATATACACCCATTTGTCTATTGATCCTATATCTCTTATATCAAGATTTCATATGTCCTTTATACACCTAGTCACATTGTGATTATTACATAGGGTACTTTTATTGATATATCTTATTCATATTGGGGGTATATCATTTTTCTCAATTATTGATGTGGTACTGCTATTATTACACCCTCACATGGGTTATATATTTCTATTGTAACTTACATGATGATATATTTTCTTAGTTACATAAATGTGCTACATATGCACTTTCAAATATTATAATAACTTTTTTATTGTCTATGTTACACATGACACTATTAATATTTTTTTGAGATAAGTGATTTATAGGACCATCCCTCACCTCAATATGGGGGCATCTATCCATAAGATTCAATAATCATATGTTATATCACCAATTACCTATTTCTAATTTTTTTATCAAGAATCACAAGAGAAACACTAAAGATATCATCAAGGTCACTATATTTATACTTCTCTAATCATCAAGTATAGTTTTTATCCTCAGTAGTTGAATCCTATATTTATATATTAGTATTCAAGTTCAACCTCATATTTTCAATAATAATAGCATGGTTTTCATACCACTAGGTGTATCCATTTATACACTTATTTTTTGAAGTTGTGATCATTTCATTTGCACTAATTTATTGGGACATTAATATACTTACATGCATTCCCATTTTCTTGTAATTATATTCAAGTTGCTAAGATTGGAACATGAGTGGAACATCTTGAGCGTAAATAATCACCTTCCATCCCTCTCATGTAATGTTTTAAAGTATGTGCCTAATTTTTTTTATTTGATATGAATGTATGAATTCATGCACAAAAATCATATTGGTGCATTATTTAGAAACCTAATTTTGATTCAAGTAATATTATTTTTCCTCTTTGTCATGTTTTGTCACACATGGATCATTTATGTATATTTGTCTCTTTTTAGGACATTTTTCCTTTACATTGGAACATTCATATCTTTTTTCATCCACATTTTCCCATGAATACATTATATATTTTAATTATTTTCATCAAGATCCATCTAGTCATCATTCAGTCCAATTGATTTCTATTTCTATATTTTTTCTTGAGTTGACCATGAGTGATGGTCTTTAATTTAGTTATGACCATAATCATGGGTGGTTGATTATGGTCATTTATATTTTTTTAATCCTTTGCACCATGTGATCATTTATTATGTCTTGATTATTTATTTTAATTATTTTCATGGTCAACATATGGGTTAATCTATCTAAATTTGAATTTAAAGGGCCCTATATACACATGTACCCTAACTCATTTATCATCTTCCAAGTTTTCAATATTCTAAGTTATTAAAAAACACATTAATAATATATTTCATATATTTATCAAGGATCCTATTGTAGACACCTAAATTGGCCACCGATAACCTCCAACCAAGTTTTTGGCTAATTTCTACTTAAAATACACAATTTGGCCTAAAAACACTAAAATTTATTAAATTATTTGAAATTGACATATTCAAATGCCAATTTTGGCTAGGGTATCCCTAAATGGGGTAATGTAATTTGTGGGCCAGCTAACTTTGATCAGATCATTTCGAGTCAAAATGCTAATTTTGTACCTAGGTGCTCTGAATTACTCTTTCCTATCAAATATTTTGCACAAGATGCATGCCTTTGTTATTTTTTATCAGTAACAACCTAAATGGGATAATTTATCCAATGCATCTGACATCACCTTCCAATTTCACTCTAGTCAAATTTTGGACCAATAACAAGGCATTCTGATCAATTTAGGTAATTTGTGCATAAAGTGCTTAAACATGCTTAAGAGCTAATTAAACCAAATTAGAGCCTAATCAAGAATTACATGGAAACTTGTTGAACACTTATTTTTGGAAATTAATATTTAATATCTGCATCATTAGGTGACCTCATTTCTTGGGAAGATATTCCTAGGCCATAAATGCCATAAATATCAAGATTCATGCCCTCCATACCTCATCAATGCCTTCCATGATGCCCTCCATGACTCTTAATTACCCCGTCTTCCAATGTCATGATGAGGATAATTATAAACTTAATTCCAAAATTAAATTAATCCTCAACCACACATCTCAATCTCAGGAGGGACGATTTAGGTTCATTCTAGACATTTTCAAAAATCTATAAATAGAGAGGCCATGAACATCATTTCTAACACATGATTATGCAAATTTATAATGAAAAATTGATTAAAAACCTTTAATAAATTAGTTTTACCATTCCAAATTGATTCCAATCCAAGCCAAGCCACAAGCCAAAGGTGCTAAGGAGAGATGGAGGTATCCAAGCTTCCATTGATGAGGACTGCATGAGCACAAACTGAGCAAGCCACTACAACAAGAATTTTGGAGCATCCAAAGAAGGTAAAAGAAATTTTTTTTGAATTTTAGTTGTGTGTTTTATTCATGTTTGTTAACTAATCTCTCCCTAGTGTCTAGGCCTAGAGATGTTATGCTAGTTAGTGTGTTTCTTTCATTTTGTTTTCATTTTGAAACTAACACCATACTAACCATCCTCTCTTGAGTCAAATTATTAGATCACATAATGGCACACCCGATGGGACCAAATGCATCCCACACATGAATAAAATAATTTTTAAGCTTTAAAATATTCATTTTGATCATTAAAACTCTTGTAAATTGATTTTTAAATTTTTTTTTATCATTTTTCTTTGTCACAGGTTTACACAGTAACTAGCCAAATGTTAGTAAGACCAAAGAGACATTATTCCAAATTCACCTTTTCATTGTGAGCTTCTTCTTCCAAGGTCTTCATTTCTTCATACATTGCTTTAATAATACACATGCAAAAATATAAGAGATACTCTTCTTGTTTTACTTTCATTACAGATCCTTTAGGAAGAATCTTCCCTTCAATCAAAACCTTTTCAATCAAAGTACTTATTATTTGTAGACTCTCTTGATGAAACTTGTAAATTTCATTTTCATTCTCAATTTGCTTCATTACTACCATTATCTTAGCTAATTTATTTGCAATATTAGCATGAATACCTAAGACTTCAGGGAAGAGATTCTGAGCAATTTGATGCATCTTTTCCATCCATTTATCAACAACCTTAGCTTTATCTCCAATTTCTTCCACCTTGGTTATTACTTGTTAGCCAATTAAATATCCTAAAATAATATATTGTCTAGGAACAAACCTAGAAATTTTGGCTATTATTTTAAATAATTGGGTTTTTTATTCCTTCAACTTGGACTTAGAATCTTTCTCCTCATCAAGCTTCTTAAAGAGAGTGTTAATCAAGGTGTGGGTATCATACTAACCATCCTTTCTTGAGTCAAATTATTAGATCACACCTAAAAATTAATCCTACTATAAACTCATATAAAGAAAAATTGACTAATAAACCAATAGAAGATAAGTAATCCTAATAGAATCTTTATGATAATGATGAATATGAGAAATTACATACAGACAACATTACATAGTACACAAGATTTCACATGTGAAACCCTTATGGTAAAAACCCAAGATAGTAACCTCCTTTATTATAGTATTATCTTAATATATTTTTAATATAATAATGTACTTCTTAATTCTAATCTACCCATATTACATGTGTGAGTATATATAGGAAAATCAATAGGTAACCACCTAATAAGTTTTACAATACCATGGACCAAGAATACAACCCATGATGGTTCCTAATAAAATAGTGGGTCAAAAAATACCCATATTATTATAGATAAATATACCTATAGACACCAAAATGTGCATTTTTTATAGGAAAAACATTCTCTAGATCTCCCACCCCGAAACCCTCAATTGGGGAGCTTTAGCCCTCCAAACCCCCTAGCTAGGGTGATGCCCCAAACCCCAATTTTATCACACATACATACATATATAAATACATACATATATATCACCTAAGGGGTGTAACACATGAAAATTATAAAAAATAAAATCTTACGTTATCCCACTTCTTGAATACTATGCATAGGGGTTCACAACTATAGAATTTTTACGAGTTAATGGCATCCATGTCCATTGATATTCTACACTAAGAAAACTTCTTAGTACACAAATACTTCATAAGTGAATCATGTTCCCTTTGTTTATCAACCATGAACCTATCATGTATCCTAAATACTTTCATGCTTTGAGTATCTTGTATTATATGGTCATCCCTCCCATGTGTTGACATTCCTTGAGTATCTAACATTCGGGGATGATCATAATCACATTCTCCAAACAAGGAAAATTAGTTCAAATGTGTCTCCCTCTTTTTTATCATAGGAACTCTCACTCCTAGACTTTTTTTACATCATAATTCTAAATAAATTAGTTAGGACACATATCCCCTTTCTAATCATGGGAAATCTCATTGTTAATATTATTGTGTATTTCATGCATATATACTATACCCTGTTCTATTCCTTGAATAGAAGTAAAACTATTATGATAATATTAATATATTCAAATGTATAATTATTTCCACATATTTTTTAGATTCCATTTCATGTTTTTATAAATATAAAACACTATTGAACAAATCCATCTAGTTTAAATAGTTTTAGTGCGTAACCTGTTTAGTTTCATGTATATCATGGAATGATAGAAATTCTTTGAGTTGTATCAAATAACATTTTTATTTAACTCTATTCAAGTATTATCATTGGAGGATATTATTGTTTAACATAAACAAAGTAAATAATATCCTCTACCCATGTGAGGGTATATATGACAATTCTAAGTAAAATTCCCTTTTTGAGTTATTTTTCACCACCACATTCACCTATTTTCCCTTAAACTTAAACCACTATATAAAGTATTGGAATTATTGAAGGCACCATTGGGAAAAACTAACAAGTCACTTATGCAACTCAACACAATGTATATTTAATATTAGCACATATATTGATGACTATGGTAATGCCCAAATAGTTTTTTTATAAAAAGGAACAAACACGTGATTGATTTCATGAATTGTATTTATTTATATGTAGCTAGAGCATAAATTTCAATTATTTCATCATTAGACATAAAAAATTATGATTTTTTAGTGTATTTAATAATGCATACACTTTTGTATGGTTCAAATGTACTTGTAATATTCATTTCTAATATAATCATGGATGAACACTAATTGGTGCAAACTTATCCATAACATGTTATAAGATAATATTTTCAATTAAGTATTTAATTAATTGAAATTTTATAATAATAGGACTCATGAGTTATAAAATTAACTACTTTAAAAAACCCTAACCATAATCATAGCCTCTTTTATTATCTATATAAGAGCATAAAAGGCTATTGATTGAGGTACATTGTGGAAGATAGTTATTATTGTTATACTGGTGAATTTAGGCTATATTTATTAATCTAAAGAGATATTAATGCTCCCTAGAATAAATATATGTATTTTAATTCTTTAATCTTTCTTTAGGTTTATATATTACATAATATTATGCATGTTTATCTTATCGTAGCTACAACAATTCTAGACAATATCCAATAAATTAATATGGTATTGAAGTTATAAAATATTTAACTCTTATGATACAACTACGTGAAGCATATATATCTTAATTTTTCATGTGCACAACAGTATAAATATCAGACTTATCTTTTTTACATTTTTTACATATCCATTCTATTATGCTTTTAGATCAATAATTTTCTTTTTTTCTATAGATAAGTTTCATACCCATATCTTAGTGGTTTTCTACACACACCCAATATTATGCTCTCATATCACCCTTGGTATACCTTAGTTTATTATAAATTGGTGAATGTAGTGGGGCATTAAGGGTTGAATCTATTATTTTTCATAAAAAAATCCTAGGTTAGGAAATGTGTTACAAAAAAAATTAAACCCACAGAAAGCTATCATTACTAGCTAAGCCAACTCAATTTTATAAGTGAGTGAAATCACCCAATACCTAGGCCTTAGATAGCATTATCTATGGATTTTAGCCTCCACATACCTCATGTTATATGGGAAGTGCCTAAGATTTTTTATTATTTTTTCCAATAGGAAGTCATAATTAATTTGGTTTTTTGGTGCACTAATAAGCATTTCCCCAATAATTTAATCTCTATGTACCTCAAAGACATGATAGTGTGGATATGAGTACAATGGAACCCTTTATGGTAAATTTCCTTTGAATATTTTCACTATTTATGCATAGGATTTGTATATCAAAGAGCCTATAGATCAAACACACCCAACCTATTAATTCTCAGTAAATATTGGGTACACTTGGAAAATATGAACTCTATTGTATTATTTTAGTGTCATATTTATAATTCTTGGTTCTATTATAATTATAGATTTCGTGTCTCAGTTTCAATTACATAGTAGTGAGAGGATAATGGGGAGGTTGTATTTGGTAGAAATCATGGTTTTCATAGTCAAATTTTGATACATGTGGAATTTGGAAACTTTAATTTAAATTTATCTTGACAAGGTCATAAAATAGTGTTTCCACGTGTTTATAAAAATGAAAAAAAAACCATGAGACAGCCGCACTTTTATGATCCCCTTATCAAGTTGATAATTTTAATGTGTATTTTTGAAGACATTTTTTTTGAGAAAAAATTAACTATAGAGTGATTTCCCATTGTGATCTTCTCATCATGTTTGTCATTTTGACATATTACTTTAGACAACCTTAAAAAATTGGGGCTCTTTCACCATAAAAAAATTCATTTAATATAAATGGTAGAAAAAAAGGTAATCCTCATAAGTTCCAAATACTTCAATTGGAAAGGGAAAATAGTATATGTGTTTCTTAGTAAATGTATTTATTCCATGGAAAAGGATGAGGAATTTTGTCCTCTTGATCTAATCAAATCAATGAAATGGAAAAAATATTGTGATGAACCTAGTGGTATTCTTGGGCAGCCACTATCTCCTTAATTGAAATTTCATTTTAGGATATTATGGAACCATGGGAAGTTTGGACTATCTTTAAAAATATTTTTAGAAAGCATAGTAATATGTTGGCATGTCAAATATATATCAATCTTGGCATTTTTAGTGTAGACAACTATCCTCATATTTAGTATTTCATCACTCAATTCAAGTTTTTAAGATTATACTTGTTGAGATAGATGTAACCAAGACTAGTGATCAACTCATGATTTTTTTTTTAAATTACGTCATTATTACTCAATATTACTCTAAAATCACTACACACAATAATATTATTCGGGTAATTTTTATGTGGCACTAAATTTTGATAAGTTTTGTGAGAAAATTTAGACAAAAAAGGAAAAAAATGATTTTTATTGGTGAGATCCAACTGAAGGGTACCAAGCAATAATAATTAGTTGTCAATGATACTAATGTAATGTCACAACCCAAATCTAGCAAAGTAAAGGACCCTATCCAATCAAAATGGAAATAAAAGTCTAAACCTATAATAAATCAATTGACTAAGTAGAACCCCCTAGTCCTATCAATACAAAGGTAAAAGGAAAGTGAATGCAAATATTGATAAAGAGTGTTACAACTTTTGTGGTAAACTAGGCCATGTTAAACATCAATGTTTCAATAAAATGACATAGTTTTAATTAGAGATGAAAAATATGCAGCTCTATCCCTCTAAGATAGAAGCAAAATTGTTTTGATAAAAGAAACATATCAATTATGTCTGAGAGGATTTTATATTATGGATCCTCTCACCACATGGCACATGATGGCTCACTCTTTTACAATATTTAAAAACTCTATATAGCTACAATATTATTGGACAACCTTTACTTAGAGTTTTTTAGGGAAAAGTGTATATTCAAATAGAGAATGGCATATTCAACAAAGTTATCCACATTCCAAAAAAATTTGTGAACCTTTTATCCATCTATCATATCACATATTTAGGGGAAGTAAAAAAAATTGAGTTTACACCTACTGACATTATTATCAAAAATTTAAATGCTCAATATGCTATTATAAGACTAACAAGGTTGATCATCAACACAAATTATACAAAATTAAATTTTTTGTGTTTTCTCAACCTTCACAATTCATGATTGAACATGGAAATAACCTGAGTAAACTTTGTCTTGAACATTTTGGTCACCTAAATTATCAATAATTATAGTATTTCACTAAGTACAACAAGGTTCTTGGTTTTGCAAAAAAAAAATCAAATATGGAATTTGTCCAATTTGTGCACTTATAAAACAACACAAGGATATATTTCCCAAAGGAAAACATCAAATGACCAGTGATAAATTATAGCTAGTTAAAAATGATCTCATGTCATTCCCTCATGTTTATTTTTAAAAACATATACATGTGCTTATATTTATGGATGATTTACCTCATAGAACATGGGTTTAATATTTGAAAAAAAAAATTAAATTCTATGAGTTAGAGAAAATAATAGTCAATATCTCAAAATAGATAATGGAGGAAAATTTAGAAAAAAAAATAGATGATCACCTTCTTTGAATAGGAAAGCATTCAATTTCAGCATATTGTGCCTAATACCCCTCATAAAAATGGTCTATATGAATGCAAAAACCACACACTTAATGAAATAACCAATTACATGGTGAATTTTAAAAACTTGCCTTCTTACTTTTTGTCAGAGGAAATCACTCCCCACTAAATGGTGCGAGACATCATTGTTGAAGAAAAATAGTTTGGTGTCAAGGCCAATATTTATAAATTCATTATTTTTAGATGTGATGCATGGGCACATGTCCTTGATGATAACTACAATTATTTAAGCATTTTATTTTTTTCAATGATTGTGATTATGTGAAATCACATTATCTTATTTTTCCAAGCACTACTAAAGTGCTTTACCAGTGAGATACATTATTTGATGAACAATCCCCTTATAATCCTACATACTTTCCTCCATTAATTTAAGTAAATTTGGATACAGTTTATAACATTGCTTATGAAAAATGAGGTAGATTAGATGACTTCCATTTTTAGAGTCACTATATTTTAGATGATGAGATATGAAGGGGACAACCTGGTCCTCCTTTACTAGTGCCATAATTCATTCAAACTTCACCAACATAAACAACACAGTCTCAACTAAAATGGCTCCACACAATTTGTGATGAGTTTGGTGCATAGGAATAGAATCCTAGTGATCCATATAGTACTATATTAAAACATTAGTTTGATGTTACACACTTAGCCAAGTTCATCATGAGTTAATATCCAAATACTTATCTTGAGGCTTCTATGCATCCTAAATGGAAGGCAACTATGGTGGAAGAAATTATCTCTCTTAATAAGAATAAAACTTGGGACTTAGTTCAAATTTCATAAGGAATAAAAATAGTGAGGTGAAATTAGGTGTACCATAATAATTATACCACAAATGCTTCCATTGATTATTACAAATATAGGCTTGTAGTAGAAAAAAAATGTCATAGATTAAAGCTATTGATTACCATAAAACCCTTTTTCCAATATGCAAGATGAATTTTATTAGGCTAGGACTCTCCTTGGCTAAAACACAAGGGTGGGAATTCCATCAAATAGATGTCATAAATGTTTTATTATATGGAGACTTGCAAGAATAAATATACATGTCCCAACCTAAAGGGTCTATCCATAGAGAGAACTCCATTTGTATGTGTAGATTGAAAATGTCCCTGTATGGCTTGAAACATGCTCTTAGAGCTTTGCATGAAAATATTGGCATGTTTATAATCAATTTTGGGTTTTCCCATTCACCCCACAATCTACACCAAGAAATTAGATGAAAAATCCTAATTTATGTCCTTTATATTGATGAATTTATTATTACATGGAGTTTCACCAATATAATTCTTAAATTAAAAGCATAGTTAATGAAGTAATATGAGATGAACAACTTAGGTTTTTCCTAATTTTTTCTTGGTGTTTATATTTCAAAGTCTAATAATTGAATTTTTTTAAATAAATCAAAGTGCATTCAAGACACCCTATACCACTTCAACATGGAATATTTCAAGTTTGTAGTTACTCCTTTTTAAATTGGAGTCAAGCTGGTGAAAGTACACTCTTGATCTCTATCAAATATAATACAAATAGGGACCACAAATTCTTCTCATATCACACATATCAACTATATATTTGAATTATATAAATTTATTGTAAAAAATATTGATTCTCCTCTAATATTCTTGAATATATTTCTAAATTCAAATATATACTTCAAATCTCTATAGGGTCCTTAATATCTCAAAACATCTCTCTAATCCAATAAGACCCATTTACATTTCACTGTATCATCTTCATGAAAATCACTTCAAAAAATAGGGCTCCCTTTCAAGTACTATTATTAAGGTTTTTGAATTTAATATTTTCAATACCTTCTTGATAAGAGTTATTAAAAGGTTCTTTATGCTCTTTTCAATATTATCCAACTCTGAAAAAATTCATTACATACTCATATACTTATTTCTTATAGGAAACACCATTAAGGTTTTATTCTCATAATAGTCTTCTTATATTGGTATTTTCTTTAACTGAGAGATTTGATGTTGAAAACAAGGTTCCTCAACTATTATCGTTATTCACTACTTCAAGGCACCATTTTCATCCATGGTTCTTTTTAGTTTTCAAACAAAGACAACACCTAATCTTCTACACAATCTTTTTTAGGCCTAATATTGTAATTTTATGTTCTCCATGAATCAATATTTATATTTATTTACTATAAAATTAATTCACACATACATTATACACTTCTAACATTAATTATTATATTATTCATCAGGGTGAACTTTTAAGAAAATATGAGAAAATTATCTTTAGACCCTATTTTTATAAGACTGCATAAAAACACAATCCTTAATAAATCTTCTTGAAAGGACTTTATATCCATAAAACCACCTCTAAATATTCATAAACAACCTTAATTATCATTATACACAATTTCAAAGCATTTTAATGGTTAAACCTCAAGATATAATGGATTTTGAGCATGAAAACTTGTTTTAGGTCTGTTTGCAGTCTACAAACCTACAAAACCTTAATTTATCATTATATAGTTATCTTAAAATTCTATGAAAAATTTTATCATGTATAAAATACCATTTTTAATCTTTCTAAAAATTTTGGTGAGTGTTAGCTAGATCATTCAAAAGACATGTGAGTTTTTACTCTTTAAACCCTAGGTTGTGGTTTAAGACCTATTCCAAAACTTGAGAGCATTCAAAAATGGAAATTTCAAGTCTTATACACTAATTAATTTTATTAAAAACATGTATTATGATATCATACATCCATTTTTATTCTACAATTACTCTTAGAGCTTGATCAATCTCTAAATGAATAAAAAGACAAGTTTTCTTCAAATTGTCATAGTCAGGACTGTATCTACAAACTCAGGAGCTTAAATATGGATAAATAGCAATATATAATCACTTTAAAAATTTAAATTTATTTTAATATGATCTAAACAATCTTATTATACCTTTTTAATTACCTTTCTAGGCTTAACTATCATAAAATTTCATAGAAATACTCATGTTACCAGACTGTGTCATGCAACTATTATAGTTTCAAACCTCTATCACCTTAGAAACATTATAAAATCATGAATTGAGATCAAATAACATTAATATTGTTTACTTACACATATAAAAAGTCTTATATTCGACCCAAGACATGATAGAAACATTCTTTTATTCCTATATCTTCAAAAACCTACAAACAAACCTGAAGACCCTGATCAACCTCCATACAAACTTGGAAGTCTTTTTACACACACCTACCTCTCTATTTTTAATATTCACTCTTTATATCCCTTTATTAATTTATTTAATCTTTATCATCTCTTATCTAATATTTATTCTTAGCTTCTTTTGGTTTTATCCACCAAGGATCTCTCAACAACTTTTGAAACTCAATCAAAACATGTTTATTTTAGCCAGTAACCTATGTTGGATGTTTATAGAGTGTATTTAGGATATATTTACATTATTATAAGTTATAAAAAAAATCACATCATATTTTTATACCCTTTACAAACCTTTTAAGACCAAACATTGACTTCTAAAGTTTACATTGACTTGATGATGCTCTTGCATCAAAAGCTTTCCACCAATTTTTTATTCTCCTTCAGTTGATGGTACACTCTATAATAAATGGGTGGGAATAATTTAATACTTTACTCATACTATTCTTTATCTCTCGTTTGTTTTTAATATTATGTCATGCTTTTGTCAAGACCCCCATGATAGATATTAGCAAGCTGTAAAACACTTACTAAGGTATATTTTCAGTACTACTAGTTATCAGATTGAGTATAAGTTAGGAGGAAAAACTTTAAATTATTGGTTACACTTCTATAGGTAAAATTTCACTTATATGTTTCATATATATTGATATTATAATAAATTTATATGATTGAAAATTGAGTGCATGATAGATTTATCATCTTGGGGCGTGACCTATGACTTGTTTTTGTAAGAAATAGGCTACTATTTATTATTTTATTTTATAATCTGAGTATAGTGGAATTATTTATAATGGAAATGAATCAATATATATTTGGTACATGTTTTCTAATTTTGGATTTCTACAAACCCAACACATAACTCTTTGATGCAATAATTAGAGTGTTATCCACATCTTTCAAAACTAATTAGAGCACTAATGCCTAAAATACATCAAGATTCATATGCATTATACTCTCCAATTGACATTAAATAAGGTTTTTGATCTTAATTAGAGATATAAAAATGATGAATTTGTAAACATCTTCATAAATAGCTTCATCAAAGCACTATTTTTTCATCTCAAGCACCTTTTACAAGTGAATGAAAGTGTCATCAAAGGGGGTCATTTAGTGATTCCTCCATCCTTCCATTTCCCAAAGTAAATCTTAAGGGGTATGGTAGTGTATTTAATAACACAAACACTTTTTATGCTTAACATGCACAAGTGTAATATTCATTTGTAACATAATTTGTCGATAAGCACTAATTGGTGCACACTTATCCATAACCCATTATTAAAGAAGATGATATTAGTAAATATTTACTTAATTATATTTTTTTAATAATATACTTTTATTTTTATAAAATTAAATACGCTCCAAAATATTAACCCTATCTTCCATTCTTATCTATATAAAAACATAGAGGGGCTAGTGGATGAGGTACATTGTGGGAAATAGTTACTATTATTATACTAACAAATTTTGGCTAGAGCTATTAATATAAAGAGGTAGTAATGCTCCCCAGAATATATCTATGTATTTTATTTCTTTAAGATTTAATTATATTTATATATTACATGTATTTTGGGTGTTTTTATTATGATAACTACGTTGATTCCAGGTAATATCCACCAATTTAATACAATGTTGAAATTTGGTTGACACAACTGAAATCACATTACACCATCTTATGATTAAATTGAAAATTTGATTATTTAAATTAAAAATGGGGAATGTCTACCATGAAATTAAATCAATCAATAAGATGAAATTAAATAGAGCCTATCATTTTCTACCATAAATTGGGAGAGTAATAAATATATTGATCAAATTTACATGAAGAATTATGCCTGCATAAGCACATTGTTGATATTGGTTGACTAATATTATAATGTTATGACCTTCATATCATCATTATATCTTACTATGATATACCAATAACCATAACACACATCTCATCCATTGATGAATCACATAATTATGTCAAATTTATTTTTATAACTGGAAATGCCCAAGAAAAACTATGTAAAAAATATCACATGTTAATGGGTTTTATTAAATATTTATGATAGTCAAAAAAATTGGTGGAATCCTCCCCAATAAGGGTGGGTCAAATTAAACTTTAATGGAGTATATAAAGGCAATCTAGGTCAAGATAGGATGGGTTGTATGATCCCTACAAGTTTGAGCTAATTTAGAATAGCTTCAGCTTCATTTCTCTCCAAAGCAACTAATAATGAAGTATAATTCAAAGATTTCACCCATAGTCTTTAGCTATAAATGAGGCTAAATATCAAAAATATAGAAAATTAAGGAGACTCCAAAATTTTGGTAAAGGTTGTCAAGTATTGGAATTATAATAGCTGTAATTTAAACAAATATATTCAATCGGTTAAAATACTTATTATCTAAATTCCTCATTGGACCATCTCCCATTGCTACTAAGAATGTAACAAAGTATATGATCATCTTGATAAATTATGAGCCAGATTAGGCATATTCAGTTCATTCAAAAGTTTAATAATATTAAAATTTGATCAATTAAATCCAATTATGATGGATGATATAGCCAGTCACCTTTCTAAGGTGAACAAGTCAAACTCTCTTACTCTTGATTAATTATCAATCATAACTTTATGATATTAGCTTTATCACTCACCCTCGTCATTGTATTTATTTCACTATGGAAATCATTTCCCTATGCAAATGTCACTTTCATTTTCTCTTACACAACCCCACACGCTCAACCATGATCTCAACATTACTCCTTCACACATGTCTTTAGAATATATTTTTTCCACTCACACTTTACATCAATATTCATCACTCATAGCTCCCTTATTTCAGCTCAATCCCCAATTTATTTCTCCTCTCATTTTTCTATTCTATCACTCTTTTCTCTAACCCTCCTCCATTTCTATTTTCTATCATGGCCTTATTTTCTCATGCAGCTCCTTGTGAAGACTTTTTCTAAGTCCCAATTATAAAGGATATATTTCAAAAAAAATTATTAGTAAAAGGGATGGATGAGTTTTTTTGGAATATGTTGTTAACCAATGATACTTCAGTAGGCATTTTCTGCACTTTTGCTTCCATTCAGATGAATTTTTTATTGAGACTAGTTTCCATTCAACATAATTTATGTTCATTCCAACTCTTGGCTAAGATTTTTCTTAGTTCCTCTCATCTTCATAGTAGGGTATAACTAAATTACTTTTATTCTACACTTAATCCACTTATTATGTGGTCAAAGGGGAATACAGACAAAATTTATTCACCCTAATGAGAGATCTTACAAAAAAACTCCTAGATTGAAGAATCTCTCAATTGGTTAAAGGTTAGAATATTTCCACTAATAACTCTTATTCTCTATAAACATGCTTAACAACATTATAAAAAAAATAGTTTGAATCCATGTTCAACATGGTAGAAATATTGTATTCACCTTATAATCCCCCAATCCAAATAAATCCAAAGGAACTCTCCTTTTCATGTATAAAAATGTTTTTGCCTCCCCATCATCCATAGGAATTTAAGTAAAATTAAAGAGATTTGATTTAAAATATGATACAAATAAATATAGTATAAATATACTCACCATGGCCAATCAACTAGGAAACCTCCTATAACATAAATATTAGAGGGCCCTTTCAAAACCATGGTCAATTTCATCACTGAATTTGAAATGGTGGTGATATTTTCTCAGGAATGTATCTTTGTGTTAGGAGAAGAAAAATCCCCCATTAAGTTTTTTGAATGAAAATTCAAATTACTTGGAAGATACACTCTAAAGAATCTCTCAATTGGTTAAAGGTTAGAATATTTCCACTAATAACTCTTATTCTCTATAAACATGCTTAACAACATTATAAAAAAAATAGTTTGAATCCATGTTCAACATGGCAGAAATATTGTATTCACCTTCTAATCCCCCAATCCAAATAAATCTAAGGGAACTCTCCTTTTCATGTATAAAAATGTTTTTGCCTCCCCATCATCCATAGGAATTTAAGTAAAATTAAAGAGATTTGATTTAAAATATGATACAAATAAATATAGTATAAATATACTCACCATGGCCAATCAACTGGGAAACCTCCTATAGCATAAATATTAGAGGGCCCTTTCAAAACCATGGTCAATTTCATCACTAAATTTGAAATGGTGGTGATATTTTCTCAGGAATTTATCTTTGTGTTAGGAGAATAAAAATCCCCCATTGAGTTTTTTGAATGAAAATTCAAATTACTTGGAAGATACACTCTAAAGAATCTCTCAATTGGTTAAAGTTTAGAATATTTCCACTAATAACTCTTATTCTCTATAAACATGCTTAATAACATTATAAAAAAAATAGTTTGAATCCATGTTCAACATGGCAGAAATATTGTATTCACCTTATAATCCCCCAATCCAAATAAATCCAAGGGAACTCTCCTTTTCATGTATAAAAATGTTTTTGCCTCCCCATCATCCATAGGAATTTAAGTAAAATTAAAGAGATTTGATTTAAAATATGATACAAATAAATATAGTATAAATATACTCACCATGGCCAATCAACTGGGAAACCTCCTATAGCATAAATATTAGAGGGCCCTTTCAAAACCATGGTTAATTTCATCACTGAATTTGAAATGGTGGTGATATTTTGTCAGGAATTTATCTTTGTGTTAGGAGAAGAATAATCCCCCATTAAGTTTTTTGAATGAAAATTCAAATTACTTGGAAGATACACTCTAAAGAATCTCTCAATTGGTTAAAGGTTAGAATATTTCCACTAATAAATCTTATTCTCTATAAACATGCTTAACAACATTATAAAAAAAAATAGTTTGAATCCATGTTCAACATGGCAAAAATATTGTATTCACCTTATAATCCCCCAATCCAAATAAATCCAAGGGAACTCTACTTTTCATGTATAAAAATGTTTTTACCTCCCCATCATCCATAGGAATTTAAGTAAAATTAAAGAGATTTGATTTAAAATATGATACAAATAAATATAGTATAAATATACTCACCATGGCCAATCAATTGGGAAACCTCCTATAGCATAAATATTAGAGGGCCCTTTCAAAACCATGGTCAATTTCATTACTGAATTTGAAATGGTGGTGATATTTTCTCAGGAATTTATCTTTGTGTTAGGAGAATAAAAATCCCCCATTAAGTTTTTTGAATGAAAATTCAAATTACTTGGAAGATACACTCTAAAGAATCCAACTCCTGATCTAATGATGAAAGTTGGGAAGAAGAAGCTATCAAATATCATCATCACTAAGTCTGCCCAGTTCTTCAGGTATGGGTTGATGAACAAGCTCTAACATTTTCTATCTCTAGGTGGTGCTCTATTCAATTCTTAGTATTTTAGTTATAAAAGTTTGTAGTGTTTAGTATATGTCTTTATTTTGTGCTAGAAAATAAATTCATCTTATTAAATTATATCTTACTCTCTCAAGTTATTTATTCCTTAGCTTTCATATTAGTCTTCTTTCCTCCATATTAATTTATCTTTATCTCCTCTTTATAGCATATCAAAAGTAACAATGAAGATATGTAACAGAATATTTTTTTTAAATGTGAGCCCCAATAAAAACTCTTGATTTAATTATTAAAAAAATATGTAAACCTCATGCATTTGAAGTGATTATTTGGCAAAAAACATGGTTAATATACGACCTTCAAGAAGGATCCATCCTTATTAAAATGAACAACATATATTTATAATAAAATAAATAAAATCACACAGCCAATATAATAAATTGAATGGAATACAAATTAGAATCATTTTTTTGTACTTCATACCTCCTATGTAGATTTTTTGCCAAAGAGTACACTTGAGATTGGGAAACATTCAAATCATTCCCTCTATTGCAAGAAATTTAGATTTCAAATAAGTATTATTAAGAGGTGAAATTTTGACAAGGTGATAATTATATTTATAATAAAAAATGTAGTCATATATAAATGGGAAGTTATTACATATAGAACAATGATAACCATTGTATGTAGGATGAATACAATCATAAATATAAATATCCTCTAATATAGGAAAATGTAGAATACCATATTGGATCCAACATACATAAAATTTATCACATTGAAAAGTGAGGTAGAGTCTATAAGCAAGAGTTATTTATAAAATGGAATCAAGGATATAGTTAGGGAGCCTATGTAAGGAGCTGATAAAGAAAAAAAATCTAGATCCAAAATCTAAAATAGGTATACTAAATATAGATAAATTTCATTAGGTAGTAAACAAGATGTATCTAAACTAAGGGTTGTAACCAAGATATATCTAACAAAGGATATGTTGGCATGCAAAGATGACACTAGTTGGGATAAGCATGGAGAATAATACAACAACATAACACTCTAGTATATGCATATAAACCAAATAAAAGAAAGAGTTTAGAGATAGGGAGACTTACCTTTAGCTGACTTGTTGATGCATCAATCTCCCCCTTGGCTCAAGTGGAATTTTATGAGATATGTTATATGTGGAGGATCAAAAGGTAAGGATGAAGACCTAAGTATCCTTGGTTGGGGACTCCAAAGACTAGGAGTACCTATTTAGTTTAGATTCCTTCTCAATAACTCCATACACCTTGTGTAAACATAGAACATCACAAGTATAAACTTTTATACTCTAATTTTTCTTCTACTAAATGTAATTTTTCATGTGTAAGAATAGCATAATGGTGTTTGTTTATTATAAAACTTATATATCAGAGCCCTATATATACATATCTAACTAGAATTTACCTATCAAACTAGATATATATATTATAAATAAATATATCAAAAATAGTACTATGTTGACCATTCTGAGTTAATGCATAAGGGCACATAAATATACCGAGTAGGGTCAATATAGTATAAAATGGACAATAGAAAGAAAAATTTAATGGCATCAGCCATGGATAACATAGTAAAAAATATAGGGACCAAATAGAATTAACTCAACATGGGTGTGTTAGTATGGAAAAGCCCTGAAACTAAGCAAAAAAGTAGAAATGAAGGAAAAATACCACTAAAAGAGGCTAAAGTGGTGAGATATAAATATAATGAGTGTAAACAAGTATAATATATAATTTTAAAAAAAAACTCTCATAAATTACCATGAGTTGGCCTAGCCCTAATTCTAGTGCACTCCTTAAGATGTATACTTAGGGAAAAATATGTGTTAATGATTACTACAAAGAAATTGTTAGTGATATAAAAATGTAGGTGTATAGAACCACCACCCAATTGGATTGGGCACATGTAAAAATATTGATAATGTTCATTCAAATTCACATCTATATCTATATGGACTAAGAGGTAGTCAAATCAAAATTATAATATTGAAGAATATAAGAACTAAAAAATCTAGAAACACTGAAATATTTAACTCACTCACAATTACATTTGTAAATTAAAATGATCTTGTCATCATTAAAACACCTACATCTCCTACCCCTTATTTTAAACATATATATCTATTATGTAATGAATGTATGTTGTCAATCAATTGTATATATTTATCTAGGAAATAAAAACTATAATGTGTAAAGTGAACAACCTTCAACACTTGTGCTTAATGACAACATATGTTGTGATGCATCATGTGCTCTTCTATATCCAAATACAAATTGGTATCATAAAAATATTTTAATATCCTAACACTATTAAAAGCATTATGTGCACTATTAAAAAACACAATTTTAAATACTAGTTAATGAATTGAACTCTAGTAGTGTGAAATGTTTCTTTGTCATTGTCACTAATTTTTGTCCACTTTTTTATTTTATTAGGTAGTTTGAATAAATTTTATTATTATAATTTTGCATTTAAAATATCTTTTATTTTCATAATTTTATTTAATTCTTCTTTTTTTTAGGATAAACCATGATCCATCTAAAAAAAATTTATGAACCTACAAATTTTGTAGTAACCTATGAAATTCTATTGGGAATATTAATCAATGATCTAAATTAATTAATTTAACTTTCACATCACTACAAGACTTAAGTGTTGAGGCTATAATATTCAAGGTTTAGTACATTCTCAAAAACCCTCAACTCTATCAACCTAATCATAATTTCAAACTAAAATAAACTAATCTAAAAGAAATCCTCTAAGAGCATTGACTCTACTACCACCCTTACCAAAACCATCAATGTCAATAACATCAACCTATCTATTGGCCTCAACATTAATGCCCATAACATCCCCCCTCATCAACCTCAATAACATCCATTCTCCCTTAGCTTGTGGTTATGCATTAAGATTAATATTGATGTTTGAGTTCATATTTCATATTTCTAAGAATTGATCTCTTTAATTCCTATGTCTAAGTGGTGTTTAAACCTTCAACACATCCTTGTAATTTTTTCATTTCCTCACCCACAAATAGCTACACTACCAAAATCCATTGAATATTATCTTTTTACCTTGAATGTTATATTACTATAATTTATTCTAATTTCACCTAAACTCTCTCATTTTCATCATGATATTCCTTACCATTCTCATATGGGATCTCTAATTCCTTCTCCATTACATTTGTCAAAAAGGTGTATTTATTCATGTTTGTGAAGAAACCAAAATCCTTCAATTTATTGTTGTGCCTATAGCAAGGTTACACTCTCTTTAATAGTTTCCAATTTTCCAAAACCAATAATATCCTAATTCTCAGTCTGATATTGACAAATAATTCTTATTTAATGAGGGAATTGTATGACTCAATTGCATAATTTATTTCTTCATTTGGATGGGGAAGAAACAGAATTTCTTGGCCATCATATCTGCATTTCAAACACAATATAGTGAGAAACCTTGCATATAATTGGAGATATAAATCATTTTAAAAAATTAATTAAATAATAGTATAGATATATTAAAAACATATATTTGAAATACACCAAGAGATATCAATCTCAAGGTTCTTATCTAGGATTTTTAACATGCCACATTGATTAAAAAATCCATTACATTCTCTATCAATTTCCCACTTAATGGTGACAAATGACATCAATCTAGCTACACCATTGTATTAGGCTCAAAAAACTATTTACAAAAAAAAATTGAAGAATATTTATATTAAAAACTAACATTTTCCAAAATCCACCTTATAGCCAAGATATTATGATTATTTTATTGATTTGTCCAAGCAAAAATAAACAAACTTCTATATGGTAGTTAAATAGACATAAATTTTAAGGTCTGAATTCCCCTATGGTAATAAAATAGATATCAAATTTAATGTTGAATGTATTTTTTAGTAACTGACTCAATTACAGTCCCATATTTCCATTATAGAATGTTTATCATTGTAATGAGTGACTTGGGTATGAAACAAACACTAACACACTCTTCCTTTTTCACATGTCCAAATTATATTAAATTACTCCATGAATTTCTCCTCATTATTGAAATCCTCATGGATTTAAACAATAAAAAACAATATCACATCATAATATTTAATGATTACATGCAAAATAACACTTGTAAATCAAAAATTTCATCGATAATATTATTGTTAGTTACTTGTGTAAATTATTTATCCATGTCCTATGAACATGCCATATACATAGTAAAACTCAAAAAATGAAAACACTCCTACATAGAGAATAAATTACAATTTATAAAATTAAAATAACATATAAATTGAAATAATTAAGAAATATGTAAATACTTAGATAACTTATTTAAATATAATATCCTTACCTTATAGATTCAATCTTTATGATAGCATCATGTGTCTTAAATGCATTGAATTTTATCACACACAAGTTCTTTCTGTGATAATACAATGCAAAAATCCATTCATGGATGTCCAACGTAGATTTACTGGATGAAATAACCGAAACAAGTATTCCAACTTGTTACTCATAAAAAATGAGAATTATGAAAATTTGATATTGTCCACATAATACCATAGAAATTGAAAACAAAAATTATCATTTATTTTTTACTTTATAACACTCAACATTAAAGAATTCATAAACGAAAAAATAGTATTACTTATAAAAACATCAATATTATATAATATAGTGGAAATTACACCATATTTATTAGTGGTGAAGGTTGAGTCCATAGAAATGATTCAGTTATATAAGGGATCTACCACCATTTGGTTTGCATACCCATAAAAAATTGGATATTATCCTTTTCACACCTTTTGAAAATAAATAATTTGGCCTCTCATCTATGTGCCAACATGAAGCACTTAAAAATCTTCATGTAATTTATATAAATTAAATTGTCAACTCAATGGAAAGCATAGGCCACACCCTTTCATAGCCAATAAGAATCCCTTAGGCATGCAATATCACCTAATAACCCATCCAAATACTGCCACTCAAAAATGGTGTCAATGGGAACACATATCATAATGAGGGATTCAATTTATCCCTTTGTCTCCTTTGATAACATAGAGGCATGCATAGGTTTTCTCTCACTAGAAGGATCATTAAGACCAAAAAAAAAGTCATCATATTCATCTAAGTTCATCCAATTATTGTAAATAATGATTTAAATATCAAGCCTCTTATATAAAACATTGGTGATGAAATTTTTTATGCACCCCTTTTTCATACACATTCACCTCCTTCTTTGTTCCATTTTTTGGGTATTTTTTATTATCCTTGGGTCTATAAAATGACCAATAAATCTATCAATTTTTAACTAAATATGATTTATGGACAAATAATCAAATAAATTACCATCTGTTAAATTAGTATCAAATATAAATAGAGAAATCATATAATACATACATTTGATAGTATTTGACCATCAAGGGATTATGATTTCCTCTATTCTTAGCCTTGTGACCATACCTATTATTGAATTCCATGGGATACAAATCATTCATATACTCTTATTTCACAAATTCATTCACCCTAATGAAATGGATAACAACACATTGTGCTATTTGAAATTCACCATCACCAAAAATAGTCTAATCTAAATCATCTAAAACAAAAAATTATTTGTGTTTCATTTCTTATACCTTAAATTATTTCATGTAATTTAATTTTATTTGTTTCCTCATACTAAAATAAGGAGAACAAATATACACTAGTCTAACAAGAGGATATATAAGTACAATAAAACTAAATAAATATGAACATCTGAATTTCCACTTACAAATATTTCTAAGCTCGAGTAAACTTGGGATTATAATTTTTAAATGTTCATTATTTTCAAATTTTGAATGCATAACAAAATAATATGAATTAGAATGAAAATAAAATATAAAGTAATAATTGTTACATTATCTAGTCTTAGCAATTATTATAACACAAAAAAAATAACAACATTTAAAATAAAATCTTGGCAACAAGGGAGGAAATTGAAATTCCCAAAAATGTTGTTTTCTTGTTAAAGTTAATCAGAAAGAGATCCAATACAGGTGAAAACTAGAAATATAATTATTGAAATCTTCATATAGATAATCCTCTAACCCAAAAACTATGATTTCACATCATCAAGAGAGTTCTAGATGAAAGTAACCAAACACTTCAAATTGGAAAGGGAAAGGGACATGAACCACTTGGATATAAGGTTATGTTCAAGATGCATGGTAGGGAGAGTGAGTCTATAAATCAACTTAGGCATTACATAACAGATATGAGAATGATTGGGCCAACACCAATCCTTCCATGGAATGTGGAATTAACAATGATTTTAATGCATACCTCTAAGGGTGTGAACTGAAAAATATAACCATATATGTACTTGAAATGCCTAAGGAAAAGGAATAGATTCAACAATAATCTCCAAGGTAACCAATAGATGGATTCAAGGTCCCAAACATCCTTAACACATGATATATTTTTTTCTAGAGCATTGACTTTAAAATTAAGATTTAGAGCCATTGGTATTTCATTAAAAACAATTAATCATCTACTCCTCCATATGCTATAAAATGGAATGCTAAGGCTATGATGGAGAGAGGGACTTTTTCATTTTATAGTTTCTTACTATGTTGTCCAGGTCCTTATAAGAGGGAGATAACTTCAAAATATTTAAGGGTACAACTTCAAATATTATTTGATTTAATACAAGACATTCCATTTACATGATATCCGTTATAATGATATTCATCTATTTTATATAGATCTCTATTACTAATAATAGATGGGTACACACATGATCTTAATATATGTTGCTCTTTACCTGTGTAACTAATTCCACAAGTTACACATTGACCCATACAAATAACTAAGGGTGATGTGTATCACATGTCAATTTCTCCATTAAACCATCTACATTAATATCATATCCCTAGAAAAATTGCATTGTATACTTTGTCTTCCAAAGGAATATTAGACTAAGTTGTATTAGTGGTGGCATGCTTGAGCCTCTCATGGACAAACACTTTTCTAAGTCTAATTTTCCTATAAGGCCTATAGGATCCATTTAGAAGATAATAATTTCCATTTTTAATGGGGCTCAATGACCCATAGACTTCAACAAAAAAATTGTTTGAGTGCAAAATTCCTATGATATGGTTGTCATTGTTTTCTTTCCACTCCATTTGGCCTAGAGAAATTTTTGAACCACTTAGAAAAGATTGAAATAAAAATATGTGGACATAAACCAATAGTAATAAGAATGAATGGTAAAAAAAATTCAATAACTTTTAACTTACCATCCAATGAGATAAATTTGCATGACCAGTTATCCACCGTGGCTTGTATCTTATTCAGAACCTAGTCTCACATGTCATAGGAGAAATATTGATACTAAAGTGAATCCCTAAACATCAAGTCAACAATGTAGAATAGCATTCCATTCAGATTGAATCTAAGGAGGTTTATTAATATCCATGATAAAAAAACATTTCAATTTTGTCTTTACATAGTTTTGAGCCATAAATTTCTGAAAATTCATAGGAAGTAATAATCTTGGGCTATTCATTGACCATATAGAGACATGAATCATCAAAAAGATGTGAATTTAAGGAATAATCACTTTGGGTAGACTAATACATTTTAATTGACCTTGATGATGAACTCACTCAATAATATATCAAAGGGAATTAATATATATGATAGAGAAAGGGAGCTAAGGAACAACCTTTCATAGTAGAGCAGTGAAATTCAAAGGGTTATATCATAATGCCATCAACCATGACGTGTTGTTAGGAATCCTTGAAAATAAATTGGTTGTGATGTCTAAAGTCTGGACCATATACTATGCAATCAATTTTTTATTTTGAAGTGGCACCTGATGCAATCATAATATTTTTTAAAATCCACCTTGACCATAATAAAATTTTGACCAAAGTCCATAACCCACTAAATTGTTTCCTGAATTAAAATAATGTTTTCAAAAATATAGTGCCCTATAATAAAGCATTTGTATTTTAGTTTAGTAATGTCTTTTGATACAATATTTAATTTAATAGTAATAAACTTATAGATGATCATGTGTCATAAAATATTTATTAGATTAAAGGACCACCACCCATAAATCTTGGTCTTGTTTATATCTCTAGGAATAAGTTTGGTAATACCATGCTTAAATATAGACCTTAATAAACCTTTGGCTTATATTTATTTTTAAATGTTGAAAAAATCAAGTCTGGAATTGGCCATAAGCTTTGAAATATCTTGATAAGTGGATCATCCCAATCAAGATCTTTCTCACACTTCACAATCCAAAGTGATTTCTCAAGGTTTTTCATGGTGAGTTGTTGCTCCTATAAATGACTAGTAGCCTGGTGAACATTGTAAAAGATTCATTCCCTAAGCTAATATTTAAGGATGTCATCAAGCTCAAAAGGGTAGTGGTCCTCCTAAAAGAGATGACGGTAATATTAGAAGAATGCCTATTTGAGCTCAACTTTGGAGGAAATATTGTGTACATACTCTTTAATGATAGTTGAGATTCACTCATATATAGATTTGTAATTAATATTTTTTTAAATGAACTTGGATCCAAAATCTCCATGCTTGAACCAAAAAAATATAATTCTAACCTTAGTTCCTTGACTAAAATAAAAGTTATATTTTATGAGATGGTCCTTTGATTTTGAAATAATAGTTTGCATTGGAATGTGAGCAAGATTGACTTAGAGAAATTGATATTTTTTGTGAGAGGGTGGTTTTAATGAGGACTTATTTCCTTTTTTGGCTCACCAAAACAAATTCATATTTCCTAAGAGATTTGACAATTCTAGCAACAATAGCCTCCCACCAAAGAAGCCATCCATCAGATGAATTAGGTCTAAGTTAAAGTTCCCACATAATAGTAATCAAGGTTTGACCACCTAATTTTAGTATAAGGCATGTATTTGTAGTCATTTTTGAATTTTCATACCTTTTTTTCATTTGATTTTATTTGGATCTTATTGGTACACTTTCCTTTCACATTGGACCCTTCATCATATTATGTCTTTTACATTTGCTCATGAACACCTTCATATATAATATTAGTCTACTTTAAGATCTACCTAGTTAGTTTATAGTCAATTTTCTCTTTATCTCTAAGCTTCATCTCCATTGAGTATTTTTTATCACCACCAAAATTCATTTACCCTCTTTTAGCCTTAAAAAAATGGTCAAATTATCTATGACAGACCATGTCATGTGTTTTAGTACCTTGATTGTTATCTTTTATGCCTTTTCTTGGTTAGCCTACATGTAATTATGTGATAATTTGAATTTAAATATCCTTATATGCATATGTACCCTAATCCATTTAAGATTCATATCTATCAATTATTCATCTCCTATCTATCAATCTATTGAGTTACACATTGATTATATCTAACACATAGTTGTCAAAGAGCCTACACATTGATCATATTCTTCCCTCATTATAGATTGAAGCCTCGTGGTTGCATACTTATACCAAAAATATAATTGTATTAAGGATCATATATTATTAAATACTTATCATAGTGAGAGAGGTGGAGGCTACTCTCACATTTGATGGGACACTCGCATGCATGAGAACTATATTAATCCTTAATTATGACATAGGGATATGTGGTTGTAACCCTCAAAGGGGCCCCAGCTAATTAAGTTTTTAATTTTTTTTCTTTGATGTGTTGATTAGCTTGTATTTTTTAGGAACCTATGCTACCCCTTCATTTTATTTTGTTAGTGTAATAGTTGTTATAGATGCATGTGCTTTGTAAGTCATTATGTGAGCATTATGTTTTATCCCACATTCATAGGAAGTAGTAGTTGCTTAGATTATACTTAGTATATAAGTAAGTGTTGAGGCCAATGAAGTCATTCACAAATTTATCATATTGATCTTGCTCAAAGGAGGTTTCCCCCTTGAAGAGGCTAGTGATTCTATAATTCAGCCATTAAAATTTAGTTCAGCTTATTTGAGTTGAAATATTGCTAATTTCATTATTTATTTCATGTATTATCAAGAGTTTTCACTTAGAGGTAAACCCATAGCCAAAAACATTTTGGAGAGTAGTACTTGCTTACATGGCATTGGTGGCCAAAGAGATATCTATAAAACCTTAGGCATCTATTGCCACTTGGGGCCCATTCTATCAGTTTCATAATATTCCTAGCTGACTCTCAAAAAATCAATCAATAGAGTATCAAAATACTCTCAAAGGACTTGCATTTAGATAGTTTATAGAAACCAAAAACCAAAAAATATTCATCCTATTAATCTCATAAAACTATTAGTAGAGTATCAGTAGACTCTCAAAGGAACTGCAACCAGACATTTCACATAAAATAGAAATCAAGAAAAAAAATCATTTTTTTGCCATCTCTCCATCTGTTGCCCCGTTGATCCTCAAAATTTATTTGGACACCTAAAATTCCATTCTCCACATTTTCTTCCTTGATGTCCCATATCTCGATTTCACTCCTAATTCCCATAAATCTCAATTTTCTTTTTTTTGAGTTTTTCCATAACTTTTATTTTTGTCCATTTGCATGAAAAAAATTCCATAGTGTTCATCTCCTTTTTCTTCTCCCTTATCCCTCTTTGATAATTTTTTTAGTTTTTCCATTTTCACTCCTAAAATTACCCTTGCCTTCGTCAATCATACTCCCATTATGCAAAAAAATAGTAAAAGTCCCTTTGTCCCTTCTGATTTTTCCCAAATTAAAAAATTCCTTTACTAAATGTGTCTTAACTCAAGTTTTCCTACCCATTTCAAAAAAAAACTCTTATTCTAGTCATGGTAGTAACCCAAATAGGAGAAAAAAACATGGATAATGACATTATCACCCTCAAAACCCACATCAAAGATCTTAATGAAAAAATTATCGACCTCAGCCTTTAACATACCACCATGATCAATAGATGACATCCAAAGCACTCTTCAGACACTGAGTTTTCTTCTTCTAGCAATTTTTGTGGGCCAAAGCATAATTTTCCTCAATTCAATGTTGTAGATCCAACTAGATGGATTTATTAGGTAGAATAATATTTTAATCTGCATAATACTTTTGATGCCAACAAGGTCCCACTTGCATCCTTTCACTTAGAACACGAAGCCTATTAATGGTAGTGTTAGTATACCAAGGCTAATGATGAGCCCATATGGACTGATTTCTTAACCCTCATTTTACAATGGTTTATCCCTAGTGCTTTTGATGATTTCACTAGAGTACTCACTAAGCTTCACTAAACAAGAACTGTGAGAGAATATCAAATAGAATTTGAAAAATTAGCCAATCACACAGAAGGGTTGTCTGATGAATTCTTTAGGAGTTTCTTTGTCAGTAGAGTGAAGGATGTAATTCAATATAAGGTCAAAATGTTCCAACCCAACGCGATGATGGAATCCTTAGGGTTGGCTAAGTTGGTAGAGGACAAGGTCATAGTTCAATAGTGATTCAAATCTAATTTTGATCCATTCAAAAATATAGCTCCACAATGATCTCAAACAATGTCAGCCCTCAAAACCACTCATATCAAGCATTTGACTGAAGTAGAGACATGAACCTATAGAGAAAAAGGACTATGTTATAATTGTGATGACAAATTCACTCAGGGACATCGATGTCTTGAACAAAATCTCTACCTATTAGATGTGGACTCTCTACCCAAAATTGAATATTGGGAAGATGTTCATGATATAATAGATGATCTAAAAGAAGCTCAGTCGATTGTAGAACATGTTTCTCAATAATACTAAATAGAGATATCTCCAATGCCTTATCAGGAGTCACCACCCCATAAACCATATGAATCATGGGTTATTTCAAGAAGTTCCCTCTCATAATACTCATTGATTTTGGTAGCACTCATAACTTCATTAACTCTCAAATCACCAAATAGGTTGATTTTTTTGTCTATCCTTTCTCTAAATTTGAAGTCATGATTGCCAATGGGGGCACATTACCTTGCAAAGGGAAGTGTTGTAATGTGTGTATATCTATTGGATATTATAAATTGTGCTCTAACATGTTTGCCTTGACCTTAGGTGGATGTGATATTATTTTGGGAGCCCAATGGTTATGCACACTTGGACCCATCTTATGAGATTTTGATAATCTTTAGATGAAATTTTTAGACAATGGGTTAAAACACACATTGAAAGGCTTACAACTAGAGTCTCTCAGCATCATAAATTCACATCACATGGAAAAGATTCTTAAAAATAATTCACATGGCATCATTTCCTAGATTCATTCCATTCAAATACAACCATCAATAGTCTCTACTACTCCTGATCTACAAACCATTCTGCATAGGTATACATGTGTTTTTGCCAAACTAGTGGGATTTCCACCTTCATGACTAGAGGACCACCATATTCATCTCCTTCTTGGAAGTGTTCCTCTCAACATCAAGCCCTAACACTACTCAGTTTATCAAAAGACTGAGACTAAGATTCTCATTTAATACTTATTAAAGCAAGGCATTATTCACCCTAGTACTATCCCATATTCTTCCCCAATTCTCCTTATTTAGAAAAAATATGGGTCATAACACCTCTGCGTTGACTTCTACACACTTAACCACATCATAATCAAGGATAAGTTATTTATCCCTATTCTTAATGAGCTTATTGATGAGATTTTTGATGAGCTTCATGGTGATCATTTTTCTCCAAGTTGGATCTCAACTCTGGATATCACCATATTCAGCTTCATGAGGATGATATCCCTAGGACATCTTTTTACATGCATGATGGCCACTATGAGTTTTTGGTCATGCCCCATAGTGCTCCTTTTGTACTTCAAAAAAAATGACTCCATATGAAGAAGTCTATGGTCAGGCCCCATAGTGCTCCTTTTGTACACCCCAATGGTTCATTAGTTCAAGTGGTCAACATAATTCTCTAAACCCGAGATCAAATACTCAACACCCTATGAGATAATCTTCATATGCAACAAAATGGAATGAAAAATAGGTTGATCAACACCATTTTGAGCACACTTTTCAATTAGGTGATATGGTTTTTCTTCACGTACAACCATACAATTAATCCTCCCTAAAACTCAAAGGGTATCATAAGTTGGATCCCAAGTTCTATGGGCCCTATAAGGTTCTCCATAAGATTGGGTTGATTTCTTATAAGTTAGAGTTCCCACCTTCTTCCCAATTTCACCCAGTATTTTATGTCTCTTGTCTGGAAAAAATTCTTGACCCCAACATCAAAGTGCAGACTATTTTACCAGAACTTGATAATGAAGGATCCATCTTTGTCGATTTGAAGGAAATCTTAGATAAGTGCACATGCCAACTTCACTCCCACTACATCACAAAGGTTTTAATTTAGTGTCATGAAATTCAACCAAAGGATGCCATATAGGAACCACTATTTTAGATTCAACACTAATTCCCATATCTAAAGCTTTGAGGACAGCTTTTTTAAGAGGGAAGGGATGTTAGGAACCCGTACTACCCCTTCACTTTATTTTTTTAGTGTAATGGTTGCTATGTATGCATATTCTTTGTAAGTCATCCCGTGAGCATTTTATTTTATCCCACATTCATGGTAAGTAGTATTTGCTTAGATTAGACTTAATATATAAGTGTTGAGGCCAATGAAGGCATCCATGAATTTATTGTATTGAGCTTACTCAAATGAGGTTTCCCCCTTAAAAATGCCACTGATTCTATAATTCAACCATTGTAATTTAGTTCAGCTTGTTTGAGTTAAAATATTGCTAATTTCATAGTTTATTTTGTGTATTTTCAATTATTTGCTAATGTGTTCAGGAAGAATCCTCTCAGTGTAAGGGTTACATCAAATGAGGATTTTCAAACAAATGAACACAATAATTATATTAATCAAACACACACTTATGGATGTCTATTGTTGATGAAGGATCTTAGAAAGTTTTATAACTGATGGATCTGCACATTAATGTTCTAGCCCTGCCTTACCATATTTTTATTAATCTATCACATTTGATGGTCATAACTAGTCTTTGTCCTTTTCAACCATGCCAAAACTAGTCATCTAATTTGCTGACTACTATCCTTCTTGTAGATCTTCTACATTTTTCCAAAACATAATTCCTACATTTATTAGTCATTATCCAAACACAATTGATTAATATTTAGGTATGCATCAATTTCTATCAAACTCTTTTCATTTTTCCTTCCAATTTACCAATCAATTTAGGTACTTTTTATTATTTCATCACCTAGACAAGTGTGATTTACTTTCTTATTCTATCTTTAGTTAGATTTTCCATATGTGATTATTTTGCATGATTGGACCAATGTTTTTAACATTTGTATGCTAATTTTATTAAAAAATGAATAACCCGCCTTTTCAAACATATCAATCTTAGGGTTTCATTTTTTTGTTGTTGTGGTTGTTTCAGATCTAATTTATCTAAGGTTTTATTTTTTTTTCAATATCATTATCCCTAGTTTATTTTATGTTCCTTATGTTTAAATCTAATGTCAATTAATAAAGCTAGATCTAAAACACTTATTACATGAAGTGTTATATTGAGTGGTGCAAATATTGATTTGATTCAAATTATTTTGCTTCCTACTTTTTCTTGTTTGAAAAATGAAATAGAAATTGTTAATGAAAGTTATGCTCCTATTAATGTTGATAATGAAAATGGTATAAATTTAAAAGATGAAAATACATAAGTTGGATAGTTTAATAATTGTGGACATACATAATGATGAATTATATTAACAAGGAGTTAAAAGACTTGTTTAATTTACACAAATGGTTAATATCATCCCAATCAATTAGAATACATATTGTTTATGTTCAAAGGAGTGCAAAAGAAAATTTTGGATAAGGAATCTACACCTGAGAATGAACATATTATAAATGGATCTTTGAATGTTTATATTTCACTTACTAGATTTTCTCCTCTACATTAGGTATTAAGGTTAGTGGTCCTCTTTTTTCTAATTTTAGGCTTGCACATACTACTTCTACTCAAGTTACTATAATGATTCCTTCATGACCTCCTACTTCTTCTATGCCTCCTACTATTTTTAGGCCTTCTTGACCCACTTCTCAAGCTACACATTTTGGTCTTGGTATTGGACTTGGTGAAAACACTATAGTTACTATTTCTATGCATGTTAATTATATTTTGGTCCCTAAAAATGCTACTAATGTATCAAAATGCATTAATTCAACAAGATATGCAAGTACAAATCCAACAAATCTCTGAATGATCTCAAATACCCAATCATGTGGTTACTTCTCATGAGATATTACATAACTCATATGCCAATGAAGTCCTTGTATACCTTTTTCCTATTGGTTCCATTATTCCTAGGTTTGAGATAATCATTATCAAGTGTGATCATGAACATCATATTTAATTTTTTCATGTTTTATGTTTTTTACTTTGTGCAAAATGATCGATTGCTAACTAAGTTAGTTCTTATAAGTATTAAGGACTATGCCTTGGATTGTTTTTATGCCCTACTATCAAGCTCCATGTAGTATTTCAATGTTTTGGATGATAATTCTTTAGCTCATTTTTCTATTAACATTATCTAAAAGGTCATGTTTTTAAAACTTGCACAACTTAAATAAGGACCTAATGATCTTATTAATGAGTATTTTCTTAAATTAAAAAATGTGTATGACGATGTCTCACCAAATACCTAATAGTCAGTTACAAATTATTTTCTATAACAATTTGGCTTCAACCTATTAAATATGAAGTCATGGTTAACACATATTAATATTTTAATGTGATCTACCATACGGTTCATAGCTATGATATCAAACTTTTATATGATAACATGCTTAAATATGTGACTAATTCCCCTACCTATAGTGGTTCTAAATATTAAGTTAAATTAACATTCAAGGCTAAATATAATGATACTACTACTTTTGAAACTATAAATGAGGTTTAAAATGTAGTAATTTTGATATTATACCCACCTAAAATGTTTGTCCTTCCTTCTCAAGAGCATATACAATTTATGTGGTTAGTTGAGCCTTATCACCATGTGCTTAAATGATTATTTGATTGCAATATGCTTTCTTACTTCCTTAGCATGAGTTGGACACATCTCAACCTTTATCTATGAATTATGATGTGAATACATATTGTGAATATCATAGAAATTTGGTTCATGATAGTAATAGATGTTTTGAATTGAGACACTAGATTCAATATTTAATTGCTAGCAATGTTATTCAAGTGGATCGACATAATAGTCCATTGAATGAATCAGTTGCTACACAAAATCAGCATTTGAAAAAATTCAACAATCAACATCCAAATCATGATACTAAAAAGTAATATAATGTTCACATGGAAACACTAGAACATCAACCAAAATAACCAATACTCATATCTTATATAGTTTCAAGGCATGATTACAAAATATATTCCTTATATCACAATTTTTTCCATGATATTCCAATAAATGATTCTATTAGTAGCCCCCTTTTTATACAAGATTTCATTGATTATAATCCTAAATTGACAAATGGTTATGGTTAATAATGGTTTAAGTTTAAATTTATTTAAAATTTCATTTATTGATAATAGAGGATACACACACAAGACTTGTTTGGTCCAAAAATGGTTATTTAAGTTTATGACAGACTTATAGGGACACCTCATGTGGGTATCACATTATCTATCACAATAGGTTCCAAGACTATTTTAGTATAGTTTCTTATATTGTCTGATAACATGGCATCTGATCTATTACTTGTTCAACCATGGCTTAATCAAATAAGAGATATCTCATCCACATTACACCAATTCTTAAGTTTGTGCATTATAATAAGGTGGTAATTTTTTTAGGCACATCTCATAAGGCACCTATACAAATCAATTTAAACATGAGGTATTAACCAAAGTACTACCTAAACAAAAAATTATACAACCTCAAGTTAAATAACCTATAGTTTCAATAATTACTCTACCACATTCTAAGGTATTTTTATCACTATATCTTGTGGTCATTCATGTTAAAGCACCTTTTGTGGTTTCCACCAGATAGTCCAAATAAAGTGTTTATGTCTAATAGGATACAATTATTTTAACTAGTTACCATGATTAATACACTCTTAGTGATGATGATTCAAGTTATTGTACAAGTCATGACTCCATTTCATATATTACAAGTGATTATGATTCAAGTTAACATACATCTCATGATTATATTTCAAATAATATTTGTGAATTATCTGACTCCCTAGTTTCATGGTCAACGAGATCTTCATAGCTTGATCATGAATAAGTGTGGGAAACCTATTGTGCATATGATAGACATTTAGACAAGTTTATTGGTTAGCATTTCCAGCATATTTCATGCACTTAAATATAACAATATACTATACATAGCTTTTTTTTCATTGTTCCTCTATTTTTCATATATCTCATGTACCTTATTTATTTAGTGTAGTATGACTTTTGGACACTTTTTTATTCCTTATATATTTTCATTTCTTTCCTTCCTTGATTGTTTCTTATTTCATGTTTCTTCTAGGTTTTAAATTTATGTTCTATCTTGAATTTTTAAATTACCATCTTTTTTCATGTTTTAGTTTGCTATGTCATTATTTTATCCCTAGTTTATGTTGTTTGTTATTAGGAGGGAGGTACGAAGCATAATTCATGCACATTTTTGTAATACAAATAGGTGATAAGTGTACAACATAGTGTATTTTGTATTAAATTTGGTCTCATTTAGGATAACAAATCACATCAAAGTTAAATGGTTCCTTTGATCCTAAAAATGAAAGGTCATGAAAACCAAGAGTCATAATCTCTTCACAATGTTATATAGACTCTATTTTGGTAGTAGAAAAGTGCATAATGTAATAGAGATCAATATATGGTATTCTTTGATTCATTAATCTATTATCTAAATTTTACTTGAATTATCCACATCTTCCTCATGAATGAATGTATTATTTCTTACTATTTATCCCTAAATTCTTTAAATGATAAAATTTTAATAAGTGCAGATACGTTAATGTAAATAAAAAAAAAAGCTTGCATATAAAAATGTGTTTTTTAAATCTTAACTTGTCTGTGAATTCCTATGATTATTTAGAGTCCCTTCACAATATTTGTAAACTAAAACAACTAATATGTCTTAATGAGTGTTTCTAGGGACCACTGTTAATAATGGTTTTGTTTCCAAAATGTGAATATGTTGAAATGTTTACCTAGTCAAAGGGACCTTGAAAATTGGCTAGACATGAGGATACATAAGTTTATATAAGAATAAACTAGAAGAATAATAGTTTTTATAGAGGAGATCATATCTGAGCACATCCATGAAGAAATTTATAAAATATTTTGGTGCAATTTACCTGAGTTGCTAGAAGCATGGCTATCTAAACTTGAATATTACTACTATAAACCATGAGAAATATAAAATTTTGTGTGAAATGAATAAAATTTATAAATACTATGGAATATAAACATTGAATGGACCCGATCATTAGGTGAAGACTATAATTAAAGTGTACATTACAAAAAAAATTGTTTAATAATATAGTACATATGAAGTTGCATATGAATTTTTTGTTAGAGGGCTCAGATAAAATTATTTGAAGTGAATCCATGTGATGTTTAATATATTAGTTGTGGAAAAGGCCATGGTGCCAATTCTAGCTAATATGGAGTAGTAGATCAGGTCACTATATATATGTACACTAGAGGGAGTTGAATGAAGAAGAACTGAACCAAGGAACCTAAATCAAAACCTAGAGTATGGATAACATAGAGAATAAAAATGAGAAAGTAATTTTGGGGGATTTAAAGAGAGCTACAACAATAAAAAAATATGGAATAAGAAATAAATAAATAAAAGATGAAGGGCCATAAGTAGTTTTAAGTAGGATTAGACAAGAAGATATGAAGAAAATGGGAAGAACTATACATCCAGAAGAAGAATCTAAAGCTGAAGATCAGAAAATACCAAAAGAGAATGAAGGGATTGTAGGAAATATAGAGAATGTAAAAGCATCCTAGAAATAATAAATTTATCTAGAAAGAGAGGACGGAATAAAATTTAGAAACCATGAATAGGTTTATAAAGGGTAGTTATAACAACTTATTAGTAGGTTTAGACAACATCTATAGAGGCAGCCATTGTAAGGGGAAGTAGAAAGGTAGTCTTTCCAAGAATCAATGACAAAATGTAGAGCCGGTTTAGGTTTAGAAGTGGGCATGGTAATGAATTTGAGTATGGTTCATTTACTCTAAGGTATGCATCCCCTGTACCTATTTTTGTAACTAAGAATAGTACTCATGAATTAGTCAAAGAACTAGCCATAACTAAGATGGGATTTAAAAAATCTAAATAAAAATTAGGTAGGCATAAGAATTAAATTGGATGTAAAATTAACACAACCATTAATTCTAAGATTCTTAGTAATTCAATAACATTCATAGTAAGTTTTCAAACACCAGTGAAATAATCATCAAGCAAATCAGTCTTAACTAGCATAATCTTAGGAAACATGTTGTTTCCTAACATCATATCATGGGTCAACTGATTCAGAGTAGTATTAACTAACCTATGAAATAAAGTGGTAGGTTAAGGGTGTGATGGATGATGCAAATAAAAAGTGTGAAGTCATAAGAGCCTTGACTATTTGAGCTCTAGATTTTATATTTAAAAATAATCATGCGACTATGACTCTTTTTTAAGTCAAGGAAAATTTTATAGGAGAATTCCAAATTCAAAAAGTATGAAAATTAGACCATACAATATTTGAAAGAGATCATAAAATAACTATGAGAATCAATATGGGATTATGATTGTTGATTTTTAAAAGTGATGAATAAGGTGAATTTCAATTCTAAGATCAGATAAATTCATTTGATTTGTAGAAGGTTTTCAAAGCAATATTTAGTTTTCCATATTCCAAGGTTAGTTTACCATAAAATTTGATGAAATATCTACTATTATTAGAGTTTATAAAATATAAGACTATGGAGAATCCCCTTTTAGCGTTACAAAAATTGATGTTAAGTTAGATGTAGTATTGTGTAGGATGGATGAACTTCATGAAGGAAATAAAATGAGATTGATTTTATGGTGCATTGAATGTGAATAGGAATGTAATCACCAAAATTAATGTCCAAATATCAAAACAATTTTATAAAAAGTATGTCACACTATAGGACATGAAACTGTGAAGTTTCATTTATTATAGAAGTATGTGCAATAGTCCCACAATGTATTTTACACTTTCTATAAATCCCATAATAATGATGAAAATAATTATAGGGATCTACAAGAACTAAAAGAGGATGTCTCTTGAAATGTCTTTGTAGTTGTTACACAGTAATACCCAATGAAAAAATCAATTGTACCAGTATAGAAGGCCAAAGTCATAGTACAAGGTGGATGGGATATCTTAATAGCATAGCCTATTCTTAGGTGAATTCCTTAGTCACCTCAATACAAAAAATTAGGGATGATTCAATATAATTATGGGTGTAATTCTCATTCTTCTTAGTATTGACCAAGATGGGCACCTCCTTCTTTATAGTATCAACAGGGATGGACCCTTGCATTACCACAATGACAACCAAATTGGGCACATGCTTCTCTTTAGAAATAATATAGAGGATATTGTAATCAAAAAAAAATATGGAAATATCCTTAAAGATAAGTTGTTTATTAGGGTGGTAATTAAAATCAAAGGCATGGGAATAGATAGCCAAGGAAGCCTATTACTTATTACCTGAGTGGTGAAATTAATTACATTACATGAAATTATCAATGTAATCTGAAGTAGGAAACTTTATATGCATATTATAAGATCACTTCACAACATAATACTAAGGATTTACCCATTATATAGAAGCATAAGAAGAAGAAAATTGTGCAAATGTGAACATGGTGCATTCTCAACCTAAGAACCAGGCTTTTTTTCAAGATGTTACTAGAAATCAACACAAAGAACAAGGATTGTCACCTCTAGGGATGGCTAAAGAAAAAGTGATTATAAAATTATAAGAGGAAAAGTATATATACATTTCAATGGATAATATTCTAATAATGTAAGCATACAAGATATTATAGTCAATCCAAAATCATAATACCCATGAAGGAGATCCCATGATAATAGATGCTCAAATATATTCACAAATTATTTGTATCTTATGACAAGATGGATTAGTCACAACTTTGATAGATTTTATAAAATGAGTAAGTACTTTTTGAAATGAATACACTTCAAAAAACATGACAAAATTATTACATAACTTGATGGATTATGCACAAAGAGGACAACAAAGAGTAGAGTGAGTGGTTTGGTATGTCAAGACTAATAATCCATGGGATGTGGATACCATAATAGACATTGAATTTGAAATAGATGAAGTTCCCAATATTTCCTTTGATTTTTTAATCATTGTAAATATGATTCCTATATCAACTTGGGAATTCATTGGAAGGTCAAATTTAAATTACAACCCTTTGACTCTAAGTTTACTAAATTACAATCGAGTCAAACCTATTGAGAGACTTGAAGATGTAGAGATAAAGGTGGTTGATTTAAGTCTACATGGTGATTTTGAAGTAATTAACATGAAGATATAAGAGACTCATAATCCTACTCTAATTGGAAATAAAATGGGCCTATAATGGTTGCATAACCATCAACACAGTAGACAACCAATTGGAGGCACATTAAGAGGATGTTGTTATTTTCATATTGTTCAATAAATCAAATTGCAAACCATACATAATCCAAAAAGAACCATATTTTCCATATGTATATAGGGATGATATTTGGTTCAAATTAGATAGGATACAAAACTATAATCTCTACAAAATAGAGAGATTAATTACTTTTTACAACCTGTCGAAGATATACTAGAGTTGTATAAAATAGAATGAGTTTGGACTCAACTAGTTTAGATGACTAAGACCTATAAATAGTTCCAATTGGAAGAATGTAAGTCTCCTTATGTGCATTATCCTATAAATTTAGATATCAATCAAAAATATTAGTTAACTCTTATTGATATAGAGTGCATTAAACCTAACATTGAAGACAATTTTCCATGGGAATTGGCTTCCTTAATAAGTGGAGATTCATATGCTCATATAATAAATTGGGTGAAGAGATCATGAAATAATACCCATGTGAATGGTGTTCACTATAGAGATATAGTTATAACAACATATTATAATAAATAATTTAACACAATTCCTTCACAAGATGGAAAATCATGTTCTAAATATAGGCATGTGAGTCAGTGTATTGAATTATGCATTGAAAGGGGTTGTTGTGAGTTGGTGGTTGTTCATATATCTAAAGAACTTAATTGGGAAGAAGTATGTGAAATGTTGTGAGAAATATTTCAAGTTGTAACTTTCATCATAGAAAAGTGGCCATTCTTTCAATATGGTCAATGTCTAAAAATGCATGTTCATATATCTATCAAAATATGGATATCACAACAAGTGGATCCAAGGCATTGGATGCATGTTTTTTAAAATAACTTAGATCCTCTACCATGGCTTGATACATGCATCAAGAACATAGATGAGTGCCTGAAACCTAGCTAAAAATTCAACAAATACTTGTTTCAAACATTTGTATATGAAGATTAAAATCTGCATAAATTGAAATTTTTCTTGTGTCATAGGAAAGAAGAAGATACACGTGTTACATAGAAATAGAAATTGTAGGCTAATACAAGTATAACTCTTCACACATTTATAAATAAGTATCATGCTAAGAAGGAGAAAGAGGATTTTTTTTTAAATCTTCTATTATAATTTGTAATAATGTAAATAACTCTAATCAAAGTGACAATGAGGGAGATTTATATTTGAGAGGATTTTTCAAATTTGAAAGGGACACAAACATACTTTATACAAATAACATAGAAAAGGCAAAATAGGAATAACTATAGAATATCAATATTTTTTAGCAAGAATACTAAAAAAAATTAATGGATTCCATTCAGGAAGAGTAATTAAAAAATACCAAGAACTAATGTGGAAGAAAACTAAGAACATTAGTACAAACACAGTACCAAAAATAGTAACTATTAATTATTATTAGACATAATATCAGATCTTAGAATTAGTTTGGTTGTTATAAGATTATGAATATGTGTTTCCTACCAAGTTCATAGAATTTAAGGGTGTATACCCTTCCCTAGGTGAGATGCATATTTAGCTAAAAGAGTGTGCACAACCAATCAAAAAATAACCTTATAGGTTAAACCCTAACATTAAAATGAATATAAAAGTACAAATGAATTAGATGGAAGAAGCTAGAATAATATATCTAGTTGAGAATTAGTCCCATGGTGGTATAGCCTAAAAAGATAGGGAGATACGAGTCTCTAGGGATTACCGAGCTTTGAATAGTACTTGTGTCAATGATCCATTTCCAATTCCTTTCACAGATCAAGTACTTGAATCCATTAAAAGTCATGAAGTCTATTCATTTATAGATGGTTTCAATAGATACCAAATCCCTAACATAGCTAAATATCAAATTAAAAAAACTTTCTCAATAGATTAGAGATCAATTGTTTATAAGGTGATGGAATTTGGCTTGAAAAATGCCCTATAGTGTTCTCATGGGTAGTTATTCTTGCATTTATAGATTTCATTCATGAATTTTTATAGTTCTCATAATTTAAGGAATATCTATCAAAGTTTTGATTGATGTTATAAATTTGTCAAACTCCATGAACTAAACTAAAACTAAATAATTTATTGTTATTCACACCATCTGGCATATTACTAGGACATGTTGTCTACTGTGATGGAATTCTAGTTTACAAAGGGAAAAATTACAGTCATTGTGGGACTCAAACCACTTATCATCTCAATAGAGGTGTAGTCATTCCTAAGTAATACAGGGTGTCATAACAAATTCATTTATGGGTATGCAACCATTTCAACCCCCTTATGGAATTTATTACATAAAGATAAAAAAAATTGAATGGTCCTCTGAATTTTAGGTAGCCTTCATATATTTGAAGAAGAATTTTTTCACAATGTCTATTTTGCTCTTCCCATACTAGAACAAACCATTTCATGTTCATTTTATTCTATTAAAGATAGCAATTGGAATGGTGATAACACAACTAGGGGATAGGGGCTTAGGTTATCCAATTCACAAGTTATTAGAATAAAAACTATACAAAAATAGAGATGGAAGCTCAGGTAATGGTTTTTAGACTTCAAAAAATCTAACACTACATTTTGGTTACCCCTTTCAAGTTATTCATAGATCACCAAGCATTACGATACTTGGTTAAAAAAACAATGTTGGGAGGAAGGACTTCTAGGTGGTTATTGCTTTTCCAAAATTTATAGTTTAAGATCAATGTGAAACTTGACAAGAAAAAATTTGGACCAAATGACCTTAGTTGTATTCAAATAGGGGATGAACCTGAAGAACTATAGGATGAATCTTTAGATGCACATATTTTCAAATTGACTACAATCCTAGAACAAGAAGGCCAAATAAAACTATGGAATATCAATATTTATATGTAATAAATCCAAAGAAAAGTATTGGATTCTATTCAGGTAGAGGAAATAAAAATATACCAAGAACCAATGTGGAAGAAAACTAAGAAAATTGATTAAAAAACCTAGTACCAAAACTAATAACTATTGGACACAAAACTAGATCTCATAAATAGTTCAGTTGCTTTGATATTGTGAAGATGTTTTTCCTACCAAGTTCTCAAAATTTAAGGGTGTAAACCCTTCCCTAGGTAAGATGCATATTAAGCTAAAATATTTTTAATGTCTAATTAAAAATTAACCTTATAATCTAAAACCTAACATTAATATGAAGATGAAAGCAGAAATAGACCGGATGGAAAAAGTTGGAATAATATATCTAATTGAGAAATTAGAATGGGTTAGTCTTATGGTGGTACAACCTAAAATTATAAAGGAGATATGAGACTTTGGGTATTATTGAGCATTCAATGATTCTTGAGTCAATGATCCATTTGTAATTCCTTTCAAGAATGAATTAATTCAATCCTTTAAAAATCATGAAGTCTATTCATTTATAGATGGGTTCAGTGGATACCATTAGATCCCTATCATAGTTAAAGATCAAATAAAAACAACTTTCACAATAGAATGGGGATCATTTGCTTATAGTATGATGTCATTTGGCTTAAAATATGCATTTGTAGTGTTTTCATGATCAATTATTATCGTATTTATAAATTTCATTCATGAATTTTAAGAGGTCTATCTAGATGGTTTAGAAATCTTTGCACTATTTAAAGAACATCTATCAAAACTACAATTGATGTTAGAAATATGTCAATATCTATAAATTACATTAAATCTAAATAAGCGTCTTTTATTCACACCATTTTTTGTATTATTAGAACATGTTATCGACAGTGATGGAATTATACTTGACCAAGTGAAAAATTATAGTCATTGTTGGACTCAAACCACCTATCAACTCAACAAAGGTACAGTCATTCCTATGTCATACCAGTTATTATAATAAATTCATTCATGGGTAAATAGTAATTTTAACCCTAATAAGTAATTATTATGTAAAGATGAAAATTTTGAATGAAACTTTGAATGTCAAGTAGCCTTCATAGATTTGAAGCAAAAGTTGGTCACAACACCCATTTTGGCCTTCCCATACTGGAATAAACCATTTCATGTTCATATTGATTGATCAGGGACAACAGTTGAAGCAGTGCTAACATAACTAAGGCATGGTATCCTAAATCATCCAATTCACTTTTCAAGTCACAATTTATTATCATTTTATAAAAACTATACAACAACAAAATGAGAACCTCTTGTAATGGTTTTCACACTTCAAAAATTTTGACACTACTTGTTGGCTACCCCTTTCTAGTTCTTAATTGATCACCAATCATTGTGATACTTGGTTATTAAACCGATGTTGGGAGGAAAAAAATTTATGTGACTAATGATTTTCCAAGAGTTCTAGTTCAAAAAAATCTGAAATCTTGTAAGAAAAATGTTGGACTAGACCACCTTAGTCGTATTCAAACAAGTAAAGAATCAGAAAAACTATAGGATGAATCTCTAAATAGGCATATTTTTTAAGTGGCTACAATCCAATAAAAATTAGATGATATCAAAAAATTTAGATTATGGTATATTCCCTTCACATTACATATAATAGGATAATAAATAGTCACTCTCATGAGTTTTACCATTAATAATTATAAAAGGGTTGCTTTATAATATAGGAAAGGATGATGTTTTACACATAGTGGCCTTGAGACATGATAGACTATAGGTTATGTAGGAAGCCCATAAGGGGGTATCAAGAGGCCAATTCGTAGAAGAATTTATTGTGATAAAAATACTACAAAGTGGGATTTGGTGGCCAACTTTATTTCAAGATGCACACAAGGTTGCCAAGCACTATGATGTTTTTTAGAGGTTTCTTTAATCCAATTTTTGTGGAATAGAAAACTAATTACCTAAATAGTAAACTATTGCATAAAATAATAATGATAAATATATTCAATAAATGATGTAAATTTATTTATAAATTACTATATTTGGAAATAAGCTAAAAGTATAAATGACAAAGAAATACAACTTAACTAAAAATTTGACAATGCAAGATTGAGACAAAAACTAGGAAACTGACTAAGAGGATCTATGATGATGTTATGAATTAGGAATAGTGTTTTCATTGCTCTCTAGACAAGGTTGTTATAATCATACAAGAGTGTGGTGTTTTGGTGTCTTTAGGTCACACTGACATCCTGGAGGGTTTTGTGCTCTATAATTGATATGGCAATTTCAATTCCCATGTGTGTTATGTGTGACTATGTGGGAGCTCTCAATATGATTTGAAAACTAGTGTTTTATCTTTTTTACTTGTAATCCTATATCAATAGATAATGGATAATAAAATAGATAAAATAAAAAATTGGTTAGAGGTGGAATTTGTGCTAGACCTAAACACCCCTTGTTTCACCATTGCCTATATACCAATACTTTAAATAGGGATCAAACTCCATGTAGTTCTCCCATGTTATGGTGATGTTTTTGAAATATTGGTGTAATGTTGATGATTGTGCAATTATAGTGTGATTAAGTGTTTTAACCATGAATTTTGATATTGGATGTGTAATTATACTTTATCTCAAGGCTAGTATGGTTATATACATTTAGAATTAGGAGAAATAGAGAATATACTCTCAATATACAATTTTAATTATGGTGCTTTTCAATATGGAAGTCTTTTATGTGAAAAATGTCAATAAAATGTGATTTTATAGTGATCAATAGGGAATTCCTTGAGATAGGGCTTGTTAAAGTGCAAGAAAACTCATTGCATGAATTTTAAATTAATAAATTAACCATTATTTGGTAGGAAGACTCAGTCAATGGAACTAGACAAGATTGGGGAGCGACAAATTCAAAATGGTACATTGTTGTTCTAAGAGCAAATTCAAATGAGTTGGGAGTATGGATCAATCATGGGGTAAGCTTGAATTATTTTAAATGAGGAATAGGGATATTTTGAGATCATTAGTTATTTTTAGGAATGGGTCATCTGCATAGAAAATGAAAAGTGGTTGATATACCCTAGAATGAGGCATGAGCTAATTATGTATAAAGGGTGGTCACAAGTACATTGTTTCAACTTAAGTATTAATTTATGTGTCTAAATTTTCCCCTCTTTTATTCTAGTAATATATAAAAATTGGAATAACTAGAGTAAAATGAAAATGCATACCCAAACTTACCTATGAAGAATAATCTTAAATGTAGGCCACAATGTTTAAATGTAATTCAAGTAGATCTTGTAATGAAACATACATAATCAATCCTTACTTAAGATAAAAATCAAGAAGTAAAGACAAGAAAAATTATATATATAATAATAAGGAATGAATATACCTAATTGGGTACACGAACCATTGTGTTTTTTCATGAAAAAACTAGTAATTAGAGAGGGTAGACCCTTGGAGATTTATTCTTTGTTAAATAGCTTGGATTAAAATTTGCATGCCCCAATCCTCATGTATATGTGGGTGTGATTAAGAACTAAATGTATGTTTGACTCCATTATCACATGCCCAAAGTGGTGAAGTAGTTTATAACCCCTATATGAAATTTAATAGATTGTTCTAGTGTGAAAAGGTGAACCAACCATTATAGATAGAATAAGGCTCATTTATAGCGCAAAATTGGTGTAAAAGATAATATGATATGATTTTAGTGTACGTAATATGGATAATGACATGATTTTCCACTCCATCTATGAAACTATTGAAAAACTAGTTAAGGAGGTGGTAATGTGTTTTACACAAGCCCCCAATATGATATCTAGGTGTATATGGATTCTAGAACTAATAATAATAGCTAAATTTTTGAATAAAACATGTGTTGACCTGGAACACATGTCATGCATGATGCCCCCTGATTGATAAAATCTAAGACAAACTTGAGTATTTTTCTTTAAAATATGACTAGGTGCCTCTTGAAAATTGACCTTTACACCTGTCATTTTGAGAATTTATGAAAATGACTTTTTTTTCCCTGTTGGGCCAATAACTTATTTTTTTGGAAAAAAGTGCACTATTTTGGATATAGGTGGCTTTCACCATTGTAAAAATAAAGCATTATTATCTAAAACTAATTTTTGGGTGATTTCTAGGTATGGGTTGTGATTTAATATGTAAAACCCACAAAATTTTGTCTATGTACTATATTATAGGAGCTTAGTCTCTAAAATAAGCCACTATGTATGCCCCCTCTTTTAAAGTGAGTTATTGAGCCTACGCAATAACTTAACTCAAAATAAAATTTTGTTTGATAAATGTTTTAAAATGATGTAAATATGAGTGGTAATGATAACATGGACAATCATAGCATCATCATGTGTAAATTGAGCAATAAGTAGTAATATAAGATGCATGTGGAAACAAGCATACATTGTGAGATTGTAAAGATAGATGTTAGCAATGAAGCATACATATAAGCAATCAAAACTAAGTGTTTAAATATGAATATAACTACTTAGGGATGGATGCATGATAGTGATCATAGAATCAAGAAAATGGAATATGCATAATGTCCATAATGGCATCAAAATTTGTGAAGGCAAGAGCAAATAAGTGTCATGGCTATGACACACACATACAAAGAGTACACTCAAACCACACAAAGCACACAATAAAAGGCTAAGGGGCCACATACAATGGACATATTCAAGTGTCACTCACATGATCATAGAAACATATAATAGGCTCAGATCTACATGCAATGACATGTTCAAATGTATACAAGATAAAACAAAGAATACACATAAGACATGAAGCAAGAAAAGCAAACATGAAAATCATGCATGAATATATGTATTGATAAACATAGATAATTCATAACATCAATATATTTAGTACCTCAATTATCAAAGAAGATATAAATATGAATGTAAGTGAGAAATATTAATATAGTGCAAAATGTAAATAATTGAGGTATGAACACTAATGGATAGCCAAAGAATGATAAAAATTGTGTAAAAGGATTCCCCCAGTGAACTTTTTGGAGTATAAATAAGTTTTAGGATGTATGTGACTTGTTTGAGTTTGAGAATTTTTAGCTTTTGTTCACTAGGACAATATTGGCAGAATCATACAATAATGTAGTGTGTTACTCTCTATGCAGAGTGCTTTTATCTATTTGTAATTTCTAAGTTTGGGATAGTTAAGTGACCTATAGTTATGTCTATAAATGGAAACCTATATGTTTTGCATTCACTCATGTACAATTTTTAAAATATTTTTGATAAAATTATATATATATATAAATAGGTTGAGTATGCTAATCACAAATTATCTAATGCAAATAACTATACAAATCATGCATATGTCCTTATTTTTTAATTTTCTATAATATTTTAATGTTTTGTTTGGTATTTTTTAGTATATGAATTGAAAAAATATAAAAAGGAATTATAGATGATGAGTCATGTAATGGACTCACAATCAATGGGTCCTATATCTAGGATAGTAATGTTAACCTTCCACAAATGAAAATTTCAATACTACTATGATTGAGTTGACCTAAATTCAAAATCATAATACTAAATTCCCTTTATACTATAAGAGCCACTACCAAAATGATTTTTTGTAGCATATGGTGAATGTTGTTTGGTATGATGAACTTTAGGGATTCTATAAACCCATTATGGAGTATATGAATTTTATGTTGGTGTCTTATGTGAAACACCCTTAGTTCCTTGTAATATCAATCTAGGACATGCAAAATTAGAGAGAGGATCTTAAGAATCTATGACAAATCTCTATTTAATTAGCCTTTCAAGGATAGGCCTCCTTGGAAAGGTAGACACTTGATTTTATACTTCCTAAGTAGGTTGTGTAGTTTTAAGTAGTTCAAATAAAATATGTTATCTATGAACCGTAATTATTTGTGCTAGGGGGTATTCATATGGGATACCTTGAACTATGATGACCTCATTGACATAGATATACTCTAAACACTTATGAATTGTATGAGTTATGTGAATCTATCGAATCCAAGGGTACCCTGATAATATATCAAAGACCTCTACACCAGGTATTATTATAAACATTATGGCCACTTGTGCTAGACTAAGTTGTAATGGTAATGGAATCTCACCAATGGAGCTCTGAATGTGACCATTGAACCATTTTATTACCATGGTCATGCAAAACAGATATTTATGTATTTAGGATGATAGAGAAGTTTAATTGTACACATATTACTATTATCGATCATGACACTCTAAGTAGGTTGGTGATCAATGTGTGTGTAAATGATTAAAGATTTAAATTTTGAATCATCATCTAATATCTCATGCTCACCAATATGTTTAATCTAATTTTAGAGAAATAGAAAACTAATTACCTAAATGAGATAAATTATTTTGTAAAATTATAATGTTATAACTTACTATATTTAGAAAGAAGCTAAAAGTCAAAATGACAAATAAATACAACTTAGCTAGAAATTTGATAATACAATAGTGAGACAAAAATTGTGAAACTGACTAGGAGGATTTATGATGATGTTGTGAATTAGGAATAGTGTTTTCTTTACTCTCTATACAAGGAAAATGGAATCAGATAAGTGTGTGTTATGTTGGTATCCTTAATGAATGTCAGCATCTTATAGGGTTTGTGCTCTATAATTTATATGGAAATTTCTATTCATCTATGTGTTTTATGTGACTATGTGAGTGATATTTATTAATCTATCACAAAAATGATTGTTTCATCTTATTCACTTATATCCCTAACTCAACAGACTGTAAATGATAAAATAGATAAAATGGAAAAGGGGTTAGCAGTTGAAGTTGTGTTAGACCTCAACATTCCCTATGTTGAGCACTGTCTACATACCACTATTGTAAATAGGGATCAAACTCTAGTAGTTCTCTCATGCTGTAATGATAAATGCTTATGCAATTTTGGTGTGATTAAGTGTTTTAAATATGACTTCTAACTTGAGAGGTGTACTCAAACTTTAGCTTATGGCTACTAGGGTTTTATGTATTCAAAATTAAGAGAAATAAGGAATTTATTCTCAATGTGCAACTAGAATTTTGGTGATTTTTAATATGGAATCCTATTGTGTGTAAAATGACTTGAAAATGTGATTTCATAGTGATCAATAGGAAATTAATTCAATTAGGATTTGTTGAATATGTAAACCAACCTATTGCATGAATTTAAAATCAATAAAATAGTTTTTATTTTGTGGGAGGATGCGGCTGGTAGAACTGGGTAAGACTAGGGAGCGGGATAGTCCAAATGGCACACTATTTTCTTAAGAGAAAATTCACCTAAGCTAGGAGTATGGATCATTTAGGGGATAAGCTTGAGTTGTTTTAAATGAGTGATAGGGATATTCAAATATTATTAGTTGTTTTTAATAATGATTCATCCACATATTAAATGAAGGAAGATTAGTTGAAATAATATAGAATGAGGCATGAGCTAAGTGTGTATAAAGGGTGGTCACAAGTAACATTATTTCAACTTAAATGTTGTGTGTCTACAAGGGTATAAAAAATAAGCTAGAGGGATGAGATGCCATTGAATCTAGTTTTGGATGCACAACTAATTGAATAATGGGGTATTGAATTTGTAGGGCCTATCAAACCTACATTTAAGTGATCTAATGTTAAATATATTATCACTATGATAGTTTATTTTACCTAATGGGTTGGGGTAGCTTTGACTCTAAATTATAATGCAAATATGTTGTGATATTTTTGTATGAATACATAATAACATGGTTTAGATATCCTCAAAATATGATAAGTGATATGTGTACCCACTTTCTAAATAAGATTACCAAAACTTTAACATATGAGTTTATGATTTTGCATCATAAAATCACAACATTCCATCCTCAAGAAAATGGCCAAGCAAAATCATCTAATAAGGTTATAGAGAAGATGATGACCAAGATTTATAATATATAGAGAAATGATTGGGAATATTGCATACAATCACTATTAGGGGCATGTAGAACAAAGTATAAATGTGCACCTTGTTGCACACCATGCCAATTAGTGTATGGAATGGAAGTTATGATTCTCATGGAGTACAATAGTTCTAATCTTATGAATTACAATGATAATGTAGCTAGGATATAAGGAGTCACTTCAAGAATGAATATTAAAATTATAACTAACTCACATGAGGAAACAAGTTGGAAAATTAGACTCAGTGAGTCCACAATAAAATTTAGAAGGCATGGCATGATCACAACCTACAATCTAAGGAGTTCCAACTGGAATAAATGGTCCTTTTATATGAAAATAGATTTAAAGCACACCTAAGTAAATTAAGTTCACATGGAAAGTCCCTTACATCATTCATCAAGTATCATAACAAGGCACTATCATACTCAAGGATCTCCAAGGAATTATCCTTCTAGTAAAAAAATGGTTATATGCTCAAACCCTACAATGGTCTCAAAACATCATGCACTTATAAAAATAAGTGTCACATGGCATAACATTGAGTAGGATTTGTATTTTACATTTTGTTTATTTTTTTAGGTTTGGTAAGATTACATGTAATCAAAATAATGTGTTATGATCTCTATCACATGAAATATCATGATCAAGTTTTAGACACAATATCTTAAAGTGAAGCAAGATCAAGTCAATGATGAATATTTGTATTGGTTTTACAAAAGTTATAAGTCTATGAATAAGATGTTATCAAACATAGAAAAAGTAGGAAGGGGTAGATAACTTCCAATAATATAAAGTAATTAATGTCATAACAAAAGGAATATTATGACATTCCCAAAAATGATAGATCTTTCGAAAGGTGGTTAATGTTCTAGAAAGGAAAGATTAGGGAAACAAAATGATGGAATGTCACATCATCAAATTTAAATTTTATGATGACCTTACTTATTATATACAATGAGGGATCCATCCATTCATCTAAAGATGTCACAATTCATACTTATTCTAAAAATATTGAACAAGTTACAAGATTTCCAATAAAGGGGAAGTCTATAATTTTAGAAGATGAAAAACCCTCCCATTCATTCAAAAATCCAATATAATTATGCATAGACATCTAGAGGAGTGCACATATATCAAATTATGGATGCACCAATTTATGTCCTCATATAATGCATCATTCATCTCTATTGGTAGATAACCAAAGGTGTGACGTAGGTATAAAGAGAATAAATAATATTATGTGTATAGTGATAAGGCTCAAAGAATAATTCAATTGGATTGAATTCCTCATAGTATAATTCATCACAAACATCAAGAAGCTCTTTTTAGGAACCACTTAGTCATTCTAGTACTTATACTCTACTTCACATAGTAGACATCCCCCAAAGGAACAATTTCACCTAATGTTGACTATTAGCCAATCAATGCCTTTTCTAATCTAATTTGGCCATGAGATGAGAAACACCTATTCTATTTGGGAAAGTTCACAACATGGTGGCTAAAAATTTATAACATGATCACAACACACCCCTGCATACCTGAGGATGTTCTCAAGTATCTCAAGCCAATTTCCATCATCATGAAAATTTACATTGGAGTCTAAAATTGGATCCATGAGCTTAAAAAGATTCCCATCCTTTCTCTCCTCTTATTCATTATCATCCACATGGCCTAGTTAGAAGTGGCAAGGCAGAAAAACTTGATTGTCAAGAGTGTCCAATTAGTATGATCGATGCCATTATTTTAGTGAATTTTTGCTTATTATTTCAAAAAGGGAAAATAAGAAACTAAGTATAGGTATGGTTGAAAAACTTGTTTGATTGTGTGCACATTGAATCAAAATATTATGAAGAACTCCTCTTTGGCTTGGGAGGATGACCTGAAGATAATAAATCACTAAAGCAAACTTGTTTTTTAAACATATAATTGAGTGGATTGCCTAGCAATAGCTAGATCCCAGAAGTGAAAGCTTCCTTAGGGGATATCAATCCACATGTTTTAAATGATTAAGTTCAAAAAATAGAAAAGAAAATACTTTCATCAATAATCCAAAGGTACTAAAATTAAATACAATAATGCTTGCTAAGAAATATGTTATAAATGATTAAATTAGTGATAAACTAATTAATAATAGTGCTACAAGGTTGGGGTATAATTCAAAAAATTAGAAAAGGGGTCTGTGAATAGGTAGGAATATAGAGAGTTAGGTTTTATTGGGTGTAGGTAGGTAGAATTAGCTTGTTTGTTTTCACTACCATAATGACCATTAGTGGTTTAAATGATTGTCGGTGGATAAGGTGATCATTAGTGGTCGAGGTGACCATCGGTAGTTAGATAGACTGTCGATGGTTGAGTCAACCATCAACAATTACTATGTAAGGATCTAGGTTGGTAATTTGGCTAATTGATGAGATCTAAAGATGGATTTTAAGGGATGGGTAAGGTCTAGATTTATTGTGAAATGGAAATAAAGTAAATGAATACTAAGAAACAAGTGTTTATCTTACCAGAAGTCAATTGGGTAGAGGGTTGAGGTAGTTAACTTGTTGGTGGAGTCTAGCTTGATTCTGATAGATCAATAATACCTGAGCACTCAATAGAGAGGTGGTGGTAAGTTGGATCTCTATTATGATTTCTAGATTTTTGGATTGTTGATGGAAATTGACATGCAAGAAAGAAACTCCTAGATGCACAAGCTCTTGATCATAATTACAGATAGATTTCACCTTGGGTTTCTCTCTTCTTATAGGCACAAGCAAGAGGTAAAAGTGAAGGTTCAAATGAGATATTTAATTATAATTCATCTATGTAAATGGCTTACAATATTATTTAGACAAGTTATATTTAGAAAAGCTAGGTAGGTAGTTTTCATGTTTATGGTTGAGGAGGTGGACCCTGACCATCGACGATTAGGGTGACCATCGATGGTCGAGGGTAAAGGGTAAAAAGTGGGTAAAGGTTAGTTTAAGTTCATTTATTAAATTTGATTGTGGTTTAGGTTAGGGGTTAGAGGGTTAGGTTGGTAAAAAGAGGATCAAGGGGTATTTTGACACTCAGAGTCATAGTATGAAGATTTTTGATGTCTATATTTTGCCTTTTTTATTATGTAGCCTAGAATCAACTAGCTACAAAATAAAAACTAATGTTTGTTAAAGGTATATGATTACCCTAATTATGGGAGGAGGTGTTCACCCTCAAACTAGGATTTAATAAGGTAAAATAGAATTAGGTGCAAGTTTGACAAGGTGGATAAAAGTAATGCTAAAGGTGAATGTCATGAAGGTGGGCACTGAAGTACAAACAAGCACACAAAGTGTAATAAAAAATGTGATAACCAAGATCATGCATTGATAGGGTGCCATAATTGATAACAATAAATTTCAATGATATAAAAATAAGTGACTATTATACCATGTGTCTGCATATATGCATGGTAGCTGGGTAAACTTGTCAGTCTCCTAGACAAGGTCAAAATTTTTGGGGATATCTAAGGCAGGAAGTGTTCCCATGGAAAACATAAATAGGTCGAGTTTCATGGGTATCTAAGGTAGGAAGTTCTCTCAAGAAGACACAAGTGGGTAATGTAAGTGATAGGTAATACAAGTTTAAAAGGGTCAACATGGAAATGTTATTATTGTGGTCAAAGAACCAGGCAAAATGTGTCATAAAATGTGCACTAGTTGGGTCTAAATGGACCAATGATGAGGTGATGAGGTGGTCAAGTTGGGTGGAGTTGATAGACTCCATGGGTGGGTAAGAAATGGTTGGTTTTTCTCAAAATGGGGATTATTAAGGGAAATACAAAAAATGGAGCATTTTAGCCATCGACAGTCAGGGTGCTCAAGGGTGACCATAGATGTTGACCCTACCATCAATGGTTAAGGTGCAAACCCAAAAATATGTGAGGTAAAAGTGATTTTGAAATTACTTTTACTCACTTCTTTGCAATCTTTGACATTAGCTATAGGTTATTTGGGAATTAAGTGGTGAAGGTGTTTGTTGAGGGTGTGCTTATTGAGATGGATAGTTGGCATCAAGCTAAGGTGGACTATGGTGATTAGTCAGGATGAAGGGAGTATATGGGCATGGGTGAGGATGAGTAGGTCTATAGTTGAATCCATGGTGGTGGTCATGAAATGAGGTAAGGGTGCATTTATTTTGATAGGTTAGATTTAAATTTGCAAATATAGGTGTTAAAGGTAGGTTAAAATGTTTGGTGTGGGAAGATACCTTAGGTATGTTGGAGAGAAATTTGGGTAATTAGATAGGTGAAGCTAGGAATTCATGGGGTGGGTAGGTGATTGGGGGTGGGTATAATGTTTAGATTAGCTAATTAGGTGCTTTAGTTATTATTTGGTTAGATTCTTGGGGTAACTAAGGTTGGGTGTTCTACCTTCAAAACACCCACAATGACCATCGATGATTAGGACTAACCATCAATGGTCAACACCCTAGAAAATATGGGGTCCCAATCATCGACAATCATCATGACCATTAGTGGTCGAGGGGTAGGTTTTAATAAAAGGATATAGGCATAATGTTAAAATGTTGGAAAGGATGTATGGTAGCTAAAATACTAATTGTAAGCTAGGCTAGTGCAAATGTCAAATAAGAGTAATGCGTTGACAAGGGGTTGGAGTGCCCAGTGTAGGCTAGGATAGGATGGCTTGAAAATGTTTGGGTTGGGGTAGGTGTTTTTTGGAAAAGGTAGTTATGTGTTGGTTTTATATGTGAAGGTAGGTATTAAGACATTCGATAGGTGAGGGTCATGAGAGGTAAAGCTGCAAAGGTAATGGTTGTGGGTTAGGGTAGAATAGGGTGTTTTAGGTGGGTACAGGTTGATAGAAATGTCAATTTAGAAATGAACAATGCTAACATGTACTAACATTGATTTGTGTAGGTATGAGAATAGATCTAGATGAAGGATTAGGTCCCTAGGATCTTTACATATATTCAATAGGGAATGACCCCAATCGACTAAACCCACATAGATGAGGTGGGGCTAGGAGCAATGAGGCACTATCAGCATGTACCTTGAGATGCATCCATAGTCATAGTGATCATTGAGAGATGGGATCCCACACTGAACACCTTCCTACTACTAACTAGGGAGATGACCATCTTGTCTAAGGATGTTCATAGGATTACTCATCTTCCAATTCATGGTGATTTGATATACCATATAGAGCAAGAGGAGTGGGATGATCAAATCTAGTTATTGTATGGAGATGAGAGTGATCAAGTTAGATGTAATGCTAGAGGATTTAGGTATATTGTGATGTATCAAAGGGCTCCAGATGAGAGGAGACTCATGACCATGCTTATGATTGTTATGACATGCTTTGGGCTTCCTGAATTGAGCAGTGGGAGATTTCCTTATTTTCTATTAGGAATTCTGGTTGAGTTACTACTAAGGTTGATAGTATTTAGAAGGGTTCTTATTTTTTTAGTTCAGATATATAGGGAGTTGTGGGGTTTAAGGGCCCATAGGAGGTATGGCATCAGTATCATCTTGGTTCTAATTTGTTGAGCCTAAAAACATAGTAGGGTTGCCTTGGGTAGGCTTTACATCGATTAACTTCCCTGTTGGCTTCATGTGATGGAGGGGTGACTTTATTACATCAGGTGTATGGGGTAGTGCCCATGATGTGGTGTGGTTTAAGGGTACACAAATTAGACTAGTGGTTAGAGATATCACATGGAGGCCATACCTCTAGTTTTTGGTATGGCAAGGGTACAGGAGATAAACACTCTCCCTCAAGAGCTATAGATGGATACTCAATAAGCAAGATGAAGAGGTGGAATTGATTTTTTTTATCGAGTAAACTGATAGTTTAACCTATTATAGGGCATTCCAAGCCCATTCCCTAGATACATGAGAAAGGATTTAGATATCCCATTACTAGAGCCACAACATGTTCCTATATTGCTAGATGGTACATATGAGGTGCTGCTAGCTAAGGCTCCAATAGATGATGTTAGTTTTATAGATGGGTACATGGCATGGTACTAGCCCATATATGCATCTGCAAATATTAGAAAAGATGATGGAGGTGTGAGGCTAATGGATATAAATATAGCTAGCCATGATAGATAAGTAGGGACAATGTTAGTCATTATATCAGGATGGGTACAGGTATTATAGGGAGAGGTGGCCATGCTATAGAGCTAGATCGTCACACTACAAGGCTAGGTTATAACCTTACAGGGTTAGCTTACTACTATCATAGGTAAGAGGGATCAGGCTAGGACCTCTCTAGCCTTGGTGACCTAGGAGAGGGACTCTTTGAGGTAGAGAGGAGGAGTAGCAGTAAGACAGGTAGCAACACTAGTTTTTACTCATACAGCATGATACCTAGCTATGGTGGAGGAGCTATGGTATTAAGAGGCTATTATTCTATCATAGTGTCCAAATAAGCTCTAATGGGGCAATTATAGGGCTAGCTCCATATGTGGAGCCAATTTAGCGATATTAGGGTAGTGGGTAGCATCTATATCTAGGCAAACAAGGATAGGTGGGAGATTGGCTAGCAAGCAAGTGGGTAGGTACCAGGATCTAGTGGTACTTCTACATCATAGATATAGATAGAGTATGACATTCTGTATATTATTTTTATTCTATATTGTGAGTTGATGTAGTGAAATGTACATTTTTTAGAGAGATAAATGTCTACCTACTTTGTACACATTGTTTTGGTTATTTGACTCACAAGTATACATATATGATCATTTATTTATGTTCATTTTGATGGTTTATGGTTGGATGTTGATGTTTACTGCTATTAATGTGATGCTTATATTACTTATGGATGTTGTTTATGTTATGGTTGACTTGGTAGATACTGATGTTGACTTGCTAGGCATGAGATGGTTGTGACTTATGGTCATGTTTCATGATTACTTATGACATGCTAACTTTAAATGAGTATTTGGATTTAATTATATTTAGGCATGTGACAGAGAATGGTTGATTGTTAGAATTATTTATGGATGTGATTATTCTTACTATAATAGTTGAATATGATCATGTTTAATTGTTATGCTTTACTTATGGTTATGCTTATAGTTATGCTCTATTGTCAATTTGGCTTAAGGTAAAATGTATGAGGTAAATGAATTAAAAACACTAGATGAGAGACTAAAAAATATAATCAAGAGATAATCATCATCATGAAAATGTTAACTAGTCATGATAGGGTAAGAAGAGGGCATGATGCTTCTTTGTTTGATAAGGACTAAAACAAAACCAAAGTTAGACTAGCTTAATGAACACAAGCCCTTTGAATGCTTCACATTAGCATTCGTTAGTTGGTTAAAAAGGTGTCTTGACCACATAATGTCAATTAAGCTAAAAAAATCCCTTGCATATAGTGTAATAGGGGAGATGGGTAAAAATGGAACCCTGTTGCAAGACTAACATGCATCTTCTATAGGCATCTCAAGAGTCAATATAAACAAGCCTATGTCAACACTATGTGGACTGATCGATGTGGGAAGTCTAATTATGAATGCTAATTATGGTTTCCACCTTAGTATGTTGTTTGAGATTTTATTATGACCTTTAAAATTAGTTTACTTTTACTATGATTTTGATAATGGGTCTTTTGTTGATTGTTGTATATGGGAAACTAATTGATATGGGAAGCTTTCATAAAATTGATGTGTTTTTGACAAAATATTTTACTCGGCCATCCTTCAAGGGAGTGGTACAATTTTTTTTTGTTCAATGCCTTTTGATAATTGTCCTTCAAGGGAGTAGCCCACCTTATGTTTTGGTAATTTCAAATAGATTTTCAATAGCTATCCTTCAAGGGAGCAGTTTGTTAATGTTAGGAATGACCCATGATTGCTAGTGATAGAAATTTTATTATTTTTCTTTGATTTTTCTTGACATAGACTTAATTAGGTTGGTTTATTGGTTCACCATTATGAAGGCAAAACTAGAAGCATAAGAAGTTTTATTAGGTGTAAAAAGGTTTAGTTGACAATGATCATGGGAAGCCATCCTATGAAGATGTGGAAAGTACCATGAGAACCATGCCATGGGTAGAGCCATGATACCCATTATTTAAGATAAGTATATGTTGGTGATAGCTAATCACATGATTATATTTTAATTGGTTTCCCCTAAAATAGGGAGATGGAATGTGGGTAGATAGAAATGGATAAGCTCAAGTTAAATAAAAGGTGAACGTAATATGTCTTAGCAAAAGAATAGACATAGATGTGAAGCATTGAGGGGCTCAAGTTTTGGGTGGCCTTTGAAGGAAAACAATTGGTAAGCTCCTAATCCATACTTATGGGTTATGATATAAGGTCCAATCCAATTGAAAGCAAACTTTCCCCACTTGTTTTTTTCCATATTAATGGCATGTTAGTTTTCCTTTATGATGAGATCTCTAATATTGAATTTTTGAACTTTAAGATGTTTATTATAAGCATGCTTGACATGTCCTTGATAGACATGAAGATGGTTAAGGGTTATTAAATGATTCTCATCAAGTATCTTGAGTTAGGTTAAATGATATTGACGATAATTATCCTTCAAAATAAGCTCTTACAAAGATATGTGAAGACAGGGGATTTTGACTTCAAGAGGCAAGATAGCCTCTACTCTAAATACAAGAGAAAAGGGTGTAGTACCCATAGGGGTTATAATGCTAGTGTAATACTCCCACAAAGTGAAGGGCATGTGAAAATGCTAATCTTGACCAAATGTATTGACCATTTTAGTTAGCATGTTATTACAGGTTTTGTTAAAGGCTTCTGCCTATCTATTAGATTGAGGGATATAGGGTGAAGAGAAGCCTAACTTAATTTTGAATGCATCACATAAACCTTAGACCTGCATGTTCTTAAAGGATTTATCATTATTGATGATAATCTTATGATGAACACCAAAGTAGTAGATGATATGATGGTTGATAAAATTGATAATATTTTTTGCTTTGGTTGATACTAGAGGAATAGCCTATACCCACTTGGTAAAATACTTAGTCATGGTGATGATAAAGTGGTGTTTCTATGAGGAATGGAGGTTAATTTCACCAATGAGGTCTAGACCCTATTGTGAAAAGGGCTAGAAATTTATGTAAACTCGAAGGTTATGGCTAAGTACGTGATGCAAATTAGCATGTTGTTAACATTTGACACACTTTTTCACATAATCATAGCAGTCTTGGTTAAGGGTAGGCTAGTAATATCTAAGATTAAGTATATGTTTAGCTATAGCGAGGCCACTAAAATGTCCATATATTCCATCATGTGTTTCCTTGATAGCGTGAGAGGCTTCTTGAGTATGCAGGCAATAAAAGAGAAGACCACCAAACCTATGCTTATAAATGATTCCTCCCATAATGGTATAGTGAGAGGTATTTTGAATAAATTCCCTTCGATCATTCCTAAAGAGGCCTAAGGGAACTATGATAAGGTTAAGGTAGTTGAAGGTTTGTTGATACTAAAGGTCAGTTTTGGTCTCCTCCAAATTGAAAATGGTGGGAGAATCTAGTTTGACATAGGAAGGTTGGGTAAGCCTATGGATAATAATAGATAGCTTATAGTTTGAGGGTGAAGATGGGATTTATGAGGCAAGGGAAGCCATGGTGTTAGAAAACTTGTTAGTAGATTGTGGGGTTGATTGGATGTGATAGTGTTTGAATGATATTAGGAGTTTGTCAACTAGTTTCTTGTATTGTTATAAGACATCATTCTTAAACTAATAAGAGCCATTGATTTGATTGACCACAAGTTGGGAGTCACCAAAGATGTTGATTATTTTGACTCTTAGGGCTAAGGTAGTTTGAAATCCTATCACTAGGGCTTCATATTCAGCCATATTGTTGGTACATTCAAAATCAAGCTTAAAGGATAAAAGGAGAGGTTCACCATCAAAGGGGATAAGGATGATATTTAGTCTCCCACCATGTTGACATTTTGACCCATCAAAAAACATAATGATCTGATAGGTAAAGTCCACTAGAGAGAGGGCCATGATAAACTCATTAGGGAACTTAAGAGGAGAAGGTTGGATGTTTGCTAACAAGGCCTCAATTAATGGGTTAGAATTGACTTGCCCTTTAATTAAATTTTGTTGGAGGAACTCAAGATCAAACTCTACTAGTAGCATGAGCCACTTGGACATATGTTAGTTTTGGTATGACTTGGAATGCATGTACTTGAGTGGGTTGATATTGGTAATGACATAGGTTTTATGGTTAAGAAGCTAGTGGAGAAGTTTGGTGGACACAAAGACTAAAGCTAAGCAAAGTTTTTCAGTATGGGTATACCAAGTCTCATAATCTATAAGCATGTAGCTAATGTTGTATATGGCTTGCTCTATGTGTTGCTCATCCTAATGAGCAAGCATTTCCCCTAGGGAATAGTCAGTGGTAGAGATATATAGGTAGAGAATTTGGTCATCCTTGAGATGGGTGAGGACAGGTGGTGACAAAAGGTACTTTTTGAGTGAATCAAAGGCCTTTTGATAGTTTTTATTTCACTTGAAAGACACATCCTTCTTTAGGAGGTAGTGGAATGGTCAGCACCGATCTAAAAGTTGGGAGATAAAATGATGAATGGATTGCAACTTCCCCTGCAAGCTGAAAAATTGCTTAAGGTTGGTTGGAGGAAGCATGTCTAGAATTGATTTGGTTTTGGTGAGATCAACTTTGATTTCATGAAGGGAGATAATAAAACCAAGAAGCTTTCCTAAATAGAACCCAAAAATGTACCTTTTGGGGTTAAGGCAGACATGGTAATGGATAAGTAGCTCAAAGATGATCTTAAGAATGGCTAAGTGATCTTTTCAAAGTTTGAATTTTTTAAGAAGGTCATCCACATAGTCCTCTACAATATTATGGATAAAGTCATGGAAAATATAGGTCATGTTGCATTGGTAGGTTGTACTATCATTCTTTATTCTGAAAGGTGTGACTCTATAGCAAAAGGTTCCCCAAGGAGTGGTAAAAGAATTTTTATGTTAATCTTTAAGAGCAATGAGGATCTAATTGTAACCCAAGAACCCATCCATGAGACATAACATCTTGTGGATAGTTATAAGATCAACAAGTTGATTGATGCTTGGTAGAGGGAAGTTATCTTTAGGGCAGGCAAGGTTGAGGTCATGAAAGTCAACATAAATGCATAGTCTCCCTATGGCTTTGGTGATAGGTAAAACATTAAAGACCCATTGGGGGTAGTCAATGGGTTGAATAAAATTGACAGATAGAAGACATTGAAGCTCTTCTTTAAAAAGAAGGGCTATGTGGGGATACATGCATCAGAGCTTTTACTTGACAAGTTTGGCATCACGATAAGTGACTATGTTATGGATAGCAATGGTAGGGTCAATTTTAGGCATATCATTATAAGACCAAGTGAAGGCTATGTTACGATCTTATAGGAAAGAGGGGAGATCCCAAAGCTCCTTGGTAGTTAATGATTGGCCAATTTTGAAAATGCAAGGGATATCTAGAGTACCCAAGTTGATATCCATGGTGGATTCATTCAACATGATTGAAGACTCAAGAGGAAGGGATTTATGGATTGAATAATTTGAGGCATCAAGATAGGTGAGAATAGAATCATCATCTTGGCACTAAATAGTGTTAATGGTAAGATATTATTATCTTATCATTTTAGGGTGGATCAGAGGGATGGTTATAGTCACCCCTCCTTCTAATAATTCAAGGGTCCTAGGCTGATAATGTTGATGAAAAAAAAGGTAGGTGGGATAATGTCATCATCCTCACACGCAAGTGGAGGTGAGGTTGGTGAGGAAGGGATATCTTTGTCAATAATAGTAATGGTAGGTTATTTGGATTTCTTCTTATTAGGTAAGATGAAACTAATAATGTACTTCTTGTGTGGCTTCTTAGTTTCAATGGTGACCAATTCATATGGGCCATGTTCATATCGCCCAAAACCAAAGCGTTTCCAATCACACCAATGAAGGTATGTCTTGGTGAAGTTTGGTTTGTTTAGGTAATAAAAACTAACAATGAATGGTTGAGGTGGAATATAAGTGATAGAATCATCGAGGGATTTATTGATCCCTCCATAAATAAAGTATGTCTAATAGTGGGGACGTCTGAAGGTAACAATAGTCCTGACATTGGGGTCATATCTCAACTGGTTGTTAAGTTATCCATACTCATGGGGAGTAGGGAAAGAATCAAGTGCTAAAAGGTGATACTCCCCTAGTGAAAGGCAATGGAATATAGATTTCAAATGTTTTATGGTAGGGATTTGGTGTGAAGGTATAGAGAAACTAGTTGATGCCTCATTGGTGGAAAGAGGTATGATATTTGAGTTGGTGGTTGAAGGCTGGGTTTTGGTGATTTGGCGGTGGAAAGATGGTCAAAGACTCAAACATGACATTATTTGGAAATTTGAGTTGAGTTTAGGTATGGGAGGAGATAATCTTAATTGTATCTCCCCCATCAATCATGACCCATTTGATGCAGGTTTGGTTGATGTAAGTAGTGATAAAGAGAGGAGGATTTGGGTCTTCAAGATGGATGGAGGGTAATTTTGAATCCTTGAAAGTAACAAAGTTGGAAAGCTAAATGGCACTGATAAAGGTGGATAGATGTTATGGGTCCTTAAGTTAGACCTCAATGGATTGCAAATCCTCTATTAATGCTTAGAAGTGATGGGGAGAGCTAGAGATCAACTCATATAAGCTCATCTTCATCGAGGTCTAGTGAAGTTGCTTGAGGATAGCTCTCTTGATGGATTCTGAGGGTTAGATTAAGAAGCACCTAAAATGGACACATTAGGTTTGGTCAAAGATGGAGATGGTTGGGTGTATGTTGGTTGAGAGTTTGAAGAGGGGTGCATCCAAGGAATAGACACCTTAGCCTTCCCTTTATCTTTTTATTGTGAATTGGTGACCATGTTGATAATATGGAGAGAAAGGGAGGTTGAAGTAGTAGATTGTTCAAGCTCCTCTTCACTCTGAGGTGAGAGTGGAGGGTTAGGTGAGTGTTGGGTAGGTATAGTTGTTTGTAGAATTGGTATGGGGATTATAGGAGGTTTTTCTGTTAATAGATCATCCTCATCATAAATCCAATGGATGATGGTTTGGAGAGATTTTTAATTCTTCATATCATGGTTAGGTGTCCTATGATAAGAACACACATGGTGGTCATTGTACTAGATTGGTTTGGAAGCAAGAGGGTTAAAGGGTTTGATGGGAGGTAAGGATAAATAATAAGTCTATTATAACCTATAAAGAATGGTTGAGTAGGATTTGACTAAAGGTAGTGGAGGTGTAATGGTTTTTGTTTTAATGGTTGAATTAGGAAGTTGCTTGGAACTAGGTTTGGTGGTATTTTTTTTGGGTAAGGTGATACATTTGGTCAATGGATTCAATTTAGGCAAGGAGGTTGATGATCTAGAGGTGGAATATGAAAATGTGGGTAGCTTTGGTATTATTGTCATGGTGAAAAGAGGTGCATCAGAGAGTAACTATGAAGGTGTAACCAAAAGAGGTGGTAGGGTCTTGGTGGACATAATTGGATTTCTATTCAAGGTAGAGGGATGAGGCCCCAAAATGGAAGGCAGATTTGAGGTAAATTTTGGGCCTTCAAGCCTTTAGGTGGTTTTACCTCTTTGGTTTCTTTGATTTGGCATTTACTTAGTGGGTTGGAGGATATTAGGTCTATTTTCACATATGGGTGACTAAGGCTTGATGTAGGGAAGGTGCCAAGGTTCTTGATTAGTTTGGTAGGTTTGGCTTGAGAAGGTGACTTGTTTTTTTGGGGTCTAGGTTCCTTGGGTGGTTGATTATTTATTGGAATGGTAAAATTAGTTGATAGGGTAGAAGCTTAGATGGTGGAAGTGATGGGTTGGTCTACTAAAGGTATGGTGGGAGGTTCTTTATTGTTGACATAAGGTATCCTTAATTACTTCTATAAGGTGTCTTGATATGTGTTAAGGTTGGAGATAAATTCTAATTTCTATAGTATCCTAGAGAATGGTTTATAGGTAAGTTTGATCCCCTGAACATTAGACCTAAAAGATAGGCCCCTAGGTGGGGACATAGGGATGGTAACCTCATATTCATCCTCAATCAAAGGATACAAGGCTTCATTGGGTGACTCCTCTATGGGAGGAGAAGACATAGGGATTTTCTCTATGGGAATGGTTTATGAAGGGGGAGTGGTTTATTCAGTAGTCAAAGGTAAAGGTGAGGTGGTGATGGTTGGTTGTTCTGATATATTGGTTAAAAGGGTGGCTAGTGGCTCCACTACCTCAATAAGTGGAGGGAGAGAGGATGGTATTTACTTGGTTTGAGTTCCTAAAATAAGGGAAAGTAAGTCCACTACCTCAATAGATGATGAAGAATCGATATATTGGATACTAGATGGTTCAATAATGAGTATATCAAGGACCATGTTAATTGTATGGGTATCATGAGAACACTGAATGTTGTTTCTCTCATTCTTGGTAGGAGCATGGTTCAATAAAGGTTGCCTCAATATATCAATGACTTGGTTTGATGGTGCATTGGGGTTGTCCAATGTAATCTCCCCCTTGTCAATGAGGGATTGGACAAGGCTCTTAAAGGTGTTTTACCTACTAATGTCATGTCTTATTACCTAATGAAAGGCACACAGATCATTCTCATTGTACCAACTAGGTGCAAGGGGAGAAGTTTCAAATTAATGGGGTGGCTTGATAGGATTAAATTGAATGATATTGGCTTTCAATAACTTCTCCAAGATGGAAGCATAGGATTCTCCAAGTGGAGTGAATTGCTTTTGGTTGTTCTGAGTTTGGTTCCTCAAGCTTTTCTTTGAGGAACTAAAGGAATTAGAGTAATTGATGAAAGGTGGAAGAGTGGTTTTTAGGACAACTACATTCATATTTCCCTTGCTCTTGGTGTTGGTATTGAGTTGGTTGATTGACTTGGAGGAAGATGTCTCATTGGTTTTATAGGTTGATTTTTTATTCTTGAGCTTTAGCTTTCCCTCATTAACGGTTTGGTTTTCAAAACTATGCACCATGGTAAAATATTCATCAAAGGTTTGGAAGCCTTGGAAATTTATTTTAGAGGAGATATGTTTGGCACATGCCCAAGTAAAGAGTTCTATGAGTTTGAGCTGAGGTAGGGAGAAGGAGAGTTGGTTAATTAGGATCCTCCGATGAGCTATAAAATTAGTAATGGATTCATCCTCAAACTATCAGATAGATTAGAGGTCATTTATAGATACTTTCTTGGAGATATTGATCAAAAATTTATCCAAAAAGGTTTAAGCTAATTGGGTGAAGGAGAAAAGGGAGTTCTTAGGTATGGCACTATACCAATCCAATGTCGGACTAGCTAGAGACATGGGGAAGGTGTGGAGAACAAGGGCATCATCATAGGTGATGAGATAACAAGCATGCCTAAATTACCTAAGGTGTTTTTGGGGATCCTCCTTACTTTTAAATTTAAAAAACTTAGGGAGTTCTCACTAGAGAGGATATGACCTGATAGGCACAAATGGATGGATGGGCTCATTACAAATTTGGTCATATGATAAGATGTTGTGAGCACATGAAATGGATGACTCTAAGGTGGTCATCTTGTCCATAATAATCTTTATTATGTTTTCTTAGGTTTATGCACCTGAAGGGTTGTAAAATACATGTTCTTGTGGTGGTTGGGAGACATGATAATAGTGGGTACAAGGTTGGCAGGCTGAAACATATGGGTAAGTGGATGTCAATAGTTGGATGGAGGATACATAAGGGTAGGTAGAGGTAGGTGGTTGGGTAGTCGATAAATTCCCTTACATATTAGGGATGTATCCAAAGTTTATTCCAAGGGGTGATCATTTGATAGGAGCAGTGGTTGGGTTGATGACCAATGGAAGGGTGGTAACCCTTGTGCTAATCGATGGCAAGATAGAGGGTATAGACACCACAAGGATTTGAAGTGTATTAGTGGTTGATGAGTTGGAGGTAACTAAATTAAGGTTGGTAGTACTATAGGTAGGCACTCTTATTGCAGAGGAGTGGTTGGTAGGAGTAGAGGGTATAAGGGCAATGGTAGTTTCAGTTGGTTGGTTTTCTATGGTAGTTTCGAAGGGATTGTTGGTTGATGAGGAAGCTTGAGTAATTAATGCTTGGGTAGTAACCATGTTAATAGAGGTACTCTCCATGAGGTGGAGAGGCATACCATAAGGTAGATCTATGGGTGGGGTCAAAGAATTCAGGGTATGATAAGACATGGTTGTGAGATAGTGTTGTAACGCTACAAGTTTGTTATCTAGGAAAGTGGAAAAATCTGAATCTCCTTGAGGAACCACCTGAGGGAAAGTAGGACTTCCTAAGGGGTGAGGAGAGTCTGTTGGTTTATAAATGTATTCCATTGTTGAATATGTAGAAGAGGTAGGTTAGCTTGGTGATGGGTTTTGTTCCACAAGGTATCTTCATTGTTGGTGAGTGAGAACCATATAAGAAAGGGGAGATAGAAAGCACAAACAACCTTACTACTCAAATATAGAGAAGACAATAAAAATGATAAAATAAAACCTAATAACACTCTAAAATATATGTTAAGCTTTAGAGTTTTAACTAATATCACTTTTGGCTTATGCCTTAAGAAGATGTGTGATTTAAATTAGTTTGTAGAATGGGTGTTAGAGAGGAAGTATAAGGTTGGTTTCAAGTTATGTTTAGGCACTCAAAAGGAATATGTATTGGAATAAATAAGTGGCTTGGTATTGGGGCCTACCCCCTCACTTCACACACTATAGCAATAAGGTTGTCAGGTGCTTAGAAAATATATATTGATATCCAAAGATTATACTCAACTAGAGAGCTCAATTAGTTATTCCCTTGGTAATGACCTTCAAATAAGATTGTCAGGAAAGGGTAAAATTACCTCTAGGTGATGAAATCCTAGTTGGGCCTTGTCTCATGTTTGTTTGATGTTTAATTGGTGAAATTGGTTTGGTTGAGTGTGTGTAACAAAGAGTGAATCTATGCTAGATTACTTTGCCTTTTAAGTTAAGTTATGTGAACTAAAATTTCAAGTAGTTGATGTATGCACTTAATTTTAAACCCAAAAAAATTTTGATTTTGTTAATAAGCATAGAATAGAGAGAGAATGCAAGCAAATAGGAACCCAAATAGAGACACAAGGGTCCCACTAGGCATGACAAATTGTTTTAGTGAATATTTGCTTATTATTTTGAAAAGAAAAAAAAAGAAACTAAGTATGGGTATGGTTGAAAAACATATTTGATTATGCGTGTATTGAATCAGAAGATTATGAAAAACTCATCTTTGGCTTAGGAGGATGACCTATAGGTAATAAAGCACTAAAGCAAACTTTTTGGTTAGACAAATAGTTGACTAGATTACCTAGAAATAACTAGATCCTAGAAGTGAAAACTTCCTTAAGGGTTATCAATCCACACATTTTAAAAAACTAAGTTCACAAAATAGGAAGGAAAATACTTGCATCAATAAGCCAAAGGTACTTAAATTAAATACAAGAATAATTACTAATAAATATTCTAGAAATGATTAAATTAGTGATAAACTAATTAATACTAATTCTACAGGGTTGGGGTATGCTTTAGAAAATTAGAAAAGGGGCCTATGAATAGGTAAGAACATAGAGAATTAGGTTTGATTGGGGGTAGGTAAGTGAATATCTTATTATTTTTCATTGCCATAGTGACCATCGATGGTTGGGATGACCATCAATGGTTAAGGTGATCATCAGTGGTCGAGGTGACTATCAACAGTTGGACAAACCATCAATGCTTGAGTCAACCATCGACGGTTACTATGTAACGATCTGGGTTGGTACTTTAGCTGATTAATAAGATCCAAAGATGGAATTTGAGGGATGGGTAAGGTCTAGATTGATTGTGAAATGGAAATAAAGTAAATAAATATTGAGAAATAAGTGTTTGTCTTACTATAAGTTGATTGGGTTGAGGGTTGAGGTAATTAACCTGTTAGTGGAATCTAGCTTGATTTTGATAGAGAAACGGTACCTAAGCACTTAGTAGAGAGGTGGTAGTAAGTTGGCTCTCTAATATGATTATTGGATTTCTAGATTTTTTATGGTGATTGACCTTCAAAACGAAACTCCTAGATGCATAAGCTTTTGATCATAATTATAGATGGATATCACCTTCAAGTTCCTCTCATCTTATAGGAACAAGTAAGAGTTAGAAGTGAAGGTTCAATTGGACTATCTAATTATAAATCATCCATATAAATGACTCACAATAGTATTTATACAAGTTATATTTATAAAATATAGGTGGGTAGTTTTCATGTTTATGGTTAAGGAGATGGACCCTAATTGTCGATAGTCAAGGTGATCATCGATGATCAACTTGACTGTCGACGATCAAGGGTAAAGGGTAAAAAGTGTGTAAAGGTTAGGTTATGTCCATTTAATCAATTTGACAATAGGTTAGGTTTGGGGTTAGAGGGTTAGGTTGGTCCCAAGAGGGTTAAGGGGTATTTTGACACTCAAAGTTGTAGTGTGTAGATCTCCAGCGTCTACATTTTTTCCCTTTTTGTTATGTGACCTAAAATCAACCACCTATAAAATAAAAATTGATATTGGTCAAAGGTATGTCAATTACCCCAATTATGGGATGTGTTACCCCTTAAACTAGGAGTTGATGAGGTAAAACAAAATCAAGTACAGGATTGATAAGGTGGATGAAGGTAATGACAAAGATGAATGTCATGAAGGTGGGTATTGAAACATAAATAAGCACACAAAGTGTGACAAAAAGTGTGATAGCCAAGATCATGCATTAACAAGGTGCCATAGTGGATAAAAATAAAGGTCATTACTAGAAATATATCCCTCTTAAGCCTTTGGTATGAAAACCTTATGCTCCTAAAGTTTTTTATCACACCTAACCATTCTAGAATGGATGGATACATCCATAAGTGTAAATAGAGTAGGAGGGGAATCATAACCATAAGTGTTAGGAGATGAGACCCATTTTATGAATCACTAAAATAAACTTTTGATGCCTCCTTTTGTACACCCAAAGTCTATCATGCCTAAGCACCAAGTGTCACCATCATATTCTCCACCAATTTCACCCCCACTCTCACACATGCAATGAACTCCTAATTTTAACATTGTAAATTCCTTGGATTGGGGTGTGTAATAAGAACAAGCACCATTGGATCACCTCCTATACAAGAGCATACAAATCAACCTAAATCACAGGCTTAAGAAGAGGAATAGCCAACACGTGATACTGCCACGGCTCGAATGAAAGAAGAGAAAGTGGTAAAAGAGAAGTCCTAGAAAGACAAATATGCCTTAGTCTAGATGTAAAAATAGGAAGAATAAAAAAATTTGAAAGAGAAGGATAAATAAAATAAGTTAAAGATTGAAAGTGAGGCCAAGAAGGCTAATTAGAAACATAAAGAATATATATGCAAGTAGGAAGAGTAAAGGAAAAAGGCCACATAAGAACAATCAAAAAATGATGTCATTGAGAAATTTGTGAGGGCTAAGTAGAAAAAAGAAAAGAAGTTTTAGGACAAGGTTATGAAGGCCAATTTGGGTAGACTCAATTCAAGTCCAAACAATGGTAAGCTAGAGAATTTTAGCACATCAGTAACAATAAATAGTTGTGGTGTGCCCTAATACACACACCCTATTTTTTAAAAAATCAAATAGGGGCCCAATATTGATTGAATATTCTTTTAAGGTCTTCTAAAATGGAAATATACAATATATAAGTCTAAATATTCAAGAATGTAAAAGAGCTTATCTAACACTTAAAATTTTTGAAAGGTTGTTTCAATTTTAATTTGTTTGCTTAAAGGCAATCTATAGGTTTTTATTATTTGTAGGGTGTTCTCAAGATTGAAGAGGATCGAAGCTATGCCTAAGCCACCTTATATTCTTTGATATTCACCTCTTATTACCTTTGAATACTTACATATATGGTTTTAATTATTATTTTATAACACTAACTAAGATAACATGTTATTGCATTTAGTGGGTTATTTTCCTTTTTATGTCTTAAATATAATGCTTCACACTTAGGAATTTCCATGACTATCTCGAAGCCCATACTTGAGACTTGTCAAAATTTTGTTCACCTACAGAATTAATCTAAATAGAACAAGCCATCTTGGTAACTTGGTGGTAATGTCAATAAAAGTGAGTACGAACAATCTTGGGTAAGCAAAAGATCAAGATCCATCTACTTATCACCATCTCATTAACCCAGAGGTGACATCATTGTAGACCCATGTACAAAAGACCCCAATAAGGTAGATCAATGAGATCCTACCAATTGTCATCATCTCACACACCCAGCAACCCAATGACCCATGCATGGTATATGAAGCTTAACTTTTCAATAGAGTAACTAGATCCTACCACTTATCACCATCTTGACAGCCCACTACCTGAAGAAGCAAAGTAAAAATAGATTATACCTCTACCATAAAAATAATAATGATAGACATACATGTGTCCTCCAAATACACATAAGAAAATAATAAAGACACCAAGGTCAAGTTCAATAAAGTGAAAAAAAGACACCTATCAAATTAAATATGATTAAGCATCTGATAACTTACAAAAGAAGTCACATGACATTAAAATGCTACAAAAGTCATTTTCATGAAATTTAAATTAAAATAGTAAGAAATGAAAGCCATTTTTGCATTTAATTTACATGAACTAGATAATTAATGCATTCAATTCATGTATCCAACACAGCCAAAGCAATATATTTCAAATTGCTATTTTTAGTCTAATTACATTACCTCTAGGTTATTCAGAGCATTATGAACTCAGAGCCCAAGTGCATAATATGAAACTAGAAGTCCATTATGACCAAGAATTTACAAAATATTCACATAGTAAGGACTTTACAAGTAGCACCAATGGATTCTTCATCTCACATCCCCATCTGTTTTGCTTACTCAATTACAAGACCAGTTGAGTTCATAGATACAACATTTGATCTAGTGGATTTGAACCATAATTTCAAGCATTACTCAAAAAATTAGGACATAGTAAAAAATAACGAACCTTAAAGAGTAAAATATCATCTTTCCCTCTTCACCCAAAGATACAAGGATGACTCATTGGCAATTAACTAATTCTTTCTCCATAACATAGTGGATAAACCAAAGGTAATGCCCTACATCAACTTACTATATGATTTATTCTCTAATGGTAAGGTTTTTGGTAAAATATTATATTTTAGATTGTTCAAGACACTAGTAGCCTATATTAATGGGAGTACCTTTGAGAGGTACTATAGGCTTCCCTTACTAGATATGACATACAGATAAATCATGGTCAACTCATGACTTCAAAACAATAATTTTGTTAGAAAGTTACAATAATGGGATAGAAACCCAAGAAACTTCAAAGTACAAGGCCCTAAATCTACCATTCTCATCATTGCTTTTAGGCTAGGAGTTAAGATTGTCATGGACCTATTGAAAAGGATATTTGGTCTCCCAACCATTACTTATGTCAGTGAGGTATGGGTCTCATTTTTTGATATAATTTTGACCTCTAACCAAATTATAGGCCCTAAGATAAATTATTTCCTCCAATTTGATTTTAAAACTCACCAATCCTAAGAGCTCTCTAGATAGGAATTTATATATGACTTCCTATGTGGTGGATGTGATACATACAACTATACATGAATCCCATGATCAACCCTAGCAACCATCCACAAAATATCCCAATAATCGGGTAAGTGACGAGTTAAATATTCTTCATATTCAAAAGTTCATGAATAATATGAAGAGGATAACTAAGAGCTATATAGTATATCAATCCATCTATGAAAATAATATGCCCAAGATTTCAGATTATATAAAAAAGACTATTAGAAATATCGGCAACTATTATCTATATCTCAAATTCTCTGTAATCTAAATCAGAGGGATGAAGGCATACTCTTTATACCTACCAAGGATTGTGCCAAACAAAGTTTTTGAGTAGAAAATTATTACTCAAATGGTTGAACTAATTAACATCAAATTAAATAAAGCAAATCATGTAGTTCTCCACCCCACCCCCTCCCCTCAGTATTGGTCAAATGTAATACACAAGGTGGGAGAACCTGTAGATTGTTGGAGTAATTATGATTCATTATGGGTTTAAGAGGGTACTTTTCAGGCATTAGGATGCTAGAGGGAATGCCTAAGGACACCTTAGGAAATATGATAAAAAGTTAAGAATTAACCATGGGCATCAATCTTATGACCATGATAGTATATTCATGATTATTGAGGATGACTCTAAAGTTTCTATCAAGACATGCCAAACCAATATGTCCATGATAATAGCACAAAAAAATTAATATGATCCTACTATAACCAAGGAGTATGCCAAAATAATTGATAAGTAGCAATGGGTTTCAAAACCCATTCATGGTCCCCTTCCTCAAGTGGAAGAAGGAACTCAAGAAGAATATGGTCCATCTAGCCTAAATCATATTGAAGAAAGAGCCATGAGTCATTCTACCTCCTAGGCACATACATATGTTGTAGCCTCTCCTCAACAAAGGGTTAAATAGTAAAGGTCGAGAGTTGAAGAGAAAAGACTTGTAAGTCTTAGTGGACAAACTAATATATTTTCTATGTTTCCCCTACCTCTATTGCATAGCAAGTAACCCTTCCCTCTTTATTGTCTTAGGTTATTGTTATTTTTTCTCCTTTGATGTCATCAACAATAACTCCACTTTTTATTGGGTAGCCTACTTCACCACCCATAATCCTCCTAGTAGTGACTACTCTAGTCAATCCAGCATCACCTATAATTTCATCAATTTCCCCTATTATATCTTCACCTTCCATTCCACTTTCAACTAGGTCAGTCTCTACTACTACCAAAATAATTTTGACCTATACAAGGAAGCATAGGACCCCACCTATTTATCCTCATCAGGAGGAAGTAAAAATAAATAGTGGAAGTTCCTAAAGAAGTAGAGATTAAAAGGAAAAAAGGCAAGAAGAATAGACCTTTTTGAGGTATATGATGGTGAGGAATAATAAAAGAGGATGGACAATGAAGTAAATTAGATATTTGGAACATATACTAAAGAACCCTTATCTATAAGTGAGACAACTAAATTTAACCCAGAAGATGAATGGTTGTTTGAGAATAAAATCAATCAAGGGTAACAAAATTGATAGTTGAATCTAAATAAGTTAGTAAAGGAGATGATGAATCATCTGCTATTGAGTTACCATAGGATAAGGAAGGAGATGTAAAATAAGAGGTGCAATCATAATTATAAGATACAAATTAGGGGCCATGCCTAAGTACACCTCTAATATCTCCACTCAAGCAACTAAAACAACTCCAACTACTCCTATGATATTAATTCCTAGCATCTCACATTCTTTAACTACTAATTTAGTATCTATAATTCTTGCTAGTTCAATTGATTCTTTATATCCTTTGCATTCATTGAGCTCAATAACCCAACCTCAGGCTATTATTACATCACCAATTTTACCCACTTTATAGACCATAGCTTATCCTACTACTAAAAATCACATGGTCACCATAACTATGAATTTTGGGGTCACTTATACTTCTATTACAAACTATTTACAAAATTTGTCGAATACCATGATGACCTATTCATTCTTTGGTGAAACTAGTTCTCAGACCCTTGGGACTAACATAAGAGGGAATTTTGAAAACTTAGTGTCTACATCCATTTTTTCCACATTGGTTTCTTCCCCTAATATTCCCTCATAAATAGGGTGCCAATTGATCAAGCTCACCAATCAGACTCACCGACGGTTTCTATCACCAAATAAACTAGAAATGTATGTTCATCAGAGATATACTAGTTTAGAAATAGGTTAATTTTTTTAAGAAGGTCATTTCTCATTTTAATAAAATGAGTAAATCATGTCCTATAGTTATTATACCTCCTCTACCATCCATTTTAACTAATCAAGAAGGTGAGCTAGCTCAACCAACTCAGTCAGCATAGCCAGCCCATTCGGATGAGCCTGTTCAACCATCACAAACAACATAAAAAGTTGCCATGAATGTACCCTCATGGATCAGGTAATTATAGTAGGAATAATAAATGATAAGGTAGTGTTTAATCATCCATATTTAAGTTATAATTTTATAGGAAAATAAGCACTTTAAGAAAGGTCAAGAGGAAGACTATAATTTTTGAGGGTCAGTAAGTAGAGCTAGAATAAAGAGAAGACATCTTATCTCTCACCAAGAGAAGAAAGATAAATCCTTTAGACCCTTATATTATTATAGAGGATCCTTATAATTTTTTGGATTCCATAGGAGGATTCATCAAAGATATTTTCAAAAAAAATTACTAGGCTATTCAGAGGAAGCAAGAGATAAGCACCATACAAGCCCTCAGGGAGATTGTTTATCATCTATAAAGGTATGTTTATTTCATAATTCAAGTATATAAAAGAGATGTTAAATAAGTTATAAATGTAATATTTTAAGGTTTTAATTACACCTATGGTTATAGGATGCAATCTAAGTAAGGAGAATGAATAATCAAGGGTTAATCAGACAAACTATAGATCCATGATTGGAAGTTTATTGTATATTATTATATCTAGGCTAGATATCATGAAAGCAATAGATCTTGTAGGAACATTATAAGAAAAACCTAAGTAAATCCACCTACAAGTAGTAAAAATTATACTTAGGTTCTCAAAGGGACTTTGGAATATGGTTTATAGTACCCAATGAGTAAGTTTGACCTAGTAACCTATACAAATGCAGATTGGGATAGGAGTCTAGATGATAAAAAAAGAATTAGTGAAGGAGAATTATTCTTAGGTAAGAGTCTAGTCTCATGGTTAAGCAAGAAACAACCTTTAGTAGCTTTATTTAATTATGGATTTGAGTATATTGTAGTAGCCTCATGTTGTACTCAAGTATTATGGATAAAACAAACCCTGAGAAACTATAAGGTAGAGTTTGATGGCCCTATTCCTATTCTTTGTGATAATACTAATTCCATAAATGATTCAAATAATCCTATCTTACATTCAAGGACAAAACATATTTATATCAAGTATCATTTATTAATAGAATATGTGAGTGACCAAAGTATTAAGCTTAACTTTATGTCTACCAAGGATCAGATTACAGATATCTTGACTAAGCCTCTTACAAAGGCTAATTTTAAACATCTAAGATAGGAATTAAGTGGGATTCCTATTATTAATATCTAGTTATCAAGAACAAGTTCTTAGGGGGAGATAATGAGGAGATGTTTTAGCCCCAAGAATAAGAAAGATCTGCACAAGTTGTGAGCTCAAAGGGGGATTCACATCAATCTGTCAATAAAAAACTATCTAAGATATGCAATATGAAAAGGGGAAGTTTTATATAATATTTTATCTTAAAATTTTATTGTAGGTAAGTGTTTTTTCATTAATTTCAAAGGGGGATATTGATTTTCATTAAGAAATTATTTCCCAGTAAGAGAAGTCTCTTTGATTAGATTCTATCAAGGAGTTATTGCCATCAATGATAAAGGGGGAGACTGGTGGGAATGTGCTTCAATTTATGCATGAAGATTTTAATTGATGTCATGAAAGTTTCATTTATTTCATTATGTATTATCTTTTTTGTTTTTAATGTTGAGTTCTTAAAGCCTTAATTGAGGAACCTAGTGAAATGGCATAAGCCTAGTAGCATGATAAGACAAGCTATAAGAGACCTGTGTGAGTAATATTGGTAGTGTGATAGCATGTTATTATTTTGTATGACATGTGTATGAAGTTTTGAGAATATTACAATAGGTTTCAAGGCATGATCATATACTAAGTATGATAGGCAGTATAAGGCCTAGCATGCAAAGTGACCTATAATGACCTAATGAAGGGTAAAGATCATTTCCAAAGGTGGAAAATATTTTTAAATAATTTAAAAAGTTATGAGGGTTAATTTTAAGTGTGTGGACTAATTATAATGTCAATATTTGAAGGAGAAAACATGAAAATCTATGGTAAGGTTGACTGTGTGCACAAAATGGGATATTGTAGACCCGAAAAGAAGTTTCTCATGATCCTTGGCATGTGTAACCTTTGCATGATATCCTGATCAATTGAATTTAGTTATGGAATGTCCCTAGATTTAATTTCCTATAATTGGTTTTATGTTTGAGGGGCAACCCTTTATGAATGATTACTAAGAAGGTAAGGTAGTCAAAACCCTTCTAAAACCCTAACAAAGACCCAATAGGAAATATATAATAGATTATGGATAAGAATGGTATATCTGACCTAGTTTTATGTTTGGAACATGTAAATGGCTCTTAAATGTTTCCTTAGGTGGTTTTTTGACTTGATAGCAAGTAGAAGCTATAGGAAAACCTTTATTTTTAGGGTTTTTGATGTTACAGGCAAGGTTGACTAGGTCAAATCATGCAGAAGGATGGAGGATGGTGTGAAATAATTATATTTTATGACCATGAAATTTTATAAGTATTTTTCTAACCAAAATGTTCTAAACTAGTCATGGAATTTAGCTTATTACTAAACTAACCTAATGAGTAGAACAGTGAGAAAACTAGGCGAGAAAGAGAATGAGATTAGGGATTGGTTTTAGAGGAATGGGGATATATCCTAAGACATGGGGTAATTATTAAATACATATACCTCATATCCCCTTGGTATATAATTGTTTATTATGCATACACCTATGCAAAAATATATCATCAAACTATTTTGTCTAACATAGTGAAGTTTGTGTAGAGTGACATAGTGAGATTGGTCTATAAGACAATTATTGATATATGACCATGAAATATATATTACTATATATTATATAAATATGATAAATTTTCACAAAAATCCATTTAAATATCACATAATTATACCCATAGGTGTTACATAAGTTGATTTTCTTGACAATGTTTTTCGTCCCACAGGCAACTTTCTGTGTGTGTGAAACAGATGTTTCTGAGTCATTTAGGGATAATTTTAATGATAAAAATATATTTAATGTGTTATATGGGACTCATAGGTTCATTTTAATGTATTTTTATTCATTTTAAGTCCCTATTCAATCTTGGAGAGTCAAATGTTTTTGGTTGTGTGTTGATTGTGTGTGGTGTTTTCTAAGTGAACCTATTGCAAAGGTGTTCTTAAGGCCATTTAGCCTATGTGATAAATACCAAAGATTTTTAGGAATTTTTTTTATTATTTAACATACTATTAATATTATTTTATTCATATTCTATGTGTTAGATTTGTGTACATGGCTCAAATTTTTAAAACAGACATATAGGCAATGAGAAGGCCTATTGGTGAAGAGCCCTAATTGGTAGGTCCAAGTAGTCAAATGGGCCAAATGATGTTGAGGGCATAAGGTGAAATTATAAAGAGTATATTTTAGTAATTTATGAAGTTATTCAATCATTTTTTAAGGCAATAAGTGTTCCTAAGGGTGAGAATGGTAATGTGTGGATAAGATAGACCTAATTGCATTAGGTCTCCATTAAGCCTAATGGTGGATTTAGTCTTTATGAAATATGAAAAACTTATGTATTGTTTTTTTTATCTTATGAAATATGTGTAGTGATATATTTAAATAATAATCCAATTATGTTGAGTTCCTTAGATGACCAAGATAGGTATGAGAAATAATCAAGTATAAAGTCAAGGCCTAATAAGTCTATTTTGACTAGTTAGAGAATTGAGCAATTGAGCAAAGGATATAGTGTTTTGGAGAATAGGTTAAGAGATTTAATATAATAATAAATATAATTTAAACTTTAAATGATTATCTAACTATTTTTATGTAGGTTTTTATAAAGGTCATTTGACCTAATTCTACCAAAGAGAGGGTTATTTGAGTGAGAAGGCCTAAGAGGCTATTTGAGTGAGATTAAAGGGTAAAGAGTGAAAAAAAGGTTGTCATATATATTTGAGTTATAAATAGGTGTTATAATGTGATCTTATATCAGAGGTGACTTAATTAGTGCTAAGCTACCTAGGGGGTTGGAGCTTCCTTTCAAGATAGATCTTGCAGAAGACTAGTTGAGTGGGTACTTGACTAGGTAGGGGTTGGAGCTCCTTGTGAAGTTGATGCTTCAATAAAATTTGGATATTGAAATTATAATACTATATTACATGTGCATGTTTTAGGGGGTTTTATTTTTGAAGAGGATTTCCCACATATATTTTGTGTTCTCTCATGATATGCTTGTATAGTTGCTTTTTTATGCATTGATATTTTTATATGAATGAATGCTTCATGAAATTGAATAGATATTGTTAAGAAATTTATTCACCCTCCCCCCCCCCTCTCAATAGATAATTCCAACATTTGGTATCAAATCTTAGACCATAGAGTAGACCTAAAATTCTAAAGGAGATCTCTGGAACACAAATATAGATCTTGGCAATGAAATTATTTTTTATGACTCTAATGAGAACCTACCCATAGTCAGTGAAATAGCTTGTGAATGTTATTCAAAATGGAAGGATCACATGGAATAATTCACATAGATTATTTTGAAAATAAAATATTTATAATCATAAGTTAAGCAAGTTGCATCAAGATAAGGACTTATCAAAATTTTGAATAAAGTATTGAAAATCTTAAAGGTATCTTGGATAGTCAAATATATTTTTATGACATGAGAGGTCTTAGATTCAAAGAAGATAAAAATTATTTCAAGAAATTTCAATCTCTAATAGACATTAATCAGTCAAGGGGTAATGAAATTGGTAGAATCAAGACCTATGTAGAAGCTACCAAACTTGAAGCTAATCATCTTTAAGTCAAGAAGTTCCTTGATCCATAAAGTGACATAAAAGGTAAAAATGTATCATCTTATGTTCATCAAAGGAAAAACAAGGTCAAGAAATCATAGTTTGTTGACTCCTTCATTGGTCATTGTTTATTTTATGGTAGATTTGAACATAAAGTTGTAAACTATAGATGGAAAAGCATAATTCTTTATTACAATTACAACCAAAGAGGACACATTGCAAGATAATGTAAGATAAAGTATGTTAGGAAAACAATTCATGTTGAGAAGTTATGGAATCATGACACTAAAGAATGGATCAAGAAAGCAAATCTTATGAAAAAGAAGAAAAATAGAGGAGAAGAGTATATGATAGCCCAAACTGCTTTCCACACTCAAAATGAATATTTGAAATGGTATATAGATAGTGGTTGTTCAAGTCACATGATAAGAGATAAAATAAAGTTCATCACTTTAAATAAAAATGACATTGGTTTAGTAAGGTTTTGGGATAACACATCTACTAACATAGTTGGGAAAGATTCTTTGAGCTTGGATAATGAAAAGACCAAAACAGAAAATGTGTTATATGTAGATGGATTGAAACACAAATTTTTAAGTGTGAGCTAAATGTGCACCAAAGGACATACTCTAACATTTCATGAAGATGGATGTGAGATTAAAAGATCAAAATTAGGAAGAATAATTGCAAAAGCTAGGAGAACTGAAAACAATCTCTATGTACTAAATGAAATCACAAAATAAAAATGCTTCATGAGTAAGGTGGATGAGAGTTGGTTGCGACATAGGAGGTTAGGTTATATGAACTTTTAAAATCTTGTCAAGATCAGCTCCAAGGGATCTATGAATAATATGCCCAAAATCTCTAAGGCATGTCAACATGATAAATAGACAAGGAAGAGATTCAAATCTAAAGAATATTCCACTACTAGACCATTAAAACTTATCCATACTAATCTATGTGGACCTAAAAAGATTCAAAGTATTCAAGGATATAGCTACTTCATGTCATTTATAGATGATTTCACAAGAATGAGTTGGGTAGCATTCTTAAAGGTGAAGTTAGAAGCTATAGGCAAATTCAATACCTTCAAAGCTTTGGTTAAAAATGAAATGAATGTAAATATCAAGTGTCTTAGGTCTGATAAAGGAGGAGAGTTCTAGTTAAATGATTTTGATGAATTTTTTGAGGTCAATGGAATAAGAAGATAGTTCTCAAATGATAGAACACCTCAAAATAATGGGGTGGTTGAGAGAAAAATAAGAATAGTCCAAGACATAGAAAGTACAATGTTAAATAAGTCCAAGATATAATATGGTTATTGGAGAGAAGTTGTTAGTACTATAGTTTACACCATGAACAGAGGTCAGATCAAGATCATTGGTGATAAGACTCCATATGAATTATGGAATGGTAGACCTATGAAAGTTGAACATCTCAAATTTTTTGGGAGTAAGTGTTATATTAAGAGAGATGATGAGGATTTAGGCAAATTTGACTCAAGATTTGATGAAGGTTTCTTCTTGGTATATTCATCAGTAATTGTTTCCTACATATGTTATAACAAAAGGATGTAAAAAATAGTGGAAAGCACAAATGTGAAGGTTGATGAGACAAAGAATCCACATACTCGGTCAAAGAATTATGATAGATAAATAGATATAGAGTGGGATGAAAAAGAGAGTGAGGAAAGAAAGGACTCAAAATGTCCTTCTAGGCAAATTCAAAAGGATTATCCTAAATCTCAGATCATTGGAAACAAAAGTGCAAGTATACAAACAAGGAGAAGAATGGTGAGTGATGTTAATCAAGAAAATACTACCTTACTTTCAAAAAATGAACCTAAACACTTTTTAGAATCAATTGAAGATGATTTTTGGTTAGAGGCAATGAATGAGGAGCTATATCAAATTGAGAAGAATGAAACTTGGGAGTTAGTACCTAGACATAAAGATAAAAATATTATTAGTACCAAATGGGTTTTTAGGAAGAAGATGAATGAGATTGAAAAGGTCACTAGAAATAAATCTAAACTTGTGTGTAAAGGATAGGCTTAGGTAAAAGGAGTTGACTTTGAATAAACATGTGATCCTATAGCAAGGTTGGATGTCATTAGGATGTTTATTGCCTATGCAGGTTTCAAAGGATTCAAGATATACCAGATGGATGTTAAGTTAGCTTTCCTAAATGGGAACTTAGAAGAAAAGGTATACATTGAACAACCTAAGGGTTTTTTATTGACTAATAATAAGGATTATGTTCGTATATTAAATAAGGCCATTTATGGTTTAAAATAAGCCCCTAGAGCTTGGTATGCTAGACATGATAAGTACCTTTTGGACCAAGGGTTCAAAATATGAGTTGCAAATAGTAACCTATATGTCAAAATTGAAAATAATCATCAATTGATAGTTTTATTCTATGTGGATGATATTATATTTGGTGGATCTAATGAAAGTATGACCAAGGCCTCTGCATATGTGATGAACTCATAATTTGAGATGTCTATGCTTGGAGAACTATATTTCTTTCTTGGACTTCAAATTAGTCAAACTCAAAAAGATATGTTCATTTCACAATTCAAGTGTATAAAGGAGATGTTAAAAAATTTTGAAATGGAATGTTGTAAGTCTATAAATATACCTATGGTTATAGGATGTGAGTTAAGCAAGGAGGATAAATCCTCAAGGGTTAATCAGATAAAGTATAGATCCATCATTGGGAGTTTGTTGTATAATATTACATCTAGGCTAGATATCAAGAAAGTAATAGGTCTTGTAGGAAGATTACAATAAAACCCTAAGGAAATTCACCTACAAGTAGTAAAAAGGATACTTAGGTTCTCAAATGTAATTTGGAATATGGTTTATATTACCCAATGAGTAAGCAATTTGATCTAGTAGCCTATACAAATATAGATTGGGATAGGAGTCTAGATGATAAAAAAAGCACTAGTAGAGGATACTTCTTCTTAGGTAAGTGTCTAGTCTCATGGTTAAGCAAGAAATAACCTTTAGTAGCTTTATCTAATTGTGGAGTTGAGTATATTCTAGTAGCCTCATGTTGTACTCAAGTATTATGGATGAAACAAACCCTAAGAGACTACAAGGTAGACTTTGATGGACCTATTCCTATTCTCTGTGATAATACTAGTGCCATAAGTGTTTCAAAGAATCATGTCTTACATTCAAGGATCAAACATATTCCTATCAAGTATTATTTTTTTAAGAGAATAGGTGAGTGAATAAAGTATTAAGTTTGAATTTATGGCTACCAAGGATTAGATTGCAGATATCTTGACTAAGCCTCTTCCAAAGGCAAATTTTAAACATCTGAGATAGCAATTAGGTGTGATTCTTGTCCATAGCATCCACTGAGCAAGAAAAAGTTCTTAGGGGTAGTTAATGAGGAGAAGTTTTAGCACCAAGAATAAGAAAGATATGCACAAGTTGTGAGGTTAAAGGGGGAGTCATATCAATCTGTTAAGAAAAAATTATCTAAGATATGCAATATAAAAAGGGGAATTTTTCCATAATATTTTATCTAAAAATGTTATTATAGGTAATTTCTTTGTCATTAATGTCAAGAGGGAGATTGATCTGTACTAAGAAGTGATTTCCCAGGAAGAGAAGTCTCTCTTAGTAGAATCCATCAATGAGTTATTACTATCAATGACAAAAGGGTATATATTTGGGAATCTGTTATAATTTATGCATGTAGATTGCCATTGATGTCATTCTATGTTATATTTGTTGTTTGTAATGTTGAGTTCTTGAAGCCTTAATTGAGGAACCTAGTGAAATAGCATAGGCCTAGTAGTATGATGAGATAAGATATAAGAGACATATGTGATCAAGATTGGTAGTATGATAGCATGTTATGATTTTTTATGATATGGGTATGAATTTTTTAGAATAGTACAAGAGGTTTCAAGGCATGATCATAGTCTAAGTATGACTAGCAGTATAAGGCCTAGCATGCAAAGTGACCTATAGTGACCTAATGAAGCATCAAGATCATTTATAAAGGTATGAGAGATATTTTAAAAATTTAAAAAGGTATGAGGGGTCATTTAAGTGTGTTTATGAATTTTTAATTCAATACCTAAAGGAGAAATGATGAAAATATATGGTAAGGTTGATTGTGTGCATAAAATGGGGTGTTACAGACTTGAGAAGAATTTTGTCATGATCATTGGCATGTGAAACCTTTATATGATATCCTAATCACTTCATGGTAGTCGGGGAAGATACCTATATTTAATTTTTTGTCATTGGTTTTGGGATTGAGGGGCAATCCTTTATGAATGATTGTTAAGAAGGTAAGGTAGTCAAAACCCTTGTAAAACCCTAACAAAGACTTGATAGGAAATATCTAATGAATTATGGGTTAGAATGGTTGATTTGACCTATTTTGAAATTTTTAACATGTAAAATACTCTTAAATTTTTCCTAGGATTGTTTTTATTTGACTTGACAATGAGTAGAAGCTACATAAAAACCCTTGTTTTCAAGGTTTTTGATGCTACATTCAAGTTTGACCAAGTTAAAGCATGAAATTGGATGGAGGATGATGTGAAATACTTATATTTTATTCCCATGAAATTTTCTAAGTAGGTTTTTGACCAAAAATTTTCTAAACTAGTCATGGAAGTTAGCCTATCGCTAAACTAGCCTAATGAGCATAACCATGAGAAAACTAGGCAAAAATGAGAATGAGATTCAATTTCAAAGGAATAGGGATGGATCATAATGCATGGGGTTATTATTAAATAAATTTCCATCATATCACCTTGTTATATAAGTTTTGATTATTCCTACACCTATCTAAATATTTGTCATCAAACTGGTTTGTCTAACATAGTGAAGTTTGTGTAAAGTGACATAGTGAGATTGGTCTAGAAGACCAATATTGATATATGACCATGTAATATATATTTCCAGATATAATATAAGTATTATAAAGGTTCACATAAATAAATTTAAATATCACATAAGTATTCCCATAGGTGTTTTATAAGTTGATTTTCTTGACTGTGTTTTTGGTCCTATAGGCAACTTTGTGTGTGTGTGTGAAAAGCATGTTCTTGAGTCATTTTAAGTTGAATTATATAAATATATTTAAGATGTTTTATAAGACTAATAGGTTTATTTTAATGTATTTTTATTCACTAGAATTCCATGTTCAAGCTTGGAGAGTCAAAGGTTTTTTACTGTGTGTTGACAGTGTGTGATGTTTTCTGAGTAAGCCTTTTGTAAAAGTATTTCTGAGGCCTTTTGGCCTATGTGGTGAAGAGAAAAGATTTTTATGAAGTTTTTTAAGTCTTTATATCATATTTATATTATTTTATGAATATTTTATTTGGTAAATTTATGTACATGGCTTAAATTTTCAAGATAGACTTACAGGTAGTGAGAAGGCCTATTGGCGAGGTGACCTAATTGGTAGGTCCAAGTCGTGAAATGGGACAAATGAAACTAGGGACCCAAGGTGAAATTATCATGGTTATATTTTAGGAATGTATTAATTTTTACATCTATTGGTTGTGTTGGTAAAAGTGTTGACATTTATGTCAAAGGTAATGATAAAGTGGTGATGTCATTTATGAAGGATGATATCATGAAGTGACGAGAAGGATTTGAGCATGGAATATCTATTCTAGTGCAAGGATTATGATGACTCTAGGAGGTGAGTCTATATAAGCATTTTATTTATGTGAAAATTTATTAAATCTTGAGAGCATGGAATGAGTGCATATGACATGTTAATGATGATTTGAGATCAATAGAAGAAGGTTCCAAGTGCTTTCAATGTCCAAGTTTGACTAATGGTTCTAGACCTAATATGTATAATGACCTAGTAAGGTCCAAATGAAGGTTAAAAGTGAGTTTTAAATATGGTATATCACATGTAATCATTTAATGATTTTTTACTAGGTGGGTCAAAGGTTTTGACCAAGTTTCAGGTCCTGAGGAAAAAGACAAAGTAAGAAACAACATTGAAAGGTCTCTTATGTATGCAAAGTGAAGGTTTCCAAGCCCGAGAAGGAATTTGAGATACTAATTGGCATGTGTATAGTTTTCATGGTGACTTTTTCCATTTTGAGTAGTTTTGGAAGGGTCCTGAGAATCTTCATAAGCATTTTTCATAGAAACCAAGCCCTCATCTATATGAATAAATGTTAAGAAGGTAAGGAGGTTTTTGTGCTTGCAAACCCTCATGGTGGAGCGATTCAAAAGATGTATATATTTTTATTCCATAATGTATTTTTTATCCAAATTTTATTATTATATTTTGTATAGTACTCCTCCATGAACCTCTAGGTGGTAGTGATGTCTTAGGACAGTGAGCAAAAGTTACAAAAAAGTGATTGTTTCTAAATATTTTGTTGTTACATGTAGGATTGACCAATTAAATGCATATAAATCATTTAAGGTTGAAGGTAAATAATTTTTATTGATATATATGGAGTTATGTTTTCAAGTTATGTTCACTTTGTTAATCATTTTGGTCAAACAAGTTATCCTATCGCTAAATCTATAAAGAGTGAAAATAGTGAAAGAAACCAAGCAGAGTGAAAAAGTGATTAGGTAAGAGTTATAGGTGACAAGGGATAGATAAAATGGTCTAGGGTATTTTTTTAATACCTATTAATTATTTTTATTTGGTTTTTAATTGTTTTTTTAGTCATATATAGGCTAAAAGATGCTCACAAAGTGACTTATCTATGTAAGTCAAGACTATAAAGGTGTGTGTTCCAGAAGTCGATCCATATGTTTCATAATTGATATTATAAATATATTTATTATTATTTTAAAGTGTGATAATTATGTATAAGTAAATTTTAAATGGATTTTTAGGTCAATAAAGTGATCTTACAGGTGTTACGGATCATGTTTACTATGACTATGTTTTTGAGCCAAGTTGACAATTCCAGGTGTGCTAAGGTAAGTGATGAGTTTGAGTAATTATGACAAGAGGTGATGTATAAAATGGAAATATTAATGTTTTTTAAGACCTAAATAAAATATAAAATCTTTATTAAATCAAAATAAATATTTTAAGTGTTTGAATCATGAAATTTAAAAGGGTTTATCTAGCTGTGTTGGCACTATGTGAGAAAGGCCTGAGAGATTGGTCTGTAATACCAATGATTAACTTTATAACAGGTTATATATCCAATTTAGAGTGATATACAGATCACATATAATCCATGGGTTTTTATTATATGTATTTTATGAACTCTTTTAGGTTTTAAACAATAAATTGTTCATAACAATGTTTTTGAAGGCTACAAGCAGTTTGAGTGGCCACTTTATAGAAGTTAGTTGGAAGTATTCTTGGCAGAGTTGAAGAATAAAATGAGTATGGATATGTTTTATAAGTCTCAAAGGTTCATAATATGTAATTTTAATTCATATATTGTCCTTATTCAATTTTGGATAGTCAAAATGCTTGACTATACTTTGAATGTGTTTGACCAAAACTAAGTGAGCCTGTTACAAAGGTGTTTTTGGATGATTGGAGCCTGAGTGAAGGAATCCAATGGACATGGAGAAGTTTTTTAATTCATGAATAATCTATTAAAAAAAAATTTCAAATTAATTTTTTGATAAAAGTTATAGTACGATTATGTTTTGTAAGATAGGCTTTCTATATTTTTAGGCCTAATGGCAAGTAGGCTAAAATGGCTTGGTTCAAGTGGTGAGTTGGAGTTCTAGGTGATATGGACCCATTTGGGAGTAATAAATGATATATTGGATACATTTTTTATGTTTTTAAAGTTTTTGGAAAGACAAAATGTGGTCAAGGAAGTTTGAATGTAACATGTGGGTGTGAAGGCCTAATTCCTTTAGGTCTCCATTAGGATTAATAGTGAAATTGGTCTTGATGGACTATGATCAACCTATGGAGAGGTTATCTCATTCATGTAATGTGTAATAATAAATATTTCAAGGTTAAAAAAAGTGTGTTAAATATATTTTCCTGCCAATATGGGTTAGATGAAGTGTGTGGTATAAAGGCAAGGCCTATTAGGCCTATTTGGACTAGTTGTGTTAGTGGGGACTTAAGCAAAGGAAAGAGATAAATCAAGAAGTAGACGGTAGGTCATTTAGTACCATAAAAATGTGAATAATATTATTCATTCTTATCTGATCAATTTTATTCAGGTGGACACACAGGTCATTGGACCTAATGAGCTTAGAAGAGGTATATTGAGCTAGTGAACCCTAGAGGTTGTTTGAGTGAGAGTCAAGGGGAAAGAGTGCAGAAAAAGGAGGTCATAATAAGTTGAATATTTATAAATAGGTGTTAAATATTATCAAATATTAAATTTAAATTATTATTTTCTTGGTTTCTTAGGGTTTTGGATCCTCCTTGCAAGTTAGAGCTTGTAGAGGACTAGTTAGGTTGGTGCTCAACTAGGTAGGGGTTGGTGTTCCTTGTGAAGTGGGTGATTCACTAAATTTTTAATAGTTTAATTATAGTATAGTATTCCATATGTATGGTTTAGTTTTTTTTATCCCACAATAAGGTTTCCCACATAATCTCTTATGTTATATTTTGATGTATTTGTGTGATTGTTTGCTTATGTATTGATCTCTTATGTATGCTTCATGGAATGGTGTTTGGATTTAAATATGAATTTTTGTGAAACTAATTCATACCCCTGCCATAGTAGTAGATAATTATAAAAATTTTTATCATATAAGGTCCTTTGGAGGAAATTTAACAAGTTAAAGATGATCCTAAGTATCTTGAAGTGTAATGAGGACAAAGTTCATCTTGTTTGCAATGATGGATAAGTTTTTGATGATCATAGTTAAGGTCTTCATAGAGGTATAATTGATGGTATTATAAAGGTTTAAAATTAAATATTATGTTGAATCTAAGTCTAATATCAAACCTATGTTTATAGACAAAAGGAAACTAAAGACATATTTAAAGATAGTCTTATTTGTATTAGGTCTTCCATGAGACCTAATAAGGGTATGAGAGCTAATAGAGATTTCTAAGTAATATAAAATGGTTTGTGGATACCTATGCATATAGAAGACTCATATAAAATGGAAAAAATTACATGACAATGTCTGGTTCGTTAAGAGATATCTGAAAGTGTGCATTTGTGTAAGAAAATCTCCATGAAAGTTGATTATGTCTGAATGTCTTCTGACTGACAGACTAGTGTGACTTGATAGGTTGAATGGTGACTTTAGACTCTAAATGTGACTAATAAAAGTGTATGAAAATGTTTTCAAGATAATATTTCACCTATATATGATTTGATATTAATTATATTGATCTCAAATTTGAAGCACTAGCTCAAGAGGTGAAAGGCAATGATTTGAGGGTTTCAAGATGTGTTATGAATACAAACCCTAAGGTATGCTCTAATAAGGAAAATGAGTTCATTCATGTTATTTAGAGATATTTTAGTTTTGTATGTCTTTATATCAAGGTATATTTTATTAGTATCCATTCTTATAATGCATATGTGAGCTTAATATGATGTGTAAGAAACAAAATTTAGAACAGTGGAATGGGTGAGTTGAAGAATGGTCTATGAGACTATTGACAGTCTTGTTAAAGTTTTTATCCTTGAGTTTTAAGTAATATAGATGTTAAAAGTGTAATTTTATCGAGATATATGTGTCTTCAAAGTGAGAATCAAATTTATATATGTGATGTTTTCCTGTAGCATATCAAGATGCTAGTGATTTGAATGAATAAAGTTGCTATGGTGTTCATTAAAGTTGTATCATGAGTTGAAATATTCTACAGATGTCATGATGACATCATAAGGTTATAATAGTGCAAGATGTAAATTTGTGTATGCCATGAATATAATAATGGTCTGTAATTGATCTTATATGTTCTTAAATTAATCATTTGTCATGTAGCATCATAAGTTTCTTATGATCTTGAATAGAAGTGTTTAGAGGGTATTGATTGTGTATAGACAATGTTTGAAGAGTTGTTACTTGAAGAGTTATATGAGAATATTTGGTGTCCTTTGTGGATATAGATGACCTTTAGGTCATACATGATCAATGTATATGTTATTTGGTTCCTATTTTCACATCATAAGTAAATTTTGACTGTGAGTATGCAGAATATTATTTCTGTGGTCATATTAAAGAGTATCTTGAAGGTTGTAGTGTTCTAGATGCATTAAGATGACTTCATAAGGTCATAGAGGAATGTGATGGAATAATCTAAGGTTATTATTTGTTTTGAGTTTCTTGATAAGATTCTGAGAATGCCTATTATAGATAATGTTGTTTCAAAATTTGTCTTTGAGTATGTGCCTTGTAAATGAGATGTTTCAGAAAGGGAGAATGATCTAAGGATCATTAAATGCTTGTTGATGCTATGAGGAGTTAATTTACCATGTTTTTAAGTTGTTAAAATTTTCTTGATGTGTTCTAATTGATCCAAGAGGATGGAGGTAAGTAAGAAGGAGTACATCCGTGTTGATTAGGTATCCATGAGACCTATTGGTAACATGAGGGATAATGGTTCCTTCATAATGATAGTAAATGATTTAAATTTGTATAAAGTATGGATGATGCTTATATAGGTTTGAAATAAAGTATTTGACATGGTTTGGTACTTTGGTGAGGGTTGTATGGGCCATTAAGTCTCATTGTTGGTCTTTTAAAGAGACTTGTTGAAGATGATTTTTTTAGGTGGAGTATGGAGTTAGGGGGAGCTAATTAAAATAGTTTGATAATATTGAAGAGATATATATGATGTGAGGAGGATCATATGTAATATGTTTGATTTTCAATCTTAAGTCATGATGGAGAAGTCTGCTACAGATGTAATCTCAAGAGACAAGTCATAAAAGTTGATATGATGACTTGATCAGACCTAGTCTTGATTATAAAAATGTATTGAATCTTTAATTATGGACACCAGGGGATATTGTGAGATCTATAAGTAAACAATTCCAAGGATTAGGTAAGCAAGAGTGAGTGAGAATCTAAAGACAAGTTGCCCAGTAAAAGAACAAGAAGATATAGGTTTAGTACATGAAGAAGATGATCAAGATGTGTATATCAAAGGGGTAGTAATTGTTCAAACATGTGCATGAAAAGTAGGTGACTATCTTGAGAACCTAAATTATATTTGAATACATGCATAATGTTATGGGGTGCTTAGTTGTTGTTTAGTCCACTTTATCATTAATGATAAAGGGGGAGAAGGAGAAAAGGAGGTTGTCATCAATGATAAAGCATGATGATTGTTGGAAAAAATGTTGTCATTAATGTTAAATATAATGAAAAAATGGTGATGTCATTGATTAAGGATGATATCATGAAGTGACTAGAAGGCTTTGAGTATGGAATGTCAAATATGGTGCAGGTAGGAGCGTGATGGCTCTAGGAGATAAGTCTATAGAAGAATGTGATATAGAGGAAATATTGAGAACATGGAATAAGTTCATATGACATGTTAATTATGATTTGATATAAATACAAGAAGGTTCCAAGTTCTTTCAATATCCAAGTTTGACTAATGGTTATAGACCTAATATGCATAGAGACATAGTAAGGTCCAAATGAAGGATCAAAGTGAGTTTTCAATATTGTAGAGCACATGTAAGAATTGAATGATTTGACTATGTGTGTTAAAGTTTTTGACCAATTTTTAGGTCCTGAGGAAGAAGATAAATCAAGAAACAATGTTTAAAGGTCTCTTATGTATGCAAAGTGAAGGTTTTTAAGCTTGAGAAGGAAATTGAGATGCTCATTAGCACATGTGAGTTTTCATGGTGACCTGAGCCATTTGGATTAGTTTGGGAAAGGTCATAAAAATCTTTTAGAATCATTTTTCAAAGAAACCAAGCCCTCAACTTTATTAATAAATGTTAAGAAGGTAAGGAGGTTTTTGTGATTCAAACCCTCATAGTGGAGAGATTTGAAAGATTGGAATGGTTTTGGCCTAAAATGGATTTTCAAGTCAATTTTGATGATTTAATGTTGTATATTACTCCTCCAATCACCTCCAAGTAGTATTCATGTGTTATGGCAGTGAGTAAAAAGTACATAAAAGTGATTGTTTCTAAAGATTTTGTTAGTACAGGTAGGGTTAACCAAGTAAATGCATATAAATAATTGTAGGTTGAAGGTCAAGAATTTTTCTTGATACTTATGGATTTATTTTGTAAATTTATGTTCACTATGTCAATATTTTTTGTCAAACAAGTTATCATATTGCTAAATCTACAAAGAGTGAAAATAGTGAAAGAAACTAGGTAGAGAGAAAAAGTGATTAGGGAAGAGTTTCAGGTGACTAGGGATGGATAAAATGGTTTGGGGTTTTTTTTAATACATATTATTCATTTTCCCTTGTTTTTTAATTGTTTTTGGTGCTCATACACAAGCTAAAAGATGCTCACAAAGTGACTTATCTGTGTAAGTCAAGACTGTGAAGGTGTGTGTTAGAGAAGTTGATCCATATGTTTCAAAATTGATATTATACATCTATGTATTAGTATTGTTAAGTGTTATAAGTATTTTTAAGTACATTTTTAATGGATTTTTAGGTCAATAAAGTGATCCTACAAGTTTTAGGGATCATGTTCACTATCACTATGTTTTTGAGCCAAGTTAACAGTTCCAAGTGTGCTAAGGTAAGTGATGAGTTTGAGTCATTATGATAAGAATTGATGTATAAAATGGAAATATTGATGTTTTTGGAAACATAAATTAACTATACAAGCTTTATGAAGGAAAAATAAACAAGTTAAGAGTTTGAATAATGAAAGCCAAAAGGGCTTATCTAGTTGTGTTGGTATTGTGTGAGAAAGGCCTAAGAGATTGGTCTATAAAACCAATGAGTAACATTAGAACATGTGATATATCCACTTTATATTGATTTATATATCACATAGAATCCATGGGTTATATTATATGTTTTGGATGCACTCTTATAGGTGTTAAGCAAGAAATTGTTCATAATAGTGTTCTTGAAGGCTAAAGGCAGTTTGAGTGACCACTTTGTAGAAGTGAGTTGGAAGTTTTCTTGGTAGAGTTGAAGAATATAATGAGTATATAGATGTTGTATAAGTATAAAAGGTTCATAATAAGGCATTATAAGTCATATATTATCCTTATTCAAGTTTGGAGAGTCAAGATGCTTGACTTTACTTTGACTATGTTTGACCAGAACTGAGTGAGCCTATTATAGAGGTGTTTTTGGATGATTGGATACATTTTTGACGTGTTTAAAGTTTTTTTAAATATAAAAGGTGGTTAATGAATTCTGATTGTAATGTGTGGGTGTGAAGGCCTAATTCTTTTAGGTTTCCATTAGGCCTAATAGTGAAATTGGTCTCTATAGACTATAACCAACATATGAAGAGGTTGTCTCATTAATGTAACATGTATGAGGACATATTTAAAGGTTAAAACAAGTGTGTTAAAGATCTTGGCCAAAAAATATGGGTTAAATGAAGTGTGTCGTATAAAGGCAAAGCCTAATAGGCCTATTTGGACTAGTTGTGTTAGTGTGGGATTAAGCAAAGGAAAGAGCTCAATCAAGGAGTAGAGGTAGGTCATTGAATACCATCAGAGGGTGAAAAATATCAGCCATATATATCTGATCAATTTGATGCAGGTGGACACATAGGTCATTAGACCTAATGAGCTTAGAAGAGGCATATTGAGAGAGTGAGCCCTAAAGGCTATTTGAGTGAGAGTGAAAGGGAAAGAATGTAGATAAAGGTGGTCATCATTAGTTGAAGACTCAAAAATAGGTGTTAAATATGATTATATATTCAAGGTAATTGATTTGGTGCTTGGTTTCCTAGGGGGTGGAACCTCCTTATAATTTGGAGCTTACAGAAGACTAATTCAGTTGGTTCTCAACTAGGTAGGGGTTGGTGCTCCTTGTGAAGTGGGTGATTCACTAAATTTTGAATATTTTAATTATAGTAAAGTATTCCATGTGCATTTTTAAGTGGTTTTTATTCCCTAAGAGTATTTCTGACATAATCTCTTGTGTTACCTTGAGATGTATTTGTGTGATTATTTGTTTATGCATTGATCTCTTATGTATGATTCATGGAATGGTGTTTGGAATTGAATATGAATTTTTGTGAAACTAATTCACCCCTCCTTCTCAATAGATACTTCTAAAAATTTAAAGCAATAAGTTTTTCTAAAGGTGAGAATGGTAACGCATGCATAAGACAGACCTAATTGCATTAGGTCTCCATTAAGCCTAATGGTGGATTTGGTCCTTATGAACTATGACCAACTTTTGTATTGTTTGTTTATATTATGAAACATGTGTAGTGATCTATTTAAATAATAATACAAGTATGGTTATGTCCTTATCCAACCAAGATAGGTATGATAAAGAATCAAGTATAAAGTCAAGGCCTATTAAGCCTATTTTGATTAGTTAGAGAATTGAGAAATTGAATGAAGGATATAGTGTTTTGGAGAATAGTTTAAGAGATTTAAGATCATTATAAAGATGAGTTAAAATTTACATGAGTATCTAACTATTTTTCTATAGGTTTTTATCAATGTCATTTGACCTAATTCTACTAAAAAGAGAGCTATTTGAGCAGAAAGCCTAAGAGGCTATTTGAGTGAGATTGAAGGGTAAAGAGTGTAAAATAAGGTTGTAATATATATTTGATTATTAATAGGTGTTATAAGGTTTTAAAATATCATAGGTTACTTAGTTGGTGCTAAGATACCTAGGGGGTTGGAGCCTCCTTGCAAGATAGAGCTTGCAGAAGACTAGTTGAGTGGGTGCTTAACTAGGTAGGGGTTAGAGCTTCTTGTGAAGTTAATGTTTCACTAAAATTTGAATCTTTACATTATAATACTATATTATATGTGTATTTTTTAATTTTTTTTATCCCCCAATAGGGTTTCCCACATATCTTTTGTGTTCTCTCATGATATGTTTGTATAGTTGCTTTGTTTATGCATTGATATTTTATATGAATGAATGCTTCATGAAATTGAATAGATATTGTTAAGAAACTGATTCACACCCTCCCTTATTAGTAGCTAATTCCAATATTTGGTATCATATTTTAGACCATTGATCAGACCTAACATTCTAAGGGAGATATTTGGAACACATATATGTATCTTAACAATGTAAGTACTTTTTATGATTGTAATGAGAACATACCCATAGTGAAATAGTTTATAAATTTTGTTAAAAAATGGAAGGATCATGTGGAATAATTAATTTAGTTTAGAATGAAAATAAAATATTTAGATGCACAAGTTGAGAAAGATGCTATCAAGATAAGGACTTATCAAAAGTATGAAGAAAGTACTGGAAAGCTTAATAGCATCTTAGATAGTCAAATATATTTTTATGACATGAGAGGTATTGGATTAAAATAAGATCAAAAGGAGTTAAATAAATTTTAGGGTCCAATAGACATTAATTAGTCAAGGAGTAATGAAATTTTTAGAATCAAGACCTATGCAGAAGCTACCAAACTTGAACTTAATCATCATCAATTCAAGAAGGTCCTTACTCCATCAAGTGACATCAAAGGTAATAATGTATCATCTTATGTTCATCAAAGGATAAATAAGGTCAATAAATCATAGTTTTTGGACTCCTCCATTGGTCATTATTTCTTTTGTGGTAGATTTGGACATAAATTTTTTAACTATAGATGGAAAAGTAGAATTCTTTGTTACAGTTACAACCAAAGAGGACACATTGAAAGTGAATGTAAGATAAAGTATGTCAGGAAAATAAGTCATGTTGAGAGGTTATGGAGTCATGACACTAAATAATGGATCAAGAAAGTAGATCTTATAGAAAATAAATAGAAAAATATAGGAGAAGAGTCTATAATAGCCCAAATTTCTTTCCACACTAAAAATGAAGATTTGAAATGGTATATAGATAGTGGTTATTCAAGTCACATGATAAGAGATAAAATCAAGTTCATCACTTTAAATAAAAATTCCATTGGTTCAGTAAGGTTTGGGGATAACATATTTGCTAACATAATTGGGAAAAGTTCTTTCAGATTGGACAATGGAAAGACCAAAATATAAAATGTGTTATATGTAGATGTATTAAAACACAACTTTTTGAGTGTGAGCTAAATGTTCACCCAAGAACATACTCTAACATTTCATGAAGATGGATGTGAGATTAGAAGATCAAAATCAAGAAAATTGATTGCAAAATCTAGGAGAACTGAGAACAATCTCTATATACTAAATGAAATCACAAAATAAAAATGCTTCATGATCAAGGTGGATGATATTTGGTTGTGGCATGGGAGGTTAGGTCATATGAACTTTGACAATTTTGTCAAGATCAGCTCCAAGGGATCTATGAAGAATATTCCCAACATCTCTATACATGTAGATGCTCTTTGTAAGGCATGTCAACATGGTAAGTATACTAAGATAAGATTTAAATATAAATAATATTTCACTACTAGACCTTTAGAACTAATCCATACTGATCTATGTAGACCTAAAAGGATTCAAATTATTCAAGGAGATAGCTACTTCTTGTTGCTTATAGATGATTTCATAGGAATGACTTAGTTGACATTATTAAAGGAGAAGTTAAAAGCTCTAGGCAAGTTCAAGACCTTAAAGATTTGGTTGAAAATTAAATTAATGTAAAGATAAAGTGTCTTAGGTATGATAAAGGAGGAGATTTTTGGTCAAATGAATTTGATGAATTTTGTGAGGTTAATGGAATGAGAAGATAATTCTCGGCTGCTAGAACACCTCAATAGAATGAGGTGGTTGAGAGAAATAATATAAAAGTCTAAGAGATGGCAAGGACAATGCTAAATGAGTCTAAGATATCATATGGTTATTGGAGATAAGTTATTAGTACTACAGTTTACACCTTGACCAGAGGTCAAATAAGGATCAATGGTGACAAGATTTAGTATAAATTATGGAATGGTAGACCTACCAATGTTAAACATTTCAAAGTTTTTGGGAGTGTTATATTAATAGAGATGATGAGGATTTAGGCAAATTTGACTCAAAATATGATGAAGGTTTCTTCTTAGGATATTAATCTATAAGTGTTTCCTATAGATGTTATAACAAAAGGTTATAAAAAATAGTGGAAATCACAATGTGAAGGTTGATAAGACAGAGAATCCACATACTCAGTTAAAGAATGATGAAATTGAAATAGATATATATGAGGATGAAAAAGAGAGTGAGGAAAGAAAGGACTCAAGAGGTCCTTCTAGGCAAATTCAAAAGGATCATCTTGAATCTCAGATCATTGGAAACAAAAGTGTAGGTATACAAACAAGGAGAAGAATGGTGAGTGATGTTAATCAATAAAATACTACCTTAATTTAAAAAATTGAACCTAAAAACTTTTTAAAATCAAGTAAAGATGAGTTTTGGTTAGAGGCAATGAATGAGGAGCTAAATCAAATTGAGAATAATGAAACTTGGTAGTTAGTACCTAGACCTAAAGACTAGAACATCATTGGTACCAAATGGGCTTCAAGAATAATTTGAATGAGATTGGAGAGTTCACTAGAAATAAAGCTAGACTTGTGTGCAAAGGATATGCTCAGGTATAAGGAATAGAATTTGAAGAAATCTTTGCTCTTGTAGCATGTTTTGAGTCCATTAGGATGTTTATTTCCTATGTAGGTTTCAAAAGATTCAAGATATACCAGATGGATTTTAAGTCAACATTTCTAAATAAGAATTTAGAATAAGAGGTATATATTGAAAAACTTGAGGGTTTCTTATTGACTGATAATAAATATTATGTTTTTATATTGAATAAGTCCCTTTATGGTTTAAAATAACCCCATAGAGCTTGGTATGCTAGACTTGATAAGTACCTTTAGGACTAAGGGTTCAAAAGAGGAGTTGTAGATAGCAACTTGTATGTCAAAACTGAAAATGATAATCAATTGATAGTTGTAGTCTATATGGATGATATTATATTTGATAGATATAATGAAAATATGACCAAGGCCTTTGTATAGGTTATGAAGTTCTTGATAAGTACCTTTAGGACTAAGGGTTCAAAAGAGGAGTTGTAGATAGCAACTTGTATGTCAAAACTGAAAATGATAATCAATTGATAGTTGTAGTCTATATGGATGATATTATATTTGATAGATCTAATGAAAATATGACCAAGGCCTTTGTATAGGTTATGAAGTAAAAATTTGAGATGTATATTCTAGGAGAGTTGTCCTTTCTTGGACTTTAAATTATTCAAATTGAAAAAGATATGTTCAATTCATAATCCAAGAATATAAAAGAGATGTTGAAGAAGTTTGAAATAGAATATTGTAAGGTTGTAAGTACACCTATGGTTACAACATGCAAGATAAGAAATGAGTATGAATCCTCAAGGGTTAATTAGACAAATTATAGATCCATGATTGGGAGTTTATTACATATTATTGCGTCTAAACTAGATATCATGCAAGAAGTAGGTCTTGTAGGAAGATTCCAATCAGACTCTAAGGAAATCCACCTACAATAAGTAAAAAGTATACTTAGATATTTTAAAGGGACTTTGGAATATGGTTTATGGTAACAAAGGAGTAAGGAGTTTGATCTAGTAGCCTATACAGTTGTAGATTGGGTTGGGAGTCGAGATAACTAAAAAACACTAGTGAAGGAGCTAATCTCTAATCTCATAGTTAAGCAAAAAATAACCTTTAGTAGCTTTATCTACTTATGAATCTAAGTATGTTGTAGTAGCCTCATTTTTTACTCAAGTATTGTGGTTAAAACAAACCTTGAGAGACTATAAGGTAGAGTTTGATGGCCGTAGTCCTATTATCTATGATAATACTAGTACCATAAGTGTCTCAAAAAATTATATCTTACATTCAAGGACCAAACATATTCCTATCAAGTATCATTTCTTAATAGAGCAGGTGAGTGAACAAAGCATTAAGCTTGAATTTGTGTCTACCAAGGATTAGATTATATATATCTTGACTAAGCCTCTTCCAAAGTCTAATTTTGAATATTTGAGATAGGAATTAGGCGTGATTCATGTTCCTAGCATCCACTAAGCAAGACAAAGTGCTTAGGGGGAGATAATGAGGAGATGTTTTAGCCCTAATAATAAGAAAGATGTGAATAATATTACTAGTTGAGTGGGTGTTTAACTAAGTATGGGTTGGAACTCCTTGTAAAGTTAATGCTTCACTAAACTTTGGATCTTGACATTATAGAATTGTAGTCCATGTATGGTTAAGTGGGTTTTATCTCTCAATAAGGTTTTTCACATATATTTTGTTTTCTCTCATGATATGCTTGTATAGTTACTTTGTTTATGCATTGATATTTTATATGAGTGAATTCATCATAAAATTGAATAGATATTGTTAAGCAATTAATTCACCCCTCCCTCTTCATATCTACTTCCAATTAAAAAAATATATCTGATAGAATTGATAAACCAATATATAGGATCTAGATATGAATTTGATTATCAAAGCATATAAATGAATATTGAATAATTAACACATATCACAAATATTTATCATAAGAAAACCTTAAAGAGGTAAAAAAACCACCAATATGATATTCATATATTTGAAAAACTTAGCACCCCAATACAAAGCCTTTCCTTCTCATTTATTCATAGAATGGCCTTCACAAAACTCATAGGTTGAATATGATCAAATAATTTCATATTCAAATGTGTTTTCATAATAGGATAAAAACATATTTATGTTGAGATATCAAGTGAGGTGATCGTTTTAAAAATAATATGTCCATCCATCTTGATAGAAACCACTTAATTAAAATTTGGTAAATATTAAACAACTATAATATGATTATTTATTTACTTATGCTTCTACCTCGAGTTAATAAATAATATATTATTTATTATTTAATAATTACCAAGGTTAAGGGATATATGGGCCCACTTAGGATTAATTTTTTTAATACTCTCCTTTAATGTTAAGTGGAGATAAATGTCATAGTCACCTTTTTTTGTTTTAAGAATTATATTATAAATATAAATGAAGGATTTAAAAACCTTCATCATGTTAAACATCACTTTTTGAAACAAAATGAATTATAATCCATAAACTACTCAAAATTAATTTTAGGCTAGCATGATCATGAGACTACATCTCACATTTTTCTATGAATTATCACTAAGCATTTTTGGAGACTTTTATAACATAAGGAGCTCCATTACAAAGTATGATTTTAATGTATTGGGATACAAAAGTAAAACTTTCACATGAAGTTTACTTAAATAACATAACTTTCACATAAAGTTTACAATGTTTTACAATGAGAAGAAGTATAGAGAAGAACACATGGCCATTAAGAACTAGCATTATCATGCACACTTCTCCTTAATGAAAACTTTGAGAGGCCCAACATTTCATGAAATTGACAAAATATGATAGCACCAAGTAGTTTTGTGAAGATTTTTTCTACTTATTCATCCATAGGATAGAATTGCATATCAATATCATCATTGATGACTTTCTCTCAAATAAAATGAACATGAACTTTAATATATTTATTTCTTTGGTGTTGTACTGGATTTTTCGTTAGATCTATACAACTTTGGTTATCACAATGAATAATGGTATTATGAGAAATATCCAAATGAAATACTCTCAACAATCTTCATAGCCACATGGTTTATTTGGCAACTTCCATAGCACTTATGTACTCTATTTTAGTAGAAGAGATAGAGACAATAGATTGCTTATTGTTGCTCTAAGTGATAGAAACTACACCAAACTTAAACATATATCTATAAGTATATTTTAAATTTATAGTATCACCAGTATGATCAACATCACGATAACCATATACTTTAACATTATTAATGGAAAAATAAAATAAATCAAAATTAATTATTCTTTTGATATAATGAAGAATTTTTTTAACTAATTTTCAATGATCCAAATATAGATCCTTCATAAATATAGAAGCAATGTCAATAGCATATGAAATATATGGCCTAGTAATGATTAGATAAATATAACTACCAATAAATTATTTATATAAAGTAAGGTTAGATTTTTCACATGTAAGCTTTGGATCAAGTTTAAAACTAACTTCAATAGGAGTAGAAGAATATTTACAATCACGCATATTAAACTTAAAAAAAGGTTATGAGCATACTGAGATTGTAATAAAATAATAAAATATTTTATCCTGAAACATAATCATTCTTAAAAAATGATGTAGAATACGTAAATCAATCATTTCAAATATTTGACTTAGTTTATCCTTATATTTATGAATTAAACTAGGTATATCGCTAGTAATCAATAAATTATCAACATATAATACAATTATAATTAAATGACTATATGTAACCTTAACAAAGAGATCATTATCAGAGTAGCAATTAGAGAAACTTAATTCTTTGAAAAAATAAGTAATTTTAGAATACCAAGTTCGAGGAACTTATTTTAAACCATGCAAAGATTTATTTAGCTTACATACATAATGTTCTCTATTATGATAAATAAAAATTTTAAGTTGAGTTATATAGATTTTATCTTCTAAATCACCATTTAGAAATATATTCTTGACATTTATTTGATAGATAACCCAACCATTCTAGACTGCAAGAGCAATAAGAAGTCTAACAATACTTATTTTTGCTACAAGAGCAAAGGTTTTAACATAGTCAATCCTAGGTTTTTGAGTAAATTTTTGAGTAACTAATCTAGCTTTAAATTTATCAATTTTATCAATTGAATTATATTTTATTTTATAAGGTTGTCTACAACTGACAATATGCTTTTTAAGAGGAGGGACAATATCTCAAGTCTGATTTTTAATTAAGGTATTATATTCAGTTTGCACAACAACAATATATGTATCATCTTGAGTGGCTTCCTTAAATTATTAGAGTTCACATTCATACATAGTCATTAATACATGATAATAATGTTGACTTCAAGATAATTTATTAAGGTTATCAATATTAAAATATTGAATTAGGGATTATGCCCATTTATGTCTTTTAGATTGAACATGAAACTTAGGAGGTTCTTTAAATTTTAAGTTATCCAAATATTGATCAAATTCCTCAAGAGCATCTATTTCATCACAAAGATAAATATGAGAGTTAGGTTCATCAATATAATAACACTGAAGAGGTTCTATAGAGTGCTCATTAAAAAAATCAAGAATAAAAACATCCCTATTCTCAATGATCTAACATTTATAAGGATCATACACTCTTAGACCATTTGTCATACCTCCATAACCTATAAAAATACAATAATAGGAAGTGGGATTGATCTTCCTCCTTCTAAATTTAAGAATAGGAGGACTACTAAAGATCCTAAGATGAGCCACACTAGGTTTCATTTTAGTCCAAATTTTTAAAGGGGTGTAGAGATGAAATTTTTGGTAAGGACTCTATTTAGAATATGCATAGTAGTATTCATGGCTTCAGCATATTAAAATTTAGGAATATTTGCAAATTGTAACATTGTTCTAGCCATTTCTCTGATGTTACAATTTTTCTTTTTAACAATACTATTTTACTGAGTGGAATAGAGAGTTGTTAGTTCATTTTAAATACCACAATTAATGCACAAATAATCAAATTCTTTACTAATATATTCACCACCATTAGTAGTTATTAATCTCTTAATAGAAAAATCAAATACATTTTCAACACTAATTTCTATTTTTTTAAATTTAAACAACACATTAAATTTCTTTTTAATAAAAAAAATCAAATCATTCTATTATAATCATCAATAAAAATAATAGAATATAAAGAACCATTAATAGATACAAATTTAATAGGTCCTATAACATCACTATGAATCAATTTTAAAGGATGTGAGGAATTCGCATCATGATTCTTGTGAAATGAAATAGTATGTTGTTTACCACGTAAGCAATCCTTACAAGTTTCATGATGAGAGGGGATAGAAGAAATTCCAAAAACAAGATTATTTGCAGACATATCATGTAAACTTTTAAAATTAATAAATCTTAGTATTTCATTCCATAATTGAGATTCATTTTTACTATACAATGAAAAAATATGCAGAAAAAAGAAAAAAGATAAATAAATTATTCTTTTAAACACTTTCAACAATCAAGGAACTAGATTGATTTTTAATGGATCAACTATTTTAATAAATATTATAATAAAATTATCGTTTGTAAGTTGAGAACAAAACAAAAAATTCTTTTTAAGCTTAGGTACAAATAAAATATCATTAATAATAACATTTGAAAACTTTATTTTTCCATGTTTAATTGCCTCTAAAAATGAATTATCTCTAAAGTAAATTCTTTCAAAGATATCTCTAGAATCACAAAAAATATCAGATAAGCATATCATATGGTGTGATACATTGTTATCAAAGATCCCCTCGTTTTTATTTGAAGTAAATAAATAAACATATAAAGCAATAACATTTGAAACGTAATTATTATTCTAATTCAGGTTTTGATTTTGAAAAGAACATCTATAAGATTGTTTAAAGCCCAAGATTTGAAGCATTAACAATGAAAGCATCATAAGAAAATTTGTAAGAGTTACAAAGATGATATGTAAAGATAAAAGTAATATTATATAATATCCATAAAATATATTTTATTTATTACAAATGAGAAGCTTTGTATATATAAGCAAGGATAAATAAGAAGTAACTCAAACTAACCAATATAGAATAAATCTACAAAAAGACAAACTATGAAATAGACAAAAACTATCTATAGAACCTAGGAAACATGATAACTAACTCTAACAACCCTTTCAAGTGAATTTAAGGGATAAAATAGCTAAAAAACAAAATTACATATCCATAGTATGAGTTTTGACAATTAATCTTGATGAGGTACTCATGTACAATATATATCCATGAAATGGAAAAAATAATAAAACCTATAAGAACAAAACTCTCCCTCAAAAAAGAGAAAACAAGGAAAGGAAAGAAGAAAGGACTTCATGTGGAATCCCCCCTAATTACAACTTCCTTTATCCCATATGAAGATCAATATTATATATATTATGTGGATAGAAAGGACGTAAGGAACCATCTATATAGGTGGTGAGATAGCCCTAAAAATAAATTATTCTTCCCATTATTGTACCTTCCTCCTAAGTGATACAAATAATATGTCCCAAAAACACATCACTTGTAAAAATATTGATGATAATATGAAAGATAATACCTTAGAAGAGTCTACCAAAACCTCCATGAGTTTAGCTCATAGATTGAAGTATACAAGATCCAAATCTAAGAGTATGTTTTTTAAAGGAACCAAACACATAAATAAGTGGATCCAAAGTGGGACAAGAAACAAATGTAGTATCATGAGTATCAACAAGCTCCAAATCAGAATGTGCAATAATAATAAGTTCATTGTAAAAATCATCGTCAAAATACATATCCTCAAAAAAAATAAGAGTAGGTGATGAAATAACAAAAAAATTGGTACAATAAAAGTCACCCTCAAGAAGTCATGATGGTGTCTCATCCATGATCTCCAAAATTGATGGTGAAGGTGCCACATCCTCAAGAATCATGTCCTCTCGATCAATGAAATAAATAAGAGAAGTAAAAAATATATGAGGAATAATAGTTACCTCAAGTAAAACATAGTCAAAATATAAGTCATCATTAACAACTGAAGAAGGTTGAATAGTGAGAGGTGGAGGTAAAAATACCTCATCTAGATCACCATCAATAAGTATGTTCTCACAAAATGGAGGAATCATGATTCATGTCACTAGTAAAGAGTGAATGCTCACTATGAGAATAAGAAATAATTGACAATAGTGCCTCACCCATGCCACTTTCAAAACTCAAATTTTGAACAACATCAGTGTCATCATCAAAATATAAATCCTCGCTAATAAGAGGAGAAGGAAGTGGTACAGAAGGAGCTAGAGTGAAAGAGGGTAAAAAAAACTTAGAAGATTTAGTATCCTTATCAAATAAGGATACAATAATATCAAAAGATTTATTTGGTGATGTGGCACATGTGACATAGCACTAAAAACTATTTGAAACATGGAGTGAATCAAAAAAAAAGCCTCATCTTTCATAAATGCAATCTAGGTAAGATCTTCCTCATCTTTAAAGTGAGGAATGTCACCAAGCATAACACTTCACACACATTTCCATTGTAAGTGTATCCACATTTTAATCTTATAAATAATGTATTTGGAGTTGTTGAGGGGCTCAAATAAGTAGAAATCTATTATCAAAAAAAAGGAAAAAATCAAGAATAATAACCCTCTCAAAAATGTAAATCTCCCCATGATAATTTAACATCTCTCCACAAAATTAATGAACGCCTAAAAAAAGTGTAAGGCCCCTCCAAATTTTTCACTTTATAATTTAATGTAATTTTATGTGATAAATAAACTCAATGAATGGATAATCAAAAAATATACACTTTTGAAAAAATGGTACTCAATTTTGAGTCACAGTTCAAAAGTTATAGTCTTTACAAGTTTTTCTATCATTCAAATGGATTAAATAAATAAACATAAAACAAAATTAAATGTATTAAGGACCAAAAAATATTTCACCACTTCATGAATCTAGAAAAAAAATCTTCAAAAAATATTTCCAATAATTTCTTTGGCATAAACTAAACATAGGTTGTCAAAATAGGTGAAAGCTAGCTTAAAGAAGATTCTTTGCAAGATCTAGAAAAATTGGCTGAATTTGTCATGTTGTGATGTATCAAAATATGGTACATCTTCATTAAAATGGGTCCTACCTATTATAATCATATATAATACCTAAAATACTATCCTCTCTAAGAATTAAATCTAAAATTTCAGATTGTATGACCTTAAACTAGAAGAAAAACAATCAGTTATCTAGATGATGAAGACACATTATTATAATAATATTTAAGTTGCCAAAATAATTGTACTACCTACTCCAAAATGCTTATAGCTTATATGGTATAAAATATAAGAAATTTAGCTAACCAAAATAGATTTTATATCTAAAACATTAGATCTATACCACCTGTGGTGAAAGAAAATTGATCTAGTGGTGGTTATTCGTCAGCAAACCAATAAATAGATTTTTTAGTAGAAAGGTTGTACAACTTGATATCTGAGGATTCTAATAAATTTTATAGGTAATAAAACTCATAATTTTATTTTTATATACTTTTAGATCTATATTTTGATGCATGTATGGTCTAAAACTATCAAAAGACATGCAAAAATTACTTTAAAAGCTACAAAATAAACTTAAACATGGGTCTAAAAAAAAAAGTAGCTAATATTAAATCTTAGGATTTGCATGGTCTAATAAATAGATATAATATCCATACAAGGTACCTCCACTTTTTTAAAATGAAATTTTGATAAATGGACAAACTTTTGCAGTAACAAACTCACAAATGGATGGCTACAACACCTTTAATTATGATACCATGAAAAAAACATCAATAAGATAATTCTAAACTAAATATATAAAGCATTAATAACAAAATCATCACAAAAAGAATTGTAAGATTTGTAAAGATGATATGCAAAAAAAAAATCAATATTAAATAATATCCATAAAATAACTTCTATTTATTACAAATGAGAATCCTTACATATATAGGCAAAGACAAACAAGAAGTAAGTTAAACTAACTAATATGAAATAAATTCACAAAAGGACAAACTAATAAATAGACAAAAACTATTTATAGAACCTAGTAAATATGAGCACCAACTCTAACAGATTTTTTTACTTGTTTTGATTAAATTTCTTCCCTTTGTTATTTTTAGAAGTTTGTGTTATTTATATCTTTATTTTTATAACAGGTTTCCCTCTTATGACTAAATTTATCACACAATATGCAATTTCCATTAAACTTAAGTTTATGATTCTTATTACTAGATTTCTTATTCTCATATTTATCTTTTGTAGAATTAAGATTAGATTTATAGTTTGTAATGTTATCAAAAACATTATTTAATATAAGAAGTGTTTGAGTGGTATTCTCTTTAGAATCAAAATTTATCATAACTTGCTCTTCTTGAATCAAGAGAGTAGACAAGGTGGTAAGGTCAGGAATATCTTAGTTTGATACTTAGAATTCAAAATTGAAATAAAATTTCTAAATTTTTCATGAATAGTTAACTGAATCATAAAATAAATCAGTTGATCCTAAATCTAATTATAATTACATACATCTAATTGAGCCTTAATATATTTAATTTTAACAATAAAAATCACAACTTTCTCATCACCTTTCATAGGCGTAGTTCATAATTTAAAGATTAACTTAATAATCTTCAAGAGATGAGTGTCCTTGTGCATAGATTCAAAGAGTTTTTAAACATCACTAAGAGACTTTTGATTACCAATGTGAATAAGGAACTCATCTTTAACACTCTAAAAGATAATAGACATAGCTTCATGTTATTTCTATTGAAATGTATTCGTAAGCCTAGCGATCACATGTCCTCTAGAAGGGACTTTTTCAATCCCAATGATAACATTCCACAACTTACAAGTCATAAATTCAATTTTAACATGAATTTTTTATATATCATAATTATTTCCATTAAGTATTTGAGATTTATTTAAATAAAAATGAGATAAAGCCATAGCTTCCTTTTAAATATGACAGTAAATAAATATTTTAAACAAATTATTTCCATTTAGTATGATTTTAAACTTAATTTGATATTAAAATAAATTTAAAAGTGTAAACACACAATAATTGCTCAATTTAATGCTAAACAAAGTAAAAAATTATGAAAGATTGTGATAAAATAAGGTGTAAGAGTGTCACAAAAATATATTAATGTAAGAACAATTTTTTTAACAAAATTTTTTTTAATGAGTTTTTATACTTTGATTGAAAAATAAATTAAATCATAAGTGCAACTATACTTAATCACATAATTAAAATGTCAAATAATACAAAAATTGTTTTAGAATTACATAAAACTAAGTGTCGAAAGGTTCATACTCAGAACGACTACCTAAACACTATTATTTAAAAAGTTATAAAAATAATAATAATAATTTTCAAAACATAAAATGAATCATGTAGATGTGTATGAAAGGTTCCAAAACCTAAAGATCGACTGGTTACATGACTATATTTGATAAAACATTTACTAGGTCGAAAGTCAAAATAAGTTTAAGAGGTTAATTAGTATTTTAAATACATGAAAAGATGGCACACAAACCAAAAAGTAAAATTTAATTTAAATTAAATTGTAATTAATTTTATCCAAACAACCAAGAAGATCGAAAAGAAAATTTTTTAAGGAGTTTTGAACTTGAGATCTTCTTAGTTGTAAGTTTTAGTAAAATAAGGATCACCAACTCATGTATGAGTTTAATTAAATACCTATATGCACTAATTGATATTTATTTGATTTTTAAAATTGTGTGTGTGTGTGGGTGGCATGTAAAAACACAAATTAAATCAATTAACTTTTTTTCCTACTTTGGGATTAAAATCATTTAAAATAAAAGGTGAGGACCATGCCTTTTTGCATGAAAATAAATATAATTAAAAATTAAAATATTTTTAAAATAATTTTACAAATTATATGCAACAAAATACATACATGAAGCTTCTCATATGCTAGTATGACATACATGTGAGAGTAGAGGTGTTGCTGAAAATTGAAGGAGGCCTTCTTAGGGCCTTAAACTTTGCAAACCACCATTAATTTGCCTTCCAATGCAAAATATGCTTTAAAAAATAAATTTTGGTAATAAAATCTGATTTTTTTAGTGCACTAAGCCGTACAATGGTGCCAAGGAGGTTGAGGGAAAATATAAAATAGACTTTCAATGCCTGAAATGATGATCAAAATGAATTGATGGTTAGGAACAAGACAAATAAACTCTAAAAACTAGATACCAACAGTAAAAATTTTGTATAGATTTTTTTTAAGTTTTTTAGGCCAAAAGTGTCGTACAATGGCATCTAAGCTACTGGAAAAAATTAAGAACTATAGAATAATTTTTTTAGAGCCTCCACAAAAGCTCTAGAAGGCTTAAAATTGGTTGTTGATAAATGTATACAAAATAATAACACCAAAGACACCCTAATTTTTTTTTATTATTCCTTCTACCCTAGGTTGTACAACACAATGTAAAGCTAAAAATGAATAATAATAAATTATGTTTGACTTTCCATAGTGTCTTGAGTCCTTGCAAATCAATTACCACATCCTAGGCTCTGATTCCATGATAGAATGGATAAACCAATATATAGGATCTAGTTGATTAGCAAAACATATAAATGAATACTGAATAATTGACACAGAACATAAATATTTACTGTGGAAAAACCTCAAAGAGGGATTAAACCCACCAACGTGATATTCATATATTTGAAAAACTTTGCACCCTAATATAAAGCCTTTCCTTCTCACTTCTTCATAGAATGGCCTTCTCAAAAGTCATAGGTTGAATATATAATAAAAAAAATTATATTCGAATGTGTTTTCACAATAGGGTAGAACCTTATTTCTATTGAAATATCAAGGAAGGTGACCATTGTAAAAATAATGGGTCCATCCATCCCGATAGAAACTAATTAATTAAAATCTGGTAAATATTAAATAACTATAATATGATTATTTATTTACTCGATACTTATATCTCAAGTTAATATATAATTTATTATTTATTATTTAATAATTACTAAGGCTAAGGGACATATAAGCTAACTTAGGATTATTTTTTTAACAATATCAAGGCTTTCAAAACCACTTTGAGAATCTTGATTGTAACCCATGAGGACGTGGCTTGTAGATTATTTCCCTTCACCTTATAATATGTGGCCTATGATTGGTTTTTGAAAATCTCAAAGGGTTCCATTACATCTTGGATCCATTGTCAAGATACCTTTTTTGGCACTAGTGCATATATTTTTTATCAACATTTTACCAATATGAAGTGAAATCCTAATGAGCCAATCCAAACCTTTAATGCAAGATTTCAAAAAATATATAGCAGACTTAAAATCACTTACCAACATGAAGAGGCGTTAGCTCTCAAAATGTACAAAAAGTTCCTAAACCAGTGACTATGATTTTATCATTTAGAGTAGCCAATGTTGGTACACTACTTTTGGTTTATGTTAAAGTTATCAATATAGATAAGCAATTGAATCCTTGGTTGTAATCTTTGGCCCCACTCAATCTTGGTTTCATTTTACGTGCTTTCAATCTAATTTTGAATGTAAACTAGAATATTATAGCCCAAAACTAGACCCAAGTATACACCCCAGTGCCTTTAAACCAAGTTCTACCCAAATCAACACTTAAGTTTCTTGAATAAATATGTCCCTAACTAGAAAAACCTTAATCAATCATTAATACCAGTTAATATTTCCACAACACAAGGTACCAATTTTAATTCAATGAAAATAGAATTGGAATCAATTCAGAGAATGGTCCAAATTTTGAGTAATGAATTTCTAAGCATGCAGAAGCATATAGAGAACACTGGAGGCTAGAACACTAATCATAGCTTTGGTTTCTAGAGATACAACAAGTGTTTCAATAGGTCTAGAAATAATCAAGAACAACAAGTTCCATCCAATAGGGGACTAGAGATGAACATCATGAAAGTATCCCTTCCTAACTAATGTCATGTATATAACACTACACAACATGGTGAGTTGGATTGCATCAAGTTATGTAAATCCTTTGAAATATTTCAAATTAAGATGGACAGATAAGAGAGTTCTAAAAATTAGGTAGAACCATCTTCCTCTACTGGTTCAAGACATCCAAGCATAGCCAATGTCTTTGAGACCTATGATTTTGTACTTCTAGAAGAAGACAATAATGAACTAGAGGACAACATCGATGAGATCCATGTTTTCCAACAGTATCATCAAGCAAGAAATAATTAAAATTTGAGGAGTAAGCAACCTTTCACTACTTTTATGCCTCCAAATAATAATATTGCCACTCCTTTAAATCTTAAGGCTAACAATAATCCACTGCCTCCCAAGAAATATGAGCAAGTGTATATGGCAGAACTCCCTAATAGAGGAGGATACAATGTTGTCAAAAATATGAATAAAATCAAGGCTAATATCAATTTGTATGAGTTGGCCCAGATCATTGAACAAAGGGAGTTACTGCTTAAAGATCTAACTAGAATGACATCTGACAATTCTAAGGTGGCCCATGCCAATGTCATGATATATAAAGATAAACTTGAAGTGCCACCATTCTTGTTAATTATCTGAATGTTTGAAAAGAATATACACAACTCCTTAGTTGACTTTATAGCATCAACCAATGTGATTCCAAAAGTTGTTTGTCAGAAGTTAGCCTTGATTCCTGACAAGTCAAAGAGAGTGGTCCTTCAATTAGACAAATTTTTGGTCCTATGTGTATGAGAATTAAAAAATATACACATCCAACTAGCATCTAAACCACATGTGTAACAAACCATCAACATCTTGGTCATTGATATTTCAGAGACTTATGGTCTGTTGTTGAGTCTGATTGGTCCAAAATGTTAAATGGGTACATAACTACTGATTTTTCACACATGTAGCTACCCTAGAATGAAATACCCAACCAAATCAAAGTGGACTATGAACTGAATATGAAACATTTAATTATTGAATATAATGCCACCATGAGAAAGTGGAATTTGTATCTTTACATGCAAGTGTGTATGCTTTTACCACTAAATAAGAGCCTCGTGAGCAAGAATTTGAAGGTTCTTCTCAATTATGGACCATACATTTTGATAGAGCTCAATCAAAGTAAAGTTTTAGGATTGGCATGACCCTCAGAGATACAAAAGGTAAATATTTCTATTTACCTATAGTTTTTAGTTTTTTTTGCATCAACAATAGAGTTGAGTATGGAGCTCTAATTCTAGGCTTGTAGTGTGCATTAAAGCATAATGTCAATCAGTTACAAGTATCTGGTGACTTTGAGATGGTTTTTAACTAGATCAAAAACAAATACTAGTGCAAACTTACTTATCTAAATAAGTATAAATATTGATCTTGGGACCTGATTGATTCATTTGAAACATTTAGTATTAGATCCATTCCAAGAGAGAAAACTAAATAATTGATTTGTTAGCAGCCTCAACGGCTAATCTTGTACCACTTCAAGAGTCAAAAATGAAAAAAATCATAGTGGATTTGGTTCGATGCCCTTCTATCTTAGATAACGTGGAAAATTTCTAAGTGTTAAGGATGATCAACAAATCATGTAATTCTTGAATAATTCTAGAGTTTTTTAAGCCAAGATAATAGATGAAGGAAATGTCCAACCAATGCAGATCAAGACATGGGAGAAGATGGTGTTATAAAACTAAAACAGAATTGCATCCATTTAATCATGGTCTCTTTGGAACAAACTTTTGATTAGGATCCTTAGGCTCAAAATCAGAAACATCTCAAAGCCATGAAGTCTGATTTCATCAGAGAGAACCTAGGAACTAGTTAGCATCCCTAATTGGTGAATGTAGGTCTAAGTTACACAGAGAGTGAAAAACAAATGCTGAAGAGGTTGCATGTGGAATACAAAGATGTCATTATATGAAAATATGATGACTTGAAGTTCTGTAACCCTAGGGTGATCAGACATATCGTTCTCTTGAAGCTAGAGCATAAGCCTTTTAGGTAAAGATAGAGGACAGTAAATCCAATCTTGGAACCTCTCATACAAACTGAATTACAAAATTTATTAGATGCCAAAATTATTTTACCAATTAGGCATTCGACCTGGGTAACCAATATCATACCATTCAGAAAGAAGAACAAAGAGATCAGACTTTATGTTGATTTTAGGAACTTAAAAAGAGCTTTAGAGAAAGATAATTACCCTCTAATTTCATTGGATGAGGTAATTCAGATGGCAAGTTAGTCTTAGATGATGTCCTTCTTAGATGGATTCTCAGTCTACAATCAAGTTTTGGTTGAAGCAAAATATAGGATGAAGACTATCTTTACTACCAAGTGGGGAACTTTCACATATAAAAGGATGTCATTCAGCGTCATTAATATGGGAGTTATATTCCAAAGAGCAATGGATTTTATCTTTCAAGGAGTGGTGGGGAAGTGTATCATCATCTACATAGATGACCTTAAAATGTTTTCAAAAGAAAGAACTGATCATATAGAACATTTGTAAAAGATCTTTGATAGATGTATAAGATATGGGTTCTCTCTGAATCCAAAACAAACATCTTTGGAGTTACTAAAGGAAATATTTTTAGTCATATTATCATCAAAGATAAGATATCCATTGATCCAGAATAGGTTTAGGCCATTTATAAGTTCACCCCACCTAAAAGCAAGAAAGACCTGAAATCTTTCTTTGGCAAGATTAAATTTGTAAGGAAATATATTTCTAATTTTATAGAGATTGTCAAGCCATTGAATGTTATGTTGAAATAAGATGTTAAGATAGAGTGGACAACAAGAGTCAAGAAAACCTCCTAGGATATCAACACTGCAATTGCCTAAGCTACAATTTAGATTAGTCTAGACTTCAATAAATATTTTTATCTTTATATGTTCACTTCATAACATACTATTGTTGTAGTGCTGACATAAAAGGTGGAAGATAGTGAACATCCCATTGCCTTCATGGGCACCAATTTGAAGGATATGGAGTTGAAATACTCCATGATTGATAAACAAATATATTCCTTGATTAAAGCTATGAAAAAATTTAAGTACTATATTCTACAAAACAAAACATACACCATCATCTTAAATCTTGTTATCAAGCTGCCACTTAGTCAAAATGAGCTAGGTGAAAGGAGGGAAAAGTGGATGGCCAAACTTCAAGATTTTGACCTTGAGATTAGACCAACTAAAATGGCAAGAGGATAGGGAATCATCCAGTTGATAACTAAAATTTATTGGTGCATCCACATTGAACAGATCAACGAGGCTCGAGTAGCTAGTGGATAATGGTACTCATAGATCATCCACTACCTATTTATAGGTACATGTACTCTAGAACTAAATAGAGAGTAGAACCAAGATCTCATGCTCAAATCAGATCATTACATGATCAAAGAAGAAATTATATATAGAAATAACTATGAAGTCATTTATCTAAGATATGTTTGAAAAGAAGAATCTAAGGACATCATGGATAACTTACATAAAAATGTTGGTAGTGGGCATCCCTCAGGTAACACAATATCTCATAAGATTCTGAGGATGGGATCCTACTAGCCCATAATCTTCAAGGATGTGCATAATCATGTCAGGACCTATCATGATTACTATGTATTTGGGAAGAGAGAAGGGAATGTTTCGATACCTTTGTATCTAGTCATTGAAGGACACCCTTTTGCCCAATGGGAGCTTGATTTCATTGGGGTGATAAACCTAAATTCCTTAACAAGACATAAGTTTATCCTCATAGCTATTGACTATTGTACTAGGTCGACAAAAATTGTAACCATTAAAAATTATAGAATAATTGATGTCATCAAATTTATGGATGAAAACATATTGACCAATTTTGGCACTCCCATTTCTTTAGTTTGTGATAATGGTCCAGCTTTTTAATCTTTTGAATTTATAGAGTGGGTCTATGAAATCATGGTCAAGTTCTCATCGAACTACTACCCACAAGGAAATGGAGTGACTAAGTCCACCAATAATAATTTTATAGATTTTATAAATAAGTCTACATAAGATAAACCTGTATAATGGCACCTCTTATTGAAATATGCACTATGGCTGGATAGAACCAGACACAAGCAAGCTCTCAAGGATTCACCTTTTCTATTGATTTATGGATAAAACATGTATTTCCCATTACTCTCAAAATGATAACTTACCAATTTATACAAGAGTATATGGTAAAGGACTAAAGAGTTCAATCTAAGCTGTTTGAAATAGTCCAGTTATAAAATACAAGAACTGAAGCACTACACAACTTTAACAAATATCAAGATATTGTTAAACGATGGTTTGACAAAAGATCCAAGATCAAGGCCTTCAATATTTTAGACTTAGTGTTACTATGGGATAAAGCACATAAAAATAAGATACAACATGATAATTTTACTCTTTTATATATTGGACCTTATTAGATATCAAAAATCTTATATAACAATACCTTCTAGTTGAAAGACCTTTAAAGTAACAACCTTGTTTTTCTAGTCAATGGATAGTTTTTGCAGCACTGCTTTATGGTTGCTCTAATTGGAGATGCATCAAAGTGAACTGTAAGCAAAGATTTATAAAAGAATTAGATTAGATTTACTACTTTCTAGATTATATTTACTACTTTCTAGAATAATTTCCTTGCATTCTGTATTTTGCTTTCTGTATATTAGTGGTTATGTTTTATAGGTTAGTTTTCTAAATTACAGAATGGACTCACCAATTTCCTATGTTGAAAATGCAAAGATATGTCAAAAGCAATGGGATGATGATATATAAGGAAACATAATTTATTCTCATAAGAATTCAATTTGATAGTACAAGATTATCTAGGATCAAGGAATGTATTGTGACTGAATTAAGTTCTTCTTAGGTTGAATAAGTTTACTGGATTTCTAGGATTTACTTTGATATACTCATGTAAATTTTGGAAAGTCTCCATTTTCAATGGTTTATTACATTATTTAATGTTAAAATTTAGATGATATATAATAAACATAGAACTAGATGCACACAGACAAGGACGTATTGATAAAATAAGTTTTCTTATTCATACACCTAGTCAATGGTCATTCCTAACCTTTCTTTATATATATATATATATATATATATACACAAACTGATAGAAAACAAATTTAATTAATCTCTATTGGGGCTATGGATGTTTGGTTGGTAGCAGAGCAAGGCTTTGAGTGGAACTAGAGGTATCCCTATCGAGCTATAAAAACCTAACTGGAAGCAGAGTAACACCCAAGATTTCCCTACTATTTCATTACATATATATATATATATATATATATATATATATATATATATATTTTATATATATATATATATATATAAATCAAAATCATACAAACTGATAGAAGATAGGTAATTCAATTAATCTCTATTGGGGATATGGATGTTTGGTTGGTAGCAGAGCAAAGCTTTGAGTGGAACCAGAGGTATCCCTATCGAGCTATAGACACCTAACTGGCAACAGAGTAATACCCAAGCTTTCCTTACTATTTCATTACAAATATATATATATATATATATATATATATATATATATATATATATATATATATATATATATATCATACAAACTAATAGAAGATAGGTAATTTAATTAATCTCTATTAAGGCTATGGATGTCTGGTTGGTAGCAGAGCAAGGCTTTGAGTTGAACCATAGGTATCCCTTATGAGCTATAGACACCTGACTGGCAACAAAGTAATACCCAAGCTTTCCCTACTATTTCATTTTATATATATATATATATATATATATATATATATATATATATATATATATATATATATATAATGAAATAGTAGGGAAAGCTTGGGTATTACTCTACTGTCAATTAGGTGTCTATAGCCCCAACAGGGTCAAAATGAAACCTACAGTGTTTATCCAAGAACTTGTTAAAACTTTCATGACCAAGGGGGCATTGATTCACTAAACCAAACACACATCTAAAGAATATAAAAGGTTAGTGTGTTGCACAAGGAAGTAGGAGTTTGTTTCAAAGTTTGGTTGATTTATTCTTTCTTTGTTATAACTGAAGTTTTCTCATAATGCAATTTTGAAATTCTAGGTTCTCAAAATACTCAAGAGTATTTTTCCCTGTGAGTTATCATTTTTGTGACCTAACACACACCCCATTTTAAAATTTTCAAATAAGGGCTCAATATTGATTGAATATTTTTTAAGGTCTTCTGAAATGGAAATCTATGATATATAACTCTTAAGAATCATGAATGCAAAAGAGTTTATCTAACATTTGAAAAAATCATTTAGTTGTCTTGTTTCGAGTTAGTTGCTTAAACATAATATGTGGGTTTTTGTTATTTACAGGGTGTTCTCAAGACTAAAAAGGATAGAATCTATGCCTAAGCCATATTATATGATTTATTATTTTCCTTTAATTTCCTTTGAATACTTACATATATGGTCTTACTTATGATTTTATAGTGCTAACTAAGCTAATGTGTTTTTGCATTTAGTGGGTTGTTGTCATTTTTGTGTCTTAAATAGAATGCTTCGCACTTAGGCATTTCCTAAAATATCCCTAAGCCCATCATTGGCACATGAAAACATTTCACTCACTCAGAGAATTATGTTAAAAGGAACAAGTCATCCCGACAACCTAGTGATGACATCAAAAAATGTGAGTACAAACAATCTTAGGCAAGCAAAAGAGTGAGAATCATCCACTTGTCACCATCCTGCTAACATGAAGGGGATATCATTATTGACCCATGTATAGAATACCCCAAGAAGGCAAAGTGGTGAGATGATTCCACTTGTCATCATCCTGCTCACCTCGCCACTGTAATCTGAATTGAGGACACGAAGGCACACTCTATACCTACCAAGGATTGTGTTAGATAAATTTGTTGAGTAGGAAATTGTTGCTCAATTTATAGATAACATTGACACCAATTTGAAGAAAACAAATCAAACAACACTCCACCCCACCCCACCCCCCCCCCCATTATTGGTTAAATGAAATATGCAAGGTGGGAGCACCTATAGTTGTTGGCAAAATTAGGACTCATTATTGGTTCAAGTAGGTAATTTTTAGGCATTAGGATTCTAAAGGGAATGTCTGAGGACACCTCAAGAAATATGATAAAAAAGTAAGAACTAACTACAAGCACAAATATTATGAGCATGACAGTATATCCATGAATGTTGAGGATGACTTTAAGGTTACTATCAATATGCGCCAGGCCAATATGTCCATGATAATAGCACAAAAAAATTCATATGATCCTACCATAACCAAGGAGGTTGCCAAAAGAATTAAGAAGTAGTAATGGGTTTCCAAATCCATTCACAAGCCCCTTCCTTATGTGTAAGAAGGAACTCAAGGAGAAGTTGGTCAATCTATCCCAACTCATATTTAAGAAAGAGTCAGGATTCATTCTACCTCCCAGGGATATATTATTATTTTAGCCTCTCCTCAATAGGGAGTTGAAGAAGAAAAGCCAAAGTTGAAAAGAAAAGACCTGTAATTCCTAGTAGAGAAACCAATATATTTTCTATGTTTCCCCTACCTCCACTAACAATTGCACAGTAGGTAACCCTTCCCTCTTTTTTGTCTTAGGTTCCTATTATTTATTCTCCTTTGATACCATCAACAATAATGCCACTTTTTACATGGTATCCCACTTCACCACCCATCATCCTCTCAGTAGTGACTACTCTGGTCACTCCATCACTACCTATTATTTCATTAGTTTCCTCTATTTTATCTCCATTTCCCATTCCACTTTCAACTAGTCTAGTATTTACAAATACCAAAACAATTTTGACCTATACAATGAAGCCCAGGACTCCATTTATTTCTCCTCGAAAGGAAAAATTAAAATAAAAAACCAGTTGAGGTTCCTACAGAACGGGGGAATAGAAGGAATGGTGAAAAATCACATACCCTATTGAAGTCTATGATAACAAAGAAGAATAAAATAGGATGGCCAATGAAGTAGACTGGATCTCTAGAACAGAGAGCAAAGAGTCCTAGTCTATATGTGGGATAATTAAATATGACCTAGAGGATGAATGGTTATCTGAGAATACCAATCAATCAGGGGGAAAAAAATTAATAGTTTAATCTAAAGAAGTTAGTAAAGAAGATGATAAATTAATTGCTACTAAATTATGATCAGATAAAGAAGGTATTAAAAAGGAGAGGTGCAATCACAATTATAGACTGTAGATCAAGGGTCATACCAAAGTACACCTCTAATATCTACACCTCAATCAACTATAGCAACTAACACTCCAACTACTCCTCTTATAATATTAAGTCCTAGCATCACACATTCTTTGACTTCTACTTTAGTATCTACAATTCCTAGTAGTACAGTTGATTCTTTGCATTCATTGAGCTTAATAACCCAGCCTTAGGTTACTATTGCATCACCAATTTTATCTATTTGGTAAACCATAGCTCAGCATACTGCTACAACTCCCATGGTCAACATAACTATGAATGTTGGGATTACTTATACTTCTATTACCAACTATTTTCAAAAAAAATTGAATACCTTGATGACCTATTCATTCTTTAGTGGAACTAGCTCTCAAACCCCTGGACCTAGCACTGAAGGGCATTTTGAAAACTTAGTGTCTACTTCCATTTTTACCACATTGGCCACTCCTAAGATGAAATCCTAAATAGATATGCCAATGTTTCAAGATCCCAAAATAGATTCCTTGATGGTTTTTATCACCAGAGAAGCTAGAAAGGCTACGTTTATCAGAGGTACACCAATTCAAAAGTAGCTTACTATTTGGAGGAAGGTCATTCCTCCTTTTCCTACAATAGGGACATCATTTCCCATAGCTATGATACCTCCTCTACCATCCCCTCTAATTACTTAAGAATTTGAGCTAGCTCAACCAACTCAAAGAACACAACCAGCCTAGCTTGATTAGCCCAATCAACCATCACAAATAGCACAAAAAGTTGCCCTGAATGTCCCCTCATGGATCAGGCAATTACAGTAGTAAGAATAGATGGGAAGGTAGGATTTGGTCATCCATGAGAAATCCATAATCAATTTCCACTTCGACAGGAAAAAAATCACATAGATAAATTTTAAAAGGAAGACTGTGATTATTGACAGTCAACAAGTGGAGCTAGAACAAAGAGAAAACATCTTCTCTCTCACCAAGAAAAGGAAGATAAATCTTTAGACCCTAATAGGATCAGAGAGGATCCTTATAGTTTGGTGGATGCCACATGAGGAGTCATCAAGGATATGTTCAAAAATTTTGACCAGGTTATTCAGAGGAAGTTAGAGGTAAGCACCATACAAACCTCTAGGGAGATTGTAGATCATATAAAAGGGGTGGCCAAAAAATATTTTAAAAAAATGGCTCAATAAGGTCTACAAAGGCCATTTCTCAACCTAAGTGGGGATATGTTCTCCAATTTTTTAACAAAATAAAGGACATGGATGGAAAGTTGCATTTTATTAGCCAAACAACTAGAAATAGGGTTTATGCCTACTTAAACCTAATAACTATGACTAAAATAGAAAGGGCATCACATTATATCACTACAAAGAGGGACAACCTTTTGGAATGGCATCAAGAAATGCAGACCTTAGTGTAATAGTTTTCAAATCAAGGAGGCATGATCTCCATTATGATTGAATTGAGAGTGGTTTCGGTAATAATTATGCATGTGCAATTGGTGACAAAGCCTATTTTTGAGAACCTCTTATGGGTAACATTGGATAGTTTAAGAGTAAAGATTGAAGGCATAGTCTACAAGACTACAAATGAAATAATTCAATTGGTAAATTTTTCAAGGGACAATATCATTAGAACCGAATCATTACATGTTGAAGTTAGAGTTGCCTTGGGCATTCATAAGAAACTGATGGACAAGCTTCCTTAGTTATCCAAGAAAGCCTTGCTCAACTTTTAAGACTATAGAAACTGATTTCAAAAAAGGCATGCTCTCTATCTCCATCTAGAGGCAACAAAGCATATAACTACAATCATAGAATTGTCCTTAGTGTCTGCCCATAGTTCTTAGCTTCTAAAATACACATTGGTGCACACACATATTGGGCCCACTTATGTCCCTTTTCTAGTTTCAGCATAGAGTTCATTAAAGTTCCACTAGCCCTTGCATCTACTTCAAGTTGATCTACAGTCTCAATGTCAATTCCATCTACAACTTTGGTTGCAACTTCAATTTCTTCCACATTGGCTTCCATGTCAGCTATGTTATAGTTATAATATTTCCAATGGTGTCATATTAGCACTAGTTAATTGTACTTATGTAGCTACATGTTCTAATTGAATTGGAATATTGGTTCCTAACTTAGGTACACTGCATGTATATATTTTATTTTTAGGTGAGGAATTCTATTTTGAGCAATTAACATTTTACATGCATACTTTGCATGAAATTAACATACATTTTTATTTTGAGAATTGGATTTTTAGACTTCACTTGAGAGATGAGGCCTTCCCCATCCCAAGCCTATATATACTTATAACCTCCCAGTTCCAAAGGGAAGAGAATTTTGGTTATTGAAATTAATAGGAAATTCTGATAAGTTTTGCTAATTTGATTTTGATGTGCAAATCTTATTATTCACCAATTTTGTGGACTATATGGGACATGTTATCATTTTGGTATCTTATTTATTTGATTGTGCATTAGTTATCTTTTCTATTATAGTTATTCACTTTAAGATATAGTTAATTTGAATGTCTTTTACATGCTAATTATAATCCTCCTTGTAGATGTGCAATAGCAATCTGACAAATGTGGCAACCTTTAATTTTACATGTTTAAGTTTATTGTGTTTTATTTCCCTTTGAATCCTAATTGTGTTTGAATTTTGGTGTGCTACAACAACTCGTAGCAAACATTGGTCTTCTGATTTCTTGTCCAAACTTAGGTCAAGTGTTGGTCTTGAAGAGTTTTCATCTGGTGTGGTCCATAGGCCTCTTTTCTTCCCTTTCTTTCTTTCATGTTTAATTTTCTTTGAGAATCCTGGCCACTCTAGTTTAATCCATCATCCTTTCACCCATCGAAAGTATATCTAGGTTCATCCAAAGCCAACCCATCTGTGGTAAACAATCTATATCGCTCATCATTATTCCACTAACAGATTATTATAAAACTGAATACCCTACAACTCATGTCTTGGAATGAAATATTTTCATTGATCCTAAAATGTTAGAGGCTACCTCGTAAAGGTCTCTATGGTGTGTATAAAACCCACATCAACAAGTTGTAACAACACAGATTATAGTGGTTAAAACACAAGCGTAACCATCTATAACTTTTATAGGTTTGGGACCAACACAAGGATAATCCCATGAGAAAGCCTCATGGGAAAAAGAGAAGTCAAGAAAATCCTATTGGATGGATATCCAAACACTAACACTACAATGCACCTATTTCACCCCATCAATCACACATATAAGGAAACAACCAGCAATCCCTATGTCTTCTACGATTGGCCTACCCCTATGTACTTTAGGCCATAGATTTCTCTTGATACTTTACGCTTGTCATTTGCAAAGCATATTGAAGATGTTGTATTTTAAACAACTATGTTGTAGAAGGCAACAAGTATTTAGCAACAAGATATTCAATTGTGCATGGAAAATGCTAATCTGTGCAATTTGACAAAGTGTGCAAGCTCATTGATGGCACCTACTTGACATTGGTTCAATAGATTCTAGGTGACCAAGTCATATCATAAGAGAAGTAGTTTACTACTCTTATCACTGTGTTGACTTAGAATTGGGCCATAACACAATGACTAGAGGCTATCAAATCTCAAGTATGAAATTAGCATAGTGAGGCAAAAGCAATATTTGAGTTTTTAGAGGAATACAAGCATGTTCTATATGTCACTGCACTTTAGCTATGTAGCTTTCCAAGAATATTCTCAAATAGAAGGACCAACTCCAAGGTGCATGGAAAGACATTACATTGGATCTCACCCAAGCAAACAAATCAAAGGCAATGATGGAAATCCAAAATTCATCGACCGAAATGGACATTGCTTTGCAAGAATCTCTACCATTGAGAGATAATGTCATGGCCAAAATGTGCACTTGAGAGTTGGATATGTTTCACAACACATTTTCAAATGTACAAACATAATGGTATGTGAATTGAATTAAGTAGATCATGCAAGACATCTAGTATAAGGTTGCACAACTTGTTGGGGATCAACCAACAATAGATTACACTTATGAAAGCAATAAACGTGGAATTAAATCAGATAGACAAGTAACTAGAATGATAAATAGCAAGAACAAGAGATACAAGAAACCACCCTGAAAACTTGTATTAAACTCTTTACAAAAGGAATACAATTGAAGAAACTTCTTTCTTCCACACCTCTCCTAGATGTATAGATCTCTCACCAGATCTCTATTCCTCAAGAGCTCTCTCTCTCTCAAGATCAATCAACTCCAACAAACCTGGATTGATTCAATTCTATACTGTTCTTCAACATACCAAAATTCAATAAGCTAAGAAGATCTAATTCTACATATAGAATTAGGAGACTTGAGCATGCACTTACAACAAACAGTTAAGCCTCTTGAACAAGGGCTCTAAAAATAATATTACTAATAATAGAGATGCGAGCTTAAGACTACAACTTAAACTCATCATGCAAACACTTGCTTCTGTCCTCGGAAATAGCATTTTGGACGCACAGGTAACCGACACCGGTTCCTATCTGCTTGCCTGTGACCGACGTCGGCCGATCCACTATCGATGTCGGCGTCTCTTCAACTGCACCTGACCGACGGTGATCGCTCCTGACCGACGCCGGTGACTGTGTAGACCCGAAACTGTTAAATGCACTCATATGTGAAGCTTTTAGGCTCCACACCTTAACAATCTCCCACTTGGAGATAAACAGCTGCACCAGTACCTGTACAGCAACATCTTCTAGCTCCTCCATCTTCAACTCAATCATGAAGACCAACAGAAGTTGAATGAAAATTCAACTTCTCCTTTGTAACTGGCTTGGTTAACATATCAGCCGGATTCCTATCTATATGGATCTTCTCCAGCTTCAACTCACCATCTTCCAATACCTATCGTATGAAATGGTACCTTAGCTGTATGTGCTTTGTTCTTGAATGAAAGGCTGAATTCTTAGCCAAATGGATTGCACTCTGACTATCACTATACAATCTGCAACTCTTATGCTCCCTACCAAGCTCATCCATGAACCGTGTCATCCATATCATCTCTTTGCTAGCCTCTGTGGCTGCAATATACTCTGCTTCTGTAGTTGACAAGGCAACAACCTTCTACAACTTAGATATCCAGCTAACTGTTGTTCCACCTACAGTGAAGACATAACCTGTAGTGCTCCTCCTGCCATCCAAATCACCTGCCATATCTGAATCTACATAACCATGTAGCGAAGTATCTGAACCTCCATAGCACAAGTGCCTACTGCTAGTTCCTCTCAGATATCTAAGGATCCACTGAACTGCTTTCCAATGTTCTTTACCTGGATTGGCCATATACTTACTTACCACTCCCACTACTTGGGCAATATCTGGTCTAGTACACACCATTGCATACATCAAACTCCCTACTGCGAAAGAATATGGAACTTTACTCATGTACTCTACCTCATCATGTGAATTAGGACATTGTTCTTTACTCAACTTAAAATGTCCAGCCAAAGGTGTGCTTACCGGTTTAGCATCCTGCATATTGAACCGTTTTAACACCTTGTCCACATAATCTTCTTGAGACAATATCAACCTGTGATTTTTCCTGTCTCTCTTAATGCTCATGCCAAGGATTTTCTTTGCTGCTCCCAAATCTTTCATAGCAAACGTTTGAGCTAATTTCACCTTAAGCTCAGAGATATCCTACATGTGTGATTCTGCAACCAGCATATCATCTACATACAACAATAGAATAATATATCTACCGTTATCAAATCTCTTGAAATACACACAATGGTCAAATTGACACCTACTATAGCCATGCTCAGTCATAAACCTGTCAAATTTTAAATACCATTGCCTAGGAGCTTGCTTGAGGCCATACAAGCTTTTCTTCAATCTGCACACAAACTTCTCCTTACCCTTGACCTCAAATCCTTCCGGTTGTTCCATATAAATTTCCTCATCCAAATCTCCATGAAGAAAAGCTGTCTTAACATCTAGCTGCTCAAGATGCAAATCCTCAAAAGCAACCAAAGACAATACAACCCTTATAGAAGTCATTTTAACAACAGGAGAAAAAATCTCACCAAAGTCAATACCTGGCTTTTGTGCAAATCCTTTTACCACCAATCTGGCCTTATATCTTATCTGTCCATTCTCACCTTCTTTCAACCTGTAGGTCCATCTGTTCTTCAGTGTCCTCTTACCAGCTGGCAATTCAACCAAATCCCATGTTTGGTTCTCTCTTAAGGACTCCATCTCCTCAACCATGCCACGCTCCCACTGACTCTTGGACTCCACCTGTATTGCTTCTTCAAAACTCTCTGGTTCTCCACCATCAATTAGCAATAAATAAAATAAAGAAGGAGAATATCTAATTGGAGGCTTACTCACCCTTTTTGACCTCCTGATGGGTGTCTAAGACTCGTTCACAACACGTTGTCCACCCAAATTCTCTGACAGTGACCGACCTCGATCACCTCCAGACCTGTTACTGGCCAACGTCGATTCTGCCTGACCGACGTCGGTGCCTATCCTGTCGACGTCGGTCTCTGTATGGCCGACGCCAGTTTCTATTCTGCCGACGCTGGTTCCTACCCTGTCGATGTCGGTCTCTGTGTTTTCCTGCAAGTGATTATTTCTTTTTTCTGCGAGCTCATATTGGACCTTCACCTCGTCCAATTCACCATTGCTCTACCCAGATTGATTCAGCTTCCTTAGCTGATCACAATACATCACTCTTTCATTAAAAACAACATCACAGCTCCTAATTACCTTGTTAGTTTCTAGATTCCACAATCTGTAACCAAAATCATCTGAGTCATAGCCAATAAATGTGCACCTCATAGACTTAGCATCTAGCTTCTTTCTATTTTCTTTATCTATGTGCACAAAGGCTTCACAACCAAAAACTTTGAGATATGAGAGATCTACCTTTTTACCTGTCCATGCCTCTTCTAGAATTCCACCATCCAGAGCTGTAGAGGGTCTTCTGTTAATCAGGTACACTGCAGTGTCAACAGCTTGTGCCCAAAACTGTAAGGGCAAGCCAGCATGCAATCTCATACACCTTGCACACTCCATTATTGTCCTGTTCATCCTTTCAGTAATACCATTCTACTGAGGTGTCCTTGGAACCGTCCTTTGCCTGTGGATTCCATGCATATAACAATGATCTTTGAACTTATAACTACAAAACTTACCGCCATTGTCAGATCTCAGGCACTTCAATCTTTTACCTGTTTCATTCTCAACCATAGCTTTCCAAATCTTAAAAGTCTCAAATATATCAGATTTTCTCCTAATACAATAGATCCATACCTTCCTTGTAGCATCATCTATGAAAGATACATAGTACTGTGATCCTCCAATGAAAGCAACCTGAGCCGGTCCCCACACGTCTGTGTGAACAAGCTGCAACTTATGCCTCTTCTTAGTAGACCCAGTCTTGAAAAAACTAACCCTTTTCTGTTTTCCAAATACACAGTGCTCACAAAACTCTAGATCTATGCCTTTTAAATCTGAAAGCATACCTTTGGACTTAAGAGTTGACATCCCCTTCTCACTCATGTGGCCAAGCCTTGAGTGCCACAATTTAGCATCCACATCTGAAGTAGATAATACAGAAGGAGAATTGTTAGTAACACAATTACACAAATAGAGAGTACCTTCTCTCTTACCTCTGGCCATAACAAGTGCACCCTTGGTCACCTTCCAAGATTCTGCTGTGAGAGTTACTGTACAACCCTCATCCCCTAACTTTTCTGCAGAAATCAAATTTCTCTTCAAGCTAAGAACATGCATCACATCTCTCAACACCCATGTGTTGCTATTCTGCATCTTCAGCTGCACTTTACCTTTTCCAATTATTTTACAGGGCTCATCATCCCCTAGATACACTATTCCAAAATCTCCATGGATATAGTCACAAAAATATTCCCTATTAGGGGTAGCATGAAAAGATGCACCAGAATCTAACACCCAAGATTCTATATTATTATGCAGAGAGACTATTAAAGCATCTTGTGCAATACCTGCAACCTTGGCTTCTTCCTTTCCTTCGTGCTGATTGTCCTCATTAGGCTTTGACCAGCAATCTCTGCTTATGTGCCCAATCTTTCCACAATTTCAGCATTGTGGCTTCCTGCCATTCCTGGATTTGGATCTTCCTCTCACCTTAGACTTAGATCTTGATCTCCTCTTGCTCTTATCTTTCTGCCTTCCCCTGCTCTCAAAATTTAAAGCGTTCCCAGATGTCTCTTCTGTGCTTTTCTTGCGAATTTCTTCATTCAAGATAACACTAACAACATCTTCTACTTTCAAAATATTTGATGCAGATGCAGTATTACTAACTGCCATTACTAAGCCATACCAGCTTTCAGGCAAAGAACATAATATCAAAAGAGCTTTTATTTCATCATCAAACACTATATTGACTGAACTTAATTGATTCACAATTCCATTGAAATCATTCAGATGAGTAGAAACAGATCCACCTTCATTCATATGCAAATTAAATAACTGCTTCATAAGATATACCTTATTAGAAGCAGAGGGTTTTTCATACAAGTTAGCTAAAGTAGTCATCAACTCTACCGTAGACTTTGCCTGTGATAAATTAGATATCACAGTGGATGCTAGACTCAGTCTTATAGACCCCAGAGCCTTTATGTCAAGAACTTCCCATTCTTCATCCTCTATGTCTTTGGGCTTCTTTGCAACCCCACCTAACGGTAAGTAGAGATCTTTCTGATACAGATAGTCCTCTATCTACATTCTCCAATGTTGAAAATTTTTGCCATTAAACTTCTCCATTCTCAGTTTACTTTCATCTGCCATTGCTTCTCCCACTCAAACAAAAATCCCTGCAGAAACCCCTGTGAGAACCTGTAATCAATACACACTACACAGATCTGAACGACCTGTTAGTGAACCTGAGCTTTGATACCACTTGTTGGGGATCAACCAACAATAGATTACACTTATGAAAGCAATAAACGTGGAATTAAATCAGATAGACAAGAAACTAGAATGATAAATAGCAAGAACAAGAGATACAAGAAACCACCCTGAAAACTTGTATTAAACTCTTTACAAAAGGAATACAATTGAAGAAACTTCTTTCTTCCACACCTCTCCTAGATGTATAGATCTCTCACTAGATCTCTATTCCTCAAGAGCTCTCTCTCTCTCAAGAACAATCAACTCCAACAAACCTGGATTGATTCAATTATGTATTGTTCTTCAACATACCAAAATTCAATACGCTAAGAAGATCTAATTCTACATATAGAATTAGGAGACTTGAGTATGCACTTACAACAAATAGTTAAGCCTCTTGAACAAGGGCTCTAAAAATAATATTACTAATAATAGAGACGCGAGCTTAAGACTACAACTTAAACTCATCATGCAAACACTCGCTTCTGTCCTCGAAAATAGCATTCTGGACGCACAGGTAACCGACGCCGATTCCTGTCTGCTTGCTTGTGACCGACGTCGGCCGATCCACTGTCGACACCGGCGTCTCTTCAACTACACCTGATCGACGCCGGTGACTGTGTAGACCCGAAACTGTTAAATGCGCTCATATGTGAAGCTTTTAGGCTCCACACCTTAACACAACATAGGCTAATTATTATAACTATAGCTGATGATGATATCCAAACCATCATGTAAAGCCAAGCACTCCTTTTCATGCTATTCACCATGATTAGAGATAGCTTGGCAGATTGGAAAACTTATAAGCAAGATTTCACCAATCTTGATAATTTCATCCAAGAAATCATCGATGAACCACAATACATCCCACATATCAAGCTCATAAAGCTTAGCCGTGAAAAGAAGGATTCTCAGGTAATGTCGCTTCCTTCTCAACAACCGCCTACTACAGCATCAATTTCTATGTCCTCCTCAGCAACTTCATTAGTATTTACCCAATATTTATAGGCTAGCCCTTCTATAGCATCACAAACTATGCCTCCTTTGTCATAGAAAGGTATTGTAACTTCATAATTTTGATCAATTTTGAAGGTGAAAAATTTTATAGGCAAGAAACTTTGAGAGCGAAGTCAAGAAGGTTGAAAACCTATTAAGGGAAACCTTCTAATTACACCAACTTATTGAAAATATGTAAAGGGTGATAGCTTGGTATGCTGCTAAGTTGAAAACCTAAAAGGGAGGCTAAGTAGTGCGCAAGAAGTGAAAATTGACAAACAACATTTCGAGCAAAACTAGGACCATTGCTTCTTGACCGACACATTAGCGTAGCTTAGGGAAACTCCACCTACTTCTAGTTTAAGGTACTCTGCTAGCATCTTTATCTCAAGATGATATAACTCTTGAAGTTTGGGGAAGTGTTAGTAAAGAGGTGCAAAGCATAAGTCACAAACATTTTCGTAATATAAATAGGTGATAGAAAGTTTGGACAAGGATGCTGAGAATGAGGATGTTTCTATGGATCTTGAGGTTGACCTGTGCTCTATTGGAAATGCCATGATTCAATCACCTTCTCCTACTACTATCCCCCTCTTGCTGTAGAATTATGACTAGAGCAAAAGGATCCTTGTGAATTGATAGATGACAATGTGAATGTTCGTATTGGCAAACTTCAAAAGCTTATTCAAAGGGGTGGTATAGCTGATGTTGAGGAGGTTCTGGAATATGTTAAAATCCAATAATATGAAGTCCTTGATTGGGAATGTTGAGTGCTACATTCTTCCTCCTAGTAATGGTTTGGACTCAAGTCTTGTTGTGGGACCTGTTCTTGTGGACACAGATTTGGGTGATGGTTCTGATGTGGACAGTGTCGCTAATAGGAGGGCGATTGATAATTTGGTGAAGTAGTTGTTGGTTCGTGGTGCCACCTTCTTCTTTGGGTGGTTGGTTGGGTGTATTTTTTTGGTGTCTTTTCCTTTCTGTTTATGCCACCTATATGGGGTCATTTTTATATTGTAATATCAATAACTTTACTCTGACTTGTGGGGTTTTCCCTCTTCTGGTTCTATTTATTTTGGGTCTTTTTGGTTATTTTGCATCTTTGATGCATAGACTTTTGTTCTTGATATATATATATATATATATATATAGAGAGAGAGAGAGAGAGGTGACAAGTGTACAACATATTGTATTTTGTATTAAATTTGGTCTCATGTAGGATAATGAGGCACGTGGAAGATGAGTGGTTCCTTCGATCTTGAAAATGAAAGGTCATGAAAATGAAGTCATAGTCTCTTCACAATATTATATATGCTCTGCTTTTGTAATAGAAAAGTGTAGAATGTAATAGATATCAATAATTGATATTGTTTGATTTAGTAATATGTTGTCCAGTATTGCATGTAGGCAAATACTTTTTACTTGAATTATTTACATCTTCAATGATGAAATGTTAATAAGTGCAAATATGTTAATGGCTAGCAAGAAGAAAGCTTGGCATATAAATTTGTTGCATTTAGCCTCAACCTGTCTGCAAATTCATGTAATTATTTAGAGTCCCTTCGCAACCTTCATAAACTACAACAACTAGCATGTCCTTATGAGTGTTTTAAGTTTCCATTGCTAGCACTTACTTTGTTGATTTGACCCTTTCCATTTTGATTGTTATTACTCACTCCAAAACCCTATGTGGACTTCCCAATGATGACAAAACATATATATCGAGGCCTTTCATCCTATTGCACATTGAGTTATGAAAGAAGCTATAAGTTAGTAGGAACCCTCCTCTTTCACTTTTTCCCATTTTCACCCCTTGGTATGTGTCTTCATTGGTCTTTTATTATGTTTGCTTGATTTCTCATCTTGGCTTATCACTTGCTCCTCTTGTTTTTTCCTCTCGACTTGTTACTTTCTTAATTGAGTTCTCCTTTCTTCTTCTTTCTTCCGCACCTCTCGGCTTGTCTTTTACTTGTTCCATTATTCTAAAAATCATAAAGTTCAAAAACATCATAAAACAAAAAAAAAAATGATTTGCCTTTTATCTTTGTTGATTACATGGTTATATAATTTCTTATCTACCTATTGTATAGGTTTACATATACATGTTATGCACATGTTCCTCATGGTATTTATTTGAGTTAGATGTAGGATATATATGTTGTGTATGATCATAGATTTACAAATGTGTTGTGGATTCAACAATGGGTTTATGGTACTATCCTTCCTACTTTCTATTATCATATAGAGTTTTATATAGTTTATTACACATATCCTTGCTCTAGCTTATATCTCACATGCTTGGTTAAATAATAAATTACATTGCTTCACTTGCTTTTTTACATGGATACATTGTGTGTGTTATCTTACATGCACTATGATTTATGCATGTGCATGCTTGTACTTGTGTGTGCTTGTGTGTGTTGCTTGTCTTGTGTTGTGTTTTTTATAGGGGATCCTATTATCATCATGTTGTGTCACTTATGTGTGGTCAATTATTTGTTGCTTTTGATCACTTTGCTTTGTTTTTCTATGTGATTATATTAGATAGATTATATACTACATGATTTCATATTCTTGGTGTGGTGATCTATATGATGTAGTTATTATTTGTGGTATACTATGTAATGACGATGTCGCATTGATTTTGCCATGATTTCTACCATGCATCTATTTGGACATATCGTCATTGTGTATTTTATTGATAAATCTCACCCTACTAGGAACATATTAGTTGCATTTAAACATATCATTATTTGAGGTATACTATGTGATGACTATGTTGGCATGGTTTTTACCATGCATTTGTTGGGACATTTTATCATTGTGTGATTCAATGATATATCTCACCCTTATATGGGAATATTGATTGCATTGGGATATATCACTTATCCCTCTTTGTGAGGTACCATTGGAACATATCACTTTCCCCTCCCCTTTTTATACCCTTACTTTCCATGCTTCGGTAGTGTCCTATGAGTATTAGGTTACATATTACTTTGAGCTTACATGATACCATATTTATATTATCATTTATTTGTGGTTACATACATGCTTTCACAATGATTACAATTTTTGCTTATTTTCTATGTTTTACACATGGTGCAAGTGACTTTATTTTAAGAGTGATATGCAAGTGGTTACATGTTGCATGAAGTTACAGGTTAAAGAGGTTAAGATGGTACCATATACCTACTTCTTTTTCCAAGTAGATTTTGATCCTTAGTGTTGGCTCAAGTTTTTAAATTCAATTTTAGTTTCAATTTTCAAATTCTTTGCCACATTATTCAGGCAATTGATGCCCACCAAGTGTATTTGTTCCTTTGCTCTTTCAGATGATGTTCACTTGATTTATTTGGTTACATTGACTATCAGTTATCAAGATAATGATTTGCTTGTTAGTATTCCTATTGTTTATAGCTATAGTGCATATATTAACATTGGAATATGGGTGAAGCATTCCAAAGAACACAATTTCTTTCACATCTTTTTAGTATTGGTTTTTCATTTTTACTTTGATATACACAAACACACATACATATCAATGTGGGGACTAATGTAGACACCTAATTTTGGTGCAATGCATGCAATCATAGTCATTTTCTCACGCCTTCGTACGTTTGTTTAATTTTCTTACATTTGGCTCTTATTGGTAAACTTTCCTTTCACATTGGACCCTTTATGGTTTTACATCGTCTACATTTGCTCATGAACACCTTCAAATTTGGCATTTGTCTACCTCGAGATCCACCCAATTAGTTTGCAATTCATTTTGATCCACCAAAAATTGTCTTGGTGGGTCCTTTTGCCACTATGTCATGTTTTATATCAATCAATCACTTTCCAAGGATCATGCATATTGATCATATTCTACCCTCATCATCTATTGATGTCTTGTGGCTGCATACTCGTACCAAAAGAAGATTACATTAAGGATTATATAATATCCATTGATTATCATGGGGAAAGAAGGGGAAGGTTTCTCTCATGTTGGGATGGTATGACTTGTTTTCTATTAAGAATAAATAATCCTCTCTTATCACAGTGAGTGTATTTTTCTCAATTACCAATATTTTTTAGAATGTGTTGGTAGGATCTTAATAGTTCAACTCATCATACACAATATTAGGATTGATGTTTAGATTAGTATTTGCCCAACATCATATCATGCATTCTCTTCTTTAATTGATTATATTGTGTCTCTAGCTATCACATATGATCTCTTGAATATTTATGGATATTTATTTTCTTATGATCATACAAAAATGTACAATTCTCACATGAGGTTCTCCTTATAATCATTTGTCACCAAATGTGGAATATTATGGGTAATCATAGAGGCACCCCCACTATTTGCCCTAAGGGGATCATTTAATAAATCATAATGTAATCGGTGAGCCACCATGTGAAAATTAGGGAGGGAGGAAAACAGCAAGCTTCCCAACGTCTACTATTGGAATTAAATTTCATCAATGTTTATTAATTCCAATGCTTTAAATGTCCCTGTACCAAGTTCATGTAGTTAATCATCCTACAACTAGATTGTTTCAAAATGGAAAGGGGGGTTAGGTCCTCCCCTCATGGGAATTGATGAGAGATTGTCATTAGAAAATTTTCAAATCTCAAAGGTAAATCTTTGCATTCCCCTAATGGGAATGGATGAGAGATTGTCATTGGAAATTTTCAAATCTCGTAAGAGGTAAATCTTTGCATTATCCAACCAACTATGGTAGAAGACTCCTTTGCTTATAAAAAACTGATTGAGCCTTCTTACCATGTGAGCAATACCTTCACAATGATTTGACCATGTGAATAACATAAAACAAGTGTGGAAATCAATAACTGATTGGAGAATATGAACCAATGCAAAGTATTTTCTTTTATGGGAAGATTCATCTTCCTCCATATTGTATTTGGGTCATTTCCAACCACACAAGGAACTTCTCATTCTTGATGGATTGTAGTTGACAGCCATAACCATTCGATAGAGGTTTTCAAATCAATGAACAAATCTAGATTAGTGGCTCCCAAACTCACTCAACTATCTTAAACACCCCTTTGTGGATCAATGGTTTATTAATGTCAATCTAACATAGAACTTGGCATAGATTATGTAAACACACATGGGTGATATGAGAGGTATTCACAATTTATTGTAAAGTGGCTTCAATTGGGCGTGACATGGAATAGGTAAATGCACTCACATGTGGTATGAGAAATAGCCACAAATTTACAAATTTCTTGTATAGTAGGCTTTGTATACCTCCTCCCTCCAATATCTGAGAGGGAGATAGTACAATGTTTAAATCCATGATAGATCTTTGTTAAGATCAAATCACAGAATCTAGAATCACATGAACAAATACACAAAAATGTTTTTAAAAAAAAAAAAAAAACACATAGAATCACATGAACAAATACACAAAAATGTTTTAAAAAAAAACATACTCGATCGATGGCAAGTATACCACACTTGTGAAATTGTCAATGAAAAAACCCTTTGGAGTAAACATTACCTCATTTAGTGCATAAGGTTGGCAAGTACGAGAAATCCATTGGCTAAACATATTGGGTTTGAAAACCAAACTATAAAACTTGTAGAGTTTTCTATGAATGGTAAAAAAAGTCTCTAGGAAAATGATTGCCTTGAGATCTAAAGCTATAATGACATATCACACTTTAGTCTTCCCAAAAATATTAAATCTACAAATGGCATGTTAGAAAATACAAGTTAAGGACTTTTTTATGCATCTAACATGAAGCCATCATAGGGGTCCTCGCCACATTATTGGCATTCTCGATTGGAAAGTGATAAGACTTGATACACACCTCGCCACATTATTGCCATTCTCGGTTGTAAAGTGATAATACTTGATACACACTTTTCTATGCATGCAACATGAAACTATCATAGTGATTCTTCTCTTCATTGTATTCTTCATTTTTGGCATTCTCAAATGGAAAGTGATCAAACTTGATGCATATTGCCAAGTTAAATTTCCCACCATTTTTTAAAAAATCATTATTGTATTTCTCTAAAGCCTTGAGGGTATGTGTAAAACACACGAGTGATTTATGCCGTTAAAATTAACCTTTGTCTTCAACATTTAGATTGAGATTAGATTGTTGAATAATTAGGTTTGAGGACACATCCTATCCCACCAATGAAAGTGACCAATGGAGTATTCAGATAAAAAGGGATTAACAACTTCAATGTGCTTGATTCATAGATTGCACATTGTCAACCACAACTTTCACTAGCATTTATCAAGGTATGGATGGACAATACCGCATCATGGTCTCCTTGTCCTAGTCTTGATAGCATTGTTTAAAGGGGAAGAAGAGTTTACAATCATGTTCCTATATTGTAGATAGCACTAAACAGCGGATAACAATGTTTATTGGAGTGGATGAAGAATTGTCATGATCGATCATAGATATTATCATTTACTTGCCTTACTCTTGTAATGAACTAACGAAATTGTAGAGTCTAGGATCCAATTCCAATGTAATAATTGACAAAGAGAGGGAATAGAGAAGTATCTTTTAGAAAGTATCTTTTTTTGGTGCTATTTGGAAACAATTGTCATAGCTTGGAAACATAATTAAAGTTTTTGTGGTAAAACAATGAAAACCCATAAAACTCATAACGGTACACTCCACATTTCTGGTAACCAAAATAGTGGAATCGATGTTTCTAAGATCATATATATATAATCGAACTTGACAAATGTTCATATTGGGGATTGAAAAACCACTATAGACATCAATACCATGTTTCTAGTAAAGTGGGTAGAAAATTCCAAATCAAGGGTAAGGGAGATGACAACGAGAGGCTGATGGAAAATTGTGCAAGGACTACTAAAAGTAAGCGATTGTACCAATGACGCTTAATTTAAATCAATAAGAAATTTTGAGAACACAAATAAGCTTTGATAGAAAACTTATTGATTAGTTTGTGGTTGACATATTCAACACAAAAAAAACATGATCTTCCTACTGCAAACCCATGATAAAATAACATTCTTCCTTCTTGTTTGAGACCCTCACCTACTAAAAGCATAATCTTCCTTCTTGCATATTCAAAGCATATATTCTTCCTTCTCTGTGGGACCTATTTAAAGCGTATTCTTCCTTCTTGCATATTCTTAAATCCTGCAGCAAATCCATTGGGTCTGATACCCAAACAGCCATCAGAAGTATGTGATCAAGGATACCCCAGAGGGGAGAATAAAGATCACATATTTGTGAAATTACAAAAATCACTAAAACTGGCAGATATTTTCACATCAATTTCAAAGAGGTTTTGCAGTGGCAAATAGTTTGCAGGCAGCAAACCTCCTAATTCAAGAGGATCAATGAAAAGGCAGATTTTGAAGCAAAGACAGAGATGAGAAAGAAATGAGATTTACGAATCCGTGATATTGCCAAAATCAAGTCCTAAACTGGAACGATGTAGTATTTGACGTTAGTATAATTTAATGTATGGTATTATATGTTGATCTCAGAATCTCTTCTTTTGTAGTACAACTTCAAATAGACGTTCCTTATTTTGTGGAGTTGTTGCTGTCTTTATTTATAGGACCTAAAGATGAAATAGACGGCCTGGTTGTAATTGTTAATAAGAAACAGAGAGAAAAATGGTAACATACAACATAAGAGCATCGCATTAAACAATGAGATGTAGAAAATTACAAAATCAGATTAGATTAAAGTGATTAAGTGAATGAATTGCAATATTGAAGATTGCGATGCAGAAAATTACAAAATATCAGACTAAGCGAACGAATTTAGACTAGATAAAACTATTTATGCCAAGGAAATCACACTGAATCAATACAAAAAATTCTCAAAAACCTCCTGTAGAAAACTCTGCCGTGCTTCAAACATCATTTCCTATTCCCTATTTTTCTTTACATGGCGAATACAACTCTACAATTTTGGTCTTTCAATCATGCACCTTTTGTTTCCTACTGTCAACAAATGTGGAACTCTCTATTGTTTATAACAAAAAGACTTGATCCAACAAAAACACACCACAAAATCGGATTCCGTTAGATCGATAATATCTGCTCGTGCGAAGCCTATACATCATTTAAGGATAAAATGAATGTCAAATAGAAATTTGTGTATTTATTATATAGAAAGATACGCTAGCTTTTGACAAAGGTAATGGCATCACCTAATTTTGGCTCGACATGTTTGGTGCCTACAAATACCATGCACCCTTCCAAAAAGTTAATAGATTGCACAATAATCATAGAGAAATCCATCATGTCATAGTGAAAACAACCATACCAGTCTCAGATTACCATACCAAACGGGTTATGTGCCAATCCCAAATACCAGTCTCAGATTACCATACTAGACGGGTTATGTGCCAATACCAAATACCAGTCTCAATGGGTTATGTACCAGTCTCAGATTACATACTAAACGGGTTATGTGCCAATCCCAAAATACCATCCTCTATGGGTTATGTACCGGTCCTAAATTATTTTGGTTGAATAAGCAGAGGTCCTTAATTATTTGGGATGTCCAAGTGAAAGTCTCAAATTATCATGTCCTCGAATAACTGCATACCTAGTTAATGGAAGATCATTAAGAAAATTTCTCGCATGCCTAGGTAATGAAAGATAATACCAAGATTCCCATTAATCACTTATACTCAAAAGAACAACTAGCAATTGGCTCCAAAAGTGCATTGTGAGTCACTTACACTAAAAAGTGCATTGTTAGTCATACTAAAGTACAACTAACAATTGGCTCTCTTATTTCCCACATACCTAGTTAATGAAAGATCATAAGAAAAAATCATCTGAGTCACATATAGTCATTGTGAGTCATACTGAAGTACAACTATACTTAGTTAATGAAAGATCATAAGAAAAAATCATCTAAGTCTCTTATAATCAACTAGCAATAGGCTCTCTTATTTCCCAAATCCCTGCTTAATGAAAGATCATAAGAAATTTCCATGAGCCACTTAAAAGTACAATTAGCAATTGGCTCGATAAGTGCCAAAAAACGCAATACAATCATTTTTAAAAAAAATTAAACAACAAAATATTTTAGTGCAATCTAATATATTTAACAACTTAATTAGCGATAATTGAATACAATTCCCATTACATATAAGGAAATTCATAATAATACAACAAAAGAAACATAATTAGAATAGAATAGGGATGTGGATTGCTTTAAGTAGAAGCTTGCTCAGGAACTGTAAGGAGTCCTCCCTCACAAGGGGAGTTGAATAGGTGTAATGCAAAACAGAGATTTAATGCTCTCACAATCCATGATATGCAAAGAGGTTTTTTGAAAAAATTGTCACAAAACCTTTTTGACCAAGGTTTGGGATGTAATCCATCATTAAGAAGAAAGCATATCTTAGAACAGCAGACCCAAGCTCCTTATATGGTGATGACTATGGCAACATATAACAGATCACTTTAGATGTATTGAATGTAGAAGTAATCATTTTTACTAAATATTGTAACTAAATACCTTAGTCATTTATAATTTTTAGTAAATATTATAACCTACTTTTAACTTGAATGTGCTCCCCCCTAAGTGAAAGTTCTTTTTAATTTATTAATGATGGGCCTTCACACATGACAACCCTAAGCACTCATTGGTTCTCTTAATTTGCACTTGTGATAAATATTTTCCATGGCAAGTATCTTGACATAAAATCACAGCAAGTACCTTGGCTCTTCAAAGCAAGTAGAATGCTTGGTTTTGCAAGATTGCTCAGCCAAAGCCGACTTTCATTTCTTCTCTACTCATATATCCACAGCAAGTTCTTAAATCCTCGTCCTAATGAACCTCCCTCCCTGTTTTCCTGATGTAAGAGACACACCACATGAGCGCTCAGTCCTGTAAACACCACTGTTTAGTTTCCTTTTGTGAGGCCCTCTCTACAAATACCTTATACATTAGTTTCACCACTTATCCAAAATAAGAACCAATCAGCCCCTCCAGAATAGCTCTGTACCGCTTTTTCACCATCCTTCTGAAATCTTGTTTAACTCTCCATATCCATATTAACCAACCCACTCACATATTTCATGTTTTTAACAACAAGTGAACCCTCTTCCCCAACCTGCAATCTCCCCTCCTTCGCATTGGAATAAAAGAATGGAAGGCTGAATGAGTCTCTTCTCTCTTTAACTATCACTCCCCCTGCCGCCATGTTATTGAACACACCCTCCAGAATATCTCCTATGATGCCACTTCCACCCTGAACACATAGAATGCACATGCCTGCCCCAATGAGATAAAAAACATATGCTTCCAACAAGTTTTCTTACACGCACACTAAGAAATGCTCTTAACATTCTTTCTTCCACTTCTGCAGGGTCTTGCAGATGTATGGTGCAAGAGACCCACGAAATTGACATCAGAAATTCAGCTTCCTTCCAATTGGGTTGACCTTGTTAGTGTTGAAAAAGAAATATTGGCCTCAAAATTATGAGTAAGCCTTGTTTCAGGAGTATCAAACAGAACTGATGTCATCAGTGATGGATTATAAAAAGACTAACAGATTCATTAACGGGCTCAAATTTCCTATCCAAAAAAATGGAGGCCAATGAAGTTGAACTGCAAAAAGGTAATCCAGCAGAGATTTGCAAAACAAGCAACACAGAAGAGCCACATATAATACTGATATCGGGAAAAGATGACCAACTATTTGCTATCGGTGTGGAAGTGATGACAGACAAAAGTCTTGGGAGTGCTTGGTAAACATAAGTAGCAATAAGAAGCACAAAGGAATGACAAATAACAATTTTCAAATGGAAGGAAACGATCATTCTTCAGAAGAAGAGGTGCATGCCCCTGAAGATGGAGATAACCTTATCCTTCAAAAAACATCCAGTGTTCAAGGAAAAGATGAGGAACGGTGCTACAAAGAAGCATATTTCGTACCATGTGAAGGGTAAAAAATGAAGTGTGTACCATGGTGATTGTTTCAACTTTCAGGTAGTTGTCAAAACCTAATGTGTACCATGGTGATTGATTCAGGTAGTTATCAAAATCTAATAAATTAGTATGCAGTTTCCTGTTTGGGTTTAAACAAGTTTCCACATCCAAAGTCGTACAAGCTAGGTTAAATGCAAGAAGTGGAAAATCCATGAGTAAGTAGCCTGCACTCTGCCATTTGTGAAAACCAGTCACAATACTGTTGTATTCCCCTTCTTGTGCTTTCAGTTATTATCCTACATCCCCTCTTGCTACATAAAATCTCGAAGTCAACATCAAGAAAACCTAAAGAGGTCGCAGCCTGATAATTCCACATCTACGACTAACAAAAATTACTTCCAATCTGCATTTGACAAGTTGGAGGGTTATTTGTTTTGTTTTCCATGTCTTTCTTTAGATTAGTTCTTTTTTCTGTTGAGAATTTGTTAATAAATCACAAGGAGAAGGAAATCTTGTGTGTGGGTCATTGCAATAATCATTAATCCAAGATAGAGGTAACCCCATCGGTGTTCAGTGAATTTTAATTTTAGGATTTTATGCAAAGGAAAAATGGTGTGATGTGTTTCCCATGTCAGCTTGTCACATACTCTTGGGTAGACCTTACAAGTTTGATTGAGGTTCCAGCATGATAACAGATGGTAAGCGGCATAAACTACTCCCAATGAAAGGCATGAAGAATCAATCAGTTATGCTTTCAATACCTCCATTTCAGAGGTTGGTTAAAGAAACTGAATGCTACATCCTGTTTGCTAAGCAAGTGGAAGGAGAGAAAGCATCTTCAAAAACGGAGAGCTTGTCAGAAGAATTCCATAATTTGTTAGATCTTCGGCCAAAAGAACACCCAGCTCGTTTGTGCCTCCTCCAAGAAAGGTATCAAATTAATATGATTTAATTCCAGGAGCTGCATTATCCAACAAAGCTGCCCATCTCACTTCACCTTGTTAAAAAAGGCCGCATCAGGGAGAGTGTTAGCCCATGTGCTCCACCACCATTGTTAGCTCCAAAGAGAGATGGTGATTGCCCTATGCGTTCTGCTCCAAGGGCACTTAATAAGATCACCATAAAAAACGCTTTCTTATAACTCATATGCATGATATTTTTGGATGTGCTAATTCTTTTCTAATATTGATTGAGAAGTAGGCTATTATCAAATCCAAATTATGGAGGGAGAAGAATGGAGAATAGGTTCACACCAAGGATGGTACGAATGAGTGGCTAGTAGGCCCTCTTGGCTTGTTAATGCTCCAAGGTTTTGGTACACTTAAAAGCTTTGCTTGATGCTACGAGAGGAAATCTTATATGGAAATTTGGGGGTGAACAAAATCTGTTTGGTCACACGCTTTCTGAAAATCTGTTACAAACGAATCCAGAAAAAGTCGAAGCAATCTTGGAATGGCAAACCCATAGTGCCAGGGAACTAAGGTGTTCTCACAGGGATAGAAATCTTTTACTGCAAATTCATTATATAAGTGCCCTTACCAGCACCCTTGTTGATAACTGATGCTGGAGTTTCAATTGAACATCCAGTTCTACCGCTGCTGAATGTCTTGCACAGATTTAGTTTTTTTAAGAATTCCTTTAGATTGTGTGTTGCATGTTGGTCTTTTGACCCATGCAATTCCTTAATTTAGAACAGTTTTAGTTAAGCAGTTTAGACCATTAGTTTTCACCTTGGTTTTCACCGCCAAAGCCAGCGAAGGAATAAAGCATGTAACCTGCATGCTTAGTTTATAATTTTTTCCAGTATATTTTTAGCTACTGCAATTTATGTAACAACTTGGTTATTCTTTTATATATATGCATTAATAAAGACAGTTTTTCAACACTGCAAATTAAGATTTCTGTGTGCTCTGTTTTTCTTGAGTTTTATGCTCTGTTTTTCTGCTGTTATCTCATAATCTGTGGGTGTAGGAACTTGGTTTAGTTTTTCAGATTCTACAACCTTGGTGTGTACTTTAACATTTTATGAGTTAATTGATCTGAGTTCAAATCCCACTTCAGTGAGAAAATAGGATATTTTATTGGGTTAAAGACAGCAGGAAAAAGTTTTCAAAATTTGAATAGATTTGTAACAAAAGCTCCTTTCACGGCTCTTCCCGTATTTTCAAAAACCTTTTTGAGTTAACTTTACTACAATAATAAATTCAATGATGCAAGGAAAAAGCACAGCACAAATATTCAAGAACAATATGCAGGTAAACAAACTTTGTACCATTGAAGAAATTATCTCGTGCTAAAGGAGTTCATATTGTATGAGTTACATGCTCAGCATGCTAAGTGTCTGGGTTACCTACAGGGCTTTTCTTTGGCAATAAAGCATAAGGTGGCAAAAGCTAATATAGTAACCGATGCATTGAACCGAGGAAGGATATAGGTAGTGAGCTTTGAACATCTCGAGGAAACTTATGAGGATGACCTAGATTTTGGGGAGGCTTATAGATCTTGCAAAGAAACCATGCTAGGAGAACAAATACATATTTGGATTTTAATTTTGCAAGATTGATTTCAATTTCGAGAGAAACAACTATACATTCCAAACGGTTGCATCAGAGAGATATGATTTTTGTTGTGGTAAATAGATTTTCTAAAATAGTTGCATGGTTGCATGGACTACTACTTTCTATTATTACACTTTTGAGCCATTTCAGGCATGCTTTTGGAAAATATTGGAAAGAAAACTGCAATGTAGCTCTGCATAAATTCATCAAAAAGATGGGCAGGCCGAAGTGGAAAAGACGAAAGTGGTGAATTATTTCATCTGGGTAAAGCGCAAAACGGCCAAAATAATGGGATTAGGTGTTTCCTCAAGCTGAATTTCCTTTGATTTATTTTATATTTTTTTAATAAATCAAACATGATATTCCCACATCAATAGTATCTCCTAGAGGATTGAAATAATTGTTTTCAACGATGCTTATCAGCCAAAATAATGGGATTAGGTGTTTCCTCAAGCAGAATTTCCAAAGATATTTTTTAATAAATCTAACCTGTTATTCCCAAATCAAGTGTTTCCTAGGAGTGAAAGAATTGAGAATTCACTTCCTTGAACACATTTCCACAGATCCAGAACACATTTTGTCGAGTGAATGATGATTTCTCGAGTGAATTATGGATTGAGAATTCACTTCATTGTGAACACATTTCCACAGATCCAGAACACATTTTGTCGAGTGAATGATGGATTTCTTAAAGCAGATAAACAAATATTAATTCAGAAAAAAAGAATAAGTCAGATTCTAGGCGGTGAGAGACAAAGTTGGAAGCATGGTCATGGTCGATCATTTTCCAAAGAATTTTCAAGAATCTCTGTAAGTAATATAAAATTGTTAAAACAGACAACACAATGTTGTCAAAACCAGAAGATCAAACCCAAAGTGTTATAACAAAAGACACTTTCTTAGATCCACTTCCAGCCATGACCCACCACAGATGCAAGAAAATAATTGCAAGAAAAGCAGGGACTAGTTCATTATTAGGGAAAGAGAGCAGACATTAAATGACACAAATTTAGCGTTGCAGAGACATTACCAAAAGCATGGACAACTCAGACCCTTAGATGTTCATTTTTGCGATCATGTTCGCATTCATTGAGAAGATTATAAGATCATCCCGGTTGTCCTTCAATCAAACTCTTAAAAAAACATCTGTTTACGATGTTAAATGAAATGCATATATAATAAAATATATCATCCCAAAGAATCCTTCTGTAAATCAAATTTTGCAGCAAGATAGCGAGGGACGAAAACATTTAATATGGCTTCAAGGGAACGAGTCACTCACACACAGGTATTAGTATGGAGACCAGATAAAGAAGCCAAAATTTCCTTCAACTAGATCTACATATAAAAACTAGAACTGCCAACGAATGAATCTAATACTCACCCTCTCAGATCTTTGAAAGCCTCTTCTACATATATATGCAAATCTCAAAACATTGCTTGAACTGCCAAGGGATGAATCTGATACTTACCCTTTCACATCTCTGAAAGCCTCTTCTACATATATATGCTAATCTCAAAACAGTATCGGGCAATCTGTTGTGAAAAGAACTAATCACAAACCCTGATGGAGAAACCCTAATGGAAACCCTAGAAAAATAAAACCCTAACCGATATCGGCCACGCAATTTAACTTATGTATTGCTAAGAAGAATTATAGTTGGAAAACCCACGTGGCACTTTATGATTGCTTTTGTAATACCCAAAAGGAGATGTGGATGATCTAAGAGATCGTTGGGACAAGTTGACTTATCAAGGGTTCACAATTTGAATCGAGAGATAAACAAACCTTTTATATTATCATTTGATAGGATTGATAACTCTTTCGCTCACATGAAACGAACTTATCTTGTTTTTACAAGAGTGTAGAAAGGAATTCAAAAAGACGAATAGTGAAACTATTGATATCACCTTAAATAATTTGAAGCCTCCCTTTGATGTGTTTATGTATAAACGTTATTATGATGAGGAAGGCAAGCATATGCTCCCTATTGATTTGTGGAATGGGAAAAAATCATCAAGATGGGTGTTAATGGTTCCAAACAAGAGTATCATGGGACTAAGAGAAGAGGGAAATAAAGTGTAAAAGTGGATCAAGATTACGATGAAAATGTGAATAAAATTAGATTTTATGAGGGTGATTACAAGTAAAATTGTAAAGATGATAAGAAGTAGATTTTGGGATGTTCTTGTTGTGATAAACAAAGGCATGTGGAGAATTCTTACGAGAAAAAGATGTAAGATCTCGAGAACAAAGAGCACCAAAATAAATCAAGTGTAATGGTATGAATAATGTCTTAATTGCACGTACTTCTTCGTTTCATATACATCTTTAAAGTGTGAATTTATTTTGGATTCTGGATGTACTCATGACATGGTCAATGATGATAATTTGGTCCATTCACATTTCAAAGAAGATGCTGATAAGGTTCATTTGGTAGATGGTTCTACTCTTTCTATTGTTGATAGTGATAATATTATCCTAGAGGATGACATGATTAGAGACGTATACTATGTGATGAGTCCCAAAAAATGTCCCTCGTCTGACTCATATACATCCTTAAAACCCCTCACTATTCCACCACTTCACGAACCCACCATAACCTTTTATCTATATTGGCACATGATATACATATGATGTATATGTTTATTGTTATGGTGTAAAATTTATGGTTTTTAGATATTAAAATAGTATTATCTTTTGTGTTGCTCGTTTGGTATTACTAATGGTTAATAAAGATTGCAAGATTATTCATGTTTACACCTCTTTGCAAAGTGCCAACCTATAGTTACTATTGGATATTACCTATAGTAACTATTTTTCAATACCTATAACAATTGTTGTACATGATATTTGTTACAAATGGTTTGGAGAGTTGCCGCATGTCATGATCAAAGGACCTAAGGTTTGCTACTATGTGAGGATAAAAAGACAAAGGCGTTTCCAGTTGAAACATTTCTACAAAGTGGAAGTTTGTATTTTATTCATTTCTATTAGATCAAATTAAGATTTAGGGGACGTTAATGAAGTTGTTGCATATTGTGACTATACATGCATAGGATAGAGTGGGGTTGTAATTGCATATAAGAGAGAGTTATTAATTATAGATGTTTCTTAGTTCTTTAGTTGTATCTCCTTTATTCTACCATGACTTACACATTGTAACCTATTAATTGTAAAGTCTTCTATTCTAAGTACAATTACAAGTTTGTTGTTGTAACTTATTTTATTCTAGGCATAGCTATAGATTTATGATTGTAACTGTTAGGTATTATAAAATCTAAATAAAGTCTTGTGATCTCTATTTAAGAGAGAAGTTGTAAACTATAGAATTAGCTAGAGAAGATAATCAAATTAATATTTTGCATCAGAGGAAAGATTGTAACCAGTTTCATTGCAATCAAGCCTAAAGCAATTCCTTTATTGTTACAACTTGAATATTAACAAATATTAGCTTCTTTAGTTAATAACATCTTAACAAGGAAGGGATTTGAGCTCTAGTCCAACCGAGGTAGGGCCTACTCACAAGGATTTGGTGGTGAAGATTTTCATTCGTTAGATAGTTTATTTTTATTGTGTACATATTTTCCTTATGCTTCATTATTGCAAGTGTGCATACTTTATTTACATTTCATCATTGTAAATGTGAGTAGTTCCTTTTCAATTCTGTTTATGCAGTTATCATTAATTGTTGAGAGTGGGAAGCTTCGAACCTAGATTAGCATTTACTTTCTTGTAATCTTTTTTCAACAAAGTGTGTTTATTTCCAAAAAGTGTCTTTACTCCCATTAAGTGTGTTTCTTTTTAGCAAGTGTGTTTAGTTTCAACAAGAGTATCTTTCATTGCAATTCGGGTTAGTTTTAGTTTCAATTCCCTATACACAATAGTAAAAACTTTGATTGATTCAAAATTATAGTGGTGCATATATAATGGAGATCCCTTATCAAAGTATATGTCCCTAGATTGATAATTAAACGATTTCATTGTCATCATGTACCAAATTTGAGTATGGTTTTTTTTTTTTTCTATTAACCCACTAAACAAGGCAATAAATTTGAGTTTTGGGCTGCTAAGTTTGTTTTGAAAGGTATTAAAGCAAATAGAAGAGTACCAAGTTGTTTTACAATCTCCCAAGGTCTTCACTAAGGAGGCATGAGATTCCATTAGAGGATAATGTGTTCATTACTAGAGATGATGTATCAATTGATACTTTAGAGGAAAGAGAGTTGGGTGTTGCACACACCATGTCAAAGGTTATCAATTTGACACATGACACTATTTCAATTTCTAAGGAGAATAATTAGATCCTAGAAGAAGTTGAGAAACATGTGGGGGATGCATCATTAAAAAATCACATAGGGATCTATCTCTTATTTATATTTTGACACTCATTTGGAAGTCAAAGACAAAGAAGAGTTGAATAATATGATGTGTTCATTATCAGTGTCATTGATGGAAATATGTCTAGTGTACATGGATGACTTCCTATGATTTTGATTTTATCTTTCCTTCCAAGACATAATTTATAATATTATTTGAGGATAAGGGTCCTATGAAAACCAAATTCAAATTTTCATCAATGGACACATTATTAGAGATGAGTTATCTCCTTTTTTTTATGAGAGCATAATCACGATGTGATTGGTTGGTGTTATATTCAAAATAAATTGGATTTAATATGGGATAATTTTGGCATTTTCTATGGATATTACCTTTGCATATAATCATAAGGTTTCATAAACTTGAGCAAAGTATTTTATGGCCATCCTTGTTGATAGTCTTAGTATTTTGTTTTAGTTTTTAGCACTTATCGAGAAGCATAACCATACTTAACTTTTATAACAATGTGATAATGTTGGCACTCAATTTCAAAGGTTGTAATTTTTTAAGCTTGTACACAAAGCTGATAACATGGAGTAATGGAATTATTGTCCTGATTCATAAAAGGGTTTTGCATTTGATCATCATGGCATTTGGGAGATTCTCCACACTACATACCTTTATCTTTGTAGGGTGATGTTATTCAAGAGGGATGAGACTATCACATATTTATTCAGTGGGTTCTTACTTCTCTCATTATGAGATTGGAGTTAATCCCTTCATGGATGATTTGTTCATTCTTCATAATGGATCATGAAAATGTTTGTCTTTGAGTCTTGAGGATTGATGAGAGGTTTGCCACGTTGAGGGAGTTACTCGAGCCATCTAGTTCTTTGAGATTTGAGAGGGATTCTTATATATTACATTACTGTATTTAGTCATCAGGTGTATTGAGGACCAAGGAGGAGTTCATCAGATAAGAACAATTCGATTTTGAAAATACTTCATGAAGGGGGTAAGTTAACTCATATTATTTTTTTAGAATAATGTATAGACTTGTAAATGCCACCTTATTTTAGCCCTCTAATTTGCATTTAGCAGGGGGCGACAGACTATAAAACTCATATTTACAAGTCCTTTTGAGTCACTAGCATGTTTGGTGTTCCATTGGGTCTATTGGATCCAACGAGTTAAGTATAACATGTGATATTTAAAGTGCATCATGTATTGTGTACATTTCAAGTGTAATTATAATGTATTGGGGTTGATGTTTTGTCAAATATCAATCTATCATTTTTTCATTTGTTGACAGTTATGATAGGTGCATATATAAAGGCAATGTTGTCCTCCTATTCAACCATATCATTTTTCATTAAATTATACTATATTTGATTATTCTTCTTTAGGTGTCTTTCAAACCCACAAGAGAAATGCATTCTCTATCTTCTATTTATTTGGAATATTTTAATATTGTTCAATTATTGATATATTTTTATAATCTTACAATGATTCCACACATAAATGTTAATGTCAACTCCACCCTTAGAAAAAGAAGTCATATGTAATATTCATGGTTATTTCGACATCTTAACCATCTATTGTGCCCCAAGCACATCATGAAGAAGGATAGAGATATTTTAAAGAAGAGCTTAAGTAAATACTCTTAAAACATCTAGAGGATGAAAAATATGTGATATCAATGTACAAATTTTGAGGCAAAAAAACTTGCACTAGTCTAAAGAGGGATGGAAAAATGATTTAGAATATGTGGGGTCTGTATCAAATTTTCAATAAAGGTGATAAGATTAAGGATAATGACCTAAAGGAAGTAAAATATGTGGATGTAATTTTTAAGAATGTTGTGGAATATTCTAAAATAAAGTATCATGCATGCATTATAAATTAACATTCCCACATTCTTCTATATTAAAATGGGCTAACTAGAACAACAAAACTTATTATAGTATTGTCATTGATGGATTTGAAAATTGGATTTTGCTCGTCAAGTATTAGTTTCACTACATTATTAATATATATATCAAATAAATATATGATTTTAAAAACTTATTATGAAATACTCATAAACAGATAAATAAAATACATTACTTGCTTTCTTGCAGGCTACTGAAAGAAGTTATAGTACCTAAAGAGAACTCACTTCCATTATATTACAGGAAGGCACAACAAGCTTCATCATGCTTAGGCATTGATTATGTGAAACTATATGATTCTTATGTGAATGACTACATATTATTCATGAAGTAATACAAGGGTCTAACCTCTTTTTCAAATAAGGCCAAATATTCACATATGAGTTAAGGGGCTTACAATTCCAAATAAGGTTTTGTGACATATGTAAAAAATTACAAGGCTTAAACATATTTTTTTGTTACAAGTCACATGCACAACTAATGTAATGGAATGCATATGATAGAATTAGGTACAAGGTGTATTGTATAATAATTGATTCTAAAATAATGAAACATGTTAAGCACATGTGGCTTGATAAATTCAAAAAAAATCCATGGAGTGTCATATTTGGTTCATCTTTAGATGGGGTTAACCCCTGATCTCACCTCTAGATAAACTATTTGACATGACTCGTTGTGTCAAAAAATTTCAACATTCCTCCATAGCTCGTGATAATGAAATATCATTCAATGTTGGAACAATTAGTTCCTAGAAAAGGTCAAGCAAAAAACATGGATGTCTACTTCAGACCCCTAATAGAAGAATTCAAACAATCATGGAGTGGCAACAATATGTAAAATGTATTTAGACCTATTTCTAGCCATCAACCATTCAAGTTATTTGGAATACTTTGTTGGATAATTCATGATCTACCTATAATTTCACTTGCTCTAGGTGCATATATAACATTTAAAATTTTCAAACTATATAAAGGAATTTATAGGTTTTGATTTTGAATGACTGGATGAATATTTTTATTATTATTTAAGTTTTGGTATAAATGGAAAGTTATTATATCCAAGGTGTGGTGATCAAATAAGTAGAATACATGATGCACACCTAAGAAAGCATTTATATGAGGGTCATAGAAGGTTTTTGACAATGGTTCATAAATTTAAGTTATATATATATAAGTTAATCGAAGTCATTAAATTGAATCTTGAATTCATATATATATTTAGGCTTCTCACATATGACCCATGAATTCAAAACCCTTCATGATTCAATTTAATGACTTCGATTAACTTTTAAATTTTTAACCAACTCTTCAATTTAACTTGCACTTGGATTGAATAATGACCTGACTCAAACTTATTTATTGTTATCAAATTTTGGGAATTTTGTTACTTGAAGTTTTTTGGAAATAAGAGAGACCAAGATATAATGAAAATGACATAAGTGTATACGATTTTATTTGATTCTTGGCTCTAAGTTTAACCATTGATGTGAATTTTGTTGAATTATTGATCTATGTATATGGATGTGTGTAGCTTATGAATGGCTTGATAAGACCTTGCATACATAGGTTAACCTTGGATAAATTGTTCATGACTACCAACTATAATAATGTAGAAAATTAAGAGTAAAGATGCATGATTCATGGCAATAGGCTAATGGGCCCATAAAACTAAAAGAGACAAACATGTGGGGTGTACATGTTCTTTCTAGTCAAACCTATTTAATTTATGGGTTTGACATAGGAATGACTTTGATTGTTGTTAGATAATTATTGGGTGATAAGAGAGAAATATTATATATGTGTTAAAGGATACATTTTTATCGGTTTTGAGGTCTTTTAGGCTCAATGAACTAAGTGTAGACCTGTTATGGGGCTGGGTAGTCATCAAAACAAGACAAAAAGTACAATTTTACCAAATAAGGTAAATTTTGAATAACACATTGGGAATAAGGGTCTTGTTTCAAATTTGTTCCCCCCTCACTTTGATGTTGATATGTGAGTGAAATGATTTATGCATCAAAGTATAAATGTAAATAATTTAAACACACACCTCACTTACCTGGGGAAGTATGAAGTGTTTCTTATGCACACATAAGATAAATGTTTAACCCTAAATATAGATGAGGGGATTTATCTAGCATTAAGAATACAAAAATGAATAAGTACAAGGATGATAACTAGATCTATAAGATGTAAATTAATTTACAAACTCAAATAGATAATATTATGACCTTATAATACTGAGATATGCCAAAAATAAAAAGTATAACTATTGATTGATATTGAAATATATGGGAAACAATAGTACTTATCTAGTTTATTATGTGCATATAGATCTAGGTTGAAATACGTTGGAAGTGGATTGAATCAAGATTTTGAAATAATCATGAGATTCTATAATTTTGCACTCTATGCCCTCAAACATTTGTATTAGATCTAGACATATACATCAATGCTAGTCTCGAATTTGGACTCAAGTGTATAGTATGGAATACTAATGAACCTAAATTTAACCACCTTGAACCTATTGGGTTTTTTGTCACCTTTATTTTGGTGTCTTAAAATCACATGCACAAGCTATCATTTTTTGTTAAATGGTCAAACCCTAGCTTCCTCACCCTTAGAGTAATTGTGGAAAAGATAGGTTAGTGGGAACAAGATGTCAAGTTGTCTCAAGGACCCCTTTGTCAAAAGGTGCTACTTACATAGCCAATACTTTGAAGAGGGCCTCAAAATTTATGTAGTTATTATCTATGTGTTGGCTTATGTGTGTAGAAGGATGCAATGTGTGATAAGTAATGAAATAGGGTGACGTAGCTTGTAACTTAAAAAACGTGCATCATGGGATGCTTCTTCAGTACTTCAGACCTATATGAGTGCTTATCCTATGCTTGATATGGAAATATGGAGGAATAGGGTAGGTTTGTTCATTTGAATGTTCAATTGAGTGATATTGGTAAGTGGCCTTGTGAGCTTCCGATATTTTATAGGTAAATAATGAATGAGGGTTGATATTATGTGTGTGTGTGTGTGTGTGTGTGTGTAGACACACACACTCTCACACACACACACACACACATACATACATACAAATCCATTTTCAAAATATTTTTCACTAAAGCACTTATGCCAACCTTTAGGATATGTTTCATTTACAAATTGGATGATTTTTGGGCACTGGACACTTAGTTTAAAATGAATACCTATGTTTGGTTGGGACATAAGTGTCCTAGAAGTTAGAAAATAGGTACAAGTTTGAAATTGACAGAGAAGGATATTGATCAAGTTTAAAGAATTTTACATAGTATAGAAGGCCTAGTCATTAGAATAACAACAATCGATCCAAGAGATAAGAAATTTGGCATAAAGATATAGTGGACATGGGCCTCTCAATAGTGGGAAGCTCTTAGAACTAAAGAGTACAACCATGATAGGTATTTTCCAAGTGTAAAAGATTGAGGTGCTTTGTAATTCAGATTTAGTGTCTACATTTGCACCCCCCCCCCCCCCACAATCTAGTAATGAAATTATTATTTTAAAGGATTAAAATGTGTACTTGAGTGTGTATAACACACCTTGTCTTTACGTGAGTCCAACTTGAGTGATTTTTTGGTGAGTGATCTACAACAAAGAGCATGATACAATATACAAATCAATGCATATAACCTAAAATTGAAAAAAATTAAAATGCTTGAAATGAAAGAGAGCAAGGTTAGGAGTACATTTGTGTATCAATGCAACCATCTTATCTTTTGGCAATTTGATTTGAAGAGATGATTTTTTTATAAATCCTTGGAGTTGAGATTAGGACAAATTGAAACCCTGAATGTGCATACATATACATACACATATATTGGAGGACATCATGCCCCCAACCTTGGAAAAAAGGTGAGTTGCACATGACTATTGAGCTTATCTCAATCGTGCGACTCGATCATACTTATAACTTGGGGAGTGTGAGTGATCCAATCAATTAACACTATATATTTGGTGAGGATGGATGATTTAATCACTTCATCCTATAAATATGGTGAAGTTAGTTGATTTAATCAAGTCTAACTTATAAACTTGGTTAAATTGAGTGATTTAATTACCTCAACCTTACCAAAAGGTAAACCAACTACTACAATATATTGTTTCAATAAAAGTATGTAAAAGTCTATCCTGGGTATGATAACAATCCATAGTAGTATTTTAAATCTGAAAGCTTATTTGATTTTGTAATTTAAGGTGCTCTTTGCATGCCATATGCACCTCATATATGTCTCAAGCTTAAATCTAAGTATAATAATGGTGCCAATGTATATAATATTTCCATAAATGTGTATCTAAAATATATAGCTGTGAAATTTGGCCAAATTAAAAAAATTCAAATGTGGAGGACATGTTCCCATGACATGCCCCCACTAAATCTAGATAATTTGAGAACTAGTGTAAGTGTGGAGAACATGTTTTCATAAGATGCCCCCAATATAATATGAAACTATGAAAATGTGGAATCCATGCCTCTATGACATGCCCCCATCGATATGCCCCATATTGAGGTGAGGGGAAGTAGAAAATGGTAGTTACATTATCTCAAAAGGATAAGTAATTATATAATCTATGTATAGATTATGTAGCATATAAGAATAACATGTCTAGGTAGATATAACAATGAGGTACATAGTATGTGATCACACGAAGTCATAATATGCATGATGTGAATCATGGAAAAATCTAAAGAGTAACAATACAAGCTCAACAAGCAATCAAGTATACACACAAGAGCACTCAAAATCAAAACAAAAGGTAATAGTCTAAAGAAACCTCATATAAGGGCCATGTTCAAATTATGCACAATCGAAGGGACATGATTTAGTCAAATGTCCACAAAATAGAGAAAGACATGCTCAAATTTCCACATACAACAAACTATGACATATTCAAATGTCACAATAGGCAAACCAAGGCATGAGGGCCGTAATTAATGGATCATATTCAAATACTCAAACAAGTAATAAAATGAAATACGATATCAAGGAAGGAACACACTCAAGGAAGTGAAAAAATGAAAGCATGGAATCATAAACAACCAACATAATCAAATCATACTGGCCCTTGGATACATGTGTTAGAAAAAAATGTTAAGAATATAGCATATCAAGTAAACTATGAAAGATATAAGCATGGATAAAGGCATATGTAAATACATAAGCTCAAACATGATACCGTAAAATGATCATTAAATAATGTAACTTGGGTGTATCATGATTAAATAAGTGGATGCCCCCATGTACTGATGACATGAGTAGAGGGAAGGCCCAATATTTGTATGTGTATATATCCTGTGCTGAGGTATGCCTGTATCAAACTCAAAAGATTAATGAAATATATATGTGTATATATAAATAAATTATATGCTATCTACCAACATGAAAACAACAACATAAATGCTAAGGAGCTAATAAGATATGGAAGTGTTGAATATTTTTGAATTTTATTAGAATTTTTAGAATATTCAAAAAGACTAATTGAAGAAATATTCATCATCAAAAAGTGTAGGATAACTTGAGAAATTTTTAAACATTTATTTATAGTGACACATTGTCACCTCCTCAATATTTATATGTATTTATATTTTGGATGTCATTAATAAGGGAGGGTGACCATATCCATCACGATGTATGTAAATCTTCCTGTTGACTATTTTGACCACAATTCAAAATAAGCCAACGTTTATAGTCCAAAACTTGATATAAAGGTCTATTAACATGTCACAGGGTGTTTCATGGTCAAATATATGTTATTTCATATGTCACTAGCCTTGGTCATGGTCCAATTTAGTCCTTGTGTCATTTTATGTCACTTAGGGGTCATATATGGGTTATAAATGAAGTGGTATGATTTTCCTTGGTGTAAAAGTGTTATAAACTTCCTTTTAATGTCCAATATGTCATTTATTTGTGAATAATGTTAGGACTTACTAAAACTTATAGGTTCCTAACTAAAAATCAAGAAAACAAGTGAAAAAGGGAGTTTTGAAGGTTATATGGCCTATGGGGAAGAATGGAATGTGGTAAAATCTCATGCAATTACCTTTTAACTTCCATAGCTTCATTTCCATTCTTTATCTACTTTTAAAGTGCCAAAAATAGACCAAAACCATTATATCTCTCCATCACTCCACTAGGCAAGCAAAACTAGTCAACAGGTCTTTAGATGGTATGACTAGTATGAGAACTTTTAGGTCAAATTATTTTGGTGATGGATAGTACACTTAGTATAATTAATTTTCATGTTTGGATTTGGAATAATGGTTGTATATAATTTATGAACCATTCTTAAGAAGTTGACTCTCTAGTTTTGCAGGTTAATCCCCACACCCTATAGGTTTTGCTTTTATTTGAGCATGTTCATACAATATAGTTAGTGAAATGGTTTCTAGAGGATGTATAATTATTTCTCTCATGTTTCCCATATTTTTTTTCATTTTTGGAAGTCATTTGATGAGCTCAAACCTCTTAAGTTGTAGGTGGATTATTCTAGTGAGGTTGCAGTCAGATTTCATCAATTTCAAAAGGTATCTTTCTCTACAATGGATTTAAATAAATGTGATATGATGTTACATGCACCACATATGTCATGAAAATCTTCTTCTCTCCAAGTTCAGTATCACACCTATATTATTCATGGGGTTGCAGTCAAAATATGAGACATAATTAGCTTTGTCCAATTTCACTTACAGTCATGGTGTCTTGAAGTCAGAGAACATCCATGGAAGGTATATGAAGAGTCCAAATTTGTTGAAATTCTTCTTAAAATCATGGAAAATCAAGCAAAGTCCCTTTAAATAACATATCATGGACTGTGACAGTCAATCCCCATATATGCACAATCATACACCATTGGTGTGCATCTACAGTAGACCGAGTATGTTGGAATTGAAGTATGGAAACATGTCTCAATCCATTCAAGGTGAAGAGAATAAATTTTAGGTATTTTGAGAAGGTTTGAAACTAGTTGTAGGCCCATACACCATGCAAATTGACCATCTCAATCCCACTGCCCTATACATTGAAATGTCCACCTACATGTGGTATTGATAGAGACTTGGGATTATTTTATAGGGATGTTATAACATGTTTTGAGGAATTCATCATCTTTTAATAATATGGATATACCTTTAGAACCACATATAAAGTCATATAACATACACATTGCTCAAGTCTTACATTCACTACCTTGTCTACAACATCAAGGCATACCTACAAGTACTAATCACATTGAACGGGAGTACTTGAATTGAATGAGGTTATTCATGGTGAAAAGATTCCATTTGAAGGTTGATAGAGGATCTAAAACTCATTTAATTCTCATATTATATGCACACTACCCATATTCATAATTACTACTTATATACTATAATGTCCACCTACAAGTGGCTTACACAGATGTTTGAAGGTGTTATATGGAGAGATTTGACATGCTTTGAAACCCTCATGAAGTTTTTGGATGTTGAAGGTAGCTTTGGAACCATGCTTAAAGCCATTGGAAGATAGGCAGACTTGAGAAACCATCCTCAAATTGAAATAATTGAGTTTAGGGACAAGTTTCCTAAAAGCTCTAAAATAGAGCCCTAGCCACTTTTGGTGTCAATAAATGATGATGTGACACAAGAATAGATGATTCAAAATGTATCCTATCATGTATCCCTATCTTAAGGGTAGAACCTTGAAAAAGAGAATGGATGTGTGGCTAGAGGAACATGATGTTTAGAGGCCTCTGATTATGATATTTGTTCACTACAATTTGTCAGTGTCTTCTACAAGATTTGAAATCCAAGTGACCTCATTGTCCAAAGATATAAGGTGAGAATATATCTTCATGTTAGGTGTTTATTTTTTAATAAAAAAGACATTTATGGCTCAAAGGTCATAAAAATGGGTTGAATTACAAGGCATGGACCCATACTACCACCTGCAGGTGTGCCTTGCTTTTAGACTGAATGCCTACAGTCTGATTGTAGGTACTCATAAACCATGATATACACCTTGGAGAACTACTAAGCCTGAAAACACAAACTTTGCCATTAGGATTTGATTCCAAATATATCAAAAGGACCATAAGGTGTGTGGCACAAATTTTAAGGTTAATATCCACCTACATGATCCCATTTTACTCCAAAACAATTAACTCTAGCTAACTATAACATGCTAATGATATAGAGCTTGACTAGTCTTGATGATGGTTTAACCTGAAGGCATAGTGTAGACAAGTCTAACCATGAAAGTGGCATATTCACTTAAATAATATGGTGGGGCAATGATACAAAGGTCCAAACATGCAATATGCACCTATAAGTGTCTCTTTCAAAGCAAGAAAACACAATCAACACTTTTATCTAGTCAAAGGCAAGGTGTATGTGGAAGTGTTTGGAAAGGTTTGGTTGGTAAGTAGGTTTAGATCACCTTCATCATGGTTGTAATATTATTTTTAGACCCTCATATAATGGAAATAGAGTATGTAAGGGCTCTAACAATGCAATATATAGTCTATATTTAGGAACTTGCACATAGTGAGATTCTCCACGAGTTTGTCTTAGGTTTTGATACAATTAAGGGTGCTAAAGATGAAACCAAGATATAATAATTTTAATATAGGTTATCCATAACTTTGATAATCCCCTCATATGTCCACTTTTTTGGGGGTAATAGGGGAATTTCCCTATGTTTTATCTCAGACAGAGGGCACTCCCCAAGGGTGAAAATTTGTAGGTTTTGAAAAAAGGAGATGACAAGGTGAGTTATAGGTTAATGAGACATTGAATAAATATGTTTAGAGTTGTGTCACACCTAGAACAACATGAAAAACCATGTATAGGTGATAGGAACTCAACAGGGTGGTCCAAACCCACATGAGAATAGACAGACCTATTAGGTCTCAACTAGGTGTAAAGCCCAAAAGGGGGTCAATTTCATTTCTAGCACTAGATAGACATTCCAAAGCATCATAATACCTAAATTAGGAGTTATAAGGTATTTTAAAGCTTTTTTAATGTATAGGAAACCATAGTAAATCCTTTTATTGGCTCAGACCAACTCAAGATTATGCAAAATGAAGAGGAGAAACTCAAGAGGCTAACTTGAATACTCACACCTACATGGAAACTTTACATGGGAGTATAAGAAGTTTAGGGAAGTTAAAGGAGTTCTTGAAAAAGGATTTTATGGATTTTTTTCATAAATTAGACGTTCAACCTGTATGAATAATCCTTAGAGGGTAGAATCACTCTAAACCCTATAACAACCTTGTTAGTGACTCGATTGGGAAAATGAAGGAGGGGCATCCAAATGAACTATAATGGCTTGGGAGATGATTGGAAGTTATATAGAACTATCCATGGATCCTTCTCATTAGCTTGAGTTCTATCCTACTTATACGGATAAAGGGTTTATTATATTTTCTTGATAGTTTTATGTGTTGTACAAGTATGGAAGAGTTACAAAAGATGAAAATAACTTTGGGAGATAGGTTGGGACCTAAGATAACCCATCATGTACATTTCATGCATCAAAAAATATCACACTTGCCTTTGCAAGTGTCTTCATCTCAGTCAGTCCAAATTAGCATAGTGAACAAGCAAAGTGAGAAGGTGAAATCTCTAAGTGAGAGGACTTTTAAGGTATATTTGAGGTGTCTAAGGCCATGAGGTTCTTTAAAAGTGTCATAAACCCCTTGTATGGATCATATTGGAAAACTAAAGACAAATTTGATGCCAAGTGTGAGGGGTGAGTGAAAGAGGATTTATTTGGACTGCAGGCAGTGATAACCCATGTCTAGAATAATATCGATGATTAGAGATGAAACCAATGAATGATGTAGCTTTTTTATAACCCCTCCCTCTCAATGAAATCATCCCATATGTCCCTAGTCTAATGTGGAGTGTTTTAATGAGGTCAAATGATGAAGGCAATTTTTAGGCATGCAAATGAAGAGTCTTATGCCACATTTTAGGATTTTTATGCCTTTGAGGGACATGTATCCACATATACCTTACATGGTCTATCTCATAATTCATTATCATGCATATGTAACTCCTCCTCTCATCTTGACACATGGTCTAGTGATTCTTGGACTTCATTGTCTTCTCTCCTCTCTCAAATTCTATAAGTAGTAGCCATTTTAGCTCTTGTGGACTAATACCACACCATGTATGGCAAAGCCCTACTAGATTGACATTGTATTTTTCCTTTGAAAAATAAATCCAAGTCTAGGTTTGAGTTCAGGAACATTTGTCTAAGTGGGCAAAGTGATGTTAAGTGATAATATTCTATCCTTGCTTCTCCTCATCCTCTCATGTTTATGCAAGAGTTCCTATTCTAGCATGTCATATAGAGTGTAGCTAATGTGTTAGACTCATTTTAAGTGTAAAATTATTTTTAGAGTGTGAAATATAGCCTTTGGTTCACTTACCTTGTGTTGTCTCATGCATATCACCTCTATAATGAAACACTTATGTTAGAACCTCTTAGGACTTTGAAGTTGATTTTTAGGTCTTGTTTCTTAGTGAAAGAAGTATGATGGTTTTGTGGAAAACCCTATACTATATCACTCCCTTAGATTAGTTTCATTTCATTTAAACTTATATATCTTTTCCCACAAGCAAATATTTAAGTAGGTGATAAGCATTTCAAGGTATATTTGGGGAGTTAGCCCTTAAACCTTGAGGTTTAATTATGTTGTAGGTAAATCCACATACCTATAAGTATTCCCATGTTGCCCAAATATGGAGGAGGCTTAAACACCATCCTCTAGGGTACAAGATTTGGTGAAAATAGTTTTGGCACACTTAGTGGGACCCATTATCTTCAAGATAACTTGTCAAGGTGAATGCTAGTCTTTACACCATCAATTGCAAATTGGTGTGATACTCAAAAATTGATGACTCCATTCAAGGTAAAATCTAGTTGTGGACCATTATTTTCTCATAAATTTTCTCTCATACTTCATGGTCCTTACTAAGTCATCATCTAGTAGAGTTATCAATCCTATCAATCCACCTATTCAGCCTAAACTTCCTCTTTAAGTTTAATATCCCCAGCTTAATCTACCCTTTGAAGACCAAAAAGAATTTTCTATCCAAGAAACTGAATAAATTGAAGAAATCCAATCCATCATGGATAGGCCACATGTCTTTCCTACCTTTTATACTGAGAATACAATCCATCTTAATGCCTATGATGCCATTCCCCCTAATGCTACAAAGAGTGTTCCCACTTTCAATGGTGAAGGTCATGTCACACCTAGTGAACACATCAGGGATATATCTAATTTTTGTATTTTTCGTAATGTTATTGAGGAGAATATTAACATTAAACTCCTTGCCATGACTCTTAGAGGGAAAGCACTTGATTGGTATAGGGCTTTTCCTGTTGGATGCATTGCATCATGCGATGATGTTGGAGTGTTGTTAACGTCAAGGTTTGAAGATGAAAGTGACCATACTTCTCTTATACATCGACTCAATGTGATAAAAAGAGCCCCCAAGGAAACAATGCATGACTTAAATGAGAGGTTTCAAAAGACTTGGTATAGACTACATCCTCGCATGAGACCACTTACTATTTTTGTGTTCCCTACATACTTGAGAGCCATTGGTACTGATATTGCTATCATGCTTCAATCCATGGCTGGTTTCACTCTTCCCAAAGCATATGAAATTTCCATTAGATCTGAGATTTGACCTCATTAAAGTAGTAAATTTTCCTCCTAAGATGTCTATTCCTATGATGCCTAATATTTTTGCTAATACTCCTAGTGTAAACTAAGTTCCTAATGCAAATGATAAGCCTAGGCTTGCTCCTAAGAAGCGAGATGAACCTGATCCATATGCAAGAATTCAAACCTTAGAAGCTAAGCTTAGGCAAGAGATAGTTTAAAGAGGTGTGAATCAAAACCATTATCCATATCAATAACAATATGGTTAGCAATATGGAAGAGGAATAGGTTAAGGGAAACCTATCTTTAATAGGTCTGCCAATGTGTATAATCCCAATTCCACCATCAACGCAAGAGAAATAGTACCGATGCATAGAAATTTGGTGCCAAAAGAAGATTAGAAATAAGGCCAATTCATGGATGACAATGAGGGTAGAGAAAAATCTCTATTTTCTCAAGGAGGAGTCACTCCTCTCCTCTTAGCTAAAGATGAAGTCATGATGCAAGTGAGGATTGACAACCTCATAGAAAAAGCTTCATCAACTTTCTAGTGGAAGATACTTTTGTGCTCAATCAAGGAACTTATATCATATACAATACTATATCCAAGAGTAAGGATCTAAGATATGGTAATAACATGCCTGTAAGTTCATATAATCCTTAAACAAGGCAATAAAGCATGACTGTAAGTATGACATCTCTAAACACTCTTGCACCTTCTCAAAATTAGAACATTAGAAGGTTTAGTCAAGGTGTTTCAATTCCTCAAGTTACAATAACTTCCTTATATCTAAGGGACTAAGAAAAATTAGTTATGTCTGCTCTAAATATTATGGACTCATTAAATAATACAAAGACATCTATTTCCCTTTGAGATGTCCTTCATATGCTTGGCCAAAAAGAGCTTCTACATAGATAGTTGTCCACTATCCCTACTAGTCCTTCACCTTTAAGTTAAATTCATGGTAATGTTACTATTAAAAATTCCCCTAACACTATTATTGAACCACTTACTAAATATGATAAGCCTCCACCTTTATATCTCACTCTCATAGTGGGTGACAAACCAATACATAATTACATAGTTGATAGTGGTATTTCTACATCAGTCATGCCCAAGGTTGTAGCTGATAAATTGGGCCTAAAATATGAATCCCATAGAAAAGGAGTAGTCCAAATAGATGGTATACCTACTAAAATAATAGGTTTGATAAAAAAACTTGAAGATCTTCCTCCATGATTGTCCTAGCTTTCTTATCCTCTAAGACATTATTGTTGTTGACCTTCTTGATCATTTTGTAATCTACCTTTCAAGAGAATTTACATCCAAGATAGGTGGCTACCTCTCATATAATTGGTCCTTATTGGCCTTTAGGATAATTTATGGAACCAAGGTGACCATAAGAACCCAGTCCCTTGCAAGGTTTCATATTGAACCCTATGTTGAAGCAAGCTCCAACTTGAATTGTGTGATCAATGAGAAAGAAGAATCTAATGTGGATGATTGTGCTTCTTATAAACTTGAGGGAATATATAACTTTTTTTTAGATTAATATGGTATATATTCTTATGAGCATGATCCTTATGCATAATTTGATCAAACTGACCTTGGCACATATATCATACATGAGGAGCCATTTGAGGGAACTGAGGTAAGTGTCAAACATCCTTTCTCACAAGATGTCAAGAGTAACTATTTGATTTATGTATATGATGATGATGGATATAAGAATATGATTGATCACCATAGTCAAAATAATGATGTCTTTCTTCCTGATATTGATGAAGTTGCCTTTGATGATGACACTCATGAGGAAGAGGAGGATGACTTATGGCTAAAATTCAAAGCCATATGTCAAGAATTTGACAAGTTAAGACTCCTTCCCATTTCAAGAAATGTATATTTGATGAGTTTAATAATTATCCTAACAATCATGATGTTGAGTATTCTATTGAGAAAGGAAAATAAAGGTTCATCAAGCATGAAAGTAAGGACCTTACTATTATTCAAAAGCCTGCAATCAAAGACGAGTTTCATGAGTCCAAGGTAAGTTTTATTGTGCTTCAAGATAGTCAAGAGCTCCATCGGATGTTGAGTCATATTCAAAGGTATTGAAACATAAATAAGAAGAGCTTCATGTCCCCATGTATCAATCGCCACATGCATAAGAAATAGAAAGATTGAGGTAGCTGTCATGCATTCTAATCTATAGTTTAAGGAAGCCATATCAGATATGACAATGATCAAGAGGATTTAATCTCCATTAAAGGCTCTTATAAAGAAATAAATATTATTCACAAAGGCTCTAAATATTCCATTTGTAGGCCTAATAAGACATAGAGGTGGTAGGCTTCTTGATCACCTACATATGCAAGTGGTTGATTACGAGCATGCTTCTCATGCTAGATTATATTCATGGAGTGACAAAGATGGAAGAGGAACCATATTTTACCCTATTTTGAGTATGGTAAGATTATTTTCACCTCAAGAGTGAGGTTTTGTAAATATTAGAGTAGTTTTATGTGTCTTTCTTTCAGTTGTGTTGTGTTCCATAAGTGATCTAGTTGAACACATGCTTGTTTTCTTTGGTGTGTCTTGTTTTGTGTGTCTTTCCTTTGTGTTTAGTGTGGTTTCAATGACAAATTATGTGTCAAACTAGTATCTGGGTGACTCCATGGCCTAATGGATAATATTAGTCAACTGATCTTGGCATAAGAAACATACCACCCTTGGGAAATCACCAATAATGTTGACTATTTCAACCACAAGTCAAAATAGATCACCCCCTATAGTTTGAAACTTGATATAGAGGTCTATGAGCATGTCATAGGGTGTGTCATGGTCAATTTGATGTTATTTCATATGTCATTATCCCTTGGTCATGGTCTAATTTAGTCCTTATGTCATTTTATATCACTTAAGGGTCATATATGGGTTATAAATGAAGTGGTATAGTTTTCCTTGGTGTAAAAGTGTTCTAAACTTCCTTAAAACATCCAATATGTCAAATTCCTTGTCAAGAATGTTAGGAATAACTAAAATTTGCAGGTTACTAACTAAAAATCAAGAAAATAAGTGAAATAAGGGAGTTTCAAAGGTTGTACAACCTTTAGGGAAGAATGTCACTTGGGAAAAGCTCATGCAGTGACCTTTCAGCTTCCTTGAATCCATTTCTATGCTTTATCTACTTTGCAAGTGTAGAAAATGGACCAAATTTTTTCTCTCTCTCAATCATTCCACTAGGCAAGCAAAATTGGTCAACAGGTCTTTGGATGGTACAACTATTAAGAGAACTTTTAGGTCAAATGCTCTTTGTGGTAGATAGTGATGATGCTTGGATTGCACCCTTGAGAAGTTGCTCAGTTATCCTCATCCAAGTGGAAAAATTGAATCATCTCTCTTGTTATGGGTGATATGTCTATTGAGATGAATCTCTAGATTAGGGGTTATCTCCCCTTGATGCACATTTAATCTCTTTCTAAACTAATAATTGTGAATGAAAAGGGAGAAGGAAAACAACTAAAAAAAACAAGCGGTGATGCACCAATATTTGATATCCTCTCACTTGACTGAAAACACTACTTAAAGACTAACCAAGTTTATTCACACAAACTCACAACTCTCTGTGCATTATCACATCTGTGTTTCACATGTTAGATTTGAGAAGGTATTTGACATTCAAGAGAGTAATAGACAATTCTAGGGAAGAATATAGTCTTAAACCACTTCTAAAATGTCTTTACACTTATGCAAGAATAATAACAAGGACCTATAATAATACTATTTTTGAACATTGGAAGGCAATTGAGGATAATAGGTTAGACAAGATAACCTTCGCTAAACAAGAACAACACAATTTGGACCAATACACAATAATGTAGCATGTAAGTGGTAAATGACTTGTATTATTTCTTCAAGAGTTACCAGTATAAATTTGGCCAGATTTTCACTATCACCAACTGAGGCTCCCAAATGAATAGAAAGAATATAAATATATAGCTTTTTGGAAGGGAGGTCAAGTGCATTAAAATACAAAAAATAATTAGATGTGTCAATTGGGAATAGGAAGTTACATTCATTATGTAAGATACTTCTTACAGTTATACCAATAGAATCAAGATGTATCGAACTATGTTTTGCTATAAATGGGCTCAATTGTTGGAAATTTATTTTGACATTAGTTACTCTATATTGGCTCATTGAGCTATGAAATGATGTATAACAACTTGAACTATCAACTGCCTATTTTTGCTTACTATTTACAACTATTCAAGATCTCACCATCTATCATCTTCTCATTTGTCTCCTTTTATCTTTATCTTCTGGTTTCTACACCATGTTTTAAACTCCAATGACTATTCGTTGTAGTTTTAAATTGACATTTTATGGGTCGTCACTCCTTGAGCATTTATTTGAAATTCTTATCTTCAACATTCTTTCAGACTTTTTATCTTTAGAATTCTTTCAAACAATTTGTTTGTGACCACTTTTGTCTAAAGAATTCATTCAGGGCATTTTGTTTCCTTCTTTTCTTTCAGCTTTGTGTTTAGTTGTTCATGCTCTTTGTAATTCCCATGGAAATTTCATTTGGACTTTTTTTCCGCAACTTATTTTGCTTGGTCTTTTCTTTGTTTTGGACTTTGTATGGACTCCTTCCTTCAAGAAATTTATCTGAAGGAAATCATTTGTTTTGGGCTTCTTGAAGTGTACCTTTGGATTTGGAATGACCCTTTCAGCTTTTCTATCTCTTTCTCTCTGGCTTTCCTATGGATACCCTTCAGAAGATATCACATACCCTTCAGAAGATTGAAAATGATCCTTTGCAAATGTAAGTGGACCTTTCAAAAATGCAAATGGACCTTTCAAACTTCTTTGTTTGAACCTTTTATTTTGAAAATACCCTTTGCTTCATGAAAATGCCCTTTGACTTTTTTGTTTGGTCCTTTTCTTGTGGAAAATTTTCTTGCAAGAATTAATCCCTTCAATATTTCCAAAAGCATTCATTCCTTCGGTCTTTTAAATGTCTCCTTTTCCCCGAAACAATCCTTCAATTTTTTTTGAAAAGTCCCTTCGAGAAGTTAAAAGTGTCCTTTGCAAAAAATGAAATGATCCTTTGAATAAAATAAGTGACCCTTTGGAAAGGCAAGTGTTCTTTTGGAAAAAATGAAAGTGACCTTTCAGAGGAATTGAAAATGTCCTTCGACTTGAAAAAATCCTTCAAAAAAGTTATCACATACCCTTAAAGAAAATTTCAAGTGTCTACTTTCCAAAGAAAAATCCGTTAGAGAAAGTTGTAAATGTACCATTCGAAAAGGTAAGTGTTCTTTTAGCTTGAAAGATATCTTTTGGAAAAACTGTCATGGACCTTCAAAAAAGTTGCATGGATAATTTGTCTGAAAGAAAACACTTAGGGAAAATCTTTGGACTGAAAGTTTAAAAGAATTCGAAAAAAACTCTAAAAAAACACTCGAAAAAAACTCAAAATAAATCTTCCTTGAATAAAACCCAAAAGAAACTAAACACTTAGTCAAAATAAAAGACTCAAAGGATTAGTAAAAGACCAAAACAAACTATTTGAAGGAAAGACTTGTGTATTTGCTACGGGTTTTATATAGGATACCTCTCTCAAATGAAACTTCATTAATGAGTCCAACTAAAGACATGGATAGGTGACTAAATCGATAGGGGTGCCCAATTTTGGCCTAAAATGCCAAAATTTGGTCAATAAATTGGTGACTCATAGGGTTAGTATGCCTGTTATACTGATCAAATCAGTAGCCATATCCAACTAAGGGCCAATGGAGTTAATGGATCTCTTGAAGATGACTAACAAGGACTTTTCCAAAACAAAACACAAGAAAACACACCACACAATAACAATAAGACCAAGCAAAAACATCATAAAACTAGACAAGGATGAACTAACACATGTGCATAAGCACTTAGGGAACACAATGAAAATAAGAAAATATGTACAAAAAAAACAAGAGAACCATTAATAATAATGATTTAGATATGTCTCATTGATTGGGATATGCAACTCCTCTCCATCCAACTTTAAAAGTTGAAAAGCATTGTATTGTTTACGCTATGTGATTACATATGGGCCACTCCACAAAGCATCAAAATTTGTGTGTTTTCTAGGCTTGACCCTATCTTCATCCCATTTTAGGACAATGTACCCTTATCTAAAACTCTTTGGCATGGAATTTTTGTCAAAATAATTCTTTGTTTGCTATTGGTGAGTAGTCATGGTGTGTATAGCTTGATCTCTTATTTCCTCAAGCTCCATCAAATCACATAGTTTGACCCCATACTATCATTTTCCATCAATTGTAGTGATAGGTGAGGTCTAAATCTGGTGACTCAAGTGAGATATGAAGTCTAGCTTCCTTTACATACACAAGTGTGTAAGGTGAGTTCCCAATTGCTCTCTTTGGGGTGATCCTATCAGCGCAAAAGACTGTCTTCAACTTGGTGTGCTAAGTCCTTTAATTCTCCTCCATTATTATCTTAATGATCCTAATTAGGTTCTTGTTTTTAGACTTAGATAGTCCATTCCCTTAGGGATAGAAGTTGGAGGAGGTGTTGAGATAAATACCATGCTTCAAAGCCCACTCACTTATTTTTGTTCCTAAGAAAACAAAGGCATTGTTTGAGATAATCATTAAAGGAGATCCAAATCTGGTTACTATACCTTCATAAAAATCAAGGATTGAGCTTTCATTTACCTCTTTAAGAGCCATATCTTCCACCCATCTTTTAAAATAATTAGTGACTGTCAACACCCACTTGTGACCAACACTAGGAGGATTGATCAAACCTATGAAATTCAACCCCCATTGCATAAAGGGTTGCTCAACCTAGATTGGGTGAAGAGGCAAGGCAACTAGATATTGTTTGCCATCAATAAGAACACACTTCTAGAATTTTCTCACCCAAGCATGGGTGTCTTTGAATCAGTTGGGCCAAAAGTAACTAGCTCTCATAATCTTTGTAGTTGTAGTTCTTGGAGCAAAGTGACCACTAGCTGGTCCATCATGAAACTCATATAACACTTTGTCAATCTGATCTGAATCAATGCACCTCAAAAGCACACCTAAAAATTCTTTTCTAAAAATCACTCCATCAACAAGTACATAAAGAATGGATTGTAACCTAAAATACCTTCTTCTAGCTCTGTCAAGACCTTGTGGACACTCACCAGTTTGAAAGAAATGAATCATGTCTTGTGTCAAGCTTCTTGTGGCTAAAGGTATAGCTACTATAGTATCATCATGAAGTGTAAAAAAAACCATCCTTTTCTCTTTCAAATCTGAAGTAAGATGCTCACACTGTCCTTTTCCTTTCACTAACTTGGTTGTTTTGATCTCCACATCATATTCCATCACTTTGGTGATCCAACTTGCTCTTTTCTCATTAAAATATTTGATAAACATAAAATATTTCACACCAGGATGATGCACAAAAATGTGAATTTTGTTATTAGATAACATATGTCTGAACCTCTTTAAGCTCTTTATAATTGAAATCACTTGTTTCTCCACATATGTATATCTTGTCTCATAGCCTTCTAAACCTTGAATGAAAAGGAAATATGTTGCTCCAAATTTTTCTCATTAGCTTGAGTAAGCATGGTAGAGATTACCTCTTCATTCTCAAAAGTCTACAGGTTGAAGTCCTTCGAAAAGTTAGGACTTGCAAGAGGAGGGGCCTGAGCAATGGCTTGCTTGATTTAGTCAAAACTTTCCTTACTCCTTCCTATCCAAGTGAATATCTCATCCTTCCTTAACATAGATGTCAAGGGCTTGAGCATCTTATAAAAATCTAGAATAAACCTCCTAATGAAATTTATATTAAATAAACTTTGCAAACCTTTCTTATGGTTAGGTAAAGACAATGCCAAGATGGTACTTACCCTTTCTGGATCAATGGACAAACCTTTCCTAGAAATAATGTGTCCTAGTAGTTTGACTTCATAAACAAAAAACACGCACTTCTTTGGATTTAGAGAGATCTCAAACTCTCTACACCTCTAAAAAATCTACCTTAAGTGATTCAAGTGATCATTTGCATCCTTGGAGAAAACTATCACATCATCAAGATAAACCAATATAATGTCATTGATTAGTCCTTGGAAATCCATATCCATGGCACGTTGAAAGGTAACTCTAGCATTTGATAGTCCAAATGGCATCTTCCCATAGGCATATGTGCCCCATTTAGTGGTGAAATTTTTTTTGTATTTGTCACTTTCTTTCACCAAAATCTGATTGTACCCAAAATAACTATCTAGGAGAGAAAACCTCTCACTACCTGCCACCACTTACATAATCTACTCCATAGATGGGATGAGATAATGATCTATCAAAGAGACCTTATTCAAGTCTCTGAAATCCATGTATAACTTGATATCCCCATTCTTCTTTCTAATAGGGACTAAGTTGGCCAGCCAAGAAGAATGCTTGATGGGAAAGATGATTTTTGACTCAATCATTTGGGTGAGTTCTTTCCTTATGAGAGTCTCAATCTGAGGATTGATTGGCCTTTGTCTTTGCTTGATAGGTTTGGAATTTTCATCTATCTCTATGGTATATTGAGCCATGCTTGGATCAAAACCCTTCAAATCACTATATTCTAAGCAAAAATATCACTAAATTCCTTACACAGTTCAATGAAATCATGTTTTTCTTGACTAGTGCATACCTTTCCAAGATCAAGTAACTTATCTTTGAAGATATTTACCCTTTCATATTTCTCTTTCTTGGTTTACATGTTTACCTTCTACTTCTTGAGCTGATCATCCTCATTGAATATGCTTTCAAGAGTCACTAGGCCTTTGAGAATCTTGTTAGACTTCAACTGAATAATCTGCTCTCCATATTGTTATTGCAGTTTAGACTAGTTTCTAGAAGAAAACTTAGATTCTTCTTGTAGGAAACATGTTATTTGTTTGTCACTATCAAACACCTTCCAATTGGTGACATTGTTTGGTATATAAGGTCTTACAATCACCTTTAGATGAGGTTGGTTCTTATCCTCTCTTATGCCTTTTTGAACATCAAACTAAGCTCCAATTGCTACCAATATATCAACATGCTTGTTATCCTCTCTTGAAATATAAGTGATGTTAAATGCCATGAAATATTCTACAATATCCCACACTCTATGCTTATAGGACTTGAGCAGAGAGTTCTTGGTCAAATTATGTCCTCTAACTTGATTGACAATAAGTTCACTATCACCAAACACTTGCAACTCTTTGACACCTCTTTTCCTTACCCATTATAAGACATGAATGAGGGCCTCATATTCTGTTACATTACAAGTAAAAGATAACTAAAATATGAAAGTTTAAATTTACCTTTCCTTTGAAGGTGAAACCAACATAACTCCACCACCTGCTCCAATCTTGCTTTTAGACCCATCAAAGAAGAACTGCCACAAGCCATTCACATCTTCATTTGATTTCATCAAATTGGGCATGAAAGAGTACTTATCATACATATAATATATTCTAAGATTAGATTCTTCAATAAATTTGTAAGGATCATGCTCATAGTTGTTATCTCCCCACTCATCTAGGAATAAATTAGAAACTCCTTCAAGGGAAGATGATGGGGATTGGTCAATGTGAAACTCCTCTTCATCAATGATAGCATAGTTCATGTTTTCTACCTTAGGTGAGTATAGTTCCAAGTGATATCTATGAATATATTTTGACTCAATCTTCAATTTAGTGCCATACTTTGTCCTAAACACCATATAGGACCAATTGGATGCCAAGTATTCACCTATTTGGGATGTAAAGTCTCTTGACAAACAAAGAGTAAAATAGGGAGGTAAATCTGCTACCACCACATCATGAGGAATTGAAAAATTAGGACAAGCATGTAGGATCAAATTAAAAATTCTCACTATCCCCAAAGTCTTGGATGGTGATCCATCCAATTGCAGAACTCCTTTAGTCATTGGCTCATACTTGAGCCCTAGCTTATTTGCTATGCATTTGGGCATAACTGATATACTTGTTCTACTATCTATGATACAATTATGAACCAAGAAATCACCAATAATTAGAGATAGGTATAAAGGAGGAATATTTTCATCTTTCTTTACCTGACCATCTATAGATTGAGTTTCATTGACCAAAACCACATTATCACTTCTAGATGAGCCAACTTGTTTACCCAATCCATGCAATTCCTTTTGGAGTATATCTTTATATCTTGGTAATGATAGATAATCCCATAATTAAATTCTCATATGAAGTTTATTCATCTGGTCCACAACATTAATGAAAGGATTATTTACCTTGGGGTTCTCTTTCTGAACATTTGCACCTTATGATGTAGCTTGTGGAGGTAGAGTTATAGCAGTTGGTCTAAAATTTAGAATCCTCTAATTTTCTTATGTTATAAGAGCTAAATTAGGCACACTTCCCATCTGAGTTGATGTATGATTTAAAATAGGCCCCTAATTGGTTCCTTGAGTTTCCTCAATAGCCCTCCTTTAGGATCTAGTATTGGAGGCAACACCAGTAATCTAATTGCTTGTATTTACCACATAATTAATGACACAAAACTCACCCTCTAAATGATTCATGAGAGTGCAATCAGACTAAACCTACCTACTCTCCATCCCAAATTGTGTTGACATCTCAAAATTTGAAAATTGAGATGTTTGATCACCTTGTGTAGTCATGCATTGATTTTGCATCCCATTGGCATAAACAACTTATTCTTGACCATGTTCAAAAGATGGATAATTGGGTTTTTCTTGGAGAAAATTGTTTTGAGTGGGGACAAGGGATTTTGAAGATGAATTAAAATTATCATTATAGCTTTGATAAGGTTTGACATGGGTCATTTGGCCTTGTCCCTGATTATTGCCCTAAAAAGGAGGTCTATTTATTTGTCCAAACTAGTTGTAAGACTAATAAGGCCTATAGATTTGGGTTTGTTGCCTTTTGAGAGAAACAAAATAATTTTTAACACTTTGAATTAGGATTTTAACCTCATGGATCTCATTTGAAGCAACAATGGCATATTTTTCTTGACCAGACAAAAGAGCTAAAGTGGGCAATCCATTTTGCATAGGAGGCTGAAATTCAGGGAATAAGGGCATGAGTGGCCTAGGAGTAATCTTCCCTACTTGAACAAGACAATTTTATACATTTATGGCTATCTCATAGGTATCAAGAAGTGTATTTCCACCCATATACAAAATCATCATGGCAATGTCACTATTCAATGCTTTCAATTAGTACAAAAATGCATAATTTGTAGTTGGTCTCACAAGAATTGGGATTCTATCCCAAGTTTTTTGAAACCTAGTATTGAAATCTTGCATGAATTCATGTGGTGACCTCTTTATTGTGGTTAAATACTTAGCTAGATATAAGTTATCACTCTTTTCCCCAAACCTATCATTCAATAAGGTCCCCAACTCATCCCATGAGCTAATAGAATCTACAGGTAGGGTCCCATACCAATAAAAAACTTTTCCATTAAAAGATAAGTCCAACATCCTAATAGCTCATTTTTTCGGGTGATATTGTGGATATTACAAAAAAATTCTATGTTCCTAATATGCTTGATGGTAGTAATAGGACCATCCCCACTAAAAGATGGGACACTTTTGAGAGCAGTTCTTGGAATTTGATCATATTGGGTAAGTTGCAAGGGAGATATTCTGGTGAAAGGCACAAAAGGCTATCTTCTAGCCATATTAGGAATTTTACTATAGATGTTAGGACTATTATACAACACAAATTTGGAAAGTTTAAACACAAACTCTCTTTTGTAGGGATGAGTGTTCACAAACCTGGACCTTTTAGTAGAATATGGAGCTAATTCCACAAACTAGAAGGGTACACCTTTAGTAGTAGACCTTGTGGTCACCTTGAGCATGGAAAGAAGGATTGATCATCAACCAAAGACTTGGATTCTTCAAATAAGTCACTAGGTACTGATCGTATATGTTTTTTTCTGCCATTGTGTCAAGACTAGCACCAATCCTGATCAATCTTCTAGGACTTAATGTCCCATCGAGCATGCCAAAAACTATTGATGCTTGGATTGTACCCTTGAGAAGTTGTTCAATTATCATCCAAGTGGAAAAATGGAATCATCTCTCTTGCTGTGGGTGACAATTCTGTTGAGATGAATCTCTAAATTAGGGGCTAAATCTCCTTGACACACCTTTAATCTCTTTCTAAAATAACAATTGTGAATGAAAAGGGAGAAGGAAAATAACTAAAAAAAACAAGCGGTGATGCACCAATATTTGATATCCTCTCACTTGATTGAAAATGTTAGATTTGAGAAAGTATTTGACATTCAGGGGAGTACTAGACAATTCCAAGGAAGAATATAGTCTTAAACCACTTCTAAAATGTCTTACACTTATGAAAGAATACTAAAAAGGACTTGAAACAATAATCTTTCTACACATTGGTAGGCAATTGAGGATAACAGGTTAGGAAAGATAACCTTCACTAAACAAGAATAATACAATTTAGACCAATACACAATAATGCAGCATGTAAGTGGCAAATGACTTGTATTATTTCTTCAAGAGTTACTAGTAAAAATCTAGCCAGAGTTTCACTATCACCAATGGAGGCTCCCAAATGAATAGAAAAAATATAAATATATAGCTTTTTTGAAGGGAGGTTGAGCGAATGAAAATTCTAGACATGTGTCAACCAGGAATAGGAAGTTACTATCATTTTGCCAGATACTTCTGATGGTTACACCAATAGAATCAAGATGTATAAAACTATGTTTTGCTATAATTGGGCTTGATTTTTGGAATTTTTTTTTGACATTAGTTGATCTTTGTTGGCTCATTGAGCTGTGAAACAATGTGTAACAACTTGAACTATCAACTACCTATTTTTGCTTGCTGTACACAGCTGTTTAGGATCTTACCATTTGTCATCTTCTCATTTGTCTCCTTTATCTTTACCTTCTAGTTGTAAGACTTTATTTTAAACTCCAACGACTATTCCTTACAGCTTGAAATTGATGTTCTATAGGCCGTCACTCCTTGATCATTTCTTCAAACTTCTTGTCTTCGACATTATTTCAGACTTTTTATCTTCGACATTCTTTTGGATAATTTATCCATGGCCAATTTTCCTAAAAGAATTCATTCAAATCATTTTGTTTCCTTCTTTTCTTTCATCTTTGTGCTTAGTCTTTCATGTTCTTTGGAATTCCCATGGAAATTTCATTTGGACCTTTTGTCCACAACTTATTTTGCTTGGTCTTTTATTTGTTTCAAACTTTCTATGGACTCCTTCCTTTGGGAAATTTATTTGAAGGAAATCATTTGTTTCAAGATTTTTGAAGTGTACCTTTGGATTTGGAATGACCCTTTTGACTTTTTTGTCTCTTTCTCTTCGGCCTTCTTATGGATACCCTTCAGAAGATATCACATACCCTTCGGAAGATTGAAAATGATACTTTGAAAATGCAAGTGGACCTTTCAAAAATGCAAATAGACCTTTCAGACTTCTTTTTCTGAACCTTTTCTTTTGAAAATACCCTTTGCTTCATGAAAATTTCCTTTGGATTTTTTGTTTGGTCCTTTTCTTGTGGAAAATTTTCCCATAAGAATTCATCCCTTGAATATTTCTAAAATAATTCATTCTTCTTTCTTTTAAATGTCTCCTTTTCCCCAAAACAATCCTTCAAACTTTTTTGAAAAAGTACCTTAGAGAAGTTAAAAGTTTCCTTTGGTAAAAATGAAATGATCCTTTGAAGAAAGCAAGTGACCCTTCGAAAAGGCAAGTGTTCTTTTGAAAAAAAATGAAAGTGACCTTTCATAGGAATTGAAAATTTCCTTTGACATGAAAAAGTCCTTCAGAAAAGTTGTCACATACCCTTCGAAAAAATTTTAAGTGTCCACTTTCCAAAGATAAATCCCTTCAGGAAAGTTACAAATGTACCCTTCGAAACACAAGTGTTATTTTCAACTTGAAAGGTATATTTTATAAAAACTATCATGGACCTTTAAAAAATTTGCATGGATAATTTGTTTGAAAGAAAACACTTAGGGAAAAGCTTCAAACAAAAAGTCTAAAAGAATTTGACAAAACCTTCGAAATAAACACTTAAACAAAACCCGAAATAAATCTTCCTTGAATAAAACCCAAAAGAAATTGAATACTTAGTCAAAATAAAAGACTCAAAGAATTATCAAAAGACTAAAACAAATTATTTGAAGGAAAGACTTGTGCATTGCTATGGGTTTTATGTAGGATACCTCTCTCAAATAAAAATTCATTACTGAAAAGAAATGGATAGGTGACTCAATGGATAGGGGTACCCAATTTTGGCTTGAAAGGCCAAATTTTGGTCAATAGATAGTACACTTGGTTTAATTCATTTTCATATTTGGAGTTGGAATAATGGTTATCTATACTTTATGAACCATCCCTAAGAAGTTGACTCTCTAGTTTTGCATGCTAATCCCCACACCCTATAGGTTTTTCTTCTATTTGAGCATGTTCATACAATCTAGTTGGTGAAATGGTTTCCAAAGGATGTGTACTTCCTTCTCTCATGTTTCCCATATTTGGTTTCATGTTTGGAAGTCATTTGATGAGTTCAAACCTCTTAGGTTACAACTAGAGTATGCTAGTGAGGTTGTAGTCAGATTCCATCAATTACAGGTCTCTATCTCTGAAATGGCTTCAAATGAATGTGATATGATGTTTCATGCACCCTATATCTCATGAAAATCTCCTTATGTCCAAGTTCCATCTCACACCTATATCATTCATTGGGTTGTAGTCAAAATGTGAGACACGGTCACCTCTATCCAATTTCACTTACACTCATGGTGTCTTGAAGTGAGATAACATCTATGGAAGGTATATGAAAAGTCCAAAGTTTTTAAACATATTATAATCATGAAAAATCAAGAAAAGGCCCTTCAAATAACATATCATGGACTGTGATAGTCAATCCTCATATATGCACAGTCATACACCATTTGTGTGCATCTACAATAGACTGAGGACATTGGAATGGAAGTATGGAAACATGTTTCAATACCTTAAATGTGAATAGAATCAATTTTATGTCTTTTGAGAAGGTTTTAAACTTATTACGGGCCCACACACCATGCAAATTGATTATCTCAATCCCATTACCATGTACATTAAAATGTCCACCTACAGGTGGTATTAACAAAGACTTGGGATTGTTTCATAGGGTTGTTATAACATGTTTTGCAGACTTAATGAGGTTTTAAGAAGATGGAGATACATTTATAACCATGTATAAGGTCATATAACACACACATTGCTCAAGTCTTGCATTCACTACCTTGTCTACAACATTAAGGATACCTAGAGGTGACTCACAAGTACTAATCACATTGAAAGGGAGTATTTGAATTAAATAAGGTTATACATGGTGAAAAGAGTCCATTTTAAGGTTTATATAGGATATAAAACTCATTGAATGATCATATTTATGCACACTACCCATATTCATAGTTACTACATGTATATTATAATGTCCACCTACATGTGGCTTACACAGAGGTTTGAGGCTGTTATATGGATAGATTTGACATGATTTGTAACCCTAATTAAGTTTGTGGATGTTGAAGGTACCTTTGGAACCATAATTAAAGTCATTGGTAGGTAAGCAAACTTGAGAAACCATCCTCAAATGAAAGAACTGAGTCTAGGGACAAGTTCCCTAAAAGCTCTAAAACAAAGTCCTAGCCACTTTTGGTGTCAAAAAATGATGATGTGACATAAGTATAGATGAGTCAAAATGAATCCTATATTATATCCCTATCCTAGGGGTAGAACCTTGAAAAAGAGAATGGATGTGTGACTAGAGGAACATGATGTTTAGCCTCCAATTTTGATATTTTTTCACTACAATTTTTTAGTGTCTTCTACATGATTTGAATTCTAAGTGACTTCATTATCCAAAGATATAAGGTGAGAACCTATATTCATGTTAGGTGTTTCTCTTAAAATCATAAATATACTTGTGGCTCAAAGTTCATCAAAAGGGGTTAAATTGCAAAGCATGGACCCACACTCCTACCTACAAGTGTGCCTTGCTTTCAGACTGACTTCCTACAGCCTCACTGTAAGTACTCATAAACCATTATATACACCTTGGAGAACTACTAGGCATATAAACACAAACTTTTCCATTAGGAATTGATTCCAAATATATCAAAAATACCCTAAGGTGTATGGCATATATTTTAACGTTAACATCCACCTATAGGATCCCATTTTACTCTAAAATAATCAATTGTAGCTGACTGTAACATGACAATGATATAGAACCTAACCAGCCTTGATGATAGTATAACCTCATGACATAGTGTATACAAGTATAACCATGAATATGGCATAATTAATTCAAGAATATGGTATAGCAATGATACAAAGGTCTAAACATGTAGTATGCACATACAAATGTCTCTTTCAAGGTAAGAAAACATAGTCAACACTTATATCTAGTCAAAGGAAACATGTATGTGGAAGTGTTTGGAAAGGTTTGGGTGGTAATTAGGTTTGGAGAACATTCATCATGTTTTTAATATTCTTTTGAGACCCTCATATAGTGTAAATAGAGCATGGAAGGTCTCTAACAATGTAATACACAGTCCATATTCAGGACCCTGTATGCAGTGAGATTCTCCATGAGTCTGTCTTAGGTTTTTAGATAGTTAAGGGTGATCAAGATGAAACTAAGATATGAGAATTTTCACAGAGGGTCCCCATAACTTAGATAATCCCCTCATATGGCCACCTTTGTTGAGGAAATAGGGTAAGTACCCTCTATTTTGTCTCAGATAGAGGGCACTCCCCAAGGGTGCAAATCTATAAGTTTTGAGAAAAGGAGATGACAAGGTGAGTTAGAGGTTTATGAGACCTTGTATAAATATTTTGAGAGTATTTTCACACATGGACAAATATTAAAAACCATGCACAAGTGATAAGAACTCAAAAGGGTGATCTAAACCCACATGGGAGCAGACAAACCTATTAGGTCTCAACTAGGTGTAAAGCCCAAAAGGGGGTCAATTTCATTTATAACACTAGATAGACATTCAAAATCATTATAATACATGCATGAGGAGTTATAAGGCATGTTCAAGCTTTTTGAATGCATAAGAAACCACAAGAAATCCATTTATTAGCTTGGACCAACTCAAGCTTATGTAGAATGAAGAGGAGAAACTCGAGAGGCTAATTTGAGATACTCACACCTACGTGGACACTTTTCATTGGAGTCTAAGGAGTTGAGGGATGATTAAGGAGGTTTTAAACAAGTGTTTTGTGGAGTTTATTTAGAAATTAGACGTTAGACTTGTATGAACAATCCTTAGAGGGTAGAATCACTCTAAACCCTCTAAAAACCTTGCTAGTGACCTGATTGGGAAAATGAAGGAGGGCCATCTAAAATAACTATAATGGCTTGGGAAATGATTTTAAGTTGTATATAAATCTCCATGGCTCCTTCCCATTAACTTTAATTCTACACTACTTGTACAAATAGGGGGAAATTAGATTTTATTGATAGTTTTATGCATTATTTACGTATGAAAGAGTTTTAAAATATACAAATCACTTTGGGAGATAGGTTGGGACCTGAGATAACCCCTAATGTCCATTTCATGCATAAAAAATCTCACAAGTGTCTTCATCTCAGCCAATCCAAACTAGCATAGTGAACAAGCAAAGTGAGAAGGTGAAAGCTCTAAGTGAGATGCCTTTTAAGGTCTACCTGAGGTGTCTAAGGACATATGGGTTCTTGAAAAGTGTCATACACTCCCTTGTATGGATCATATTGGAAAACTAAATACAAATTTGATGCCAAGTGTGAGGGGTGAGTGAAAGAGGAGTTATTTGGATTGTAGGTAGTGATAACCCATGTATAAAGGAATATCAGTGATTATAGATGAAACAAATGAATGTTGGGTCTTTTTTATAACCCCTACCTCTTATTTTAATCATCCCATCTATCCATAGTCTATTTTGGACCATTCCAAAGAGGTTAAATGATGAATGCAGTTTCTAGGCATGCAAATGAAAGATCCTACACCACATTTCAGGAGTTTTATGCCTTTTACAGACATATGTTCACATAGACCTTGCATGGTATATCTCATAATTCATTCTCATGTATATTTAAATCTTCCTCTTATCTTGACACATGGTCTAGTGACTCTTGGACTTCACTCTCTTCTCTATTCTACTAAATTCTATAAGTAGTAGCCATTTAAGCTATTGTAGACTAATACCACACCATGTATGGTAAAACCCTACTAGATTAACATTATATTTTGACTTTTAAAAATAAATTAAAGTTTGGTTTTGAGATCATGAACATTTTTATAAGTGTGCAAAGTGATGTATAGTGATGTTAAGTGATAATCTTCTATCCTTGCTTCTCCTCATCCTCTCATGTTTATGTAAGAGTTCATATTCTAACAGGTCACATAGAGTGTATCTAATTTTTTAGGCTCCTTTAAAGTGTAAAATTGTTTTTAGAGTATGAAATATGGCCTCTAGTTCACTTACCTTATGTTGTCTCATGTATATCACCTCTATACTGAAACACTTATGTTATAACCTCTAAGGACTTTGAAGCTGATTTGTAAGTCTTATTTCTTAGTAAAAGAAGTATGATGGTCTTGTTGGGTGAATATTTTGTCAATCAGCATACTGATAAACAAAATAGGTCTGATCAACCATAGCAAGAAGATTCGTTGGCCAAATGTGTAGGTTTACCACATCAAAAGGGGACTAATCTCTCCTCTCATCAAGGGGAGGTTCCCTATAAATACGCAGGAGCAATAGACTATATATAAGTAGAAAATAAGGCACAGGGGTAGGGTATCACCATCCATCTCTCTTTTTTTAGAGATGATGCTCATAGATCAAAGGATAAATCTTGGGTGATTGGTGAAGGTACATCTCTTCTTTCAGAAGTAACATTCAGCCAAGAGCTAGATCCCTTCCTGGATAGTAGAAATCCTGGTGAAATGATAGAAGGTGCTTCTCCTCTTTCAAAAGTGTTTGTTCTTGCAAACACCAAGAATATTTCTAATAAGTAACTGGTAACCAAAGGTGCAGAGTAACCAGTAGCCTGAGATGTAGCGCAAAGTCTACACCTCAACTGCCCAAGAGTGAAATACGAAGAACAATGGGGGCATAAAGTCATCCCAAGGTCCTTTACATAGAAATAGAAAATAAACACACACTGAAGACAACTATGTCAGCACAAAGTTTGAAAGTAGCTGACTTTAGGACACCTTCCTTATCACTTCCACTAATTTTGCTTGTTATATCAAATAAACAAGAATGCTCCTAGGAAATGGACATAAGAACAATTTCCTAAAATAACATAAGCTATAACAGCACAAAGTCTTCAAGTAACTTGCTTTCTCATTCAATCAAAATAATATGAAATACAATCTGAGCTCAAAGTATCAGTATTCACCTTTTAATTTGGGCAAAGTTTTGCTTCTATGGTCAAAAATATCTCCTTTGTAACAAATGAGAGATTACAATATATAGCGCTCCAAGAAAGACTTGGGTGCTTGTTTTCATGAAAAAGGCCCATGCTAAATTGAATGCCTTCAATGCGCCTTCAGTTTTGTCTGGAGGGACCATGTTGGGAATAGTGCATTACCATAACTATGGCGTGTCCATTCCTCTAATATGTCTCTTCTTAGTATGGAATGTCTAGTCCTTTTCTTGATGTCTGTGCAGCTGTCTAATTTGCCATTACTTCATGGAAGAAAAACAAGCTTGCATCCTTGATTTGGTGCGCTCAAAAGTCTACTTGATCCACTATTTCACCTACTAGAAATAACTCTTTTGAAGATATTTTTGGTCTTTTGGTCTCACTCCTCTCTTCACTGATTATGTGCTTCTTTGCTCTCTATTTGAACCATCACTTTAATTGAACTTGCCTTTGGAATCGTCCATGTTGCTTCTTTGTCCTTTTTAGCCCTTCTTGTCTAAGTCTTTGGGGGGTCCTTTCTCTATCTTTGACAAGTGGCAAGTTTCGTTGTTATGAAACTCATTAGAAACTTATGGAAAATAGGATCCATGACACGTCTTGCCTGAGCAACTTTAAAATGGGAATGCAGATGCAAACACTTGTCACATTTCACTGAGTCATAACAGGACACATGACACATTTTGCTTAATTTATAGAAGCTTTAGAAACCTTTTGAGGGTCCTACAGAAGATGACATGTGGCAGCTTCCACTCTACTTTATAATGGACATGTGGTGGCTTCTGCAACACTTTGTCTTTTTCCATCAGGAATTTTTTTGCGGGATTTTCTCTTCAGTTGGGCTTTTCTTTCATTTTCTTCGGGCTCTCTTCCTAGGGGAATTCCTTCGGACAAAATGTCTGAAGGATTTTTGCCTTGGTCATTTTCCCATGGAAAACAATTCCAAAAGAATTCTAATGGCTCTTTTACTTAATAATTTCCTTCAGACAAAAAGTCTCAAGGAAATGTTCCCTGTCAGCCTTTGAACAAATCTGAAGGAATTCTATCTTTTTTGATCAGTCACTTTATTGGTTCAATCGCTTTATTAGTTCAATCTCTTTCCTTCTCCTTGGTTGAACCATCCGTTGAACCACCTATTTTTTGCTTCTTTCCTTGACTAAGGCTGCCTTTGAACCCATGAACCATTGAACTTTGAACTCTTTTAGTTCAAGGTTCAATCAGTTCATTGGTTCATCCTTTGTCCATCACTTGTTCTTTCTAAGCTCTTTGATCTTCATTGTACTGGTTGAACCTTTGAACCTGTGAACTCGTTGAACCTTTTGGTTCAAGGTTCAACGGTTTAATCAATTCATTCTTTTTATTTGGTTAAGTCCTTTTGATCTTTTTGAACCAAACACGTTGAACCATTGAACCAAAGTGGTTCAATGGTTCAATGGTTCAAGCCTTCTTCTCTTTGATAAGTGTTTTAAAGTTGTTGAACCTTAAAGTGGTTGAACTTGTTGAACCTTTGCTGAAGTGCTTAACTCTTGCTGATGACGTTGAAACTTTGAACCCATTGAACCCGTTAAACCAAAATGGTTTAAGGTTCAACATTTCAATGGTTCAATGGTTTGATCCTTGCTTAGAAGCTTGCCGATGGACATTTTGGTTGAACCTTGTCGTTGAACCAACCTTGAAATTGCCTAAGTGCTGAGATCTTGCTTCTTTCCTATAGAGTCCATAGAAATCAACTTATGAATTTCATAGAACTGAGTCCGTAGTTTTCTCTAAGTTTTCTCTTGAGCCTTGAAAGAGTCCGTAGAAATGAGCTTGTAGAGTTCATAGTTTTCTTCCTGCAGAGTCTGTAGATTCAAGCCTGCAGAGTCTGTAGATTTCTGAGAAAGCTTTGAAAAATGAAGACCCTGAATGCTCAAAATAATTTTTGAAATGGGAAGAGAGGATTTTGGTCTATAGGACCAAAATAGTTCAAATGTTGTCCCAAAAATGAGTGATATTTTTTGGGGGACAACATCTAGCTCCAGTTGGGGAACTTCCTTCAGTTGAAAACTTGGAACAGTTGAGGGGAGTAGAAACCAAAATCTCTAGTGCCTTGAAGTGTGCCATTGGGCTATGGAGTCGTGCTACCCAAAAAGAAAAGCTCCAAAAAATAAAAATGAAAATGAAAAGCAAAAAATAGAACCAAAGACTATATAAATATACATATTTACAGGTGAACTTATCTGACACTTCAAAAATTGAAGTGATTTAGACATTGCCCATTGTGAGACAATGAAAATGGTGTTTCATCTTGATAAACCAGAAGGAAACCATTTTGTCTCCAAAAACAATGACGGGCGAATGGAACTCTCCACTAGGAATCACATTTTTTGTGAACTCCTTTTGGCTCTCTCTTCTTGCTCCATGACAAGACGTGGTCTTCTCTTTGAAAAACGTAACTCCTTGCTCTCTCTATGAAGAGTTCCTTTTGTTGACTTTGGAGTACAGTAATATGGTCCACTACCATAGCTTGTTATTCTGCTGGTTCAGTCTAGCACATGTTTTGATTGTCAGCATCAAACTCCTGACAAACCATCAGCTTAGCATTTCCTTTGGTGTGAAGGAGTTTTATATCTTCATCTTGAGTAGTCTTCAATCCGAGCAATAGAGATTTACATCCAATTGTGTTGTTGGTGTTGTTGATCTGCAACTTGCATGAAGGAAAAATATCTCCTTGAGGAGATATTAACATAGTCCCAGCTCCAGCATTAGTGGAAGAATTGCTGCCATTGGATTTTAGGATCCAAGCATCATCAAAAGCCGATCTTCTATCAAATTTCTCTTCATTGGAGATAGAAGGTCCTTCTTCATTTGTATTACGCCCTACCAATTCTTTTGATGTCTTGTTTGGATCAAACCCTGGATTGCCAGCTACAGGACTTTCATCAGCTGAGACATGAGCATCCTCTGTGATCAAGAAGTAATTGCCCCTACCTAAAGGCTCAAATAAAATTTGAGCTGTAGGGGCTAACATTTGGGTGACCATAATTTTTGCCTCAAATAGGTCCACACCTAGTTCTCAACCAATGTTTAACTGCTCAAGATTGGCTTGTGGGAACTCAAATTCAGTCATTTGAATTTTGGATCTCTTGACATGATAAATTATGTCAAATGACTAAAATGGACTTGGAAGAGATGATGGGAGTTTATCTTTTTGGTTTTTGGGAGGGGGAGGACTGGTCTACGAATTTGAAGTAGAAGGTGAAGAAATGTTCAATGTACTTACTTTTTTAGTAATCACTAGGTCCTTTGACTAAAAAGGAAGAGGGGTTCTCTGCTTAGCAATTGAAATTGCTAGTTGGGGTCACTCCTCTATCTTTTCTTTGTCGGCCTGGTGGGCTGACTGATTCTCAGACCGAGTGAATACTGCATATGATACTTTGACTACTTCACCTTCACTTTTGGGTTCATCCTGGTAATTCAGGAAACCAATGTGGGAGTCACCAGCTGATTCTTCTTGATCCTCCATGAAGAGATCAATGTCATTTTCTTGCTCAAACTCAAGTTGGCAAGAGAAATCATGTTCTATTTCCAGATATCCAACTACTGAGTTGGTTGGAGGCGCTTCAAGGGCAAGGTTCCTTTATGGGGGAGGAAGACGAATTGGCTACCCTTGATTCTTGGTGGCATTACCTTGATATGGTTGATTCTGAAATGCCCTCCTTGGCATATCCTAATTAGGAGGAGCAGACATACTTTGGGACACTTACCTTTTCAAGGCTAGCAGTTCATTTGCCAACTTTTGCACCATTGGGTCAATGGTGGCTGTGGGTGAGTATTCAAAAGATGAAGAGAGTTTACCTCTATTAGGATCTCTCCTTATTTTTCCTGCCAAGATAAGGTCATATTCTAGCTCAGTAGCCAAGTCTTGAGCAACTTCAAGGTTATGTGTCTATCCCATCTCAATAAAAAACTCACTTCAGGTAGCTGTGAGTTGATGAAGAAGCATTTGAGATTATGAGGTGTCAGCTGGGTGACCATGGGAACCCTGTGCCTCAGCTTGTTAAACTTGGCAATAAAATCCCTCATAGGCTCATGAGGTTCCTTCTTCATCTGAGTGAGCTGGGCTAGCAAAGCATGCGCATCCTCTGCAGGCTTGAACCTGGCTTTAAACTTGGCTTTAAGTGTATCCCAGTCAGTCATTGATCTAGCTTACAGATGGTAGAATGAGTTTGCAACAACACCTTATAGTTTCTTCACAAAAACCCTAACTACCACATCTTTGAATTCCACCCCTATCACACCACAGGCTATGCCGAAGGCTGTAATGTGTTCATCAGGGTGAACTCTCCCATCTCAAAAAAATTTGGGGAAGTTCTTTCTCGAGCTGTGTGGAAGTTCATGCAGAGGTGGAGTCAAGTTGAGTGGGCCAAAAGAGTTACCCCAGGGGCCTTGAAATGCCATGATTTAATTATAAAAAATAGGGATAACAATCTGGGTGGAATGGCCAAATTGTAGAACAAAAATGGAAACTAACTGGCCCTGCTTCAGCTTGAGGCTTCAAACTGTGCACTCTTTTCCAATAGCTCTAGTTTTGCAGACCAGATAAAATAACGGACATGGAGGAAAATGGTAAGGCTATAATGATAATGGGTAAGACATAGAATGGAGTCACCAAAGTATATATAATGGATAAAGGAAGGAACTACTTTAATCTAAAACTTGAGGCTTTAGACTGCACATTCATCCCCAACAAAGTTGCCAAAAACTGTTGGGTGAATATTTTGTCAATCAACATACTGATAAACAAAATAGGTCTGATCAACTACAACAAGAAGATTGGTCAGCCAAATGTGTAGGTTTACCACATCAAAAGGGGACTAATCTCTCCTCTCATCAAGGGGAGGTTCCCTATAAATATGCAAGAGCTATAGACTATATATATAAGAAAAACATAGACACAAGGGTAGGGTATCACCATCCATCTCTCTTTCTTCAGAGATGATGCTCACAGATCAAAGGAAAAACCTTGAGTGATTAGTGAAGGTACTTATCTTCTTTCAGAAGTAACATTTAGCCAAGAGCCAGATCCCTTCTTGGATAGTATAAACCCTGGTGAAATGATAGAAGGCACTTCTATTATTTCAAAAATGCTTGTTCTTGCAAACAACAAGAATATTTTTGGTAAGTAACTGGTAACCAAAGGTGCAGAGTAACTTACAGCCTGAGATGTAGCGCAAAGTCTACACCTCAACTACCCAAGAGTGAAATATGAAGAATAATGGGGGCACAAAGTTGTCCCAAGGTCCTTTACACAAAAATAGAAAATAAACACACACTGAAGACAACTATGTCAGCACAAAGTATGAAAGTAGCTGACTTCAAAACACCTTCCTTATCACTTCCACTAATTTTGTTTGTTAGATCAAATAAACAAGAATGCTCCTAGGAAATAGACATAAGAATAATTTCTTAAAATAGCACAAGCTATAACAACACAAAGTCTGCAAGTAACTTGCTTTCTCATTCAATCAAAATAATATGAAATACAATTTGAGCTCAAAGTCTCAGTATTCACCTTTAAATTTGGGTAGAGTTTTGCTTCTGTGGTCAAAAAGATCTCCTTTGTAACAAATGAGAGATTACAATATATAGCGCTCTAAGAAAGACTTGGGTGCTTGTTTTCATTAAAAAGGCCCATGCTTAATTGAATGCCTTCAATGCGCCTTCAGTTATGTCTGGAGGGACCATGCTGGGAATAGTGCATTACCATAACTAGGTGTGTCATTCCTCTAATATGTCTCTTCTTAATATGGACTGTTTGGTCCTTTTCTTGATGTTTGTGCATCTGTCCAATTCACCATTACTTCATGGAAGAAAAATAGGCTTGCATCCTTGATTTGGTGCGCTCAGAAGTCTAATTGATCCATTGTTTCACCTACTAGAAATAACTCTTTTGAAGATATTTTTGGTCCTTAAGTCTCGCTCCTCTCTTCACTACTTAAGCGCTTCTTTTCTCTTTAGTTGAGCCATCGCTTTAATTGAACTTGCCTTTGGAATCATCCATGTTGCTTCTTTGTCCTTTCTAGCCCTTCTTGTCTAAGTCTTTGGGGGGTCCTTTCTGCATCTTTGACAAGTGGTAAGTTTCGTTGTTATGAAACTCATTAGAAACTTATGGAAAATGGGATCCATGACATGTCTTGCCCGAGCAACTTTAAAAGGGGAACACGGATGCAAACACTTGTCACATTCCGTTGAGTCATAATAGGACACGTGACGCATTTTGCTTAATTTATAGAAGCTTTAGAAACATTTTGAGGGTCCTACAAAAGATGACACATGGCAGCTTTCACTCTACTTTATAATGGACACGTGGCAGCTTTCGCAACACTTTGTCTTTTTCCATCGAGAATTTTTTCATGAGCTTTTCTCTTTAGTCGAGCTTTTCCTTCGCTTTCTTCGATCTCTCTTCCTAGGTGAATTCCTTCAGACAAAATGTCTAAAGGATTTTTGCCTTGGTCATTTTCCCAAGAAAAACACTTCTGAAAGAATTCTAACGACTCTTTTACTTAATAATTTCCTTCAGACAAAAAGTTTGAAGGAAATGTTCCTTGCCGGCCTTTGAACAAATTCGAAGGAATTCTATCTTTTTTGGTTGGTCGCTTTATTGGTTCAATCACTTTATCACTCCTTTGTTGAACCATCTGTTAAACCACCTATTTGTTGCTTCTTTCCTTGACTGAGGTCGCCTTTGAACCTTTGAACCCATGAACCATTGAACTTTGAACTCTTTTAGTTCAAGGTTCAATCGGTTCATTGGTTCATCCTTTATCTGTCACTTGTTCTTTCTAAGCTCTTTGATCTTCATCATATTGTTTGAACCTATGAACTCGTTGAACCTTTTGGTTCAAGGTTCAACGGTTCAATCAATTCATTCTTTTTATTTGGCTAAGTCATTTTGATCTTTTTGAACCAAACGCATTGAACCATTGAACCAAAGTGGTTCAATGGTTCAACGGTTCAATGGTTCAAGCCTTCTTCTCTTTGATAAGTGTTTTGAAGCCATTGAACCTTGAAGTGGTTGAACTTGTTGAACCTTTTCCCAAGCGCTTAACTCTTGCCGATGACGTTGAACCTTTGAACCCATTGAACTCGTTGAACCAAAATGGTTCAAAGTTCAATGATTCAATGGTTTAATGGTTTGATCCTTGCTTAGAAGCTTACCGATGGGAATTTTGGTTGAACCTTGTCGTTGAACCAGCCTTGAAATCGCTTAAGTGCTGAGATCTTGCTTCTTTCCTACACAGTCCATAGAAATCAACCTATGAATTTCGTAGAACTGAGTCTGTAGTTTTCTCTCGAGCCTTGAAAGAGTCCGTAGAAATGAGCCTATGGAGTCTGTAGATTTTTGAGAAATCTTTGAAAAATGAAGAACCTGAATGCTCAGAAAAAATTTTGAAATGGGAAGAAAGGATTTTGGTCTGTAGGACCAAAATAGTTCAAATGTTGTCCCAAAAATGAGTGATATTTTTTGGGGGACAACAGGTCTCATGTAAAACCCTCTAGTATATCAACCCCTTACATTAGTTTCATTTCATGCAAACTTCTATCTCCTTTCCCATAAACAACTAGTTAAGTAGGTGATAAGCATTTCAAGGTATATTCAAGTAGCTAGCCCTTAAACCTAGAGGTCTACTTCTACTATAGGTAAACCCACATACCTAGAAGTATTCCCATGTTGGCCAAATATGTAGGAGGATTGAACACATTCCTTTAGGGTGCAATATTTGGTGACAACACTCCCTATCCCTAATAAGAAGGTGGTACACATATGTGTAGTATTCAATGTTTTATTCCAATCGATGAACCGATGTTGTCTCATTTTTAATATCAAATGTGGTTACTAATCTAATATCCATATGATACTAGGGACCACTTGTGTTCCACATGCGATGTATAGGTTTATGTACCCATGAGATTTTGGCATGAACAAAGACTATGTTGATTTAATTGTATTATGTGCTAATGGTTGAAGAAATATGGTGCTACAAATTGTATCCTAATTATTCCTATCAAACTTGAGACATTGATAATAGTCCCCATCAATATTAGTAGTAATAGTTAGATCTTCATGCCTTGGTCACTTTGTAGGATGGTTTTCTTGTGAACCTTTGGAATTATTATGTCTTTTTCACTTTTCGAGCAAAATTTGTATGTGACCTTCACTCTTATATTTCTAAATTTGGTTTTTTAATGCCTTACATTTATTTGTGTGATGGCCAAAGATCTAATGATAGTTATAATATGGTAACCCCTTTTTAGGAATGAGTCTACTACTTAATATATGTGTATTAGGGGGTAAACATATCATCCTATGTTCAAATAATATAGAAAGTATTGTATTTAAAGTATCTTGGTTTTTTGTAATTGGTAACATCTGTTATGGATTCTTATGAGATACCTCCAGATTATTTACATGATGTATCTAAATTTTTCATTTATAAGGTTGAATCGATGTTTTTAGCCAAGATAGAAGTGTGGAGTAACAAGCATTTACATGATCATCTTATATTTTTTCTTTGCCCTTATTTTTATTAGATTCTACATCCTCTGAAGGTGGATTTAGCTTATATGTGCCAAGACCTGTAGGTGTGAATAGGTTATGTAAAAGATGCTCAAGTGGATCAAAGTTTAGTTTTTACAATTTCTCATCTATCATATCATGTGATAAATCATCATCTTTTGGACATCTTGTTCCTTGGTTTTTATTACTAAAGGAATCTCAAATGTTTGATTTTCTTTTGGTTTTAGTATTATTGGTTCCTTTGGTAATTTCTCTTATTCTTGATGTGCATCCATGTGCACCCTGATGGTTAGTGATTTGTTTGTATCTAGAGGTAAATGATCCACTGTGATTTGACTCACTTATTTCATAAGTTTGTATGTTTTCAAGAGGAATACAATGTCTAGGTGGTACCACTTTAGGTATCTTTTATGTGTTAGAATGTATAATTTTTAAAAATTTGAAGGGTTCATCACCAATAGGCATGGTGAATAAATTCCCATGTATAAATTTCACACATAAGTTTTATGTAGATGGGACGGATTCCATGATATGTATCCATGGTATACCTAAAATAAAGTTATAGTGAAATGAATGAGACATTACTTGGAATGTAGTGAAAACCATTTTTGGCCCTAATGACATATCCAATGTTATTTGGCCAACTGGAGGACTACATGAATCATCAAATCCTTTAATATGCATATCTGAATTTTGGAGAAGATTGGTGTTAATGCCCATGGTGGTTAAGAAATTCATGTTACATATGTTTAGGTTCAATCCATTATCAATGAGCACCTTTTTGATTCATTTTTTGTATATAATCATGTGTATGAACAAAGGCAAATGTTGGTCTATAATATTATTGGATGGTAAATTTGTTGTCCCAAAGGTAATTAGTTTTGCATTATTTTTTAGATCTTACATAATATTTGCAAAGTAATCATGCTAAATGTCACTTGGAACTTGGGTATCATGTAATAATTCATACATATTATCCTTATATATAGGAGATTGCTTTATAATTTTGAGGATTGATATCTTAGCATGTGTATTGCTCAATTGATCAATAAGGTCATAGCCCTTAGATTTGATCACAAGTTTAGGATTATGAGGTACTTTCTATATATTAACAAGTGGTAGATTAGGTTGTGTACCTTTAATTTTTCTTGTAGTGACAACATAGACCATAAAATCCAATATAAGTCATTGGAAAATAATGGGTTCGAGATGGTAGTTGTCACTCGAATAGGAGGTAGGTGGAATTTTTTTTTGAGAGAATGCATACTGGTGTTAAGATACTAGCTCTATTGTATTACAAAGAGAGTTATAATGAGAGATTAAATGTTGATTTAATTTTAAAATACTCTCATTATATTGATATATTCATTTATTATGTTGGATGATAGGTTTGATCAAGTAATCATAATAACAAACCATAACTATAATTACAAATTAGAGGGAAAATGCCCTATATATACATCCATATTGAGCATAATTATAAGAAGGGAAATTTAATTTTTAAATTTTAAATATTTTGAAACTAAAAATTTGGAAAACCAGGATCAAAAATTTTACTTGAAACCCTCATATGCAATGCAATGCCTATTCTCGTAATGCCTAACATCATGCAAACCTTTGAAATACACACTAATGCATCTAATTATACACTTGGAATAGTGCTCATGTAGTATGGACATCCGATCACATACCACTCCAAGACATTTAGTGACATGGTGTAAAGGTACTCCACCTATGAGAAGGAACTATATAATATTATGAAATCAATTAAGTAATGGTGACACTATATTCTTGTGAAGGAAATAGTTATTCATTCAATATATAAACCACTCAAGTTTCTATAGTCACAAAATAAGCTAGAAATTGTGAACCACATGAAATGGATGACTTACCTGTAGCATTTACATTTTTTGATCATGCACAATAAAGGGAAGGATAACAAGGTCACAGGTTACCTTAGCTGACCACTGGTTCATATGCTCATCACAGTGTTGAACATGTACAACCATAATTTCGTAAACTAGGTTCCTCTCTACTTAGTTAATTAGGACTTCATAACAACTTACACTAGCCTTATGCAAGGTACACAAGTTAAAGAGTTATACTTATTTGACCAACTTGTCTACTAGTTTAGACGTCTATGTGTTCCCTCTGACACACCTTGCCAATGACTCATCTGGGAGGTCACTATGCCAAGACTTTAGGACACTTCTGCATGATAAATATTCTAGCCACATTTCATTCACACTTATACTATCCACACATGTGCGTAGACATGGAGTGACACATCAAGTCTTGCATTCCTTATTGCATCATCAAACCCACAAACAAGAAGCTAGGACTTTATACACCTTTATCATTCTATCCAAACCATGGGAATATATCAACATGGAATTCATGACTGGATTGCCTATAATGAGTTGACAACATGATGTTGTGTCTATTGGAGTGGATTGGTTTTCAAAAATGGCCATCATGGTCACATGCAAAAAATACATTCACACATCCAGCACTATGTAGGCATGCTTCAACCATGTTTGGGTTTATTTTGGGTTACCTACATCCATCATCTCTGACCATGATCCATGCTTTATGAGTCATTTTGGGCAAGCATTATGGGAATTGATGGGTACGTAGCTAGATTGGTCAATGACTTTTCATCATCAAATAGATGGGAAAATTGAATTGGTCAATCACACACTTGTTCATATTTTGTAAATGTACAACTGTGCACATGTTTGCACTTAGGATGACTATCTCTTGTACATTCAACATGCCTAAAATAGGGATGTTCATAGCTCTACTAGCCATAGTCCATTCCAAATATGTCTTGGGCTTCAACCTTTGGCACCTCTCGACATCTCCTACCATATACCATCAAGAAATGAGTCACATACACAAGAACAAGAAGTGGACAAAGATGAGAAGTTTTTGTGCCACATCCAGTTTATTCATCGATAGGTTCAACAAATTATTCTCTCATACTCAAGATAAGTACAAGAAGCACTATAACACACATTACACACCTCATGCATTCTGAGTTGGTGATAAAGTCTAGTTGAAACTTCAAAAAGAGCACTTAAAAGGTCCACACTAGAATATCAGGCCACTGTACTATGATCCTTACACCATTTTGTACACAACTAGTGAAAACACCTTCATTTTTTATTTACCTTAGTACTTGGGCATGTACCCAGTCTTCAATGTGGAACTTCTCAAGCCTTACACTCCACCACTTCTTGAGCCAAAAGTGACATAATTACATCCTGCAAAGAAGGACCATATCATCAAAGTGACAGACGCATGCATCCGCCATGGCACACATCAACTTTTTTGAGTGGTCAAGGTTGGGTAATAAGTTGATCAAACTAAGTGGTTCATTTCATAGCAATTTTAGGTGCAATTTTTGCAACTACCCATCAATGCAATGGAGACCATTACTCTTCAATAAAGGGTGAATTATTTATGTGTAGCTCCTACACAGATGATATTAATCCTCATTCAATCTCCCACATAAAGCGTACACCTCTCACCCAATATTACACATTCCTTGCCCAAAGTTTACTCACAGTCATATGCACAAGTCTCACACCATATGGTAGACTTTTATGCACTGACCTAAAATTTAGTGTAGTTCATAGTCATGCACCATAGCTCATATCTTCATCCACTTAGTTGACTCTTGGACTCCACAACACATCCATGTGTCACCTCACCTCGACCATATGCTTCAAGGGGTTCAAGAACCATCATATAGCCTAGAAGATGAACTAATCAACCATCTTCTTGGTAACTGACAATAGTTGTAATCATTATTTTATTATAATTGTATATATATGTAACCTACACATCAATCTTGAGGTCAATGCTTCACACAATCATAATATAAATAGCACACTCCATATAATTAATTTGTAAAACATACACTGTAACACATTTTACCAATTTTTCCTATTCTCTATTAGTCAATAGAAGTTGTATTTCCTACAAGTAAGACTTTCGATCCATTTAATATGTTTAGTTGTTTCTTTTTGAATTAGTTTATCCCACTCACTCTGCATAACCAAAAATTAGTTGTCCCCTGCACACTTGGTCTTGGGCCCTGTGGTGTGGATCAGTGTTTCATGTTATCCTGGGATAAGGCCAGCTATTTGGACTCCACTAGCTTGTGCTACTATTTGTAGGGCACAAATTCATCCTTTAGGTTTTTTACCTCTGTCTAAATTTTGACAAGTGTGTCATGTATAAGTCTTGTGTGTATGATTGATTGTCTTTGCTTCATTTACAAAATCATTGTATGCCTTTTCCTTCACTTCAACCCTAAATCAACGATAATAGGGAAATAAATGCAATAAAATGGGACAAACAAGTAATGGTCTGGGGTTTTACTTGACTTCAACACCCTGTGTGTTGAGCCCTACCTACATACCAATATTCTAAAGAGGGATCAAACTCCATGTAGTCTTCCTATGCTACGGTGGTGTGTGCACAATACTAGTGAAATAGTATATGTTGGTGTAATTCTAGTGTGATTACTTGTTTAGAAAATATAAGTGTGACCTTATTATTGTATTCATACCTAGTTTAAGGATTCTTGGTTTGTATGGGCTCATAATTGGGAAGAATAATATTTTTATTCTCAATGTGCAGTTAGACAATTATGGTGTTTGTAATAATGGAAGCCTGTACTTTATAAATGGACAAAAAATATGACTATATAGTGGAGATTTTTGGATTTCCTCAAATTAGACATGTGAAACATGTGGAATGACCAATTGGGATGAATTTGAACTTAATAAACTAGCCTTTCATTGGTGTGAGGATGAAACCACCAGATTCAAACATGACTAGCCTATGAGATTATCTTGAAAGAGTGGTTTCATTTCAAGAATAGAGATAACCAACTTGGAAGTGTGATTCCATAAAGTAGTGATTTTAGGCTATTAGGAATGAGTAAAAGGAACATTTAGTATCAGATTTGTCTTAAGATAGAGGGTGATGTGCATAGAAGTATAGGAATAGTGGTTTGAAATAGTGGAATTGGGAATATGTTAAGTGTAGATAAGGAGTGGTCACAAGTGAAATTTTATATCATTAAATGTTAATTTTAGTATTTACAAATATAATTTATCATTTTATAAAAGAGAGAATTTATGAAACTCTCACACTTCCTAAATTTAAATTTAGATTCGAGTCTCTATTTTTTAGTTGTATATGAATATCATGAACCTTTATTATAATGGGATATGATAATGCATATATTCTATAGATAATAGGTTAATCATGGCTCTATTTGCCTTCCCTTTGGCTATGATCTTCACTTTTTAGTTTAGTTCATGGGATTGCCTTACCTTTCATTTTTTATTATCTTTATCATGTTCACTTCCCTTCATATACGATGATAACATTGTATTCTTACAGATAGGAAATATTCCCATATTATTATTTTGGTGCATCCCCACATTTATTTTATGCATCCTCCTAACTCTTTGTCCCTCAAGTTTTCCATTTATGGAAGTATAATATAGTAGATATAACACTAGAATAGGAAACAAATCCAATTGTCTCTAAAGGTTCTCTGCAAGAAGTCCCACACTAAGTAGAGATGCCATGTTTTTAGTTATTTAGCAGGGGCCAAAAAGCATAAAAATTCAGACATCAATACTTAGCTTAATAATTTAACTCTCTCAACTTGTTTAAAATGGAATCCTAACCCTATTGTATAGAATAATATGATTAAGGCATTCTTGTCATATTTAAATAATGTATCTTCAAACACTAGGGAAATACTTTAATATTTGTAAGTAGAGAACTATGTTCCCTTATGGATTAGAGGGGATAACCCCAATCCACAAGCCATATTCAAGATTAAATAAGCTTCTTGGAATATAAATTTATCAAGGTGAAAGTTTTTAAGAAGTCATTTTCATGGAAAAGTATATGAACATCCCTAAGGATTGTTTGTTTTCAGTGTTTAAATATTGTAAAGCTATATGGACTGAATTATTTACTCTTTTGAGGTATAAGGAGCCACAATCCCTAGTAAGTCTTTTAAGTTCTTTTTCAAGAGTAAATTTATATGTAAAATCAATGGTGGAGGTTGTTGGTGAGTGGATTGGGCTTAAATATAATTTTTCTCCTCTCTAGTACCTTGTCATTGATTGGAGATCTCCACTTCTTTGAATGAGGAATTTTTGTAGAATGATTAGAAATCTTTTACATATTCTAAAGGATTGTTTGTGCCATTAGAGATGAATTTATCCATTCATTATGATTTTATAAAAGTTTGTAAATAATTTTTTTTTGAAATCTTCTTAGGTTCTTTTAGTATTTTGAATGAAGCTATCTCTATTATGGGTTTTTTTAAAACACGATGGATGTATCTCGCTTATTGCTTCATTCACAGTAAATTTGTATTCTTTGTTTTCTTTATTTATATGGACAATTTTTGTACTAATTTATGATTATTTTTAGGATATGAAAGTTTCTCTTCCATAGTAATTTCTTTGTAAAAGGTTTTTGTAAGCTTTAAAGAGTTGTTTTTTGGGATGTACTCTGGAAGCTTGGTTTTGGTTACTAATTGTATTTGGGACACTTTTTTAATATTTTATGATATTAATGGATGGGTGGGGGACCCTCAACCCTATTTTACCGATTAAAAAATGATTATATATATATATATATATATATATATATATATATATATATATATATTTATATATTACAAGAGTGGGCTTTTAAAAAGGCACAAACCATTTTATAAGAAAATAAAAATGAATAAAAAAGGGAAAAAATATTTGGTTAACAAGCATGACATGGCAATAACAAAGCCTAAGTTGATAAAAAGATGAAAGTAAATGGTAGCAACAATGTAATAACAAGTAATAAAAAAATAGAGAGTTACTTGGAAATTTAAGAGTGAGAAGAATATAATTCAATCAAAGTCTGATCTACTTCCCATTCTTCTTTCAAAAACTTTAATTGATCTTATACCATGACCAAATCCATGTTTTTATCTTAAAACTCTTTTCCTTTCCTCTAGCTCCTAGTTATTTACCTTGGTCCTTCCTCTTCAATAATATTTTTCCTTTTCTTTATACCTTTATGAAGTATGGATATACTAGTAGCATAACTATTAATGGTTATTCTACTTAACTGAAGAACTTTTGCTAGATTTTCATTAAGATATTTTTGGTCCCTTTTTACATAGCCTATTTTTAATTTTAGTTTGTTCATCTCCTCTTTATGTTCACACATTATACCTATTAAGGTCCATCTATATTTGTTAATCAGATATTTGGCTTGAGATGGGGGTTATTCTCCATTTAGATGATGATGCATGGGTTCTATTCTAGTCTTCTTTCTCTCATTTTCAGTCATAAACCATTTAATAATATTTTGTTGTAGGTGACAATCCTTCCCAAGGAGATCAATCTATTTTTCACCTTCTTAATAGTTATTTTTTATTCCTAACCTCTAGGGAATTTCTCTTTTTCTTGCTCTTTGGGGATTTGCATTTCCCCCAAATCAATTCTTAAACTCCTTGTTAGCATTGTAACTAAGCATAATTTCTATCTTGGGAAATCATATTTTCTCAAGGATGATGTATTCCAACTCCTTTCAAGGAATAATTCATCTTCATATCACCTTTATATTTCCTAGAAACAGAGCATCCTGGGGGTTCTTTTCCTATTTATAAAATTTGAAACTTATTATTTCCAAACTTCCCATCAAGGCACTATTTATTTGCCCTCCTAGTCCCTTTTGCCTCTAACTCCCTTCTTGAGGTCTCCTTTTTTCTAAGGATCCTTTGATAACTCTAGATTTAGGGGGTCGAATGACCTTACCTAAATCAAATATGACCAAATCTAAGGATCTTATAACCATCTGGGCACAAATCCACTAAAGTGATCTTTAAGATGGGGATACAAAATCTCTCTTTCTCTCTCTCTCTCTCTCTCTCTCTCTCTCTCTCTCTATATATATATATATATATATATATATATATATATATATATATATATATATAAAATTTAAAAAATGCACTTATAGTACATATTTATATAATATTTTTTAATCAATAAAATGAGGGTTGTGGGGTCATTCACCCTTGTATTAATAAAAGTTTTTTAAGAAAAAAAATAGTGCTTAAGATAACAATCAAGAAACATAACTTGTCCATATGAACCAAAAACCTTAGAAAACCTTAAAATAGAGATCAAATAGAATAAATTTATAAAACTAATATTGACAATTAAAAACTCCATCAAGAAGACACAACCAGAGCTCTCCTACCTTGAATAGAAAGCATCTTTTCTAAGTTCATTTATGATCCTTATTTAATGGCCTCTAAATCTATTATTTGAAACCTCTCCAACATAGTTTTTCTTCCTCACCTCTTCTTAATTTTAGAGGAGGTAGAGACCAAAAGATTATGAGAAATTCCACTTGGACTAATAATGGTAGGGTATCCTAAGACACAATTTCACCCATATCCAAATCAATTATCAAATTAATATTCTACTTTAAAGGAGATAATAGTATGGCATAAACTTCAACATTAATACTAAAACCCACCTCCCCTGACTACAAAAAGTAGTATCCAAATCCTCATTATGTAAAGAGTAAATTATAATAATTATGGAACTTATTGGAGAAAATAAAAAAACCATGAGATCTATGTCCTCTTTAGAAACAACCCAAGATATCACTCTACATCAAACCATTAAAAATATAATAACTCTTTTTATTATGCTAACTCTTCTCATGAATATTTAACACCATCTTACATGTTAAAATGAGGACGAGAGGTAGTCTTTCATGTGAGGATTGCCCTTATAAATGTTGTTGGTTGGTATATGATATTAAGTTAAAATCTTTTCCAAAACCCATGTGGTCAAAATACGCATGTGAATTGGGTCGCCAACATGTCCCATACGGATGCGTAACTTAGACTTTCAAGACGTATGAGTTGTATATCTCAAATTTTATTATTTATGAAATGGAAAATATGCTAAACTAAAATATCTTAGGTAATATGGTTTTATAACTAATTACACAAATAAAAATTATTAACTTTGAAGGAAAAATCAATTTTCACTTTATTTTAAAACTTGAAAACTTTTCTATAGAACCTAAAGTATTATTATAGCACCTGAAGCCTTTGCTATGAGGAAGCCTTTTCTGCAAAACTTAAAAACTTTGATATGAAACCTTAAGCCACAATTTATTCCTTATTACTTTCTTTATCCATATACATTTTCTAAAAAAATATTTTGTGGTTTCTTTAAAAAAATCTTTTTTTGGCTTGCTAGCCTTTTTTTTTTTCCAAATTTGGGAGTTTGCCATTTGTGTTATATTATCTAAGAAGGACCCATGAAAACATTATGTCCAAATTTTTGACAACTAAATAATCTAAGGGGGAAACCTTCATAATCAATGTTATACAATCAAGATCTAATTAAGGAAACAATGATGGTAACGTGGATAAGAAGTTTTACCAAATCAATTTCCATACATACTCTTGCATAGAGTATTTGATCCAATCCAGTATTTAGATATACCTTAATAAACTCCCCTATAGATCTAACAATCAATCTCACCATTTTATCATTATCCAACTTTGTTGGAAACTATATAGTTGCACTTAATGAGTAATTATTTTAGTTATATTTACAACTTTAAAATCAAAAATAAGAGGATTAAGGAAAAACACACAAACCCTTGAAACCTCAAAACCAAGGTCCCTAATACGAAACAAAATTTCTATCCGCCTTCATAAAAAACATAATATTAAAAAATCCATTAAATAGGAAATAAATCATAGACAAATATAATTCAATCCACTTAATTGCCATCTACTACAACTCATCCAAGCTCAACCTTATACCTAAAAATATGTAAATAATAGACCTAGAAGAATAATATTTTTAGATCTAATTTATTGTATAATTTGAATTCTCAATGTTATAGATATTTGTAATATTTTTTATTGGTGTTTACACTAGAATTAATTATAAATTACAATTAACTTTAATTTTAAATGTAAACTTGAAATCTGATTTAGGATGATAATATAAAATATAGAGATATATAGAATTTTAAAAAAACTAAAAATAGAAACTAGGTTTAGAGTTTAGAGAAATTATCCTTGAAACTAATTTATTTCAGACTATATTAACTTTAAACTATAAATATATGTAAGGACATGCACACATAGATTGATTAGAAAATAATGGTTCATTGGCTACTGCAAGAGGTGAACATGAGCATGTTATGCCTATATTTAGTATCCCTATTTTTATGAAAGTATTAACATAATTAATACTGCCATATGATGAATTTTTTCATAACATTTAAATTTGTTGGTGGGGGCTAATAATTTTATATTTGTTTAATAAGTTATTTCTGTGTGTATGTGAATATGATAAATATTGTTATATTAGATGATTTTTATACTCATTACATTAATGTGAAGTACTACATAACATAAGATGGATCAATTAAGTATCAATTATATTCAAAAAATAATTATATTCATTGTACTTGCATTTTATTCTTACAGTCAATAATATGCACTCTTATTTTTTGTAATTGATGAAATCATCTTATTCAGTACAATGGCATTACATTTACAACATATTTTGAGATATTAGAACATTGTTGTAAGATGATGTGAGGTGATATATGATTGCATTGCATATTTGATATTTGTACTCTATAATAAATGTATTCAAATTGATAATCATAGGGCTAATTATTTGTTGATTGATCGCATTAGAAATGATAAATAAAGTTGAGAATAGATACAAATGGTTTTTTGATTTTTTGTTTCCCAACTGAAATTCATATTTATATAATTTCATGTCTTTTTTTTGTAAATGTCATAACATTCTTGGCACTTTTGAATCATATCCACACATAATTAAAATAACATTATTTTTTAAATGAAATTATAAGGAGATACATTCATATTTTAATTTTGATCACATTTTTCCTAAACATAAAACCCTAAACATTATGCATTGGGAATATTTTTCATGGTGTGGTATTTGTGTTCATGAGTTATAAGGTTCTAATTCATTCAAACATTGCCATTTTGTCTAGTCATGCTTGATTAAATGCATATATATGATATTGTCTTTATATTTAATGAATAAAGTATCAAATTATATTGGCATATTTTTGAAAGTATGACATGGATATTTATCATTAAATTTGATTTAACATGGACTTAAAGGTGCTTGTCCTCACCTTGAGCTTGGAAATCATGGCAGTAAAGTTAGAAAGGCCCTAAATATGACACTAAGTGTTTGGTAAGCTTGAGGATTTGGTTTGGCAGAGTTTTTGGTTTTAAAATTGATCATCCATTAAATTAGTGGACACATCACCCAAATATCATTGAATGAATGGTTACGGTAACTACCTAAACATAAAAAGTCTTTATTTTTTATCAACTCACCATTTGACAAGCTTCTAGGTAGAAGTCGAGCTTTGAAGGATTGTTGGTCGAGCTCAAATATTAAATTGCATCAAGTTTTTGTCATTTCTTGCATTCAAGTTATGTCAAGATATGGCTTGGTTGTTTTTGTTGAGATTCTGTGCAAAAGCTGAATTCTATTTTGAATATATCTATGAACCAGTCATTACATAAAAGATATTTTGAAGAGGAATTGATAATAGTTTGGAAAGGTGACAAGATATTGCATGTATTTCATTTGTGGGTTTCAGTTGTTATTTCCAGTCATTACATTTTGACATCTTGTTTATTTTATTTTTGGAATAGTTGGTGCGACATATATTTTTCTCATGCATAATATTGGATGGCAAAATGCATAAGATATTACATATATACTATAGTATTGGTTTTATTTGTTAAAATATTAAAAAAGAATGTTCTTAGCAACTTTATGAGTTGATATTATTTCCTTTACGAAATGTTTTTAGTTGTTCGTTCTGCTTGTTACTTATTTTGAATAATATGTAGAAGTATTCATTTTAATGTTTATGCATTTATTGAGTTTTTGATGGTACGATGATTATAAATTTGGTATAATGGATTTAGGTTGTGTTTAAAGATTTGGCAGAGGTGTGCAAGAAATTACATACTTTGGAGTTTAAAAGGCTCAGATTACTCATTTTTCAAGTTCACAGAATATATACGTACATTTATTTTAGAATATGAAGTACTTTGCATGCATTTGATTGGGTATGTGTTATTTGGTTTGAGAAGAGATTCTTGAAATAGTTTTTGTTGATTATTTTCTTTGCTATAAGAAAATAGGGTTTTGTGAACTCGAAGGTTTTTAATTTGTATATTTGAACTTGTATGGTATATTTGCATGTATTCAAATATATCTTGTATCTGTTCAATATAAATAATATTGAAAGTTTTTCTTGATGCCAGGAATAATTTCAGATGGTAAATTTGTGATACAATTGATTTATAAGTATTGTCACTGATTATCATTTTCATGACTAGGGTTTTGACATTCAAATATATGCATAAAGAGTTTAAGATGGGATTATTTTTTGTTATTGTTTGATAAGAAATATGGTCACCTGAAACTTAAAAAAACATCCCTTTTGGTGTTCCTTGCACCATTGGGGCAACTGCTAGTTCTAATCCCTTATGTAGTGGTTGACTTGGTATTTACAGATGATTGTGAGAATGTGTGTGTGTGTGTGTGTGTGTGTGTGTGTGTGTGTGTGTGTGTGTCTGTGTGTGCACGTGCGTGCACACATGCGCTTATTCACAATCCTCTAAATATCAATTCAACCTTTACATAAGGGATTTGAAAAGATAATCTTGAAAGAGTTTTTGTTGGTTGTTTTCTTTGCTATAAGAAAATAAGGGTTTGTGATCTCAAAGGTTTTCAATTCCTAGATTTGACCCTGTATGGTATATTTACATGTATTCAAATATAGATTGTATATGTTCAATATAAATAATATTGAAGGTTTTTCTTTATGCTAGGAAGAATTTCAGACAATAAATTTATGATATAGTTGATTTCTAATTGTAGTCACTAATTATAATTTACATGAATAGGGTTTTGGCATTTAAATATATGCATAAAGAGTTTAAGATGGGATTCTTTTCGATTATTGTTTGACAAGAAATATGGCCACTTGAAACCAAAAAAATCCCTTCTGACATTCCTTGCACCATATTATCAAGTCAACTACTACATAAGGGATTTTAAAAGAGATTCTTGAAATAGTTTTTGTAGGTTGTTTTCTTTGCTATAAGAAAATAGGGTTTTGTGATCTCGAAGGTTTTGAATTCATAGATTTGAACCTGTATGGTATATTTGCAAGTATTCAAAGATAGCTTGTAAAATGTTTAATATAAAATATAATTAAGGTTTATTTTGATGCTAGGAATAATTTTAGATGGTAAATTTATGATATAGTTGATTTCTAAGTGCAGTCACTAATTATAATTTACATGACTAGGGTTTTGGCATTCAAATATATGCATAAAGAGTTTAAGATGGGATTCTTTTTTATTATTATTTCACAAGAAATATGGCCACCTAAAACCAAAAAAAAATCCCTTCTGGCGTTCTTTGCACCATATATATATATATATATATATATATTCACAATCCTCTAAATATCAAGTCAATCGCTACATAAGGGATTTGAAAAGTTATTCTTGAAAGAGTTTTGTTGGTTGTTTTCTTTGCTATAAGAAAATAGGGTTTTGTGATCTCAAAGGTTTTGAATTAGTAGATTTGAACCTGTAGGGTATATTTTCATGTATTCAAATATAACTTGTATTTGTTCAATATAAATTATATTGAAAATTTTTCTTGATGTTAGGAAGAATTTCAGACGATAATTTTATGATTTAGTTGATTTCTAAGTGCAGTCACTAATTATAATTTAGATGACTAGGATGTTGGCATTTAAATATATGCATAAAGAGTTTAAGATGAGATTCTTTTTTGTTATTTTTTGACAAGAAATATGGCCACCTGAAACCAAAAAAAACATCCCTTTCAGTGTTCTTTGCACCATCAAGGCAACTGTTAGTTCTAATCTCTTATGTAGTGGTTGACTTGGTGTATATATATATATATATATATATATATATATATATATATATATGATACATATATTCACATATATCAAAATGTGTGTGTGTGTGTGTGTGAGAGAGAGTGACAGAGAGAGAGAGAGAATATATACATGTCCCTAGATATTAGCTCTCTAACCTTAAATAAATCTATTGGTTGTATAGTTTCAAGACATAATATTCTTAATCCTTCCTAATTATGAATATAATTGAAATCAAGTATGAATCGACTATGAACATGTTTGGATATTTGATATAGTTTGCTTAGTTGTTTTATAATATTATTTCATTATTACTATGTTGTGATATATATATATATATATATATATATAAAATAGTAAATATATACATATATATATATATAATAGTAAATATATACATTGTGTATTCATTATATATATTATATTGAATATATAATATATTTTTTCACCATATATAGCACAAAAGAGTAATAATGAACTAATATTTTAAAACAACTAAGCAAACTATATCAAATATCTAAACATGTTCATAGTCAATTCATACTTGATATCAATTATATTCATAATCATGAAGGATTAGATATATTATGTCTTGAAATTATATTTCCAATAACGTTATTTAAGGTTAGAGAATAATACCCATAGACACTCACACACACACACACACATTCACAATCCTCTAAATATCAAGTCAACCGCTACACAAGAGATTGACTTGATTGTTTGATAAGAAACATCGCCACCTAAAACCAAAAAAAACATCCCTTATGGCATTCCTTACACCATCAAGGAAACTGCTAGTTCTAATCTCTTATGTAGTGGTTAACTTGGTATTTATAGATGATTGTGAATACACACACACACACATTCGTAATCCTCTAAATACGAATGTGTGTGTGTGTGTGTGTGTGTTTATGTGTGTGTGTGTGTGTGTGTGTGTGTGTGTGTGTGTGTATCAACTCAATCTCTTATGTAGTGGTTGACTTGATATTTAGAGGATTGTGAATGTGTGTATTATATGTATATTGTTCGAGAGTTATTGATGATGTCATGGTGATGTCATGGAGATATCCAGGTGAGTAGATGAAGTGCCCTGATAGTCTAAGTGATAATGACAAAGTGTGCAATATGCTTATCTTAGTATGCTTGAAGTAGGCTTGGTTGATCTTTAGAGTTTGTCTATTTTATAGATAATTAGGGATGAGTTTGAAGTATTGAGAATGTGTAAGAGGTCTCATAAGAGGTTTTATATGCTTTGAGTGTTTGTGTGCATAAGTAGATTTCAGCTAATAGTCCATGGTTTTCATCTAGAAATTTTGGGTCCAGAGGTAGAGAAATATGAGTGAGTAGATTGATGGTGTTGTCATTCACACATGTGGATGAGTCAAGGGGAGTTGGTCATATGGTTGTGATCACATTAGTCCCAAGTTGTTATGGTCCAAGTCTCAAGTCATGTAATGAAGCACAACTAAATATATGTGGGTGCAAGTTGGCTTTTCAAACAAAATTCACTAAGTTTCCATACTTAGCCAAATTTGCAAAGGGGCTCAAACAAAGTTGAGTAAGCATGTTGATGATGTCAACATTCACACGTGTGGAGGTGTCAAGATAAAATTATCATATGGGTTTGTTCAAATTTGTGCCTAGTTACTATGTGCTAAATTTTAGGTCATGTGATGAAGCATGACAAAATATATGCAAGTGTAAATTTGGGCTCCTAGGCAGTTTGATAGCATTTTCCAATACATAGCCAAATTTGCATATGACAAAAAAAATTGAGTATGTATTTTGATGGTGTTATATTTTGCATGTATGAAGGTTTTAGAATAAAATGATAATATGGGTTTATTTAGTTTTGTGCCTAGTTTCTATGCACTAAATTTTAGGTCATACAATGAAGCACAACAAAAGTTATGTAAGTTCAAAGTTGGCCTCTGAAGCAGTTTTTGACATAGTTGGCTCTATGGTAGAAAAATCTAAGTGAGCATATTAATGGCATTGTATCTTGCATGCATGAAGGTTTTAGGAGTAGTTTAATACATGGTTGGATTCTCTTATGAATTAATATCATATGTTGCAAATTTAAGAATGTGTATTTGAGCACAACAAAAGATATATCTATCCAAAGTTGGCCTTTTAGGCATATTATAGTGGCTCCCAAAGTTGATTTTGCAAGAGATAAATATCATGACCAAATGAAGATCCAATGGTTCAAGGGAAATCATACATATTCATTAATGGTGTGTATCAAGTCAAAGAGGTCAAAATGATAGTTGGTTAATAGGGTAAAGACCGATCAACTTTCAAAGAGATCGATGGAGCATGTTTGTTCCAAGATGTCAAGAAAAAGCGAGATGATGCCAAGTGTTCAAAGTTTATCGATAGGCAGAGCTAAAGATCAAGTTACTTATAAGATCTGATGGTGAGTGGGTGTTCATACAAATACATATCAATAGTGCTTATTGAGCAAGATGAGTTCAAAGTGTCTAGTGTTTAACACAAATAAAGATCGAGCTACGTACATGAGATCGACAGAGCATATTAAGTCAAATAGTCAATACGAAGATCCAATGGTGAGAGATGAAAGGTAAAGACTGAACAACTTATAAAAATATCAATGGTCCATATTTTTTCAAGCTATGAGAGGGCATGAGATGAAGTCAAAGTGTCTGAGGTTTAACTGTGATCGTTGGCATTTGAATATTTGAATTTGCAAAGGGAAAAACCAGTGCTTTGTAATTTGCTTATAACTTTTGATCCAAGATAAATTTGTTGATGGAGTAAAAATAAAAGTAATAGAGGACTCCAAGGCACATCTAGTGAATCTAGTTAGGATGTTTGAATGTTTGTATAGTCAAAGATATTGATCTCTAAAATTGACTATGTGTTTGACTATGTTCTGCAAGTGACCCAATAAGGATGTTTGAGCTTGTTTTGATGATATCCAGATGTTTCATAGCTATTGGGGAGTATTGTAAACTCTATGAGGATGATATATGTGATATTTAGAGGTTTGATCAATTGATATTTTATATGAACAAATGATTAAAGTTGACTGTGTGTTTGTTCATAATGTTCTTGTGTACAAGATTAATGTTTGAGCAGATTGTGCATACATAGAGATGAGCAAAGAAGACTGTAATCATTTGAGGATGATTAAGGGGTCATGTGGAGTGGAACTATGCATATGGAAGTGTTTTTGTGTTATTTTTTACTTGATGAAGTGTTAAATGGGTGAATAGGTCTCCATGAGACCTATAAGAGCTACAAGGGCCTAATTGAAGGGTGTAGCTGCTTAAGGGCAACCGATAGATGTTATGGCCATCCTATGAAGATTGTTTTGAGATATGTATTAATGTGAAAGAATATTTAAGGTTTAAATCAAGTCTAATGGTTGACCAACAATTTATTTATAATGAAAGATCTCTATATAAAGAAACCAAAGGAGATGGTTTCTAGGCTTCTGTGAGGAGTATGCATTGAAGCAAAGAAGAGAGGATAGTGTTCTTTCAGGTTTGAAGGTTGAAGATTTATGAAGAGATATGAGTGTGAATATGAGGAAAATTTGAGTGAAGGAGAGATATTGTGGCATGCCTATGTGAGAGGCATGTATGAGATAGAGATGGAGTTTCTATAGAAGTTAGAAAATCAGAGATCTATAATCAAGTGTTGAAGACACCAGTTCAAAGGTAGAGGTGTTCATTTCATAAGAGGATCTAAAGGACTTGATCTTCCTCAGTAGTAGTTTCTCCTTGTGAAATAGGTGTTTCACTAAAGGCCTTTGTTCAAAAGGACTTGATGAAAGTTTTAGGTCAAAAAGACTTGACCAATAAGTGGTCAGGAGGATTTGATCATCTTAGGGGTAGGTGCTCCTTGTGGAATAGGTGTTTCACTAAATCCTGGTCAAAAGGACTTGATCTATCTTTAGTTTGTAATACCTTATAGGATAAGTAGTCTAAGTGTTTTTAGGATTGAGAGTGGGTTTTATTACCCAAGAGGGTTTCTCACATAGATCTTGTGTTGTGTGTGTGATCTTGCATTATCTTCATTTTTCATTGCTATAAACATCTTGTATGCCTCATAAATGGTTGTATTGAAAGCTTAAGTGTTTAAAGGGTTTGAAAATCAAATTGGATTATTTTCCACCACTGATTCACCCCCTCTCTTAGTGGCTTGTACCTCTAATAATTGGTATCAAAGTAGGTCCTTTGGTAAAGGCTTGACAACTTGAAGGTAATCCAAGGTATAATGGCTAGTCAGAATGTGCAAGATGGTTTCTCTACTAAGCAAGCATCGATGTTCAATGGATCTAATTATGCATTTTGGAGTGATAGGATGAGGACATACATTATGTCCCTAGGGTTTGATGTATGTCAATCTATTGTAGATGGTTATGTTGCTCCTACTACTCCTCCATCTAGTGTTACAGACAAGAAGTTGTTTGAGAATAATTCTAAGGAAATGAATGCCATCACTTGTGATCTTATAAAGACTGAGTTCACCAAGGTAATCTATTGTAAATATGATAAAGAGATATAGGAAAAAATGTAGATCATTTATGAAAGAGATTCAAAGGTCAAGCTTGCTAAATTGTAGACTCACAGAATGCAATTTGAAAGTCTCAAGATGAAGGAAGAAGATTATGTGACATCATTTCTACATAGAGTTGATGAGATTTTGAACATCATCAGAGGTCTTGGAGAGAACCTTGAAGAGGTTACTATAGATCAAAAAGTTTTAAGGTCTCTATCCCTCAAGTTAGATCCAAAAGTATCTGATATAGAATAAATTCATGATCTTACTCAGTTGAAGATGGATCGATTGCATGGCACCCTTACTACCTATGAGATGAGAATAAATGATAATATACCATTAAAGAAGGAAGCAACTTTCAAGACTAAAATGAAGACAAAGAAGAAGCTCCAAGGTAATAAACCCAAGGAGGATGACATTTTTTATATAGATGAGGATGAACTAACTGCTTTGATTTCAAAGAAATTGAAAATAGGTTTGGACAAGTATAAGGGTAAAATACCCCTCAAATGATTCAATTGTGGAGAAGTAGGACATTTTGCTAATAAGTGACCTCGTAAGTATAAGAAGAATAATAATGAAGAGCATGATCAAGGTCATGGTGATGGCAAGAGATCATTCAGGTCTGATAAAATCAAAAAAGGATTCACAAGGTTTGATAACAAGAAGTACTTTAAGGACAAGAAGAGTCTCTACACTAAAGAAGATTATAGCTCATCAGAAGAGAGTGAAGTCAGTGACTCAGAGTATGATCATGAAGATAATGGTCTTGTTGAAGATGAAGCCCTCTTCATGGATGAGGAAGGTATTTTCTCACATTAAATGAAGTCTAATTAGAGTGATTCATAAAGATGAGGTGGATTGTGAAACTGAATTAATAAAAGCCCTGGAAGAACTAAAGATTGAGAAGATTAATAAGAAGATGAAATCAAAAATCAAGGACTATGAGGAGTAATTCAGTGTATTTGAGGCAAGAATGAATGAATACATCAATGAGCATGAATTTATGGTCAAGCATTTAACCTATCAATTGAAAATCCTATCTACAAGTCTGAAAGCTAAAGAAGATGAGTGTTCAAGGTATGTAATTAAAAATGAGTCATTAAAAGCTGGGTTAGAGAAGACATCTAGTAAGAAGAAGATATTTGTGAAATTTAAAAAGAGTTCAAGTGATCTAGATAATATTTTGAGAGATCAAAAGCATGCAAGTGATATAACTGGTCTTGGATACAAAGAAGAACTAGGGAATGAAACTCAATACAAAATAAAGACTAATCAGACCTTAAAGGTCAATAATCAGTCAAGGAATGAAGGGCTAGCAGAATAAAGATAAATCAGTTCAGACAACCAAATGCCATGAGGTATGTAAATTTCAATGGTTACTGTTATACTTATAATCAGTTTGGGCATAGAGCTAGATAATGTAAGAGACCTGTTAGAAATGAGTTTACATGGAACTATGACGGGGGGCATTAATCAAAAGATATGAACATAATTAAGTGCTTCAATTGTCTCAATGAGGGGGACCTTGCTAAGCATTATCCAAATAAGGTAAGGCAAGGTAACTATTCTTCAAAAATAATAGCTTGTTTTAGTTGTCATGACATTGAACACATTGATAGTTTTTGTTCAAACAAGGTAAGACAAGCTGAGTTTTCATCGAGGAGTATTATTTTTTGCAATTGTAAAAAAATTGGTTATATTTCCAGATTCTACAAACAAAGGCCTACAAGATAGAATAGGTTTTATTAGGCTCCTAGACTGTAAGGTAAAAAGCAAGTTAACTCATGAAACCAAAAGTGGTAAGTATGAGTCATAGTGAGACTACAAGTCCAAGTAATATTTTCTGCTATGGTGAAAAATGCTTCAAATTTGAAGAGTGCCAAGGGCTCTCATTGTCTGCTCATGTTAAGAATGAAGAGACCAAGCTCAAGGAAAAGACCAAGGTGTTGATTGAGGCTAGTTTCTGAGGTAAGTATGGATTTAAGTGAACATCCTATTATTGTTGAGCAAGTATCATACAAAAAACATCAGTTGTTTATGCCTAATGATGAGGTTCCAAACTACAAGGTGATTTATTCAGATAAAAAGGTATGTCATGAATTTATGTTATCCCCATGTATTATTAATTCATTCATAGAAGAAAAAGAGAATGTTATAGTGGATGAGGAAGTTGTTTTTCTTAAGCCAAAGAAGAAGAATTATAAGTATCAAATGACCAAGGAGGAGAAGGAATATGAGGAGTTGTGGGTAACTCCTAGTTTCACACCATGGTAGGACATTGTGAAGTAGGGTGTCTCTACCTATGCTTCTTAGGAGACATCTTTCTTATGGAGAAGCAAGTATGTGTGCTCAAGATCATAATTTCAATCAATAAAAAGGTATGTGGATTATTGATTGGTCTTTTAGACCAATGATATTATGGTATAGAATTAATGATTCTTTGTTTCCAAAGACTTGTATTGATCATTAGAAGGTCATTGGTTAAGGGAAAACAACAAGTTCATGAGCCTGTTTCAGAGATTTGTGAAGGAGCTATAGTATAGGGTCAGAATGGGGTTTTCATGTGGTATAATGAAATTGATGAAATGTCAAGATGAATTTTGTGTTAAAAAAGGTCTGTGCACTTTTTTGTGATGTGTTCTAGATAGTTCTATGTCTTGATGACCCTAGTTGTGCCTTTTGGAGGTTTTTGTGTGCTCTCATGTTTATATGTCTTGGTATAGGTCAAAGCCATGGTATAGAAAGTCAAGGTTCCCAAAGGTATGAAAGATAAAATCTTTGTATAGAAGTGTGTGATGACTATCTCCAGGTGTGCAAGAAGTTTCAGAGGTGGGCCTTGAACAAAAGGAGTTTTGTTGACCCTATTTGTTTTTTACATCTAGGGTTTTAGGTTATGCTAGAATAGTGTCTTGCCTTATGAGTTGAGATATGAGGCTTATTAATATGTTGAATGGACTAAATGGGTTGTCAAATCAAGCTTCACATAGATCTAAAGGTTTATGGTTTTCAGGTTATTCTTGTTTTTGTCAAGATGGAGGCATAATTGGCTAGTAGGTTTGTAAATGCAGTATGTTGCAGAGGATGATTTAGGTAATGAAAATTAATGTGATTAAGGGGGAATATTGTAGTGCTCCAGATATGAAGTTTTAGGCTTTGAATATGTGTCTAATGAAATTTATGGGCTCTGCAAGTTCTAGATAGGGCTACAAGGAGACTAGACAAGCATAGTAAGAAGAAAAGTGTTTTTTTCAATTTCTCCAAAATATCAAGGTATGTGTGTTTCAAGGAGAGTTATTAGGTTGGTTTAAATCATGTTTTCTATTTGATGAGTGGCATGAATTTTTGTTGATCATCCTTGTGGTAGCTTGAGATAGAAAACTAGTAAGCTTGTATGGTGGTTTTTCATGGTGTGTGGAGATTTGAAGATGCTCAAGAGGTGCAATGGATTAAAGCTACTAGGAGGAGTCCATATTAGATGTTTCTTTGTGAGTTCCAATATTTTTTTAGTTCTTTTGTGTATTTTTTCATTGGTTATAGTGCTTTGGTTGAAGAGAGTGTTGGCTTGTAGCAAAAGGAAGTTGTCAGGACAAGAAGAGGTAGGCTCAAGGTAAAGGGAATTGTGTACTATCTTTCTAAGATGTTTTTCTCCAATTGGTAGTATTTTTAGGTCATCAAGATCAGTTGGTGTCCACTTTTTCATTGTGTTAAAGTGGGAAAAAGTTCCAATTATGAGAGTGCTTGAAGAAAGAGAAGGTAGGTGAGCTATTTGATGGGTGTTGACATCAATGACAAAGGGGGAGATTGTTGACGAGTTGTCAATGATGTCATAGTGATGTCATGGATATGTCCAGGTGAGTGGATGAAGTCCCTTGATAGTCTAAGTGAAAATGACAAAGTGTGCAATATGTTTATCTTAGAATGCTTGAAGTGGGCTTGGTTGATCTTTAAAGTTTATCTATTTTAGAGATAATTAAGGATGAGTTTGAAGTATTGAACATGTGCAAGAGGTCCCATAAGAGTTTTTCTATGATTTGAGTGCTTGTGTGCATAAGTGAAATTCATTTGGTAGTCTATAGTTTTTATCTAGACATTTTGGGTCCAAAGGTAGAGAAATCTGAGTGAGTAGATTGATGATGTTATCATTCACATGTGTGGATGAGTCAGGGGGATTTGGTCATAAGGTTGTGATCACATTAGTCCCAAGTTGCTATGGTTCAAGTCTCATTTCACGTGATGAAGAACAACTAAAGATATGTGGGTGAAAAGTTGGCTTCAAAGATAGAATTCACTAAGTTCCCATCGCCAAATTTATAAAGGGGCTCAAGCAAAGCCAAATAAGCATGTTGATGATGTCATCATTAGTACACATGGACGTATTAAGATAAAATGATCATATGAGTTTTATTAGTTTTGTGCCTAGTTATTATGCATTAAATTTTAGCTCATGCGATGAAGCATGACAAAAGATATGTAAGTGTAAAGTTGGGCTCCCAAACAGTTTGACAGTGTTTTTCTATACTTAAATCAAATTTGCATATGGTAAGAAAAACTAAGTAGACATTTTGATGGGGTTATTTCGCATGAATGAAGGTTTAAGAAGAAAATTATCATATGAGTTTATTCAATGTTGTGCCTAGTTGTTATGTGCTAAATTTTAGGTCATGCAATGAAACCCAACAAAAGTTATGTAAGTTCAAAGTTGGCCTTCCAGGCAATTTTTGACATAGTTGGCTCTGTGGTAAAAAAAAAAATTGAGTGAGTAGATTAATGGAGTTATACCTCACATGCACAAAGGTTTCATGAGCAGTTTGATACATGATTGGATTCCCTTATGAATGAAGATCATATGTTACAAAGTTTAGATCATGCATTTGAGCACAACAAAAGATATATCTATCCAAATTTGGCCTTCCAAAAATTAGGACCAAATGAAGATCTAATAGTTTGTGGTTAATCATATAGATTGATATAATGGTGCATATCAAGTCAAAGAGGTCAAATTGATAGTTGGTTAAAAGGTTAAACACTGAGCAACTTTTGAAGAGATTAATCGAGCATGTTTGTACCAGGATGTCGGGAAGAAGCAAGATGATGCCAAGTGTTTGAAGTTTAACAATAGGTAGAGGTAAATATTGATCTAATTCTAAGATCTAAAGGTGAGTGAGTGTTCATAAAAATATAGATCAATGATGCATATTCAGTGATATGAGTTTAAAGTGTCCACTGTTTAAGAAAGATAAAGATTGAGCTATGTATAGGAGATCGATGGAGCGTATTAAGTCAAATAGTCAATACAAAGATCCAACGATGAGAAATGAAAGGTAAAGATAGAGAAAATTATAGAAAGATCAACAATGCATATTGGGTCAAGCTATGAGAGGGCACGAGATGAAGTCAAAGTGTTTAAGGTTTAATTGTGACCGTTGGCATTTGAATATTTGAATTTTCAAAGGGAAAAACCAATGCTTTTTAATTTGCCTATAACTTTTGATCCAGGATGAATTTGTTGATGGAGTAAAAATCAAAGTTGTAGAGGACTCCAAGATACATCTAATGAATATAGTTAGAAGGTATAAATGTTTGAATAGTCAATAATATTCAAAGTTGATTGTGTTTCGCAAGTGACCCGAGACAAATGTTTGAACTTGTTTTGATGATGTCCGAATGTTTCATGTTGAATTAGCTATTGGAGAGTGTTGTATACTCCATGAGGATCATCTATGTGGTCTTTTAAGGCTTAGAAGTTGACTGTGTGTTTGTTCATAATGTTCCTATGTATAAAACTAATGTTCGAGCAGATTATGCATATACAGAGATGAGAAAAGATGACTATAATAATTTGAGGATGACTAAGAGGTCATGTGAAGTGGACCTATGCATTTGAAAGTGGTCATGTGTTATTTTTTTCTCGATGAAGTGTTAAATAGGTGAATAGGTCTCCATGATACCTATAAGAGCTACAAGGGCCTAATTGAAAGGTGTAGCTACTTAAGGGTGACCCATAGATGCTATGGCCAACCTATGAATATTGTTTTAAACCATGTATTGATGTGAGAGAAGATTTAAGGGTTAAGGCAAGTCTAATGGCTGACCAAAAATTTGTTTATCATGAAGGATTTATATATAAAAAAATCAAAGGAGATGGTTTCTAGGCTTGTGTGAGGAGTATGTGTTGAAGTGAGTAAGAGAGGATAGTGCTCTTACAGGTTTGAAGGTTGAAGATTTGCAAAGAGATCTGAGTGTGCATATGAGGATGGTTTCAGTGAAGGAGAGAGATTGTGGCATGCTTATGTGAGAGGCCTATATGAGATAGAGAGGGAGTTTATGTATGAGTTAGAAAATCAGAGATCCATCGTTAGGTGTTGAAGACATCAATTCAAAGGTGGAGGTTTTCAATTCATAGGAGGGTCTAAAGGACTTGATCTTCCTTAGGGGCAGTTACTTCTTGTGAAATAGGTGTTTCATTAAAGGTCTTTGGTCAAAAGGACTTGATCAAGGTTTTGGGTCAAAAGGACTTGACCAATAGGTGGTCAGGAGGACTTGATCATCTTAAGGGCAATTGCTTCTTATGGAATAGGTGTTTCACTAAACCTTGCTCATAAGGATTTGATCAGTCTCTAGTTTGTAATACTTTATAGGACAAGTAGTCCAAGTGTTTGCAGGCTTGAGAGTGGATTTAATTCTTCAAGAGGCACGTAGATATTGTGTCATGTGTGTGATCTTGCTTTATCTTCATTGTTCATTGCTATAAACATCTTGTATGCTTCATAAATAGTTGTATTGAAAGCTTAAGTGTTTGAAGGGTTTAGAAATTAAATTGGATTGTTTTCCACCACTGATTCACCCACCTCAATGTCTTGTACCTATAACATATATATGTATATATTCATAGTCCTCTTAATATCAAGTTAATCCCTTATGTTAGAGGATTGTGAATGTGCATGTGTGTATGTGTGTGTCTATATATATATATAGGGGGGGCGCGGGGGGAGAGGTGCAAGCACAGCTAGGAATAGATACATGTCCCTTGATATTAGTTCTCTAACTTTAAATAAAGTTATTGGCAGTATAGTTTCAAGACATAATATTTCTAATCCTTCATGATTATGAATATAATTGATATCAAGTGTGAATTGACTATCAACATGTTTAGATATATATACATTGAATATATTCACAATAGTGAATATATTCATAATATATATATTGTGTGTATATATGTATCTCACAACATTAAATATCACAACATAATAATAATGAACTAATATTGTAAAACACTTAAGCAAACTATATCAAATATATGAACATGCTCATAGTCAATTCACACTTAATATCAATTATATTCATAATCATGAAGCATTTGAAATATTATGTCTTGAAACTATACTGTCAATAGCTTTATTTAAGGTTAGAGAACTAATATCCAAGGACATGTATATATATTCTCTCTCTCACACACACAAATATTTTGATATACACACACACACATGCGTGTGTGTGGGCATATATATACACACACACACACACACATATATACATATATGTATGTATATATATTTACATACATGTATGTATGTATGTACATACATACATCTATATATTTACATACATGTATGTATGTATGTACATACATACATCTATACAAACATATATATATATACACACACACACATACATATATACATTTATGTATGTATATATATCTACATGTATGTATGTATGTATATATGTACATACATACATACATATATACAAACATATATATATATGGCGAGCAAGAGTGGAGGAAGTGGAGGGAGCAATTTGAATTCTAGGCAAGATTATGTATGTATTTATATCTATATGTATGTATGTATGCATATATGTATATACATACATACATATATACAAACATATATATATATATGGCGAGCAAGAGTGGAGGAAGTGGAGGGAGCAGTTTGAGTTCTAGGCAAGACTTTGATGAGGACAATGGTGAGGAGGGAGATCCCCCAGATGACAAAGCGAGCGGAAGCACAATATGGTTCGACTACCCCAGGGAGTAAAAGTCTGCAAATGATGAAAGACACCTTTCATGTGATGTACTTCTTCATCTTATCATTATTCTAGACCAAATTCCATTTAGTTGAGATGATTTTTTGGCAAGATGGGTAGGCATCTGTTGAGAGGTCCTACTATTATTCTAATCTACAAAACCATAGGTGTGGCCCTACGCTACTCTGCTTTCAGTTGTTGGCTTTGGGCTTGATCATTGACCCACTATGGAGTGACATGAGAGACTTGGAGAGTGTCTGGTAGAGTGAAATAAATGTGCCTCTAATGGTCTTTTGGGTGTGAGAAAGACTTGCCCTACTTTGTAGATTTGGTGTTTACCTAGTGGATTGGTGTAGGGGACAAGTCGTATAGTTGGAATATGGATGAAGTCTTGAGTGGGCATTGGAGCAAACAAAACAGGGGCTACCTTAGGCTCTCCCCTTGTGTCTTCACCTTATATTGCATGTTCTCTCTTCTATGGACCATTTATAGGGTGGAAGATGGAGGATCCCACCCCAAACTTTCTTATCGCAATGGGGTAGTTGTTAGAGGAACTCGTTCCCTTATTTCCTTGATTGCCATAGATGTTAGGGGATGCCATGCTTTAGCCCCAAGTGTTTTATGGATAAATAAGAAGTCCATATGTTTCACCCGAGCACTGAGAGTACCTTGCTTTATCTTGAGTGCTAAGATTTGATGGAAGCTAGCTTTTGGGCCCAAGAGGGATCTAACTTGCCAAGGACATATTGTGCTTTATAAGAGGGGATGATAGAGGATTCCACCCTTATCTTTTATAGGTTTCAGGATTTCTAATATTCCCCATAAGATTTTATAGAATCTGATCTTACATTGATGGGGCCTCCTTGGGGGTTGTGGTTTTATTTAGGTATATTTGCTCACTTGTTGTATGCAGGGTCTATGGAGGATATGTGAAAACTATGTTGAAGCCTAGATCCATGGAGAACTATACTCAAATTCAGATAATTTTGATTAGGGTGAATATAGGAAATGAAACAAAAACTTGTTCTATTAGAGTGGATGATAGAGAGATCCACCCTTGTCTTATTGGGCCCAGTGGGAGGATAAACTCACTTGATGTGTTTCAGTTACACAGAGGAGGTGTGGAGGTCACAAGAGGCAGAAGAGAAGACCTTTTGCTCTTGGCAGAATCTTGTTATGTTGCAAAAGTCCTAGGGGGTTCTACTGAAGTGCATATGTTCTATTGAGTTCCATTGGAAAGCAAACTACTTGATTATACTAAGATTGTGGGAACCTTCAAACCCTCTTGGTGTTCTGGTTGTGGGACCCTTAAAACACTCTTGTTGTTTGATCTATCTAGGTTGTGAGAGCCTCCAAACCCTCTTGTTGTACTTGTTAAGGTTGTGAGAACCTTAAAAATCTCTTGTTGTGCCTTGTAATTTTTGGTTGTGGGACCATCGTGCAAAACCCTCTCCCTAGTTGTGGATCCGGTAATCAAAACCCTTACTTGTCTGATTCATAGCACTAATTTCAAAAGCATTTATTCACACACGCACACAATCCTCTAAATATCAAGTCAACCGCTACATAAGGGATTGACTTGATTGTTTGATAAGATATATGACCATCTGAAATAAAAGAATATATGTTTTCAACATTCTTTGCACGATCAGGGCAACTACTTGTTCTAATCTCTCTTATGTAGTGATTGATTTGGTATTTACATATGATTAGGAATATATATTCACAATCCTCTAAATATCAAGTCAATCCTTTATGTAGCAGTTGACTTAATATTTAGAAGATTGGGAATGTGTGTGTGTGTGTGTGTGAATATATACATGTCCTTGGATATTAGTTATTTAACCTTAAATAAAGTTATTGGTAGTATAGTTTCAAGACAAAATATTTCTAATCTTTCAAGATTATGAATATAATTGATATCAAATATGAATTGACTATGAACATGTTCAGATATTTGATATAGCTTGCTTAGTTGTTTTACAATATTAATTCATTATTATTTTATTGTCACACACACACACACACACAATAGAGTAATAATAAATTTATATTATAGTGTATATATTGTGATTATACATATCATATATATTCATAATATACACACTCTATATATATATATATATATATATATATATTGTTGTCGCTTGGATTTTTACTCTTTGAAGAGATGTCTTAGCTCTCCTCATCCAAGTGACACAATTGAAACACCTCTACGATATGCATAGCATAAAAATGAGGTGAATTTCTAGATAGGGCTTGCTCCCTTGATTTACCATTTTTAGATCACTACTACACATATGCTTGCAATGAAAAAGGAGAGAAAACTAAAAGTAAAGTATCCTAAAGGCAGTGATACACCAAATTAATTGATGACTACCAACCAGTTGCATGTCACACATGAGACCAAGAGACTAACTAGGCATACACTTCTCTAATATGAATCTTCTCACATCAATATTTGATTATGAGGTTGTGATGAATGTTTAGGCTAGGAAGACTAGAGAAGAGGCCTGGAATGACACTATTTAAATAGACTAACTCACTCAACCTTAACACTTCATAAAACACTTCACATGACCTACAAGAAGAAGCTTTCAAGCTGCAAATAGGTGTGAGAATGAGAAAACAATACTAAGAAAAAATAGTCATCACTAAGCAAGATCAATCATTCAAGTGAACACACTATGAACAGTAATAGAAGAGATAAAATCAATAGTCTTTATTTATCCATGGTATGTAAATGAGCATGGCTTCGCCATACTCAGGTGGAGCATATTTTACAAAGGCCAAAATAGTTAGTTCTTATAGAACTTGAGAGAGAGAGGAGAAGAAAGAAGTCTAAAGGTCACAAGGACAAGTGTCAAGCGAAGAAAATGAGTTACATGTGCATGAGAAAGAAATGTGAAACTAATCATGCAAAGTTAGAAGAGACAAATGGCCATCCAAGACATGAAACTCATGAAATGTGGTATGAAATTCCTTTTGCTGGATCATAAAATTATTTTCGTCATTCACACCTATTTGAACATCCCAAAACTAACTAGGGATAGGTCTAATGATTGGACTGAGAGGGAAGGGTTGCAGACATGCTTCTCCATGCATTAGTTACATTCTTAATCATCTATATTCCTCTGAAAGTGAGTCATCACTACTTGCAGTTAAAGAAACTCCTCTTTCACACACCTTGCACACTTGGCTTCCAAAATGGATTCAGTTTCTTATAAAAATCCATACAAGTAATTGAATGATGTGTCAAGACCATCCATGGCCTTAGAGGCATCAAGCACACCTTAAAAGTAGCTTACTTGAAGTTTTTCACCTTTTTCACTATCATGTTCACTATGCCAATTCTGACTGGCTGAGATGAGAACTCTTGTAGGAACACTTAGGAGTTTTTATAAGTCATTAAATGGACATGTAGGGTTATCCCAAATCCCAATACTTCTCCTAAAGTTGGTTACATCTCTTGAAATTCCTTAGAACCTGCACAATGCATAAAATAGTCAAAAGAACCAATTTTTTACCCTCTCTGTATAGATAAATTAGCACAAAAGTTGATAGGGGGAGCCCTGAAGAGTCTTCTACATCTTCCAATCACTTTCAATTCCATTTTAGTCCATTTGGATAGCTCACCATCTTCATTTCCTTTATCGGGTCATTTCCAAGTGTTTGCAAGGGTTTTAAGTCTTTTAAGCCTGTAAGCTTCATTCATAAATATGGGACATTGGAACTACCAAAAAATTCCAAAAATGCAAAGTTTGAGCCCCCTGTAAACTTCCCCAAACTCCTTAGATCTCCATGCATAACCCCAGAGAAGATATGAACTTCCAAAGTTGCCCTATCGAGCCTTTCCTTCCATTTGCATAGGCCATGATATGGATCTCAGCCAAAAGTGGTTCTCCTTGTGGTTTCTCTACATACCAAGAGCTTGAACATCTATGTTATGGTCTCATAAACATGTCCAAATGGATTAGAATGATCTCCTATAGTTTGAAGTGGAAGTGACCCTCCATTTGGGTTTTAGGCCAAATCTTGCCTAATAGGTTTGGTTGTAACCCTTATGGTCTAGGCCACCTTATTGAGTTTCATCCTTTTATGCATGTTTTTTCATGTTGTCTTAGGTATGATTCAACTTTCCATACCTTATTTCAAGGTTCAACTAGCTCCTAGTTCATCCCTTTCTCTCCATTCCTCAAGACTGCAGGGTTTGCTCATAAAGGGAGTGCCCTCTATCTGAGACAAAACAAAGGGCACTTCCCCTATTTAATCATACAAAATGAATGTTTGAGAGGATTCTCTAGGTGATGGAGACCCTCTGCACCAAATATGGGCCCTTGGTTAGGTCATTTTACCCCCCAACTCCTTAAAAGTCCAAGACAGACTATAGAAAAGGGATTGTGTGCAAGGATATTGGAATGTAGACTATATATTGATTTTGAAAGGCTTTTATGTTCTACCTCCTTGATCTAAATATATAATGAGATGTCAATTCCACCATGGTGAGAACAATCAAAATGGTCACAAACCCTTATAACCCATGCTTGCACAATCAAACATATCCTTACTTGATTAGGCTTGATTGATAGGTTGACCTTACTTACTCAGGAAAAATGAGCCTATAAGCAATGCTTGTGTGCTTAAAACCTTGGTTTCAAGTATCTTGGCCTCCCTTAAATATTTTCAAAACTCCTTTCATCCATGCTCTGTTCACCTTACACTTTGTGGTTGAAATGTTCTCAAGACCAGTCATAGGTCACTGACTGTGTTTTCTATGTTTCTTCTACAGAGATGACCCCTATAAATGTTCATGCACATTATAGTGTTTGAAGATCTTCTCAATATGTTTCTGACCACACTAAGCTATGTCTATAACAATCCAATCCATATTATATCTTCCAACCATTTTTCTCTAGCTTATTGTCACCTCTCAGTCAGTTGTAGGTGAGCACTTTTGAGTGAAGGGACACTTACAGTACATATCAACATTATCCTGATGATCTTCATGTTCATCGGTACACCCTTAAATCAATAAGGCCATTCAAAGCATGAGAATATGCCTTATAACATCTTAGGATATCAAGGTCACTTTGGATCTCCAAACTCTGTAGACATTACTCTCTGAAATTAGTGTTCAAGAGTGCATGTTGGAGCTCTTCAAAAACTGACTTCCACTAATCCTCCACCCTCTAAACTCTACATAGCTCTTGTCCTATGTGGGGGCTATAAGTTATGTTAGGTTGTGGAGCTAAAAGCTTCACTGATGCAAACAGAGGAGCAGGTTTCAGGAAGGTTGCTGAGTGTTACAGACGTCGGCGTCAGTCAGGCCAACCGACGTCGGCAGGATCAGACAAGAAGGCAACCGCCGTCAGTCAGATATCGGCCGGCGTCAGCACCCCTCAGGCAGATAGGGACCGACGTCGGTCACCTGTATGGTTTAGACTACGAATGTTATGGGTAGTTAGCTAACGAACCAAGTGTTTGCATGTTGAGAGCCAATTTTAGACTAAGAGCTGCGGATCTAATTATTGTAATTAGGTGTCTAATTATTGTTTGGATGAGATCTATATAATAGACTCATGAATTGTATTTTAAGTTGTTCTAGTTTGAGTTAAAAAAAATTTGCTTTTTCTGTGTGTGAGGTGAGCAAGGGTGTTCCTCCTAGTTCCACAGCAGTGCCAAGGTGGGTGCTGAATTGGATAATCAGCAGGGTTCTTCATGTATGTATGATCTTGGTCATCAGGTGAGCATGGCTTCTATAAGAGATCTACATGGTAAGTAAGATCATTGATCTGCAGAGGTATGTGTGTGTAAGGTCAAGATTCACAAGTGTGCAGAACCAAATTAATTTGCAGGTGTGCAAGATCAGATAGGACAACAACACAACAAGAAGCAGAATCAGGTGGGATCTACTTGGAGTACAGTGTGTACTCAGATAGAGCAAAGAGGAAGGCAAGGGAGTTTCTTCCATAAGTAAGATCAGATTTGAGGTGCAGGTTGTTGCAAGTTCAGGAGAGATCTACTTGAAGTACGTTTGTGTACTTGTGGAGTGCGTGGAGCACTTGTGGTGTGCGTGGAGCACAGGTGTACTGGCAGTAGTAGATACTGGCTGGTTGGAGGTGAACACCAACTCTGTGTTTGAATTGGGTGTTGGTACCTAAGAGAGAGAGCTTTGAGGGAAAATTTACTGTTTATGCCCTAGAGGTGTGGGAGCCCTAGAGGTGTGTAATGAAGAAGAACTGTAGCAACCTTCTTTGTTGTATTTCCTTCTGAAAGAGTTTTAATACAAGTTGTGTATTGTCTCTCATATTCTGTGTTATTTTTGAATTTTAGTTACTTATGTATTCTGGTTAATTTCTGCATGTTAAGTTGCTTGGTAATCAATTGTGTGCTTTCGTTATTTATTTATCCCAACACATGGTATCAGAGCTAAGGTTGCAGGGAGCAAGTTTTGTGTTTGGTTACAGGTCACTCTCAGGGGTTTTTGATTGAGTGAGAGCAGAGCAATGGCAGATGAAAGTAAGCTAAGAATGGAGGAGTTGCAAAGCACAGATGGTCACTTACGGTCTTATGGAAAGAAAGAGCAAAAAAAAGAATATTGTTGGTTGGTAGCAGATCAGCATGAAAAAACTGAAGATGCATATGTTGCAGGTGTTGTTACACAGGATGCTTTGAGAGGTTTCTTGGATAAAGTTGAATCTTGGATAATAGATTATGTTTCCTCTTTCCATGTATCCCCAGGGAGAGGAGCTGGTGAGCCTTGTCAAAGAATTGGCAAAGGGAAAGTGAAGCTGAAATTGCAGGCGGCCAACACATGGGTGTTGAAGGAGGTCATGCAGGTCCCAGGTTTGGAGATGTGGCTAATTTCTTCAAAAAAGTTGGGTGATGAGAGATGCATAAGAACTCTCACAGCGGATGCACTTAAATTAGCTGGTGGTAAAAAAATAGGTACTCTTTATCTACTTATTTATATTATTGATTCTTCTTCTATTGCGGAGACGTGGCTTTGTAAGCTTGGTCACATGAGCAAGAAGGAGATGCATGTTCTTAAGTAGAAGACAGATATATTTGATAGGCTTAAGAACTAAAAAGCCTTGGTGTTTATAGAGGAGATGGCAGACAAAGACCAGTGGATGGGGCTGGATACTTCTGAGCAGGGCAGTTTGAACATGAGATTGATTCAAAGGAGCTTGCGGGTAAAAAGTCATCACTCACAAGTGAACACAAGTACCGGTGTCGATCAGGGAGACCGATGTCGGCAGTAGGTAAGATCGACATCGGTCAGGGAGACCGACGTTGGCAACAGAAGACACTGACGTCGGCAGGGTTGGTAGTCAGGACAGGCGCATGGAATCGACGTCGATTGGATGCACACTGTGTGGTGACCGAGGTCGGTCACTGTAACAGATTTTGGGTGAACAGCAATTTGTCAAGGAGTTTCAAACGCCCATATGGAGGACTAAAGGTGGTAAGTAAACCTCAAATTCATTGTTCCTCTTCTTTATACTAGTTACTGACTGCAGAGCAGGAAGGATCCAAGAAACAGTGGGAGCATGGCAAGAATAGAATGTAGAACCAAGCGAGAGATTTGGTAGGGTTGCCATCCGGTATGAAAGCACAGAGACAAATGGATACCTTAGTTGAAGAATAGAGAGAACGAACACATGAGACGGAAGACTAGGTCATATGGTCTTGAAGAAGCTGCAGGACAGTGGTACGGGTTTTGACAGGGAGATGACAAAGCATGGGTTTAGTCAATGTCAGGGTAACTACTGTGATTTGTCTTACTAGGGGGATGATGGTCATGACATTATCTTGTTACTGTATGTGGATGGTATGTTTGCTAACAGGTTTGTACATAAAGGGTTTTGCTGAGCTAAGGGTAAGATTAGTTCAGTGGTTTGCTATAAAAAATTTGGAGTAGCAATATTCTTTGGCATGGGAGACATGGGAGATCACATGTTGATTTTGTCTCTAGTGAGAGCTGATGTGAATCAGGTGTTGGCGAAGTTCAGGATGCAGAGCCGGAGCACACTAAGGGCTGGACAGTTCAGTGTCTAAAATCACATGAGGTCTGGTATAGACCTGAGTTTGTCCAAGCAGTGGGTGTTGTCAGAGAGTTAGGAGCCAATTCGGGGAAGTGGGTTCTCAGGGATTTGAAAGGGACCAGCAGCAGGGATTCATGCTACGTAGGGTCAGGACTTCACTACATGAGATTGTAGGTTCGGATGTGGCAGGGTACTCGGATGACAGGAGGTGCACCACAGGTTGTGTGGTGGGTTGTCTTCAGGATTGAACTTGAAGAGGGATACAAGCTAGGAAACAGATTAGACGGGGTACAGGTATAGGTACAGTGCAACTGTTTATCTCTAAGTGAGAGATTGTTAGGTTGTGGAGCTAAAAGCTTTATTGATGCAAATAAAAGAGGAGATTTCAGGAAGGTTACTGAGTGTTACAGACACCGGCGTCGGTCAGGCCAACCGACGTCGGCAAGATCAGACAAGAAGGCAACCGACGTCGGTCAGATATCGACCGGTGTCGGCACCCCCCAGGCAGACAGGAACCGACGTCAGTCACTTGTGTGGTTCGAACTGTGAATGTTACGGGCAGTTAGCTAATGAACCAAGTGTTTGTATGTTGAGAGCCAATTTTAGACTAAGAGCTACGGATCTAATTATTGTAATTAGGTGTCTAATTATTGTTTGAATGAGATCTATATAATAGACTCATGGATTGTATTGTAAGTTGTTCTAGTTTGAGTTGAGCAAAGTTTGCTTCTTCTGTGTGTGAGGTGAGCAAGGGTGTTCCTCCTAATTCCACAGCAGTGCCAAGGTGGGTTTTGGATTGGAGAATCAACAGGGTTCTTCATGTATGTATGATCTTGGTCATCAGGTGAGCATGGCTTCTATAAGAGATCTACATGGTAAGTAAGATCATTGATCTGCAGGTGTATGTGTGTGCAATGTCAAAGTTCACAAGTGTGCAGAACCAGATTGATTTGCAGGTGTGCAAGATCAGATAGGACAGCAACACAACAAGGAGCAGAATCAGGTGGGATCTACTTGGAATACAGTGTGTACTTAGATAGAGCAAAGAGGAAGGCAAGGGAGTTCCTTCCATAAGTAAGATCAGATTTGAGGTGCAGGTTGTTGCAGGTTCAGGGGAGATCTACTTGAAGTACGTTAGTGTACTTGTGGAGTGCGTGGAGCACTTGTGGTGTGCGTCGAGCACAGGTGTACAGGCAGTAGTGGATACTGGCTGGTTGGAGGTGAACACCAACTCTGTGTTTGAGTTAGGTGTTGGGACCTAAGAGAGAGAGCTTTGAGGAAAGATTTACTGTTTATGCCCTAGAGGTGTGTAAGGAAGAAGAACTGTGGCAGCGTTCTTTGTTGTATTTCCTTCTGAAAGAGTTTTAATACAAGTTGTGTATTGTCTTTCATAGTCTGTGTTATTTATGAATTCTAGTTACTTGTGTATTCTGGTTAATTTCCGCATGTTAAGTTGCTTGGTAATCAATTGTGTGTCTCCGTTATTTATCCCAACAAGTTATGGTCATCTATATGTATCATAATTATTTGTGACCTTGCTATATGACCTCTACGAAAAGGCCTAGACCTCTGTTTTCATCTTTTAGGGGCTTATTTCCTGAACACAAACATTGAATCTTGATCATGGTTCTTCACTTATATATGCCAACCTAACCTTTAAAATAGGCTTATAATAAACTTTACTTCACACTAGGACTTTAGAAAGAGTTCCATCTCATGATCCAACACTTCACTATGACACTTCAGTTATCTATTAACACCCCCTGTACTTGTACATTTCATTGTACAAGGAGTATATGTAAGTGTGGACAATGAGCATGAGATGTAAATCTTAAATTGATTATTAGAACTAACTCAAAGATTAAAAATAAACTCTTTTCACTAACAAGAACCTTGGTCAGCTCAAATTCTCCCTCTTGATATGATTGATTTCCATGAAGACACCTGTAGGTGTATGCTAATCGCAGTAGACTGTGAGTTTAGGCAGTGAACATGAATCTGACCTTATAACCAACTCCCTACTCTTATAAATGGATCAAAAGATAGATGATATCAAAGATCTTGAGGCAAACTTCTACACCTTATTTCCATGTTTGAAATATTTTGTAGGCACCTAGTTTACTGTGTACGATAGTCATAGAGTAGATTGATTGTATGGCACTTTATGACTACACCCTCATGGATTATTGCTTTGGAGATGAGATTGAAAGTTGAGGGAACCAAAAGTACATTGGAAACATGGTAATTAACTTATCTCCACCTTCTGAAACCCCAATCAAAGCATGAAGATTCTAAAAAGGTGAAAACTTCCCTGTTATCTTCAAACGAGACCAGTCTGTAAACCTGAGATGATTTGCTCATAAAAACACTTTGAAACACTAAACCAAACATGGAGATCATTATAGGAGAGAGCCAAAATCATTTGGAATTGATCTCAACAACTAGATTGTACGAATTTTCCAAACCAAAGCAAAACCTATAGGGTGCATGAAACAGTGAGCCAAAAAACATAGTCAACTTGTTAAAGGTGATTCATAAAGCATAGTTGACCAATCCTTGAACACTTGTTATATAAATGAATCTCTTTGAGTGTAATATCACCCCCCAAAGGTGTTTGTCCTGACACCTCCTGAACTGATCATACCAAGTATAAACCTATTGACCACTTTAGCGTGTCTAGAAGGGTGAAGGAGTAGAATGGTTGTAGACCTTTTTTTACACTTTCAGAGCATTTAAAATGTGGAATTGAGTCTAAAGATGCTGAAGAGTCATATCATAACCTTCTCCCACATGTCACACTCTCTCATGGGCCATACAAATGCCAAACTCCTCTTTTTTCCAAAAAAAATTATTCTTTGTTCTGAAGAACTTGCCACTTTTTAGTTAGAAACAGTTGATTAAGGCATAATAGGACATGTGGCATGTGACATCACCTTTTTAAACCTTCACATTTCTTAAGGAGGTCGTGCAACTCACTTAATGCTCTAGTATGACCCCCAAAATGACTCTAAAAGTCATAAAGATTAAAATGACTAATGACCAAGGCTAATACATGGAATAACATCAAAAGACTTATAATGCACCCTATGGCAAAATATTAGACCCCTAAAAACACCTAAAGATCAAATTTTTACCAATAGGGGTCACAATTTGACCTACAGGTTCAAATTTGGTCAACATATATTTACTATATATATCACAATAGAATAATAATAAATTAATATTATAAAATAATCAAGCAAGCTATATCAAATATCTAAACATGTTCATAGTCAATTCATACTTGATATCAATTATATTCATAATCATGAAGGATAATAAATATTATGTCTTTGAAAACATACTTGCAATAGCTTTATTTAAAATTAGAGAACTAATATCTTAAAACATGAATACGTATAAAATATTATTGACAAAATGATAATTCATCATATTATATATTCCAAAAAAAAAAGCGTTAGTACCTTTTATTCCAATGGTAGGTGAAAATATACAACCAAAAAGCCATTGTAGGATGGCTAAGAGAAAGCCATTGTAGGATGCCTAAGAGAAAGGAGAAGCAAATCAAAGGTACGAAACCAAAATAATATGTGCACATCCACCGATGGAAACAAGAGCCTCAACCAGGGAAAGATAGATTATGTGAAAAAATATCAATATGAAGTGCCACCAAAAAAGGATGACTCTTATAGGCTCTGAATGCAAGCCAAATTAGGTGAGGGATAATAGCCTCACAATAGTGGGACCATCTCCTTCACGTACCTGTAAGTGAACCGATCTGGTTGGAAGATAACATGCATGCTTGGCCAAACCATCCACAACGCTATTGTGTTCTCTAAAAATGTGAGTGAAGGAAGAATTATGATAGTGTGTAATCAGCTCCATGGCCCTATGGATGAGATGGGAAAGGGAAGAATGTCTACAAAGAAAAATTATATTCAACCAATTGCATACTAGCTTTGAGTCCAAGAAGATTGAGAGAGAAGTTTGTTCCTAGTCCAAAGCAATGTTTAGAGCGGTGACCATGGCTTGTAACTCAGTGAAGTTCTTGGTGTGTACACTCATCCCCTATTAGAAGGTAATGGATTTGTTTTCAAAATGTATGATGCCCCCTACTCCACTTGGTCTAGGATTGCCATGAGAGGCACCATCCTTGAAGCAATAAGGAGATGAAGTGTCCAACATAATAGGAGGCACATGGTGCTAAACCTTAGGAGCTGAAAAAATAGGAGGTAAAATGGAATGCTTGAATCTGAACATAGTGGAAAGCACTGAAGGTGTCTTATCAAAGAAAAATGCCTCGTTTCGAGTTGGCCAATTGCTCCAGCAAAGTTGAAGTGGTGGACATTTTTTGGCAATGTTTATAGCTTATCTAGCTGTGCAAATAGGAATATGGAGTTATTTATTAATTCCAACTAAAACATGTCCCATTTAATGGCATGTTGACCTATAAGTCCAATGACCGTTGCAGTGTTCCATCCAATGCTCCACCTGTTGCTCCAAAACTTGTCTTGTAGTGGCATGTTGTTCTACTAAAGAGTGTCGAGTAAAGTGACCGAAAAACTGTGGTCAATGTCAACCCCAATGATAACACCTCTACCCAGAAGGATCTCAGCTTTGTTCCCAAGGTCCCATCCCAGATGATCCCCAATGATACCAAAGCTCTATATCATAGCTTTCCAAAAAAAAAATAGTGCTAGAGCAATGCTTCGGATGCATTCTGGTCCATTCCTCAATGAATAGTGGGAAAATATATTTTTGATGTAGCACCTGCTACCAAAGACCTTGAGGGTCCATGCCCCCTTGGCAGCCAAGGCAGATGAGAAGGTATTTAGATCTTTTATACCCCAACTGCCCTCTAATTTAGGCTAAAATATGGTATTCCATTTAATTAGGGGTATACTTATGTGTTCCTTGTTGCAGACCAAAGGAAATGAAGACATAACTTCCGAATTTTATTGAGGATCATTCGAGGGAGGAACACTATAGAGAACTAGTATACTGGGATTGCTTCCAGAATGCTCTTAATCAACACAAGTCTACCTACCATGGAAATCCATCTGTTGCACCATAATATGATCCTCTATTTTATCTTATAAACCAACCACATCCAATCCTTGATGTCGTAATCATTTGCTTTGAGATAAAACCCCAAATGTTTAATGCTGACATCTGGGGAGGGAATGGAGAAGGGCAACACCGTAAGTATGAGGTCCCTGATAACAAGAGCAATGTGAAAGAAAAAATAACATTTTTTTGCAGATTGATAACCATCCCAGTCACTGATGTAAAGAGTTTTATGACCCAATCCAAAACCTTAGCTTCTAGAATGTTCCCATTCCCAAAAATGAGGATGTCATCAACAAAAAGGATGTGTGACAAGTGTGTGCTCTTGGGGATCCTAACCCACTTTAGGTTCCCATTGATCTCAGTGGCAATGTGTCCGCTAAGGGCTTCTGGAACAATCAGAAACAAAAGTGGGGAGAGCGGGCAACCTTGTCTAAGTCTGCGAGAGGGGGTGAAGAAAGAAGAGGCAAAACCGTTAATAAGCACAACATAGGAAGCCGATTGGTAACAATCTTCAATCCAGTTTATGAATGGATAAGCAAAACCCACCTAAGTGAGAATGAGCCTCAAGTAAAACCAGTTTACTCTATCAAATGCTTTGGAGAGATCAATCTTTAGGAGAAAGACAGTCCTGGATTTTGTTATGATAGTGTGTCAAGCCTCTTGTGTTGAACTGATAGCATCATGGATAAGACAGTTATCCAAGAAGCCAAATTGTTAAGGGGATATGTGCTCAGATAAGATGGGTTTTAGGCAAGCAACAACAATTTTTGCAATGATCTTGTAAGATGTAGTTACATAAGGAAATGGGATAGAAGTGATCAAAACTAAAGAGGTCCTCGCCCTTAGGGATGTTACCAATGAAGGTGGTAGAGATAAGTGCATGTATTATGTTGGAAACATGTGATTCTTCAACTGCAAGAAGTAAATCACCCACTATGTGATCCCAAAAACCAAGGTAGAACTCCACCGTCCAACCATCCATCCCTAGAGCCTTTCCAAGTTGAAAAGACTTAAGAGTCTTATGCATCTCCGCAAGCCTAGTGGGCCTAAAAAGGTGTTAATTTTGTTGTTCATCCACCCACCCATCAAAGAAAGAAGCCATATCTAGGATATCTCTAATGTTTTCCCTTGGTTGTTTCAAAAAAATGTGCTTGTAGTGTGATACTACAACGCTTGCAAAAGAAAAGAAATTGGAGCAGTTCACACCATTGTCCTTAATATTCCATATGGCATTTTTTGCCCTTCGAGCCATAATTGGTCTATGGAAGAACTTTGTGTTGTCATTCCCCTCATTAAGCCAAGTAGCTCACACTTCATCCTCCATTTGGCCTCTTGTCAGGGCATAAGCCTCACCTTTTCCTTCTCCAGAGTTTCAAGTTCCTTGAGAGTTTCCTCTTGGAAATCTTCTCGCTGGTAGGAGTCAAGACAAATACTAATGTTTTCTTCCACTTGCTAAAGCTTTGCCTAAGACTTTGACCAGTGCTTAGTAACATTCTTTACCTTGATGAGGTTCCTTTGTAGGCTTATCATCGCATGTCCATTACAATCAAGAGAGTGTGGAATCCAACTTTCCTTGATAAGCTCCCTAAAGTCCTCACAACTCAGCCAGTGAGGATTGAATTTAAAGGGTGTTGGAGGTTGCTTTATTCCCACAAACAAATCTAGTTGAATAGGGTAGTGGTTAGAAGAAAAATGCTTGAGTATAGACACCTTATGCGTTGAAAGCTGAAGAGAGAGGCTTTTCTTCATCAAAAAATTATCTAGCGATTTTGAGATGCCTTGTAGACCAATCTAGTAATTGGACCAAGTGGGTTCCATTTTTGAGATGCCTTGTAGATCAGTGTGGTGATTGGACCAAGTGGGTTCCATTTTTGAGATGCCTTGTGGACTAGTGCAGTGATTAGACCAAGTGGGTTCCATTTGTTGAGGAGCAACATCCACCAAGTTGTGATTGTCCATAAAGTAATCCATCATAGGATATTGACAATCAAAGTCACCACAAACTTCATTGCGCTGAGTAGTGAATTTTGGTGACCCTACAATGTTGTTGTCCCTTGAGGTGACCATTGATGGGACCTTGATTGAGGGTTCACTAAGCCACTTGTATGTTGGGGAGGATTCAGATAGACCTTGGAGGGTGGGTGCCTAGAATGTGACGTTTGATGGAGAAGGGAACATGAGAATTTGAGGTGACCATATGTTCGACAAAAAGTGCATTTGTAGGGCACGTTCTTATAGTCGATGATTTGATTAATCCTGGAATCTCCTACAATGAGTTTAATGGTGGCAAGGAGTCTTTGTGAGATATTCATCTCCACACATAGGTTCACCACTGAAGTATTATGTTTTGAAAGAGTGCTTGAGTCCATTTTTAGATATTTCCCAAGAGAATGTCCAATTATTCTAAAGATCTCAACGTCCCATAGTTCAATGGGTAAGCCAAGCAGCTTTACCCAAATAGCCATCGTTTTAATATATTCTCGATTTGGGTCAAACACTGCTTTCCATTGAGTTGTGAGAAGAGACACTATACCCCAGAACCATGGCCCTTCCATGGAGATCCAAACTCAGTTCTCTAGAGTTCTGAATACAAAGACAATAAATCCCTTTGCTCCTCTTTAAATGGTGTGGGTGTAAACCACTAACATTTCCCAAGGGTTTTGAACCACCCTTTGTAGATTTGCATCTTTGTATAACTTGTTGTGGAAGCGATCGATGAGGCCCTGCTTTGTAAACCTTATGCAATTTTCCATGAAATAGCAAGGGTCGATGACTACTTGAGTGGGGATCATGGAGAGTTGACATTTCTATTTACTCCATCTGATTTGTCTTCTTTTTTTCTTGGAATCTTATGCCGAATGATGTTCTCGAACTTTGTCTGGGTCCTATAGGAGTCCTTTGTCACCAGTCTGGGGACACCGAGGAGGGCGAAGGAGAGCATCTAAAGTGGACCCCAACCAATGATCTTCATAATTATTTTGGTTGTTGATCCCTGTTGTAGCAACTACCAAGTTTGCTATTGGAGCATTATGGACATGATTGACACCAATTATCTTAATTTCTTCATATGGATTGGATATGAATATGTTTGTATATTTAATATAGAATAATAAGTTGTTTTACACTATTAATTCATTATTAGCATATATATATGGATTGACATAATTGTTTTGGTTGTTGATCCCTGTTGTAGCAACTACCAAATCTGTTGTTGGAGCATTATGGACATGATTGACACCAATTATCTTAATTTCTTCATATGGATTGGATATGAATATGTTTGTATATTTAATATAGCATAATAAGTTGTTTTACGCTATTAATTCATTATTAGCATATTTAATATATATTTGTGCTTAGGTATCATTTTTCTAAATATATGGTTAGATATCTTTTTTCTAAATATATGCTTAGATATCATTTTTCTAACCATGAATGCAATGATACCATAATAGTTCTAATCAACGGTTGACTTGTGACATACATAAAGGTAGGTACATTAATGTCTAACAATTTACGATTGAGAATATAAGGATCCCTTGAAGAGCAACACTGAGATACACATCATGGTGGATTTCACAATACTATTTGGCTATATCTTGAAATGGATACTTTTGCATTATTACTATAGAAATTTATTGCGCACGAGTGTTTTGACCGGTGTAATGAGTGTGTAGGTAACATGTGTGAAGACAGAGTACAAAAGATTCGCTGAAGTAGAGAAAAAGAGCAACAATGAGATACACATCATGGTGGATTTCACAATATTATTTGGCTATATCTTGAAATGGATACTTTTGCATTATTACTATAGAAATTTATTTCGCACGAGTGTTTTGACAGGGGTAATGAGTGTGTTTTGACAGGGGTAATGAGTGTGTAGGTGACATGTGAAGACAGAGTACAAAAGATAGGCTAGAGTAGAGAAAAAAAGTTCCAAAAAATGAACAGAGGATTGTAGAGACGAGCAAAATAAAAATAAAATGAAGAAGGTACATTCCTACATAATTCCAAATAATTGTTTTGCTACTTGCTACTTGCTACTTGTGAGTAAATGTTCTTGGGTGTAAGTGATCTTAAAATAAAGTTTATACTTAAACGTACTTAAGGGGAAAGGTCTTAGTGAAATCAAAAGCCTTTGATATAAATTATTTAAATAGTAATACTAAAAAAGTGGATTCCTACAAAATTCCAATAAAGTGTTGAAATACTCATTTCTCTTAAATTAATTTTCTAATGTGTAAATGATCTTAAAATAAAATTTGTACTTAAGAGTAATAAAGGGTAAAGTTCTTAGTAAAATTAAATAACCTAGATGTGATAAATTATTTTAATGGTAACGTATAAGTTGAATTAAAGGAAATGTGAAAAGAAAAAAAAAAAAAAAAAAATCCTTTGCTAACCCTCTTCTTAAACTTCCTCAAATTTGTGTAGAGACGTGTAAAACATGTTTTTCCTTTGTTTACCCTATGATTGTCTACAAATATTTAAGCTTTAAATAACTATTATATGTTCCATCACTTAAATTTTACGTATTTTGAAAAAACCCTTGACTGAGAGTGGAATACTTTATGTTCCCTCTGAAGATTTCTCTTAAGGGGCGGTTCCATCACTTAAATTTTAGGTATTTTGAAAAAACCCTTGCCTAAGAGTGGAATACTTTATGTTCCCTCCGAAGATTTCTCTTAAGGGGCGCCCATCCAATAGTTATGTTGCTATAAAGAATCCTGCTCTTCTAAACTTTTGGTGACCCTGCAGTGTTGTTGTCCCCTAAGGTGACCATTGATGGGACCTTGTCTGAGGATTCAATAGGACACTTGTCTATTGGGGAGGATTCAAATAGACCTTGGAGGGGCCTTTGATCTACGTGCCCATAATGTGACGTTTGATGAAGGGAATAGGAGCATTTGAGGCGACTATATGTTTGACAAAAAGTGCATTTGAAGGGCACATTGTTATAGTCGATGATTTGATTAATCCTAGAATCTCCTACAATGAGCTCAATGGTGGCAAGGAGTCCTTGTGATATATTCATCTCCACACATAAGGTCACCACTAAAGTATTATGTTTTGAAAGAGTGCTCGAATCCATTTTTAGATATTTCCCTAGAGAGTGTCCAATTATTCTAAAGATCTCAAGGTCCCATAGTTCAATGAGTTAACCAAGCAACTTTACCCAAATATTCATCGTTTTTGATATAATCCCATTTTGGGTCAAAAACTGCTTTCCATCTAGTTGTGAGAAGAGACACTCTCCCCAAAATCTTGGCCCTTCCATGGGGATCCAAACTCAATCCTCTGAAGTTCTGAATATGAAGACAATAAAGCCCTTTGCTCCTCTGTAAATGGTGGTGTAGCCCAATAACATTTCCCAAGGGTTTTGAACCACTCTTCGTAGATTTGCATCTTTGTATACCTTGTTGAAGCGATCGATGAGGGCCTACTCTATGAACCTTATTTCATTTTCCTTGAAATAGCAAGGGTCGATAACTCCTTGAGTGGGGATCGTGGAGAGTCGACATTTCTATTTATTCCTTCTGATATGTCTTGAAATATTATGCCAAATGATGTCCTTGAACTTTGTCTGGGTCTTATAAGAGTCCTTTGTCGCCATTCTCAGGATACTAAGGAGGGCAAAGGAAAGCATCTAAAGCGAACCCCAACCAATGATCTTGATAGTTGTTTTGGTCATTGATCACTATTGTAGCAACTACCAAGTATGTTGTTAGAGCATTATGGACATGATTGATACCAATTATCTTAATTTTTTCAAATGGATTGGCTATGAATATTTTTGTATAATTAATATAATATGCTAAGTTGTTTTACACTATTAATTCATTATTAGCATATTTAATATATATATGCTTAGATATAATTTTTTTAAATATATGCTTAAATATCATTTTTCTAAATATATGCTTAGATATCATTTTTCTATCCATGAATGCAACAATACCATAATAGTTCTAATCAACGATTGACTTGTGACATACATACAAGTAGGTACATTAATGTCTCTAACAACCTACGATTAAGAATATAAGGATTTCACACATCATGGTGGATTTCACAATACCATTTGGCTATATCTTGAGATGGATACTTTTGCATTATTGCTATAGAATTGAATAGAGGATTGTAGCTCCATAATTCCAAATGATTGTTTTGCTACTTGCTACTTGTGTGTGAACGTTCTTGTGGATAAGTGATTTTAAAATAAAGCTTATACTTAAATGTATTAAGGGGGAAAGGTCTTAGTGAAATCCAAAGCCTCTTATATAAATTGTTTAAAAAGTACTACTAAAAAAAGGTAGATTCCTATAAAATCCCAATAAAGTGTTGAAATTTTGTAGCCCTGACCAAGGATGCGTAACTTACAACCTAGGAGGATAGATTGATAATTTTTATAGCCCAATGAGGATGAATGGATAACACATGAGTTTCCAAAGGCCAAATCCCCTCCAAAGAGAAAATCATCTATGAATACAGAATTTAGTGAAATTCTTACTTTAGTGCACTTCAATTTGACTGTAGCTAAACATGACAATTGTTATAGAAACCAAAAATCGGATTATATATATTTATTTGTTCAATAGGAAAAAATAAAATAAAAAATTACTGTTTTTCCTTTTTTGGAATTTAACTTCCTAATTTGTGCTCTCCTTGATTATATGCCATCTGCTTGTAACTCATTTTAATTGAAAACATGCACTAATATAATATTAGAAATTAAACACAACAATATACCCGATCATAAATCCGGGTTAAGTGTTTGTGTGCAGAATCTAAGGGGTGTAATGTCTTCAATCTGGAAGTATTATGTATTTAAAAATGAAGATTGTATTAGACATATTTTATGTAAAAGTATGAAGATTGTAAAATATAAAAAGCTACATAAGTTCAGCTGCAATATCTTATCAAAGGATTGTTATCTAATTGGTGAGGATAATGATACGTGTTTTTTCATGTTATCCATCAAGGCACAAATCGCAGAGGATACCTAAAAAAGGATCAAGCTGAAAGGGTGGTCATCTAATTAGTGAAGATGATGATAAAGTACATTGTCAAAAAGAAACTGGGTTCCAGCATGTAGCATGGCACTAAGCTTAAAAAGGTTTTGTGCACCAAATAAGACCAACAAATGCTAAAATCTTCAAAAATATTGGGATATTTACAAATATTATGTACAAGGCATGAAAATTGTAAAATACCAGGAGAAGTTTATCTCTTTAATTAAAAAACCTGCACATTTTTATTTAAAAAATTCAATAAAAGAAAGCTGCAAAACTTTATTTAAAAAATTTAATCAAGTTACAAATCTTAATTTATAGATATTATAGAAGGCATGAAAATTGCAAAACAACAAGAGCTACAACTCTACATTAAACGGTTAAATAGGCACTAACAATTTGAAAGGTTTTGCATGACAACAGTTGCCAGATAACCCATTAGATGATTCTTGTGAACCACCACTCGTCACTGAGTTATGAAGACCGAGTCAATGATGACACAACTGATTCACAAAGACAACTGATATTAGATAAAGAGATGATATTGTAGCGAAAGAAAATAAATAATCCTTCAGAAGCCCGTGACACACACACAAAAGGCTAAGTTTTATCATTAAAATTCTGCAAAACAATATCAAAAACAAAAAATTATATAACATATTCTCAGTTTTAGACCTGGAAAATGGCCACACACAGAAGAGGCAATCCAAAGCTGCATCTCCCTAGATGGAACTGCGACTCGTAGAAGAGGGGATCTTCAAGCGTCCCTCCTCAGATGGAACTAGGGTTGTAGTCATATAGTCAAATTCACATTAAACATTTCTTTTACAGCTAGCCTACAAGTTTCTAAGTTAGGAAGGCAAAGATGCCTAGAAATAAGCATCTTCAAAAAACTTGTAATCCTAGTCTTCGGGAAAACAATTCACTGTAACGGAGGACACGAAGATAACATTTTGAGCTTGGCTCCACTTACCACAACAACATGGCCCACAACTCTGGCAAAACAATTAAGATTTAGAAAATTCTGAAATGCACATATAACCAGATCTCAGATTAATCAAAATGTAGAAAAAAAAATGAAAAGCAACACATGCTCAATCCACACTCCTAAAATGGAATCCAAGGCAGAAGCTACCGCCACAGATCCATTAGTTTTACTTAGCTCCACAACAACGCGGCCCACAACTCCGGCAATTCACATTTATGGATTTAAAAAGGTCTAGAATGCCCCCAACCAGATCTCGGATTCCCCAAAATATACAAAAAAATGAAAGAAAAGCAACACATGCTCAATCCAAAATCCTATAAATGGAATCCAACACACAGGCGATGCCACAAATCCAAAATTTAGTGTGTGCATTATTAAGGAAAATGAGTAGAGGAGAAATAAATGACATCAAAATTAGGCATTGCAGACATCACCAAAAGCAAGACAACTCAGCCCCTTAGATGTTCATTTCTGCGATCATATTCGCATTCATTGAGAAGATTATAAGTCATCCTTGTTGTCCATCAATCAAACCCTTAAAAAAAAACTCTGTTTCCACTTTTATAACAAATTTATCTATAAGAAAATATATCATCCCAAGGAATCCCTGTGTAATAGAACATTTGCAGCAAGATCGCGAGGGATGAAAAACGTTAATATGGCTTCAAGGGAACGAGTCACTCACACACAGATATGAGTATGGAGACCAGATAAAGAAGCCAAAATTTACTTCAACTAGGGTTACAAACACAAACTTAAACTGCAAATGAATGGATCTAATACTTACCCTTTCAGATGTTTTAAAAGACTCTGCTACAAATCAATATATTTCTCGAACCCCTGATATTGGGTGCTCTGCTCGTAAAGAAATATGCAGATGCACGCACCGCTAGGGAAACCCCAAATTTAGAGGCAGCCCCGCACACACTTTCCCTACCAATAAACCCTATACATTGTGGGCCGCGGCGTTGTTAAAAAGTATAGTGGTTTTATGGCCGATAATGTATCAAGGGTGGAGAAAAATGCTCAGGCTTGGGTGCAAAAAGACAGGTTTGCTTTGCTTTGGTAGAGTTTCGCTTTATGCGTGTCGCCATTGTCGTTTATTTGCTTGTAGTGTTCACTCGACGGTCTTTTCTGGATTCTACGGGATAATCGTATTTATTTCTTTTTAGAGAACCTTGCCTTAGGGTCATTTTAGTCTATTTAATGTTTTTCTCTTTTCTATATTTAGTTGTTGAAGTTGTGACGGAAATGTCTTTCTTCCCTTATATTTAGTTGTTGAAATCACGAAGGAAACAGATAAAGTTCTAGATAACAACACCCTTGTTAAAGCGAACGATAAAATTTGTCCCCAAAATGTACTATCTACAAGTATAGATTCCCAACCCAATGTTATCTTGCCTATGCATGAATTAACTTTGCTCGTCAATGGTTGTAACAATTTTGTTCAATAGGGTATTTTGTGTGTCGTATTCCCTTTGAAAGTATGCTTAAAACTTGGGTGCAATCTACATGGACCACTCATGGCATTAAGCTTTAAATCGTCCAAAATATAACCAAGGGTTTTTTTCTATTGTGTTTCTCTAACCCTACTCATGCAGGGGTGATTTTGAACAAATCCACCACTTGGTATATCCACAACTCTCTTATGGTCCTATCACACTGGACTCAAGACTTTGTTGTTTCTAAGCATTCTACTCTCAAAGTCCCCATCTGGATCAAGTTCCTCAGGTTGCCTTTGTCGTGTTAGCATTTTATAATCCAAATCATGGCTTCCGTTGGTCGTGTTGCTTGCCATGAGCCTACAAGATTTTATTCAGCTCATCCCCAAAAAAGGGTCTGCGTCGAAGTGGATTTGTTTAAAGATCTTAAGGAGTTTGTTGAGATACAAGTTGGTGAATCTCGACACTCTTAGCGGGTCCTGTATATTAACTTACCCAATACTTGCTTCCATTGTCAAGCCACAGACCACTAGATTAAAGATTGCTTGTTATATTTGCCTCGCAATAGGTCGTCTCCCAAGCCCACTTCTAATATTACTAAGAGTACTCGAGAGGATGGGTGGCAAATGTTAGGGGATAGAAAAATAATTGTAACAAGGGTATTGACAACCAGAACTCTATTAGTAATACCAAGTCATCTTCTAGCTCCGCACCATAGGTGTCATCAAGTGACCTCGTTTCTATTAACTACATCATCAAGTGACCTCATTTCTTGGGAAGGCATCGGTGTTAGGTTGTGGAGCTAAAAGCTTCACTACTGATGCAAATGGAGGAGTGGAGGAGGTTGTTGAGTGTAAGAGCAACCGACGTCAACATGATCAACCGACGTCAGTCATATTCAGTGCACAGGGCAACCGACATCGGTCAAGAGTCGGCCGACGTCGGTCACCTCCAGACAGACAGGGACCGACGTCAGTCGCCTGTGCATTCCAAAATTATTTGTTACACGAACAGTTAGTTTGTTGAACGGCCAGTTTGCATGTAAAGACTCATTTTAGTCTTGAGCTGCGGTTCTAATTATTGTAATTAGAAGTCTAATTATTATTTGCATGGGATCTATATAATAGACTCATGGGCTATATTGTAAGATTGTAGAATCCGTTCTATAGAATCAGAGTTCTATCCAAGGGAGAATCATAAGGACTTGGTGAGGCAAGGACAAGGGTTCTTCCGGGTGTGTATGATCTCGATCGGTAGGTGTGCAAGGCCAGGTTGATCTGCGATATAGCAAGATTAGGTGAGATCTACATGGTAAGGTCAGTTGATCTGCAAGTGTGTGTGTGTGTGTGTGTGTGTGTGTGTGTGTGTGTGTGTGTGTGTGTGTGTGTGTGTGTGTGTGTGTGTGTGTGTGTGTGTGTGCGAGATCTAGGTTTGCAAGTGTGCAGAACCAGGTTGATCTGCAGGTGGCAGCAGGATTAGGGAGATCAGCAACACAACAAGGTGCAAGATCATGTGAGATCTACTTGGAGTACGTGGTGTACTCAGACTTGAAGTGCGTGGAGTTCTTGGTACTGGCAGTATTGATACTGACTGGTTGGACGTGAACAACAACTCTGTGTTTGAGTTGTGTGTTGTGACCGTAATTGAGGAGAGTGAACTCTTGAAGGTGAATTGTTGTACACCAGGTGTGGAAAGCCTGAGAGGTGTGGGAAGAAGAGTGTGGCATCTTCTTTATTGTATTTCCTTCTGGAAGAGTATTAATACAATTGGGTATTGTTTCTCATATTCTGTGTTATTTCTTATTTCTAGTTACTTGTGCATTTTGGTTAAATTATGTGTTTAGTTGCTTATACAAAGGTAATCATGTGTGCTCTTTTGAGAGCTGGGATCCTAACAACTGGTATCAGAGCGGGGTTCATCTGAGCTTGGTTTAAAGCTTGGTTCACTAACACCTTGGTTTCAGAGTGTGTTAAGTGGTTTTTGATTACAGGTCACTCACAGGGGTTTCTGTTGGAGTGGGAGTATAGCAATGGCAGAAGAAAGTAAGCTAAGAATGGAGGATAGGAAGAATAATCAATTACAGAGTTATGAAAAAAAAAGGCAGGTAAAAGATTGTTGGTTGGTTGAAGATCAGCATGAAGGAAATGAAGATGCAGATGTTGCAGGTATTGTTGCACATGATGCTCTTGTATGTTCCTTGGATAAAGTGGAATCTTGTTTTTTAGATTATGTTGCCTCTTTCCATGCAACCCCAAATTAGGTTGGTGAGCCTTGTCAAATTGTTGGCAAAAGTGAAGTGCGGCTGAAATTGCAGACATGCAACATATGGGTGTTGAATGGTGTCATGCAGGTCCCAGTCTTGAAGAGGAGTCTAATTTCAGGAAAGTTGAGTGATGAGAGATGCATAGTGACTCTCACAGTTGATGCACTTAAATTAGCAGGTGGTAAGAAAGTAGGTACTCTTTATCTATCTACTTATATTATTGATTCTCTTTCTGTTGCAAAGATGTGGCTTTGTAGGCTTGGTCACATGAGTAAGAAGGGAATGCATGTTCTTAAGAGGAAGTCAGATGTGTTTGACAAACTTAAGAACTGGAAAGCCTTGGTTTTCTTAGAGGAGATGACGGACAGAGATCAGCTCAAGGGGCTGGATGATTCTGAGCAGAGCAAGGTTGGTTTGGACAAGTTGTTGATCCAAAGGATGCTCGCGGGTAAAGGTCATCACTCATAGGAAAACACAGAGATTGACGTCAGCGTTCAGGCAGGAACCGACGTCGGTCAGGGGCAGACTGAGGTCAATGATGTCAAACACAGGTAGATGCCGATGTCAGTCAGGGAACCGACGTCGGTTGGGTGCAGACTGAGGGGTGATCGAGGTCGGTCACTGGAATGGATTTTGGGCAGACAACAAGCTGTCAAGGAGTCTCAAATGCCCATGTGGAGGACTAAAAGGGTAAGTAAGCCTCAAATTCGTTATTCCTCTTCTTTATACTACTTGTTGCTCACTGATGGTCAAGAACCAGGAAGTTTTGAGGAGGACATGCAGGTAGGATCCAGGAGACAGTGGGAGCATGGCATGGATGAGGAATTTGATTCCTTGGTCAAGAACCAAACTGTAGTTTTGGTGGAGTTGCCAGCTGGGATGAAAGCACTGAAAGATGAATGGATTCCTTGGTTAAAAAATAGAGTGAATGGAAAGGTGAGATGGAAGGCCAGGTCATATGGTCTTGAGCAAGCTCCAGGACAGTGGTACAGGTTTGACAGGTGTATGACAAAGCACGGCTTTAGTCAATGTCATTGTAACCATTGTGTTTACTTTACCAGGTTGGATGATGGTCACGACATTATCCTGTTACTGTATGTAGTGTGTATGCTTGTTACAGGGTCACACATGTAGGGTTTTTCTGAGCTAAAGGTAAAGGTAGCTCAGATGTGTGCCAGGAAGGATTTAGGAGTGGAAATCCTTGGCATGAGTATTCTTAAAGATAGGGAAGATCACATGGTGATGTTGCTCAGGATGATTGTGTGAATAAGGTTGTGGCGAGGTTCGAGATGCAGGATGTAGAACTGGTATGTACACCTATGGATGGACAATTCACAGAATAGTGTCCCCAATCACATGATGAGGTTAAGTACATGTGTACTAGACCTGAGGTTGCCCACACAGTGGGAGTTGTTAGCAAGTTTGGAGCCAATCTAGGAAAGAAGCACTGGAGTGCAGTTCAATGGATTCTCAAGTATCTGAGAGGAACCAGAAGCAGGTATACATGCTATGCAGGGTCAAGTTCTTTTCTACATGGGTTTGTAGATGCGGATACAACAGGTTACTTGGATGACAGGAGGTGCACCATAGGATTTGTGGTGGTTGGTCTTCAAGATTGATCTTGAAGAGGGATACAAGCTAGGAAACAAAATTAGATGATGTATAGGTACAGGTACAGGTGCAACTGTTTATCTCCAAGTGGGAGATTGTTAGGTTGTGGAGCTAAAAGCTTCACTACTAATGCAAATGGAGGAGTGGAGGAGGTTGTTGAGTGTAAGAGCAATCGGTGTCGGCATGATCAACCATCATCGATCATATTCAGTGCACAAGGCAATCGACATCGGTCAGGAGTCGGCCGATGTCAGTCACCTCTAGACAGACAGGGACCGATGTCGATCGCCTATGTGTTTCAGAACTATTTGTTGCATGAATAGTTAGTTTGTTGAATGGCCAGTTTGCATGTAAAGACTAATTTTAGTCTTGAGCTGCGGTTCTAATTATTGTAATTAGAAGTCTAATTATTGTTTGCATGGGATCTATATAATAGACTCATGGGCTGTATTGTAAGATTGTAGAATCAGTTCTGTAGAATTAGAGTTCTATCCAAGGGAGAATCATAAGGACTTAGTGAGGCAAGGATAAGGGTTCTTCTGGGTGTGTATGATCTTGGTCGGTAGGTGTGCAAGGCCAGGTTGATCTGTGGTATAGCAAGATCAGGTGAGATCTACATGGTAAGTAAGGTCAGTTGATCTGCAGGTGTGTGTGTGTGCGAGATCTAGGTTTGCAGGTGTGCAGAACTAGGTTGATCTGCAGGTGGCAACAGGATCAGCAACACAACAAGGTGCAAGATCAGGTGAGATCTACTTGGAGTACGTGGTGTACTCAGACTTGAAGTATGTGGAGTACTTGGTACTGGCAGTATTGATACTGACTGGTTGGAGGTGAACAAAAACTCTGTGTTTGAGTTGTGTGTTATGATCGTAATTGAGGAGAGTGAACTCTTGAAGGTGAATTACTATACACCGGGTGTGGGAAGCCTGAGAGGTGTGGGAAGAAGAGTGTGGAATCTTCTTTATTGTATTTCCTTCTGGAAGAGTATTAATACAATTGGGTATTGTCTCTCATATTCTGTGTTATTTCTTATTTCTAGTTACTTGTGCATTCTGGTTAAATTCCGTGTTTAGTTGCTTATACAAAGGTAATCATGTGTGCTCTTTTGAGAGCTAGGATCTTGACAATCGGTAGGCCATAAATGCCACAAATATCTGAATCAAACCACTCCATGCCTCTTAAATGCCCCTCTATCCCAAATATTGATGAGCCTATTTATGGATATTAATTACATAATTTGATTAATCCTTAGCCACACATCTCAATCTTGAGATGGACGATTTAGGTTGATTCTAGCCATTTTCCAAAATCTGTAAATAGGAAGCCTTGCCACATGAATTTGAAGCTTTGATATGGCAAAGTTATAATGTTGAATTGATTCCAAAGCTTCATGCAAATTAGTGTTATAATGCCAAAATATTGAGCCAAAATTCAAGCAAGGTGCCAAGGAGAGATCGAGGATAACCAAGCTCCATTGCAACAGACTTCATGAGCACAAACCGAGTAAGCCACTACAACAAGTTGTTTCGAGCATCCAAGGAAGGTGAAGGATTTATTTGTCTTTGCATTCTAATTGTGTTTCTCATTTGGTTTTGTTAAATATGCTCCTCCCTTGAGATAGGCTTAGGGTTTTAGCTTAGTGTGTTCTTTGTTTGGATTTTATTTTATTCACTAACACCATACTAATCTCCCCCTATTGCAATCCTATGTTAACAGGAGGTATGGGTTTAATTAACATTTCTCGTCAAGGTTTGACTCTCCATGTTAAATGGATTATTTGTGCCATTGAAGGGAATAAAGTTGGGAAAGATTTAATCTATCATTACATTTTTTAAGGCACCCCTCACAATAGCTCAACTTGGAAAGGCCTAAATTTCGCTAACTTTCTCACTCTTTTAGCCCATGTGAAGATTATTGGATCTTTAGTGATTAAAATTATTTGGAAAGCTTGGGCCAAGCCTTGGTTGTTATGGAATGGCTTAGGTTTTAGGGAAGGACTTTCTATCAACCAATATTCTCTTTAGTGGTATCCTATTATCAATTTCCATTTTGTCCCTCTTACTCAGGTGTCATGGATTCATTTTCTTAAGTTTTTTCAAAGAGGAATTCTCATTGTGAAATATGTATTTTAGAAATACTCTCAGTTCTGGATTTTGTGGGAAGATTTGAAAGTGAAATATAAATTTTCCTCTATAGACAAGGAGTCATACCAAGAGATCATTATTGTTGTTATAGCTGATTTTCTTCACAAAATCATTGTTGCCTCTTATCACCCTTGGTGGAAGGACTATAAATAGTATGTTGACACCCCTTTCTAAAACTACATTGCTCATAAAGGCTATGAATGGCTATCCTCGCATCTTCCTATGGTGGATAAACTCAATACCAGATGAGATATTTGATCTTCCATATCTGTCTGAGGTAGATGTTTTGAAATTGTTTGATTTGCATGTGTCGAACCTAAGCTTGCTCATTTTTCTTGGTGTTTACTTCATCAAGGGATTCTAGTTGGGAGAAGTATAGTGTAATTAGGGGTGTTCAATCCTTTGTTCTCATTTTGTGGGAATTTGGAGACTCTCATGCACTTGTTTTATTTTGTTCTAAGGCCCAAGGTGATTGGACCTAGATTCAAATTTTTTCAAACCTTTTTAACTAGAGTCATTCATCTAGCATCATATTCTCCATTGTCACAATCCTGAGATGCCTCTTTAATACACTTAAGTTTGGCATGCTTTCAAAGTGGACATCTTGTTTTGGATATGGAAATAAAGGAGTTTAGTTTTGTTCTCTAATGTTATTTTTTGTAATCACTTTTCTATGTATAATAGTCCATAATTATCTCTAATGTTCTTTTTTAGATTAAAGTTCAGTTTAAAGAGTGGCTATGGAGCTTGATTACCTACAACATTTTCTTCGTCACTAGGGGGATTACCCATGCAATGTGGCTCATGTTTTATCATCCCTGCCCAGGCATTCACCACTAAGAGGTGGAAGTGGCCCATTACAGGATGGCTATCATCATAGCTAACCATGTTGATGATCTCACAATTGGGCTTAGGGTTATCATGAGAGGCACCACACTCCTCCTCTGATCCACATGGAGTGCGGGGATCTTCACCTCCACATTCTCCACATGCTCAGGGGTGGGGCTCTCTGCCTATCATAAGGGATCACAAATAGAGTTAACCGCTTGGGACTTCTTAGGGTGGTAAGTAACCACTACTGGATAAAGCATTTCCTTGGATTGATTTGGCTATCTCCCCTTGTAGCATAGACCATGATGCAAAAGCTCAAGAAGAAGGTGATCAAAAGAATTATAGCTTTGGATGGGACCTTGTTTTTGGAAGGGATGATATTCTAAGATTTTGTTGGGGGTGATCTTGATGATAAATATCCCCTTTCTACCAGTATTTTTATAATGGTTGCTTATCTCTCGGTGTTTCCTTTTTTGATGTTATGGATTGCTTTTTGGCTTGGCCTAGTTTGTTGACTTTGTGCCGTGTTTTCATACCACCTCTTTTTTATTGTGAATAATAATTTTTTGGGGGATATATTTATTAATATAGTAAGATCTATTCATCAAAAAAGGAGGGGGAGGTAGGTCATAGGTATTTTTGGTGTTATTTGACATCCATCGCTCAAAAACATTCTTGGTTGTTTATACTTTACCAATGTAGATATCTTAAATAATTTTATCTAAAAAATGTCTATAGATATTAAACTAACTTTATCATTTTCTTCACAATTTTTTCTGTTGACTAGTGGTAGATAACCTTAATCTAGCTACACCATTATGTTGGACTTGAAAAAATATTTTTGGAAAAAGAAGGGCTTGCAACTCCCCTCTATGCCTAGAATATCACAAATTTAAGCAAAACTACATTTCAATGGTTAAATGGACATTAAAATTAAGGCTATCCATTAATTGTTATGCACTTCAAAAATAGATATAGAATATTATAATGGAATGAAATCTTCAATTATTGTTGTACATGTCATTTTGTTTGTAAGAGCAATAATCATAGTAATTTGTAATTCATCACAATTGTTTTATAAAAATGACACACGAGTGTCTAAAACACTATGTTAATTAGGTAAACAATAGCACAAGGGAGATCTAAGAAAACTAGTATAGATATCTTAAATACATCTATTTAAAAAACATGAGAAATATCAATCTCGAGGTTTTTGTATTAGATTTTTCACATACCACATTAATTAATAATTTCATTACCTTCTCCACTAATTCTCTATTGACTCATGATAAATGACATCAATCTAACATCTTTATAGGAAAAAAAGGCTCCAAACTCCATCACATGGCCAAATATCACAATTTTTTGATTGACTTCTCCAAATAAAAAAGAAAAAACTTTTAAGTGGAAGTTTAAAGGTTGAGATTTCCATTTGACAATCAAATGAATGTCAAATTCAAATTCAAAAATTATTTTGAACAACTCACTCCATTACGCTCCCTTGCTGCCATTATAGAATGCTTATAAATATAAATATAGTAAATCAATTTTGTGATATTCATGATTTGAAATGTATTTTGAGAAACTAGTAAATAGAAATGTAAAAGAGATGGATACAGAGAAATGTGTACCTATTTTGTACTTTCCTGACAGTGACTGATGGTGCTAGAAATAGGATTTGAAGTAGTGTAGAAGATCTCCTAGAAAGTATAATGCATTTTATGATGATAGCCAATTTTGGATTGCTCCCAAAAAGATAGTGACCATATTTAGAATTTAAAAGTGATAGAATCAGTTGAAAGTGGTTAGATAAGTCTGAAAATGCCTCTATAGATCCTTGTGGTCCAAAACTTTTAATTACCACTCATTGACAATAGAAGTCTAAAAATATGTATTTGATGAGCATAATTTATACACACAAATGTTTGAAACTCTTGTCCTTTTATGTAATCCTAATACAATCCTCAATACCTAATAACTCATCCAAATACCAAAGGAAATATGTAGTAAATTGGCTTGAACCCCCTTGAGGGTTGTTGTTGCATATGAGTGATGAGAATCATGTCTCAATGTAGTTCTAGTGCATGTAAGTGACCCAACCCAAGCATGGGAAAACTCCATATTCTCTCCCTAAGATAATCAATAATGTTATATACTCCTTAATAAAACCTTCTTTTGGTACAAGTAGGTAGCCACAAGACTTCAATAGATGGTAAAGGTAGAAAATGATCAATGTGTAGCCTCTTTAACAAGTGTGTGATAGATAGATGCAATGTGTGGCTCAATAACTTGGTATCTAGGAGATGATAAATAACTTAAGGTAATCATACTTTTAATTGAAATCATAACACATTATTACATATGTTGACCAAGGAAAAGAGTGAAATTTGACAATCAAGGCATGATAAATTGAGGCTTGGTGTCACTGTAGATACCTGGTTTTTAGAACTTTGGCAACATCAATTTTCAAATACTTTGACATGCTTGGACATTGCACATATATTTGAATCTTGAGCACACTTTAGTTTTATTCATCTACCCATTTATTGTCTTAGCCACCTTTATTCACCAGATACATTTATTCAAGATTAGTTGAATCTATACAAGAACCCTTCAAAATCCTAAATAGTCAATCTTCATATTTTAGATCCCTATTTTCACTTCCAAGATAACACCAATAAAATAAAACAATGTTGATTAGTGCATGTGTCTCCCTCTACCAATAGTGTCTAGAGGCCCTCAATGGCTTTTTTTTGGGTAGTCTCCATCAAGTTGACCTATACATGTTTTATGGGTTGGTCATAATGGAAAACTAGCAAAGGGTAATCTATAAATACAAATCACCTTTAAGTTTATCATACACTTGTCAAGTCTTAGCATAATTAATAAATCACCTAACACTCTCTTGGAACATTATTAAAAGGCATACACACATCTCATAATTTCAAAGAAGCAGTTCATAGAGCCATATCTAAATATGCAAAGTCAAAGTTATAAGGTGTGAAGTGTTAAAGATCAAAAGATAAAATACATTCTATATTGTTCAAGATGTTTCACACACACATAAATTGGAGAGCCATAGTGTTTACTCACCCACTTCAGAGTATTGAGACATAAGCAACACTTGGTCATTCAACTAAAATTGGTTAGGGCTAGTCTAACCCAAAATATTAACTCTTTTTCTAAGGGCATCATTATCATCATTTGTGCATTATCTTATTACAATACTCTTAATTAATACATTATTTTATATCCCTTAGGTGTAAACTAAGGTGGGAGTGATCTGAAAATTTAATAAGTGCACTAATTCAATGCCTCATGTGGTAGTCTTATGCTAACCTTGTGAATGTGTTTCACAAAGAACACCGATATATTCTACTGACATACAATAGACTCCCTAGGTTAGTTTGTCTACTAGAGATACATATTACATACACAATTATATCGATCATATAAATGATTCCAAATATTTTATGGCTTGTGATTATTTTTTAGATTTAGATAATGATATTTGTGATACACCTTGGCATGTGACATTTTCACCAATTGATACAGAACCTCCACTTGGGCATCCCATTGATGGGATCAAAATATATTTTGGAAATAACTTATTTTACATAGCTTATTATTTTTTGCTTGCTTCATCACATTTTTTATTGATTTGACTTATTGATTTCTATTTATTTTACATTTGCTTTTGCTTTGATCATTATTCTAGCCCTTGGTTTTGGCTTCATTAGTGTAAATAGGATATCATTAATTTTCATAATTCAAATAATGTCTAGGATAAATTTGGGTTCACTAATATATTTTACTTATTTTTCACCTAAGAGATAAAAAATAATGGAAACTATGCACTAATTTGAATTATAAATAATATAGCAATAAACCTAATAATCTGAGTTGAAAAGAGCTAATTGATATTGCACTAGGTTAACTATGACATGCAAGATTGAATAAAAGGGCAATATAATTATCTCATACATATTGTATATGAATCATGGAAGTGGACATAGAATCAAAATAGGCTCAACATTAGATGATGATTAAATCTTAGAAGTGGCATAACACTCAAAACATCTTGGACACCATCGACAGACTTAGACCCTTACGGTAATTAATATTATCCAACTTTTTGGTTAAAGTCAACAATCTCGTAACTTCTCTAAACTAATGAAACCTATGCACATTTGCCTTCTCTAGTGGAATTATACTTACAAAAACTATGACAATGCATACAAGTCACATAAGTGCCTCTTCTTCCTCTAAAACCTTAGCTAGATACTTGGATGAAGATAATCTTTAAAAAGGGTTAGTGCTCTTGGCTTGGATTGACCCCAACCAATACCTATTAAATGGTTGAGTGTTGCCTATGTTTCAATATTTTGAAGAGGGCCCAAACCACACATAGTTCTCTCACCTGTGTCTGTGTGTGTGTGTGTGTGTGTGTGTGTTAAATCATGTAAATGCAAGTCTAAATGCAATTTCACTTAGATCCTCATTTAGAATAGGAATGCCATTAATGTTTGTAATAAAAATTATACTTTACAAACTATATAATAATGCTTGAGCAGATGTAAACGTAATTAGTCAGCTAGGTATATCTTTGCTTAATGAGTTTTTAATCCCCAAAATGCCTTTATGGGCTTTGCATACTTAGAGATCTAAAGTTTGAATTAGGGAACTATTGGCATGAAAAATCATACCCAAAAAGAGCCATAAAGATAAAATATACCAATACTAAGGGTGAAGGACCTAAGAAAAGAGCACAAGTTACACCAAAACATTGCCAGCAATCAACATAGTTTGAGTATATTGATATTATCCTAAACATAGGGGAAAAAGTAGAAACAAATAAGATAATCCAAGTATCCTTGTGATAAAAGGAGATCAAATAAAATAGTATACGCTCAAGCCAAGAAAAAAAGAGATTGAAATACAAGACTAAAAACACCAATAAGTGCTTGATTTGTGATGAGATTATATATGTGTAAAGTCACACAAAAAGCTTTATGTAGACAATGGTGTCTATAAATGCCCCACTTTAATTTGGAATTTAAATGTAATACTAACTATTGGTTTAAAGGGACAAAATAAAATGTTTACCAACATTTTTGATAGATTATTGTCCCAAATAGATAGCAATAATACTCAAAATGAAAAATTGAAATGACTAAAATAAAAATAGAATGAACACACCTATGATATGTAGTATTCTATTATTCCTGAAGTGTGCATGTGTTGATTCAAGTGAAAATGCTATAGGCCTAAAATGACCCAACTCATGGCAAAGAATTCTCTAGTTTTATTCCCTTCTTTGCCAAAGAATTTAACAAGGGTGTGTTGATAATAACCTCTACTTATGAAACCCATAAATGAACTTCATAGTTAAAATTTATCAGCCATTGCAAATGACTTATATATCTTAAAGTGATCACATAATACCATTGTTTTCCATCATTACCATCTTTACCATCATTCCCCATTGTTCCTCAAATAAAATAAAATAAAATATTTGTACATGGATGAAAAATCCAAGCCCCAAAGTGATCCATATGTCTTTTAATGTAAACCCTATATATCCCACCCCTAGACTACAACCCCTTCAATCTTGTGGCCTCCTCTCACCCATGAAACCGTTAACCTATGCCTTCCTCACTCTTTGACCTCCTCTCCCTATAATTTTATACTCCCTTTACCCTACAACCCCTTTACCCATCAATCTCTACTTGCCCAGGTAACTCCTATCCCCATAAACCCTCCCTGTGGCTTTTCCAATCTCACTAACATCCATGACCACATTTCTTATTTTAAAGATAATAACTTCTTCCACTCATAATGCCCTCTCAAAGAGGGGCAAAAATTTATGCATCTAATTCTGATCGCCCAATTAACTCACTTAATTTCATCTAATATTTTATCTATCTTGCCAAATTAATCCATTTAATTTATTGTCATTCTTAAATATCCCTTATGTCCTCTTTCGACATGTTAACATCACCCCTCTCATCTTATAAATTAATTAATTCCTTAAATCCCATAACAACCATTCACCAAATATTCCTATTTTTCAAATGTCAAAATCCCAAATATCCCCTCTACTTTATAATCACGTGTGTCCCAAATAAGGTCTCGAGATTTCCAATCTTCATAAATTTCTCCATTCTAGAGCCATCTTCCATTTGAAATTTGAGAGGGAAATTTCCCCTCCATTTCCCTCCAAAACCTTTATAAATACAAGGTAACCCAAGCATTTGGGGCAATCTAAAGTTAGAACGTGTCTATGTTGTCAAGATCATCTCCCAAGTAGCCATTGCCATTATAGTCTTGAGCACATTTGTAATCCCATATCTAATTTCAGGCATTCCATTGTCAATTTGGTCTTTAATCAATATTATGGATTCTTGGAACAGAGATTCAGGAGCAAGATGATGGTAAGATCTTTCGATTATACGTTGATTGCTCTCCTTATCCTTTTCTTTTGATGATTCTTGGATTCAGATAGATTTTAATAGCTCTTTTTCATGTTAAATTCAAGTGTCCAAATTCTTGATCATACAAGGACCATAAAAAATAATTAAAGATAACTGAAAGGTGTAGTTATAGTTGGACACAACATTATTTTAGTGAAAAAACTTGATATGAGATGAGGCTATATTTATTTATCAGTGTAAATGTATTTTAAGAGGGCAATAAAATAAGTAGCCATAAATAGAACACCAGAATAGGTGGAAAGATGAACGCTCTTAGAATAATTATTAGTGTTAGAGATATTCTATTTTATAGTTAATATAAAACTAAAAAATTATAATGTGATCGAGCTCCTATCCTCCTCAGGGGCACTCACCCTAGGAGAGGGTTGTGATCATGACACAAAAGGTGGCATCTCAACTAGCAAGGCCACTGCATGCGATGTATACACAATAAGGAGAGACACTTTGGTGGGTAAGGTAGACTTGCCAATAGAGGTTAACATAACATTATTACTAGTAGGCCAAAATGACAAATTTTATGGCCTACTACCACCTTTGGAAGATTTATTATTATTTTTTTGGTGATGATAGTCCAACTATCATTATTACCATTCAAAGCTTTTGATTTAGATCCACCTTTTTCTTGAGGAGCATGGGGTGTATGAACCATCATAGGTCACTCTCGAATCATGTGGTTCAAGGACTGACATTAAAATTAAGTGTTTGAAAAGTTGATATATAAAAAACATTGAGAAAAATGGTTAGATTCAATTTGTATATCAATAGAATCTTTCAAATCACGGGACAAATCAACTTCCACACAAACCCTCTTCTAAGGACAAACCATATATAATTTAGTTTGTTCATGGAAGATGAAATTTCCAATGGATTTTATGAGCTAGTTAATAAAACCATAGAGGGGGAACGACAAGCCAATAAATTCAACCCAGACGACCACTTTCATTTTTGCATGCTCAAAGACTTGAAAGTCTTGAGTCTAGTAAGAAAACATGACCAAAATGTTATGGATGAACCAAAATCCATGGTTAGCAGTAGCTTTGCAATGTTCTAGGTTAGAAAAGCAAAACATAAAAAAACCCTTTGTAAGACTTTTGACTCCCTCAAGTTTCACACCATGGCCTTGCCAGTGGTTGTGAACCCATTGCTTTAGAAGGCTCTCTAGGGGGACTTGGTTGATAAAATAAGCAATTAAAATAAAATTTTCAAAGAAATGACAAGCTTTATCAAATTTGGGCACATCCAAGATAACATCAGGTAATGGAGAGTTAGAGTCATTAACATTACCATGTCGAAGACCTTCAAGATGAATTTCCTCATCTACTTTGTGGCCATGGTTATGTTCACTCACTCCAAATTTCTCTGCATTTGTAGATGCAAAGATGAAGGCAATGATCATTAAATAAAGGGTACCCACTTACCACCTAGAGGGCAAATCACTGATCAAAATCAATAACTAATTTAAACAAAGTAATATCCTACCTAGATCTATAATGATCGATAGTTTGGTAGAGACCTAAAAGATCCTCAATGCAAAGCTCAAAATGGACTGTCTCCATCTCCTAAAGAGGAGGAATATATGGCACACAAGTGGCAATAGTTTAGAATGAATGATTTCATGCCCAACAATCTTATATATAATAAGTTTGCCACACTGAAAGGACTCTCTGAGGAGGATGACATGCACCTCGATGCTATCTAATGATTGTGTACTCTTGGAATGTTCAATTTCTTAATGATCTATCGCATAAGTATGCGGTTAGGAACAATTAAAAGTTTTTTAGTAACTTGAAAATTATTTGTTTATAAGAGGTTAATATTTCTAGCTTCTTAATACAGAATGTAACATGGACAATTTGGCCTTGGGCCATTTGTCAAGCCATTGGGTGTGGTAGGGTTGTCACTTTTTTTTCTCTAGAACTTTCTCAGAATATTATTTATTGGGGATTAGACCACACCCATTGGGTGGTGTGGACCCTTTTTGATTTCAACAATTGCATTATTGGGTTGGTTAACTTATATTCCTCCAATGATGTTGTAGAGTGGGCAGCCATGTAGAGATGGTTGGTTGACTCTCTCCTAGATGCTCATTAGATCCTTTACGGTGACTTTAATATGGTGGAGTCGGCTGAGGACAAAGAGGGGTGCCTTTCAATGTGATGGTGTGATAGTGAGTGGGAAACATGGTTCTATACGCATAACAAACTCAAGTTTTTTGATCCTAAACATCATTGAAGGAAGGATTCAAATTCTCTATAGTTCACCTAGTCTAATTTTTTCCAGGGGGATGACAAGATGCTTCAGCATCTCAACATATCTTTTCTTGTTGAGTAAGGTCTTTTCTTTTTTGCTTCAATCAAGGACAAACATGTTTTTGTCATTCTTGATACTTTTCTCTCACATCATCACCCCATTTGCTTTTATTTGAAATGGACTTGTCCTCAAGTCAAGCCCACTTCCATGCACTTCTATCTCAATACATCCCACCTCAAACATGAAAGAACAGTGGGCCACATTGTTAGAATTTGGAACTTAATTCCTCAACTAGAAGGAGATATTGGTTGGATTCAATGGTGGTCCGACCCTCTTGCTTGCACTTCCACATTTCTTCAGATATATGGCAAGTGAGCATCTATTTTCAGACAACATTTGTACAATGCTACAAACTGTGAGTTTATTCATGCCTCATAAGAACTAGAATATGCACTATTTAATACCCACCTTCAAACTCAAGTGGCACAATGGAGATACAAAATCAAAATTGAGGAAGCACACAAAGTCAAAGGAGCTCAACTGAGAGCTCGTATGCACTATCTCAAAATTGGTGATAAGGTATCTAAGGACTTTTTGGCCCTCCTCCATTCTAGCAGAGCTACTGATAGAATCAAAGTTATAAAGGAAGGAAATGCAAGACTTACCAAACTTCTTAACATTCTACAAGCCTTTGTGCATCACTATCATCGTGTTTTGTCAATGCAAGCTCCTTATTAAGAAAGGGAGGTGTTTCTCCTTCAATGTCTTCAGGTAGTGCCCTACAAAGTCTCCACTACTCAAAAATTTTCTTGTGATAGGCATGTATCTCTTAGTGACCTTCATGAGGCTGTTAAGCAAATGGCAATGGACAAAGCTCCAAGAATTGATAGTTTCCCATGTAAGTTTTATCAAACCCTATGAGACATTATTGGTCTTGATCTGCACTGGATGTACATTGAAGTCATTCTAACCAATTCTTTAGGAACCCTTATTAATCAGGGTAACATTAAATTCATCCCCAAGGCTAATCATCCTGGTATTATCACAAACTAGAGACCTATTACTTTGATCAATGCCTCTTATAATATTATTGCCAAAGCTCTGGCTCTCAGGGTGAAACAAAATCTCCCTTTAATTATTTGGAGTGAACAAACAAGATTCATACAAAATAGGTTCATCCTGGATAATGTCATCATCATTTGGGAAGGTATAGAATGGGCTAGGATTTTTAATCAAAAGGCCATGTTTATTAAGATTGAATTCGAAAAGGCTTATGATTGCGTTGAATGACCCTTCATTTTGGCCATTCTTCAGGCACTTGGGTTTGGCCCAAAGTTTGTTCAGACTATTAATATGATTTTTTAGGATGCAAAGGATTATATTACTATTAATGGCACCCAGTCTTCTCAGTTTGAGTTGCATCACTCCATAAGGCAAGGTTGTCCTTTAGCCCCTTCCCTATATGTTATTGCAACAAAAGGATTTAGCTATATTTCAGCTAATTAGGCATCCAGGGCTTTGGTGAAAGGGATTTCTCTCCCTCAATCTGATAGACAACTTCTAAATAGTCATTTTGTGGATGTCCCCTTTCTCACTCTCCAAGAGGAGGAATAATTTGTTAAAAATTCCATGGAATGTTTGCACATATTTTGTTTGGCTTCAAGCTCATATATTCAATGGAGGAAGATCCAATGTTACAGGTTATCATTGGTCCCCAAACCTCCTTGGATTGAAGAATTTTAATGGCAGTGGATTCTACCAGGAGTGTAGTTCAAGTTTATGGGTATTCCTTTTTCCTTTCGGGCCTCTCCCTCTAACTTATGGTCCTATGTGGTGCAGAGAGTTAAGAAAAATGTTTCTTTTTGGATAACTAAACCTCTATCTTTGGTTAACAATTTTCAAATCTATTCTAAAGTTTTGATAGCCACACATGTTTATTATTCCTCCTCCTAGGCCCCTTATAATGCTCCTTATAAAAAATTAAAAAAACTTTTAAGGGATTTTCTTTGGGCTAATTTCAAGGGACATAAGGGCTGCCATAGAGTTGCCTATAACATTTGTTGTTGTACCAAGGAAGCTGGGGGACTTGGTCTTCTCGATAGTAAAATATAAGGGCTTGATCTTAGGGCCAAATGGATAATTAGAGGTCTTTCTGGGGATGAATCCTGGAATATTCTTCTTCACCATTGTATCTCTCAGGGTCTTCCTTGTGGTAGGAAAGCATGGCAAGGCCTGGGGCTTCACTCTTTACTTATCACCCTTGTGCCTATCAAAATTAAGGGGTCTTTTGTTATTCAAAGTTTATGGAAGCCTTGGGAGAAGCTTAAGCCTCACCTTAGTTTGGCTGATGAAGGGTTCAAAAATGACCTCTCCATTAACTCTCAGTCTGTTTGGTGGTCACCTTGTCTTAATTTTCACAATGTTACCTTTGCCTTGGTCCCTTGGGTTAAAGGGATAAGCCTTTTTATAAAGGGTGTGAAGGTTATTAGTGACCTATTTTACAAAGAGTCTAGGGTTTGGCTCACTTGGCAACAACTTCAAAAAAAATATCAACTAATAAACTCAGATGCATAGGCTATTGCAAAAATTTAGGGCTCCATACTTGATGAATATTTGCATAAAATTGGAGTTAATTATCTTGTTCTTTGGTGGAGGGATTGGTATTAGCCTAAAACCACCCCTTTCACTCAATACACTCCATGATTGGGATATCAATCACTAGCCTCTCAACATATTCTAGTTGATATGTTCAATATCAGATGGAATCTTCACTTTCATGATGGGATATGGGCCAAATGTTTTAGCACAACATGGTTTACTTCTATTGAGACCCAAAAAGCTCACTTTTTATGGTGCATTCTTTACCAGGGCTTTCTTGTGGGTGACCAACTCAAACATCTAGGTGTGCCTAATCCCATCTACCCAACCCATCAACAACCATTAATTATTAAACCTATCTTTGGGTTTTGTTCACATGCTCAATCTGCATGGCATTAGATTCATTCCCTTTTTGAGTCTTTTCACCAAAAATTCTTCACGTGGAAGATAGATCTCTTGGGGGACTCAACTTTATTACCTATAAAATATAATCACTTTTGGCATATCTTTTGAGCTGACATTATATTTCAAATATGGAAAGCTAGGAATTATGATTTTTTTAATTATGAAAAGTTGGAACGTAATTGTAGACACCTAAATTTGGCCACCAATGACCTCTAATCAAGATTTTGACTAATTTCCACCAAAATGCCCAATTTGGCCTAAAAACACTAAAGCACATTAAAATATTTGAAATTGATGTATTTAAGTTCCAATTTTGGCCAAAGTATCCCTAAATTGGGAAATGCATTTTATGGGCCAACTAACTTTGATTAGATCATTTCGAGTCAAAATGCCAATTTTGCACTTAGGTGCTCTAGATTTATCTTTTCTATCAAATATCTTGCACAAGACATGTGCCTTTATTATTTAGTGTTGGAAACATCCTAAATGGGAAAATAGATCCAATGCATTTGACATCACATCCTAATTCTAATCTAGTCAAATTTTGGGCCAATAATAAGACATTATGATCAATTTGATTAGTTTATGCACAAATTGCCAAGATTTTGCATCAAAGTGCTTAATCATGTTTTAGGCTAATTAAAAAAAATCAAATTCTTAAGTTAATTTTACATGAGATTTGTTGAATATTTCTTTTTGAAAATTAATTTTTATTAACTACATCATCAGGTGATTTCATTTCTTGGGAAGGCATCCCTAGGCCATAAATGCCACAAATATTTGAATCAAGCCACCCCATGCATCATCAAAGCTCTTCCATGCCTCTTAAATGCCCCTTTATCCCAAATATTTATGAGATTATTTATGGATTTTAATTACATAATTGGATTAATTCTTAGCCACACATCTTAATCTTGAGATCGACGGTTCAGGTTGATTTTAGCCATTTTTCCAAAATCTATAAATAAGAGGCCTTGCCTCATGAATTTTAAGCTCTGATATGCCAAACTTATAATGTTAAATTGATTCCAAATCTTCATGCAAATTAATATAATTCCCAAAGATTGAGCCAAACCAAAGACACAAGATGCCAAAGAGAGATGGAAGTAGCCAAGCTTCTAGTGATGCATACTTCATGATCACAAAGTCGAGCAAGCCACTACAACAAGAATTTTGGAGCATCCAAGGAAGGTCAAAGAAGGTTTATTTCATGTTTTATTTGTGTTTCCATTTTGTTTTGTTAAGTAGGCTCTCCCTAGTAACTAGGCCTAGAGATGTTATGCTAGTGTGTTTATTTCATTTTATTTTCATTTTGGAATTAACACAATACTAACCATCCTCTCATGAGTCAAATTCTTAGTCTATATAATGGCATACCTAGTGGGACATACAACCTAAAAATTTACTCACAAAGCCTCTACAAGCAACTCACAAATCTTTTCATGTAGGATCCTCGAGTTAGAGGCCCAAAAGAGTGAATATTTAGCTTAAAATTTTGTTTTTCTGATAATCGCATTTTTGTTTCTAGAAACCTCAGTTTTGCTCTCTAAAATGATATCATTGTTATGCAGTTGAAATTTTGTGTAAATGAAATCACTATTTTTTAAATATTTATTTCATAGACTTGAGCAATGATATTGTCATCTAGAGCAATGATATCATCCTTCTAGGTAGTGATATCATTCTTTTGGGCAATTATATCGGTATTTTGGGCAACGATTTCATCATTTTGGGTAGTGATTTCGTATAATAGTGATTTTGTCATTTGAATAATGATTTTGTATTTTGTATGTCTTCTTTTTTAAAACAATGATATCATCATCTCGTCCTACAATTTCGCTTGAAACAGTGATATTGCATTTTTCTATGTTTTTCTATCTGATAGTGGCGATTTTGTAGGAAACAATGATATTGACTAGGTAATTTTTATTTTGTAATAGAGATCTCAAATTTTAAATTTGCTCTTTCCATTTACAAATTTTAAATTTGCTCTTTCCATTTACAAATTAGCTTCAAAGCTAAAGGATACTCTAACATTTTTATTATAGGATCAAGCGTAGGAATTAGATAAAACATGTTTTAGACCATCTTTTGCATGCTTTTAAAATGAACTAAGAAATTTGTTTTAGTACTTAATGAACATTTAGGTGTTTAAGATGAATGTTTGATAGTTAGACTTTCAAAGTTACAACTTAAGACCAAGGGGTCAAAATAACACCACTCAATCTTTCAAATTGGTGCTTAAAAATGAACTCATCTTTCTAAGTTTTTGCATTCAATAGTTGTTTGAACTAGTTTTTGTTTGGCAAAGAGAGGGATATCGTGTGTATGCTCTTTCACTTATCCCCTTTAGGGAACCCTTGGAATCAAAATCACCCATCCTTATTGCAAAAATCCTAGTCCAAGGCTTAGAAATAATGTCATCTAAAGCACTCCCCAAAAAATAATAATAGTTTGGGTGATCTTGAAAATGACCCTAAATAATTTCTCTTATGTATTTTATTTCATTGCATATTGGCTTGCAAGGGGGACTTCATCACCTCCCACAAGTTATATAGGGAAGATTTGACCTTGGGTTTCATCCCCTAGCATTGACTTCATCCAATCCCACTAAGAAGGAGGTTTGAGTAGTTAAACCACCTTCTAGTGTTGGAGTTACACATGGGACGTATTTGCACTTTGGACATCACACTACACTGAGCAAGCGATAGATGTGGTGGTTGAAAAAAGGGAAAGACCTTTTTGCAACAAGCCAAGTGCCACAGATACCTAAATATGTGCTTTTATTTTGCATCATGATGTAAAAGTTATTGTGTAATTGATTTCCCTAGAAAAGTTTGAAACCTTGTATATCTTAGACAAATCCCCACTTGCTGAAAATGTGTTGTGGGTGCAAGGTGCGCCTCAAGGTCTATGTCATAGTATTATCATTTGAGAGAAGGGGGTGTAAAAACCCTACTATATAATGTGAATTTTACTTTTTTGGATGAACACTAAAATCCTCTCAAATGACATATATTGATAGATTATAACAATACCAAGCAACCTTGTTAGTTTAGGCTCTAAGAGCAATTAATTAGTTAGTTTTGTCCTAGATTCAAATCTTGTTTGGAGTCAAAACTTGGTGTGAACAAACAATAAAAACCAAAAACATAGTCCTTATTTTACTTTGAACAAAGAGGTTTTATGATGCCCACATAAATCCTCAATTTGTCTTGTTCAAAGTTCATCAAAACTTGGAGTTATATCATCCACTTTGGCACAATTATGCTACCCAATTGAGTCTAACCTTCTACCAGACATTGTTTAAGTCTTTCATTTATAACTTAAACTTTAAATTTCACCTTCATAAGTTCATAAGGTTGATGTGTTAAGTGGGTTCACCATTTGCACTAAACTTGAGGTAACTTAGGTTCAATTTCCAATTTAGGTTGAAGGCCATTTAAGACTCATAATTAGTATCACCACTTGGTAGGCTTAAGTCATTTTATGCAAATGCTTACACTTTAAGTCTATAAGTGAACCTTCCTTATCCCATTTTACCTTGATTTTTGTTTGATGCATATCTTTTTGCCTTAGAGATATTGTCAAAACTCTAAAGGTATGTATGTCATTTGAGTTAAGAAAGGTAGTGTTACACTACCGAATTTGTGAGAAACCATCTTTGCCTTAGAGAATTTTTGAAACAATTTTTTTTATCACATCTTTTAAGTAGTATAGCATTGTTACGCTGCCCAAGGCATTTCAAGCATTGTTTTATAGACCTTATTTTGCATAGAGTCCAAGTTTTTCACATTTGTCAAACCAAATCTAAGTATACCTTTTTAAAATATTTGTCTAGCATGGTTACACCATTCCCCTTTGTCTAGCCTATTCATCACAAGAGCCTAGTTTTATGTCATTAATTGAAAGAAAATAAACTATCTAAAAGTGCCTTTTATTTCATATTTCATACCTAGTTGATCAGATTTATATCTAAGAGTCAAATTCCTCATTTTTTTTAGAAGTGTTTCGATTCTGTTAGATTAAAAACTCATCTCTATTTTCAAAGTCTAGCTTTTGACGTCATTTGGCCAAGAGTCCTAGTGCATGCCTTGTTTGAGCTTAGCTTTTGACACCACATTTGGCAAAAAGACCTAACAACTTTTGTTTACCTAGATTACACTGATTTGAAACACTTCAAGCTTAGAGTTTGGCATTTCAAATTTATATCCATTTACTTGATCATATTTGTGTGAAATGTGAGGTGTTAGATACTTAACACTAGCTTGTTTTGTCATAGATCTTTGCATAAGCCTTTTTGGATATACATATCCATTTATTTTGATAAATATAGACCAAGTTTGAATGTCCTTTTTAGATTTTATGGAACTCTTTGACCATTTGTAGCAAAACATTTACTATGGATGCCAACATGTTTTCCTATACTCATAGTGGACTCATATACGGTTCAGGGGTTAGTAATGTGGTTGTGCAAGAAGAGATGGTGCAAGACCCTTATGTAGATAATATTGTTTATGAGACCAATCCATATCCATCTCATAACATTCAAATGTGGGCACAAAGCTTAGACCCATTAGCTCATTACTTGATAAATATGCCATCATATTTAGAGTAGGATCAAGAATAAACTGAGTAATACTTAGCTACGGTACCGATTATTGGAGAACCATTTCCTCAAAAACCATACCCTGTTAATGCACCTTCCATGTTTGAACCTTATTTGTTTGAATGACATCTATTAGAGAACCAAAATGAGATATTGGTTAGATTCATAAAAGTAGGGGCTAAGTTTTCAACAAACTTTTCCCATGAAAATTTATTAAGCCTAGTAAGAAGGCCACACAATATCATTTATAGTCAACATGCTTCTTCTAGTAACCCTTTGGCTCTTGCTCCAATGGTATATCAAGACTCTCATATGCTTGCTAAAGGAAAGACCTCATGGAGGATCACTTCAATCAAATGCAAATAACGTACCAAACCTACTTAAACCTAATGCACAACTTTACTTAGATGACCATGGTAAATAAACCTCTTATTGACTTAGTTCCTTTATCAGGAGTTTTAATAGAGTTAATCGATCAAAAAAATTAGGGTGTATACCCATTCATGCAAAATGCCTTAGGGGATAACTTGTTTCGTATGCCAACCATCGTAGAAGTGTCTTTTGCTTCTACATAGAATAATGAGCAAAATACAGTGGACAATGCACAAGCAACATCCAATCCAAATCAAAATGGTACTAATGCACAAACAACTAGTCAACAAAATGTGCCTTTAGTTAATACCACAAGTGGATCTACAAACTTAGGAATAGGATATTCTACACCCTAACCTCAACCTGCTACCTCTAATCCTCAACTATCTGCTTTGTCAAGTGCACAACCAATAGGAGCAAGTAGTCAACTAGCAACCAATACCATGCCTCAATACCAAAATGTGATGAATCCTATTCCTCCTCAATAGGTGATGAGTAGCATTCCACAACAATAGGCACAAATGAATATACCAATGCAACAGAGGCCAAACATATTACCACCTTAACAAGGGGCAACCAATGTTCTACCTCATCAGGGAATAGTAAACATACCTTCTTCCTCACATATCGACATGATAATTCAAAACCAACTGATGTTTAATCAATAATGTATTCATGTTGGATAGTGATAGGTGTCAAATCCCCAACAAACATCTACTTCCCAATAGGGATTTGTGCAACAAGGAGATTCCAATGTTTCTCAAGTACCTATGAGTCAACAATTGCCTTTTGTTTAAAATGTGCCACTTGTTCAGAGGCAAGGTCTTGGTTCACAAATTCTCACTCAACAACAAGGTTTGAGTAGTCAACAACAAATCCTTATTCAAATTCAATAATCATAGTAAGGTTATATCCCTCCAACCTAACTTTAGAATCCTCCAAGTCAAACCTTCATCACCAACCCTAACCAAAATATTATGCAACCAAACATGCAATTTCAATAAGTACATCCTAATCCATGTATGCATATTCTTGGTTCATTTTCCAACCAATCTAATGTATAACAAATTCCCCCATCATACCCTAGTCAAAGTGCTACACTTGTGACCACCCAACCATTTACCCAGGCCAATATTCCCTCAAGTTTCATAGAGCAAGAGTTACAATAGATGAAGGATGCAATTGCTTCCATCCAAGTGGGGAAACAAATTAAAAAGTTTAAATTGGATGATGTGTGTTTCTCTCCTTTCAATATGGAATAATTATAGATTCTATTTCCTCTAGGATATGAGCCACCAAAGTTTGATAAATACAAGGGCAAAGGTGACCCCAAAGCCATTTAACTGAGTTCTTTGTCACTTGCTAGCCAGTGGCATATAGCGATATATACCTTTTGTTGTTGTTTCCTAGGAGCTTAGTTAGACAAGCCTTGGAGTGGTTCTTGAAGTTGCCAAAGAATTCAATAACTGATTTTGATGATCTTTTTGATAAGTTTGTGCAACACTTTTCCTATAATATTGAGCATGAGATTTCATTGATTGACTTGACGTAAGAAAAATAAAAGGTTGGTGAGATTTTTGCTATCTCCCTACAACAATGGAGAGCACTTGCAATCTGATTCACTCATAGTTTACTAGTTAAATAATTAGTCGTTGTATTCACTAAAAACTTGCATAGTGAGATAGCCTATCATCTAGAACTACAGTGTGCATATAACTTCAAAGAGATCATTGACAAAGGTTAGTTGATTAAGTGAGATCTCATTAATAAAAGAGTCATCAAGCTTAATTCAACTAATCAAAACTAAGGTACCAATCAAGGAAATGGCTAAGACTAGCATCTAATCTAAGCATAAGCATCACAATCGGCACATGCCAATAAATAAGATAGACCAAAGCAATTCAATCTCAATAAGAATGTTGTGGGAAATAGAGTAATTGAGTCACATCATGTTCAAATGATGCAAACATCATTTGTGCTACTTTTTTAGCTAATTCCTACTCGACAACCTCTTCAAATGATGTTGCAACACAACAACCAAGATCCGTGCAAAAAATGCCACAACCTTTGCCATTGCAAAACCCTCCTCCAAGGAGAAATGAGTTGACACATCATGTATTTATGACCTTGGAGAGCCTATTGAGTTTGCATTTTACAAAATTTCCACCACTAGTTTTATTAGTTAGCCTATACCAAAGCATTATCCTCAAGACATCCCTTATCCTGATTGGTACCATGAAAATGAATTCTATGAATATCATCGGGTCAACGAGAATAATTTATGAAGATGTGTGTAAATCAAGCATTTAGTTGAAAATATGTTGGAGAATGGGGAGATCACATTAGATGGTAGTGCTTCTACTTCCAATCAAAATCTTGTTATCTTTCAAAACCCTTTTTTGCAATATAACTAGCAGCAACAACAATAATAGAAATAACCACGACCACTGCAACAACAAAATCAATAGTATCAAAATCAAAGGCCAAACCAATAACATCAACATAATCAATAGTCAAACCAACAACATAAAAATAATAGATAAAACCAAGGTGAAAATGGTAACAATCAATAAACCTACCATGCAATTACACATGACTATAACAGGGTTGTAGGTCATATTATAGGGGTAGCATTAACACCATCTCCATTAATCCTAGACTAAGCACCAATCAATCTAGACCATTGTTAAACAATTCCACTCAGCTAAATTACATGGATAATCCTTCTTTAACTTGGGACTGCATACAAGCAAACCAACAAACTAAGATTTCCACTTTTGGACCTTATATTGATAACTTGTCCTTGCCTCATGACCATATACATGTGCACCTACAATTGAGACTTATCCTATCTAGTCCTACACCATCACCATCATTTGTTAATAATCATGGTCTTATACTTACTCTTGATTATGAAATCACAAGTTAGATGTCATATATTACCATTCTAGACCCACAACCATTTTCCACCTTACCCATTAACCAACTAATCATTCAACCTTAGAATAAGCCATTTACCATTGATTCAAAAAAGAAGCTTGATAGTGTGGAACAATTGCAGAAGACACCAACCTAGATCTCTATTTTAGATTTGTTGCAAATGTCAACAATCTAAAAGAACATTTTGAGTGAGTTTTTAACCCAATCCATCATTGCCAGTGACATATCCCCTGATACATTTCAAGCTTTTGTTAGACACCTAGCTCTAGCCAACAAGTCACATTCAACCAAAGCAATATGTCTTCCCCTGGCCCGGTCCATAACAATCCATTGTACATAGAAGTTTGTGTAAATAGGTATAAAGTGAAACATGTCCTTATAAACAATGGATTAGGCCTCAACATAGTGTCTCTAAAGCTTATCAAGCTTCTTGGGTACACAATGGTAGATCTCCAACCAAAAATAAAAACTATTAAAGATAACAATAATCAAGAGAGAGAATCACAAGGAACCATTAGCTTGCCAGTTATCATTAGGATTTTGACACATGATACATTTTACCATGTGCTTGATCTTAAGTTGTCATATAATATGCTTCTGGGTAGGCCTTGGTTACATGAGATTCATGTAGTCCCATCAACATTGCACCAGTGTATCAAGTTTTCCCATTTAGAGATGGAGGTGGATATTCCAAGATATTTTCACCCATATGAACACTACAAACATCTTGAGGCTGAGTTTCAAAGCTATAATTACCAATATGGCATGAATCCAAGTTCCAAATAGGATAAAGGAAAGGTTATACTTATTGAACCTCTAGAGGATAATTGCTAGATCCTAATACCCTAGATTCCCTTTCCCACATGCCACCTCTTGAGGCTTCCAATCATTTCACCATTATAGATAATGGCCCATGGGAGTATGTGACCCATATTACCTTTCATATTACCAATATTCTTCAAGATCCTAAGACCTTTAGAAGACCTAAAGTCACCCCACACATGTATTGGCAACAAAAAGGTAAAGATAAAATTCATAATCTAGGACCAATCATGTTCATATTGACATCTAGCCTAGAACAAGACCCTCTCAAAGGAGATAAATCATGGTTATACAATGACAAGTTGTCTGATAGTTATAAGAACACTAAGTATCCAATTCCCAACAAGATCATGAAACATAAAGATTATGAAGGAAGAGGCCTCAGACCAAATCAATAAGGAACCATTGAGCCAATTTTCATGACCAAATACAAAAGACCTTATGGACTTAGATTTAAACCACTTGGGGATGACCCCACATATCTCATTTGGGTTCCATCACTAGTGGCTAGTGATGATGATGTCGATCATGAAGCAGAGTCCGATCCTAGCCTTATCTTTGATGGCCTAACTGAGACTAACCTATTTGAAAATAATGCCATAAGTACCCTTAGCCCAATCATTCATAATAAACCAATGCCATTATACTATCCCCAACTGATTGAATGGGACTAACAAGAATCCAATTTATCTATTGATGAGTTTCAAAATGATGAGGCATTCTATGATTTCTTAGGCCTTAGAGACAACATTTCATTGGGAGATCATAAATCAGGGTTCTCAATCACATTAGATTTTGAAGCCTATTTTGGAGAGCGAGTGAACACCCTTAGCCAAAAATAAAAAAATAAAAAATTGAGGTCTCAAAGTGAAAACCTCCTTGAGGTGCTTTTCGACTAGGAAAAAAGTAAAGATAAAGGCCAGTTTAGTGGTGAAAACCTGTTTCAGGCACCATTAGATGAGGGTGTTCATTCTTCTTTGAATTTAGACTAGGAGTCCACTAATGATGAACTTGCCTATGGATCCAAGTTTAGTTTTGAGCAACAAGTATTAGATCGAATTCTTCAATAATTTCCAACTATTTTTGTCACATGGCTAGATCTCCCATTAGGGGACTTAGATTCATCATGCCTAGGAGAAGTTGAAGAGCAAGTCGTAATAGAGGACTCTGGTATAACCCAACAATTCAAGTCTTTGCCTACTATCTTAGAAGATGGTTTAACCCTTCTTGTTGAGGATATAATAATGGTAAACATTAGTACTCCATCAGACCCAAAATGGATAAAATTAGGCACATCCCTCACTAAGGAGGAATGTAAAGTCTTTACAACTCTATTGAGAGAATTTGTAGATATCTTTGCATGGGCTTATTCTGACATGCTAGGTTTGGACCCCGTCTTAGTTTTACATCACCTTGTGGTAAATCCTGATGCCAAACCAGTTAAGAAAAAGTTATGTAAGATGCATCCTCACATTATTGTATTAGTAAAGAAAGGGTTAGAAAAGCTCTTAGAAGTAGGATGTATTCGATCTATTAACTACTCAGAATGGATCTCTAATGTTGTACCTGTTAGCAAAAAACCCTAAAGGAATCATAATATGTATTGATTTCTAAGACATAAACAAATATTTCCCTAAATACAAGTTTTAATTACCTAATATTGACATGATTGTCGACTCCACTATAGGTTATGAGATGATTTCACTCATGGATGACTTTTTAGGATATAACCAGATCAGAATAGCACCAGAAGATCAACATAAGATAGCATTCTCCACTCCCTAGAGAACATTATATTATCAGGTAATGCCATTTGGTCTTAAAAATGTTGGAGCTACATATCAAAGAGCCATGACTATCATATTTCATGATATGATGCATGATATTGTTAAAGACTACATCGATGACATATTAGGCAAATAAAAAACTAGGGTTGACCATCTAGCAATGCTACATAAAATATTTGAAATACTAAGTAAATAAAAGTCCAACTAAATCCAAAGAAATGTGTGTTTTTCATAACATCAAGGAAATTACATGGCTTCATCGTATCTCATAGAGGCATTGAATTTGATTCCGCCAAAGTCCAAGCTATAATAGAGATGCCACCACCAACTAATTTATAGCAGCTTCATAGTTTTTAGGGCAAGATCTAGTCAATCTAATGCTTCATATCTCAATTAGCAAACAAGTGTCATCCATTCACACATCTTCTAGATAAGGGAGTCACACTCCATTAGTATAATCGCTATCAAATAGCTTTCCAATAGCAAAAATATTACCTAGCAAATGTACCTATGTTGTTACCCCCTATGTCAAGCAAACCAATTTTATTATACCTATCAGCTATAAATAGTGCCTTAGAGGCACTTCTATCTCAACACAATGACAATGGAAAAGAGAATGCATTATACTGATTAATTTGTACATTAGTCACATATAAACATAACTATACGCCTATTGAAAAAGCCTATCTAGCCATGGTATTCATAGCTCAAAAATTGTGATACTATATGTTGAATAATAAGACCATGGTCATTTCAAAAGTAGATCCACTCAAGTATTTACTATCTAAAATAGATTTACAGGGCAGAATGGCCAAGTGGATCATGGTTCTTAGTGAGTTTGATATAGAGTATGTCAATCAGAAGGTAATCAAGGGACTCCTTGTAAATCAGCTTGTTGAAGCACCCTAACAGACATAAAGCCACTCACATTCCAATTTCTTGATGAATTCATCATGACCATCATTGACATACCTCTTGAAGAGTAGCATTGGAAGCTATATTTTGATGGATCATTTATTGCACATGGATAGGGACAAACCTCTTATTTATTACACCACAGGGGGATCTGATTCCCACATTTTCATAATCATTTTTTCTTATACTAACAACATGGTTGAGTATGAAACACTTATTGCAAGACTTCGATAGCCATTACAATGGAACATAATTCATCTCAAGGTTTATGGAAATTTTTAGTTAATCATCATCAAGTCACAGATCATTTCCAAACTAAAGATGAGAAATTGGTTCCTTATAAAACTATGGTTGACACTCTTAAATAACAAATTACAGATATCCAATTTGAGCATATACCAAGGGCTAGCAATAGAACTGTCGATGCCATGGCTACTATCAACTCCCTGATTCAACAAATGGACAAAGCTAGAGAGTATTAGTTCCTTGTTGAGAATTTGGTCACACTCGCTCATGAACCTTCAACCATTGCAATGATTTGTGATATTATTAGTCCTAATTCTATCTAGTATTTAGACCTTTATAATTACCTCTATGACCAAGTTACACCACCTAATCTATCTCACAAATAAGCCAAAACCTTTATCCATCACTCCACTTGTTATACTCTACTTGGATCAACCCTCTACCACCGTAGCTTTGATGGAACTCTGCTTCACTATTTAACTTTGGCAAAATCTACACTAATGTTATGAGAAGTACATGAAGAAGTATGTGGCACCCACTCTAGCAGGGAAGTCTTATCCAAAAATCTTTTGCATACTAGTTATTATTAGCCTACGATGGATGCATATGTAAAGAAGTGTGATAAATTTCAATGGTATGCTAATTTGATTCATGCCCCAACCAAGACTCTAAAACCAATGTTGACACCATGACCATTTCTACATGGGGAATCGATCTCATTAGAAACATCAATCCTACATCTTCAAACGACCATAAACATATCCTTACCGCCATTGAATATTTCACTAAGTGGGTCGAAGCTATACCCCTCACATGACTAGAAAGCAAATTTCCAAGTTTATTTTTAACCATCTCATCTACCACTATGGTATCCCCTCTGATATTGTATTTGATAATGGAGGATCATTCAAGAACAAGGATGTTGACAAGCTATGTGTCGAGTACAACATCACACAACATTTTTCTATGGACCTCTCTAATATTATATTCGATAATGGAGGATCATTCAAGAACAAGGGTATTGACAAGATATGTGTTGAGTACAACATCACACAACATTTTTTATGGCATATTACCCTCAAGGTAATGGTTGGGCTGAGGCATCCAATAAAACAATTATTAACATTCTCAAAAAAAAATTCAACAATGTTGGTCGTGAATGGCACCTTCAAATATTCTGCACCATTTGGGCATACCGTACAAATCATTGTACCCCCATATGAGCCAATCGATACTCACTTGTTTAAGGTACATAAGCCATCCTTTCCATTGAGTCAAATTCCCTTCACTACAAATATCTTTCAAACATGCCCTAAATGATCATGATTACCAAGTAGCTTGCCTGCAAGAGCTAGACCTACTTGATGAAAAATGCATAGCTACACTCAATAATATTTAGGCATATTAAAACCAACTCAAAGGCCACTACAATCAGTGCATCAAATATAGAACATTTGAACTTGGTGATCTTGTTCTTAAATAAAACCAAAAGAATACCACAATCGAGAAGAAGCATAAAGGTAAATTCAAACTAAATTGGATAGGGCCTTTCATCATTACTACAGATTATGGATCAAGAGCATACAGGCTCACCACACCAAATGGAGATGAGCTTCTTGAGCCAATAAATATTATTCACCTCAAGTAGTAATATGCCTGAGCACTATGGTGTATTGTCTATAAGGACCATTTCAGTTAATGCACTTTATCGCTATCCTTCTTTGTACAAATATCATTCTTATCATTCTTCTTAGCCTATTACTTATCCATTTCCCATTCTTTTCTATTGACCCAACATATTTTTAATCCTATTTACCTAGCCTATTTGACCTTAGTTTCACCATTAGTTGCACATTTTTAGCACCAATGAATCTGATCAATTTCAACAGTTATTTCGAGTATTTCAGATAGAGATAGTATTTGGAGTAGTATGATAGAAGTTTTGGCAGTTTCATCTTTAGTTTGTTGTTCCTTTCTTATCACCGATCTTGCTACTAATTATAATTACCCATGGGTAGATTAGTATAATTGATCTATGTCATTGTGTCCTAGTTATAACCACCTATGAGAAAACTAGGGGGTATAATTTATTTATTGAGCCTTGACATACCAACTTACCATTTCTTATGTCATACTATGCCATTATACCAAATGTGCATGTTTTGTTTGAATAGATGGATACACTAGTCATATTCCTCTATTGTAAGGCAGAACTGCAGTGACTTGAGATCCCTTGGGACTATGTAGGCAACACTCAAGTTCTATTGATGTCAACTCAGTCACCCCTAAGCCACTTTTTCACTATTTTATGAGCAACCTAAGCCACGCTCTCACCATTTTACGAGTGACTTAAGCCATGCTCTCACCGTTTTGTGAGCTTAAACCATTTAGTATCTTGTCATTCTCAAATTGGGTTGAGATACTCTAAAAATTTCTAAAAATATTTGTAAAACCCTTAGCAAAAAACCAAAAACATTGACCACTTTTTTACCTTAAGGATTTTGGAAACCCTTATTAAGTCATAAGCAAATCACTTGTTCCTTAGTTTCCCCATCCTTTTTGGCCTTTTATCCCACACACTTGCCATTTACAAGACTATTCCTATTATTTTATTCCATCCATTATATTGTTTTCATCAGTTATCATTTTTTTCCCAATTCTTGGGAGAACTACATTTGGCTTGAAGTTTTTGTTGGATATTGCATCCATGGAACTATGTAGGGAGCGTCTACTTGCCTAGTGCATATGGAGACAACTCAGCCACCCCCTTCCTTTTCTTCTATTCCCCCATTTTGTTTGTTTGTTAAGTTATTGCCTATTTTCTAGGGGCAATGTTTGTATGATTTAAATTATTTATTTCTTTGTTTGTTTTTGTTTATTTGTTTATTTCTGTGTTATTTGTTTGCTTTCAGTGCTATTGCCTTGATTTAGTCTATGTGCATTCACTAAGTGATTCCTTGCCCGCACTTAAACTTGTATTCATTCATATTCATACATCTACATTAGCATCGTGATTTCTATCATTGGTACATTATTTTCTATTGAGTATTGGATTACGAGAGTCAGTCCTTATGCATATTTCAGCTAAGTCCTCATGATGTTATACCATGATGCCTATCGACATGTGATATAATAAACCTTAGCTTTAGGAAGTCTATTCAGTAATGGTGACATCAACATCTCTTCAACACTAGCATCCCGATTCAATCCTAATCATATCCTAAATAGAGTAATTACGTAATGAAAGAATTTTAACCTTTATTAGTTTGAATGAGCATCTCCTTACTAGCAGGTTGTTTCAATTCATCTTTATCCTCTGTATCTAATTACCATCATCAATCAGCCAATCGTTCATGTTTGCCATAATCAGGGTCTAATTCTTATAACTATCTTTGGGTAAATCATTACACACCATCCCACCTGCATTTCTTAATGATTATAATCACTTTTAGGCAAATCATTATTTTGTCATCAACTTTACTTTTTTTACCTATACAGGGGCATGTTGTTATCTTGTTTGTTTGTCTTAACTGGGGTAGCTCCATTTTCTCAATGATTATAACCATCTTTGGGCAAATCAATAAATTTTCATACCACGTTGCCACTATTAGGGTACAATGCTTATAACCACCTTTGGGAAAACCATTCTACACCATCCTACTTGCATTCTCAATGATTTTGACTACTTTTTAAATATCATTGTGTTCTCCTCCCATTATTTTCCTTTTCTTTGGTCCCCTCATCTTCATTCTTTCTTTCCTTGTGCTAGCTTGCCAACCTTTCCTTGTGCCAATTGTTCCCTCGAGGGGGCATCATATAGTTAGTTCATCATCATTACAATTGTAGGCATACATGATCTTTTTATTCTTTGAGAAGACATGACTATGTCTATATCTTGCAACACCTTCCCAAATAGGGGCAAATTGTAGACACCTAAATCTTGCCACCAATGACCTCTAATTAGGATTTTGACCAATTTCCTAGATGCTTTGGATTGCTCTTTTATATCAAATATCTTGCACAGGACATGTGCCTTTATTATTTGGTGTTGGAAACATCCTAAATAGGATAATGGATCCAACACATATGACATCGTATCCTAATTCCAATCTAGTCAAAGTTTGGGCCAATAACAAGACATTCTGATCAATTTGATTAGTTTATAAATAAATTACCAAGGTCTTGCATTAAAGTGCTTAATCATGTTTTAGGTCAATTAAATGAAATCAAGTTCTTAAGTTAATTTTCCATGAGAGTTGTTGAATATTAATTTTTGGAAATTGATTTCTATTAACTGCATCATCAGGTGATCTCATTTCTTGGGAAGGCATCCCTAGGCCATAAATACCACAAATATCTGAATCAAGCCATCCCATGCCTCATCAAAGCTATTCCATGCCTCTTAAATGCCCTTCTATCCCAAATATTTATGAGCATATTTATGGATTTTAATTACATAATTGGATTAATCCTTAGCCACACATCTCAATCTTAAGATGGACGGATTAGGTTGATTCTAGCCATTTTTCCATAATCTATAAATAAGAGGCCTTGTCACATGAATTTTAAGCTTTGATATGCCAAACTTATAGTGCTAAATTGATTCCAAAGCTTCATGCAAATTAATGTTATAATGCCCAAATATTGAGCCAAGCCAAGCCAAAGACACAAGGTGTCAAGGAGAGATGGAGGTAGCCAAGCTTCTATTGATGCAGACTTCATGAACACAAAGTGAAGTAGGCCACTACAACAAGCATTTTGGAGCATCCAAGGAAGGTGAAAGAAGGTTTTTTTCATGTTTTAGTTGTGTTTATATTTTGTTTTGTTAACTAAGCTCTCCCTAGTAACTAGGCCTAGAGATGTTATGCTAGTGTGTTTATTTCATTTTGTTTTCATTTTTTAACTAACAAAATACTAACTATCCTCTCTTGAGTCAAATTCCTAGTCTAAAATAGTTTTTCTATTTCTAACAAAATTATTGTTCTTTCTAATGTCACTCTTCATATTTAAATCCAAATAGACAAGGTATGTCTTAAGCTCAACCTCCTCTAGCATTTGCAAGATCAGTAGGAAAATGCCCCATGTGTGGTCAGTTGGAACCTCCTGATCTTCCATAAAATCCTTCACCCCCTTAGGGACAAGGATGTGGGCTAAGGTAGTAATGATCCAAACCCAGACACAAGATTTATTTTCCTTAATGGTCACCACTTTTCTAGCCTTCTCCTTATCCTAGTGGTCCAAGTGGTTCCTCTCAATCTAGAGGTGATGGTTGGGGCTGGGGATCTTTTCCCTTATCCCAAGATGGTGATAAAAGAGGTTGGGGTCTACCTCCCCAAGGAAAATTCCCATGCCTAGCTCTGGCTATTTCCCCTAAAATAAATCAAACTAAGAAGTTGGAAGAGCAACAAAAATCTGGTTGGGATCCCTTACTTGCTGACAAAGATCCTCTAGCCATGGTAGGATGGGGTGATAATCCTTTGACTTCGTTGTCTCCTCTACCTCCCCTAACATCCATATTTACTGATTTTGCTTAAATGTTTTCATTAGTGTTATTTGTACTTTAGTTTCTCTACTTTGTTGGCAATTGATGTGATGTAAATTTTTTGGTGTGGTCATTTCATGACCAATTTTTATGGCTTTTCCAGAGGGATTTTATTTAACTCTCGGTATGACTTTGCTCATGTTGGACCCCAAGTTTTGACTAAGTGTTTTAGATTTTTAGCATGGAATCGACACATCATGAGAGGAACATGGTATAGGAAGACCATGACATAGAACTAGCATGGTGTCAGAAGACTATAGCACAAAACCAGTGAGGTGTGAGAGGACAAAGACGTGGCAAATAACAACATGAGAAGACCTAGTCAAAGATGAAACATAACTATGGATAACTTGAGAGCAAATGAATTGAAATATTAATGAAAGGATTTGGGAGCATGAGGGAAGTAGGATATGATTAAGGAATAGTTCTCAAGGACAATCTAGACTTTAATCATCATGAGTTTCACACTGGCCCATGAAAAGAAGGACATTTGATAACAAGTATCTAGTATCAAACAAGAATATAGGGGGCACAAAGGCCCGGGTCCTTGGGAGAAAATAAATAAAAGACTACCACGAATCTTAGTCTACTAAAAGATCATTTTCCAATCACCCAATTGTCATTTATTATGTAACTACTTGGTCAGGTAAAAATAAGTATAAATACCCCTATGTGGAATCATGTAAGGTGATTGATAATGGATAACATATAATGACTCTATAATATAGAAATATGGATATTACAATCAGTTCAGGTGTTGTCTTTAAGATAATTGATAGTTAAGCATTAACAATAGCTTTGTATTTACTAATTTATGGCTTATCATTCATTATGAGATTTATAGGACATGCATTATACGAGTTTGTGTAGACAACCCTTTAAATTTCATGGCATTTATCTTCATATTCTTGGTTTTTTTGATTAATGAGTCAAGGCCTACAATCATATATTTCTTTTTCTATGTAATTTCTAATCAAATATATGAATAAACTCAAGTACATGACTAGTGTGTTACTATACAACATAATCGATGGGAACCAATCCCTTGATGTATGCTTTGGGTGAGTGCGCAAGACCTTAATCTTACATGAAAGGTTAATGTATAATCTTGTTAGGACTACACTTTAGTGCCTAAATAAAAACATGATAAAGAGAATAAACCCAACATTTTGGTTCCATTTTTGCGACCCTATAATGCTTACTACACAATAATGGAAGATGCTTGAATGTTTATCCCTTGAAAGTATTAAACAATGAATTATCGAGGTCAAGGATAATATTGTAGTTCCTTACATTGAACTAGGAATTTTTGCACATATATGGGTGGAACATCTCTACATCTCATTATATGAAACCTTCTTTGTTGAAGTCTCTATTCATTTGCATGCTTGGCTCTCTACCTATGTTCAAGGTCAATCACAAAATTTTAGGAGGAGACAAACTTGGATGATAGAACATCAAAGGGATTTAGCACAACTAGGAACATTGTGGACATGGGATGTTAATATATGGTGGAGAGGAGTGTTTAATAACTACATCTTAGAATATGTTGTAACCACTTAATCTTGTCCTGAAGAAGCCAAGTTCCAGTTTCTCAGAGAACCATATGGTCAGTATAATATACATTTCCCACTAGAAGTAAAGAAGTTATTTATTGATTGTGGACTCAAAACTCTGGCAATGGAGGGATAAATCAATCCTTGCATGAGATGCACAATTGGAAGGGGAATGTAGAGGTGTTGGTAAAGAATTTTTAGGTTTGGAATGGTAGCTAGTTAGTGGGCATTGCGAAAGCAAAAATATGATGAAGCTCGACAAAGGATCATAGGTGAAAGTTGCATAGGAAGGGAATGGGAGAACTCAAGAAGTGCTATTAGGATCCATAGGGAAGCAAAAAGACACAACAAGGACTCAATCACTTTCAAACCACACCCCATGCCAATTTTATCATATGAAGGAGAAAATAACTAGACATAAGAAACTGAAGAACCACATTTGAACCAACCAAGTTCCCAAACCATAATGCACGCTCATGTTTTTAAATTAGATGAATTACTTATACATAACTGGGTTATAGATAGTGTAGGATTGGAAATTGATCTTATAAGGGAAATTCTAGCTGAGCCAATTTTATCTCATACTAAATTAACACTTTCTCTTCCTCTTCAAGTCAATTTCATGGCCCAACTTGGTATGCCTAGTGGACCTAGCATTCATATTGGGTAGGGTATATGTCTAAGTATTATTAATCAATTGGCTACCAAACCTCATGTCATTTGTGTCGCTATTAGAGGAATTGGAGGTGGACTAGGAGGGGAAATGAGAGGAAGTGGTGGACTTCCCCCTCAAGGAACAAGTGCTAGGGGTTCTCAATAGCCACCAATGCAAGCACCTCAAATACAAATGGTATATTATGAAATGATGCTTCATCTACCTAAATATCGGGGCATGAAGAATAATGTGGAGCATGTTCATAAGTGTGAACTCATTTGGAGGGCATGAAGCATAACTTCTTTTGAGTGGAAAGCCTCACAATTTTTAACCACACTTCTAGAAAGAATGCATAAGTGGTATAAGAAGTTTGACCCTCAACAAGCGGTAATTGACTATGATCAATGCAAGACATCATTTCTTTAGGAATTTGATATTATTGAATTTAAGCAATAAAGTATTGACGTGATAAAAGATATAAAACAATATCTCACTGACAGTATATAGGATTATGATGCATGGTTCAAAACACTTTTGTCAAAGCTTTCATTCAAAATTAATGTTGCTCAACATGCCCAATGGTTTGTGGGAGGTTTGTTGCTTCCATTTAGATGAACACTATCTCAAAATACCTTTACTAGCCTACACGAACCTTTGGAAGCTACCCTCCATGATGAAGCTATTGGTAGCATTGATAGAATCAGTCCTTTTATGGAATCTCAAATAACTTCAATAACATCACAATTAGAGAAGTCGACTACAAACAATGCATATGCCACTTGTAATGGTTTTTGGTGTATCGATTGTGACTTTGAAGGTCATAATAGAAATAATTACCCATGCAAAAACATATGTGTTTTACTAAATCAATCATGTGAAATTTGCTACAAAGAACATGATGTCTGCTCTTGTCCTCTCTTACATTGAGCTACACATTCTAAAGTGTCTGAATAATGTAAGATATGCGATGCCTACACCCATGACATAAATGATTGTTGACTAATTAGTGATATACATGAGGCATGCATGTGTGGTACCCACCAAACCTTTGTTTATAATAATCAAGATAATGGTGGATATCATGGGTGAGGCTGAGGATGAGGATAAGGATGAGGAGGTGGCCATTTCCCACTAGGAATGTGTTATAAGTGTGGATCTCCAAATCACTATCAACAAGATTGTCTAGTCTATCCAACATGTGCTTTTTATAAAAAAGAGCATCAATTAGAAGAATGTCTTGACCTATACATGACCATCAATAAAGAAAGAAATGAAAAATCTATTGGTATGATTCGCATTGAGAAACCTCACTGGTGGTCATGCTCTATCACCCTAACAACTCAATAGGTTAATATTACAAAACATAGTAGTGGAAAATCTTAGTCTACATCTATTCTTCCTATTGAGAAGATACAATGTGAAGAGCCTCATGCAATGAAGTATCCTAATGCCCAACAACAAAAGGATGTGCTCCAGAATACTATGATGTTGGTATGGGAACTACAAGGGGAAATTCATTTTTTTAAGGACCAAGAAGTAACATAACATGTTGATCTGTAAAAGGCCATAGAACCTCAAAACATGGCACATGATGATTTCCAAGAGTTTTTCAAGTGTATGTTGGATGAAGACATTATCCCACAATTAAGTAATTGGATTAAAAATTAGGTACAAATACCAACTAATACTCAAACTCAATTACTTATACCAACTAAAGATCATTGAATGAATCATGCTCAACAACAAGATACTCCTATTCTTCCTATCCCTCAAGAGGACAAGGAAATATTGGTGAATACTACCATCAACAGTTGGGTGATTTGAGATATCTTGGTTGACACTAGTGCTGAAGTTAACATCCTCACAAAGGATGCATGATGCAAAATGGCTAGCCCAACATTACAATCATTACCACACATGTTGTTTATGGTTAATAAAAATTGTGCTCTACTAATTGGCATCTTTAAGAATGCAATGGTCAATATCCTCAGAGTACTTTTTAAAGTTGATGTTGAAGTTCTTGAGTTAGCTAAAGTGGATGATTTTCTAGCTCTATTGGGGTGACCTTGGTTCTATGCCAACAATGTAAACTTAAGCTTCAAAAAGTGCTACATCAATTTTGAAAATACTGATCAATGCATCATTATTTCATTAGATAAAAAAGATGGTCCCCCATATGTAGAACATGTTAATTTGGAAGAAGATATTAACCACATCTACAATGTCATAGCCAGAGATGGTGAGAATCATGATCCCACTCTTGATGGCATCATTCGATGGATAGACACTCAATCCCTTTCTGATACTATAAGTAATGCTTGTAATTCTTGGGCATATGGTGACTATGACCTCACTGAAAGAGGGTGCAGTGTCATTAGTAGTTGTGAGACCATTCTATGCTAGTATCATAACTACTACATATTTGTTCATCTTGTTATCAAATAAATAATGTGAGGACTAGTAATGGTTGTACCTTAAAAAGACTTCATGAAGCTCCTTCATTTTATGGGAAAATGGAAGTTCATGACTTCATCCAACAACTTGAAGACTTTTATAACTCTGATAATGATTTTATGCATTCATTATTTCACCTTTTTGAAGACACAGTTGCAAGGTGGTGGTGAACCCATAATGAGTGACTTATTTATTGAGATCAAGTATGCTCTACTTTGCATCACCATTTTCATCATGATAACGAAGTCTGGGGTACAATTAGCTATGGTGGAGTATAAACACTAGAACCACACATAGAAGCTTGTGAATCTATGTGGAAGGTTGAAGAGTCTTTCTTGCTAGAGTACCTATGGGTACATGCTTTATATTACACCTTACGAACTTGGGTTAGAGCATGATATGTTCATTAAGAATGACATATGGGTACCCATTTTTGGCATATGTTGAAAGAGAAACTAAACTTGATATTATCTTACTCATCTCTTAGAATAGATTTGTGCCTCACACTTCAAGCTATGTGTGAAATAGTTGTTGGTGACCCTAGTCCCATTGAAGATCACCTAAAATATATACATGATGTCCTAGAATAAGGTTCAATTCTCTTTAATGATCCATCTGAATAAACTTTCCCTGTGATAGACCCTTTCTTTGATCAAGAACATCGAGAAGAGAATTGCCTAGGGAAGCAAAAACTAGTGTTTTATGTGGATGAAGGTGAAGGGTTTGACCCACCTGACCCATTGATAAATCATTTAGATATCCCTACAAACTATAACACCCAAACTATTCATGATAATGGTCCTGATATAGACCACCCATATTCATAACCTCTTCAATCTATCTAGTGCAACATCAACATAGAAGAAACACCAAAAATATCTACTATAGGTAACTACTGGACTGACATGAAGGTTTCAAAAGTATTCAAGTTGTTAAAAGAATACCAAGATGTCTTTTCAATAATTTATAGTGAGATGAAAGGTATTCATCTATCACTAGGCAAAATGCATATCAAACTGGTTGATGGTGCTCGACCAGTCAGGAAATGGCCATATAGGAGCAATCCAAATTTATGTGCACACATGAAGGAATAAATTGATAGTATGTTGCATGCTAGAGTAATAACCTCAATTGACGAGTTCAAGTGGGCTAGTCCCATGGTCATAAGTATAAAAAAGATGGGTGCATTAAGATTTGCATTGATTATTACATACTTAACACATATTGCATTATTGATCCCTTCCCAACACCATTCACAGATGAAATCCTTGAAGGCATCATTGGGTGTGAAATTTATACTTTCATAGATGGATTCTTTAGGTACCATCAGGTCCAGATCATCAAGGAGGATCGACCTAAGACTACATTTACTACTGAATGGGGATCCTTTGCATATACGGTCATGCTTTTTGGGTTGAAGAATGCACCTGTTGTATTTTTATGTATTGTCATTGAGGCCTTTAAAGACTTCATCCATAAATTTATTCAAGTTTACTTAGATGACTGAATAATCTATGAATTGGTAAAAGACCATTGTTATAACCTAAAACTCATGTTTGAGTGTTGTCGAGTACTTCAAATATCACTAAATCTAAAGAAGTGTCTTTTTGCTACACTGTTTAGTGTTCTTCTTGGTCATATTATTTGCAAGGATGGTATTTTGATAGACCCTACAAAGGTATTTATCATTATTCATCTACCAACACCAATGACTCAACATGTAGTTCATTCCTTTTTAGGACATACTGGGTATTATTATAAATTCATCTAAGGATATGCCAATATTATCGTGTCTTTGGAGGAACTCTTGAAACATAATGAACACTTTATTTATATCAACTCTTGCCAAGGAGCCTTTGAGGCCTTAAATGAAAAACTTGTTACTGCCTTGATTCTCTAGTTTCTTGATTGGATAAAACCATTCCATGTCCATGTTGATGCCTATATAATGGTTGTTGGTGTAGTCCTTACACAACTGGGTGAAGGTCACCTTGATCACCCTATCAATTTTTCTAGCACAAAACTTACTCTAGCTGAGAGGAATTACACCACCACAAAGCATGAATCACTTTTAATGGTTTATGCTTTACATAAATTTTGACAATACCTGTTGGTAACTCATTTCATATTTTATATAGAATGTGAAGCTTTAAAATATTTGGTAAATAAACCTATGTTTTATGGATTCATCTACTGCTAGATGGTATTGTTTCAAGAATTTAAATTCTCTATCATGGTCAAACCAAGAAAAACTAATTGCAGTCCTGACCATCTTTCCCAAATTGATTCTAGAGAACCATCGTGCACTATTGAGGATGACCTACCTAATGTACAATTGTTTTATGTTTCTCATGTTCCTAAGGAGTTAGAATATAATGTAGCTTACTTAACCACTAGTGCAATTCTAGATTATCTAACTACATAGGCTAAGAAGTAACTCACCATCTGCACTACACCATTTCAACTCATTAGATAGGACCTCTAAAAGCTAGGATGAGATGAAATTCTTCGATGCTATGTCATGAAACATGTCTAATAAAATGCACTCCATAAAGTTCACAAAATCATTACTGATAGACACTATGCTAGTGAGGCTACTAGGTGCAAGGTACTACCATCAGACTATGGTGGCCTACCCTTTTTCAAGATGCCAAAATGCATGTTAGGCAATGTGATATTTGTCAGTGTGTCAAAAAACTGAATCAACATGATGCCATGCCATTACATCATATTCTATCTAAAGAACCATTTGAAAAATGGGCCATTGATTTTGTTAGCCCCATCACTCCATCTGAATAATGTATAGGTTCCCATTATATCATTACAGTAATTGATTATCTCACACACTGGGCTAAGGTCATGCCAACAAGGGATTGTACTATTGTTACCATCGTTGGCTTCATATGGGAACATATCATAACACATTTTAGCTACCCAGTGATTTTAGTACACATTTCCTCAATGAAAATATTCACATCCTACTTACTGAGTTCATGATTGCCCACAAAAAAATTTAGTAAAACTACTGAGGCATTTAGTAAAATTTTAGGTACAACACTTAAAAATATTTGTAATATTGGTTACACTAACTAAGACAATAAAGTGTCTGCAGTACTTTAGGCTTATCAAACAAATTATAAGTGCCTTAACAAGAACACACTGTTCAATCTGATGTAAGGCATAGAAGCAGTTCTTTTAGTTGAATTCTTGGTACCATTTCTTTATATTGCATGTGTTGGATAATTATACAAGGAGTCATCATTAAAAGCATGTTTGTATGATTTATTATAGTTGGATTAAGCATATTTCCTTGCCCATTGGAGTCAATATGTGGAGAAATATAGACAAAAGGCATGGCATGATCGCCACATTAAGCACAAGATATTTACCCTTGGAATGAAAGTCTTGCTCTACAACTCTAAGTTCGCATGCCATTCTAGGAAACTTTTTATTCATTGGGATGGTCCTTTTATTTTTCATAACATTCACCCTACCGATGCTTGTCATTTACATTATAATGGTAGCTAGCTACTATCGTATTTCTCTGCTTAAAAGTATAATTTTTATAAAAATAAGGCTTATGCCATTAATTTAAGATTTCCTATTTTCAATAAAGTGTTGCCTTAGTTATGCTCAACATTTCTTTTATAAAAGGGTATTTTATTTTGTACTTATAATTTCATGGAGGACCATGACACACTTTTAGTGTGGGGTAAGAGGTAATACATGTATTCATATTGAGTACTATAAGGATGCACATGTAAGTTAACAAGTCTTAGGATAAGAGATTCCTACCAATAGTATGAATATTAAAAGAGTTGAAAGGTAACTTCCACTCCAAAGAAAAGCATGGGATAAGACATGTCATTAATATAAAAGAATAAGTGGTTACGATAAGTGTGCCAACATCATGACATGAAAATACCGTTAAATTCATTTATGATGATAAGCAATAGTTGAATAACAGTGGCCATTACAAACGTATTAATTACAAGAAATGATGTTCAAAAAGAAGGGGGTAGTAAATGCAAGTTACCCCCTCGAGCCTATAAAAAAACTTGAGAGCTCATTTTAACCTTTACTTTTGATTTTAATTGAGTTTTATAGAGTTGAAGAGGGAATTAAGTCCAGGCAATTCCAGAGCAAGCACAAGTTGAGAGCATCAAATTCCCATGCATAAGTATTGCGAAGGATATTAACTGAGTAATCAAGCAAAAACTAACTATTAGCCATTTTTCACTCCCAAGTTTTGCATATTTAATTTTGGCTAAGTGCAACATTTATATGTTGTTTATCAGAGGAAGCCTTTGTTTCATCCTTTGCACTTTTCTAAAGGGTCACTTTCAAGCTTCCGAAAGGATCATTTCTCTTGCAAATTGTCTCATGCAGGATTTCTGAAGGAATTATTTTAGACTTTTTATCCTGTTGGCTAACAGATTTGTCCTTATATAAAAATATTTTTTATTTTGACTCCATACCCTTCCCAAGAAAAAATAATTTAAACAACAAATGGGTGAACTATCAAGACTAGTTCCCCTCTGAATTAAGGTATAGCTCCCTTTAAGATTTACAATGAATTTAAATATTTAGATACACTTTTAACCAGAAAGTGTTTTAAAGGCAGACTAACATCCATACATCATTATGTGATGAATGCAAAATTATATAATAGTAATAAGTAACAGAATACACATATTCTATTTTCAAAAATGATTAAATAGATAAACATATATATGCTGAACCAGTGGATGATAAGATACACATAACATATTGTCTAATAGAAAAATAATTATTGTATGAAGGAAGATTTCACATAGAAAACCCACTTTCAAATACTCAAACTCTCAGATTTAAGTACTCAATAATTAATTCCCATTTCCATTCATAGATGAAAATATTTCAAACAAACATTACATATATGTATAAAAATAATGGTCTAATTCTCCAAAATCTTGACTCTCCCCCCTGCTTTTTCCTTACAACCAAGAATATATACCGTTGCCTTAACTCAACTACCATTTAAATTAAACCAGAGTTAAACTTGCTCTGACCCACATGGGATTTAGTTTTTACATATTCAATAAAAATCAAGTTTCGAACATAAAAGTAACTAAATTAATTGGATAAAAGAGACAACGTAAATAAAGATATTGTTGAAGTGATGGGCTAGGATCTCCAGATTTTCTCTATTTAGTTGGGTAAACACGTTGAGCTTTCCACTCCTGAAATGCTATAATGAATTCCTGAATTTTAGAAAGATTGGGAATGCTGATGTGTTTTATCCTTGCTTTCTAGATGTTTTCCTTCCTTTGAATTTTTCCCATCTTTTCTATGTACTACGGGAGTATGTCGATACAGCGACAAAGAAGTTATTTTACCCTCAAAATTTGAGAGAAGTTTTCAGTTGGTAGGTCGTCACTTTCTTTAATGAAGATAATCTTTTCTTTAAAAGACTGAATCACATCATTGATATCTTTCTTTGGTTTTCCGTTGTCTTTTATATAATTAATATCAATGCTCTGAAGATCATACTGTAATGACTGAATAAATTCAATTATTTCTTTGATCATTCTTGTAATTTCCAAATGTCTTTGTCTGGATATTGAATTTCTCCATTCAACATTTTTCTTACTTGTATACAATGTATCTTCATCCAGTCTTGTCAAGTTCTTTTCAGACAAAAACTTTGATATTCCATATTTTTGTACTTCATCAATCTAATTCATTACGCTCATCCATTTTCCTTCTTCCTTTATCCATAAAATGTTCTGAGTTTTCAAATATTTGATAGTAATTGTAGTTAGATCATATACATCCTTCAATTTATGAATGTATTTTGTGCCTTTGAGGATGATGCTGTCCAACCAACCATCAAATACCCTGGTAATCATTTTCCCCTATATATCTAATCTAGAAGCCTTTGATTGATAGGAGATTTTGGATCAAAAGGCATAGGCATTTGAGAAATTAGTTGAGGATCTGGATTGTGAATGGCATCAATATATTCTGCCATTAAACACACAATTTATTTCAACTCTCTTTTATTCTTTTCATCTTTCCAAGTTCTGCTAACTATCCTTTTAGCAGACGCCTCTAGATGATGTACATGAACAACACGTGATGCAGTTCCAAGGTCTACCTTTTCAACGGTAAAATCCTAAATAATAAGATCCTAAACTTCTTCATTGGTCTTTGGCTGGGCAATTTTTGCATTCCTATTTCCTGTGTTTGGGTCAACATCTACCCTAGATGTCATTTTTAGCTTTTTGGATTTAGGGGCTTTCCCTAAACACTTGCTCACCATATCTTCCAATGGTACAAAAAATGGAACTACTTTCCTTTTGTGACTGATTGAACTTTCCAGCCAATTAGGTGTAGAAGCTGAGGCTTCTCTATCAAGATTCAGTTGATCAGAATGTACAGTTGAAACAATCATCAACTCAGCAGAATTAGAAGGAATTACTATTTGTTGACCTGTACTGACCTCTTCCGCCATTGGTGAATCAGATTTTTTATCACCTTTGACTTCTTCTGAATCCTCTTCAAAATTCAAATCCATAATCACAGTCTCAAAAATTTGCTTCTTCTTCTTGCTTTGAGTCCTTAACCTGGTGACATGAGGAGGCAGGGTATTTATAAGTGTCTTTTCAAATTCTTTGATGACAGGGTCCCTTCCAATTTTTGACTTGAAAGTACTTACATCATAGACATCAATAGGCTGGTTAGTTGAGATTATTGGGAAAGGAAATGCAATTATTGCTGTACATTTCTAGGAGACTATATTTTGAACTTCTCCCAGCTTTCACTCTCTCAGCCATTTTTAAGTTCTTCTTGTCACTGGAAGAGTCTTGACTTTAATTATGTCTTCTTCATTTTTCTCCTAGTCAATTTCTGGAATAGGTGATTCTTTTACTTGCTCGAATTATGGATCAATCACCTGTTCATCATTATCAACAATTCCAGAAATATCCATGTTTAATTTAAGGGTAACTATCTGCCCTAAGGAAAACCTGGACCATAGTCTTCTTTTAACCTCAAATTCATCTGAGCAATCCTCCCAATAATCTTCCAATTGGGGAATATGTGAAAACCCTGCTCCAAAATCCAAATTATCCCTATTGAAACCTTTGCTGTCAAACTGAGATCTCGCTGTGAAAGACTACAAATTGAATTTCATAAAGTCTAATTCTAAATTCAAAGCATCAGACATTGTTTTACATGAATAACATCCAGGTTAAATAGGAAATGATATGCCATATTTATTCTTCATTGGGAATTTTTTTTATCTACATGTGCTAATTGCTTGCAGACTTCTATTAGCACAAATTGGTCAAGAACATACCTTGGTAACCTTAAGGGTTCACCATCAAAACCCCCAACTCTAATGTCAATGAACCTAGAAAATTGAATGAAGAAACTACCATAAATGTTAATCAGTTGCATAGCTTCTTTGGATAGCCTTTTATTGATATTGTCTGACAGTTCAAAAATCATTTTCCCAGTAAAGACATCAGTGATTCTTTTGTAACTCTCATAACAATTTTGCATTTGAAACTGTGGGTAATAGTCATAAATTTTACTATCTTCAGCCTAAGGTGCATGTGGTAACCCTACCCATTGTCTTGTAGAAGTGAAGCAATAGAGTAGATATGAAGACATATAAAATTCTCTGTTTCCCAAACAATTACTTAAACCCTGATGCAAACATTCAGCTATAATTTCTGCCTAATCCAAATATTATTCTCCTTGAAGGATCATTTGTATGAAGAAATACATCCAGTCTTCCCAATGATAAGCATGAGCATTGCCTTTCAGTCTGTGTAATAAGACCATGATGTCTTGTACTTCTGAAATCATATGGTTTCTCGTTAATGGCCTAGGCAATCTCGAACCTCCTTTTTGAAATTTCAAGAGCCAATTCCTAGCAATCACATTCTTATAAGTTGCTTTCTTCATTGAAAAGTAAGCATAGGAAGAAGTAATATTAAGGTCAAAATATGGCTGTTTGGGAGGGATTCTCGTAACAGACATTAGGGTTTTTCTATTGACATGAAATAAAATATTACCATCTGAAGTCTTGATGCACCTATTTTGAGGTTCATATCTGTTCATGCATTCAAGAACCAATTCAGGGCATTGGATAGCTATGGGAAAGGCCGCATCTTTAACTAGGCCACTTTCCACTATTTTTTGCATCATAAGATTTGATAGATGATTTCTAGCCCTTTCCTTAAAATCTTCCAAATCATATTGAATTAAAGAGGTATCCCCAATTTCAGGTGAAGAACATATGAGACTAGGGCCATGTTCATAATCAAGACAAGCAGATTTCATGATTACAGGTCAGGGAATATAATGACAAGCGTAAGCTTTGAATTTTAAACAATACTGTAAACTCAAAAGAATCCTTCTTTCCAACCAAGTAGAGGAAATGGCTTACAGTAAGAGCGAACTCACCTTAAATTTATCTGAAATCACTGTTGATTCAAGCAATCGAATATCTTATATCACCTGTGATGTTCTCTTTTGTATCGCCAAATATGCTTGTTTGCCAAATTTGAATTGTTTTCTCTCGATGCAAATATTTAACTAGATCAAATGATTAAATTGGAACAATACATGTTAAACATGCTTGATAAGACACGCATTCTGACATATGCATTAATGGTAAGCATATTTTATGCATGATTTTGATGAGTGGTGATTATCTGTAACTTTGTGAAAATTTAAAATTTTCTACTTTATGGTGAGTTTCAGATACATTTTCCTCTAAATTTCTCGCTAATTTTAACTTAGAGAAATCCTCAGGGCGAGATAAGAATATAGCCGTTGAGATATTTGAACCATTGAACTTTTGAAAATTATGGTTCAACTTCGGGGTTCAATGATATGAAGTAAACCACATAGACCAACCAATAGTCATATGATCTTTTCAAACACTTTGAACTTCGATAGAACTGTTTTACTTTTTGAACATAGAACTATTGAACTGTTGAACTCTTTGAACCGAAAAAGGGTTCAAGTTCAACCGAAAGGTTAAAAGACATAAATAAACTACAAAGGAACAATGCATTTTGAAAACCATTAAACCATTGAACTTTTCTAGGTTCAAGCGATAGGTTCAAGTGATACATTAATTCAGACAAGGGAACTGAGTGAACAAGACTGTTTACAAAACATCAAATATTGAAATCTTTGAACCGTTGAACTCTTTAAACTTTGAAAAAGGGTTCAAGTTCAACCGAGAGGTTCAAAGATATACTTGAAAAACACAAAAGGACAAATAGTTCACTTCGAGAAACTTTGAACTATTGAACTCTTGAACCATTGAACTTTTGAAAATTGTTCAAGTTTGAAGGTTCAATTTTTTTTTTAGAAATTTCACACACAGGATACGATAGGTGGGTGAACTTAATTTTATGGCAGAAGGTATCGAACGAAATTGATTAAGGTGACTCAATAACTAACATATTTGAAACAATCTTTCTGAAGGGTTTATTTATTTAAAGGATTGGTCCACTTTAAAGTTTTTGAAGGGACACTTTTTTGAAGGGCAATTCCATTTTTCCAAAGGGTAATTTTGAGTTTCTGAAGGGTCTTTTATTCTTTCAGACTTTTTGTTTCAGACAAAAAATCTAAAAGAATTCTCCTTTATAACATTTTTGAAAGAATTCTCCTTTGCAACTCTCCAAAGGAATTATTTCAGACTTTTTATTTGGGACAAAAAGTCTAAAAGAATTCATCTTTGCAACTTTTCTGAAAGAATTATTTTGGACTTTTTGTCTGAAACAATATTTTCGAAGGGTACATTAAAAATTGTCGAAGGGTATTTTTTCTTCAAAGTGTCATTTGGAAAAAGTCCAAAAGGACACTTTCAAAAAGACCAAAGGGCCTTTTCCTTAAAGAAATTTCCACTTTCATTCTTTCAAAGGGCATCTTCCAATGAAGGGTACAATTTAAAGGTTCTAAAGGGTCTCTTTTTCAAGAAAGTGGTCACTTGCAAAAGGTCTGAAAGGGCAATTCCATTATTTCAAAGGGCACTTCAAATTTTGAGAGGATCTTTTCACCTGGAAAGTGCCCTACACACAAGTTTGAAGGGTCTTTTGTCTTCAAAAGTGTCCTTAAAAAAAGTGCAATTAGTTAACTTCCAAAGGTCTGAAGAGACACTTGGGAAAAGTCTAAAGGGTATAGACACTCCTACAGAGTCTGTAGAAGGATTTTTGAAGGGCATATTTGAGAGTCTGTATAAAAATGGTTCTAAAGAGAATAGAAGGGAGTCCATCAAAAGATGGTTACATGAACGTCAAACTTCTACCTTAGTAAATAGTCATTGGCATTCAAAGTAGTGGATCCCTAGGCAACTCAATGGTCCTCAATAAAACACTCAAGGATTCATAGGTAGATCCAAAGGCTCACATCTTTCATCTGTCAAAATAATGAGAGAGCCCATATCACCATTGATCGATCAAGATCCGAGTCATTCATTGAGAACCAATCAAAGAAGAAGGACAAAGCCAAATAAAATGAAAGTGACAAATCTATAACAGGTGGATAGCTAATTTGATGTCATGACTCAACCCAAAAATATCTTGATTCTACTAAGCACAAATATTGGTGGAGCATCTTGGAGAGAGTAGGCCAAATGTGTAACTGCTTGAGATGACATGGATCAATCAAATGGCTGGAATGAGCATCCCTTGCAAAGACAATTATAACTGAAGATGGAGACTTCCAACTAATTAATTTCTCTCTTTGGCACCAAAAGCCTCCCCCTTTCACTTCCTCTCTACTATATATACAACCCTTTAGCTCATGAAAAGATACCCACATAGTGTATGGCGAATCCCTGCTGGAATGATATCACATTTTGTCTTCAAGCATTAAGTACTAGTCTATTTTCTTTCAAGTTATGAGCAATTATCTGAGTGTGTAAAAGACGTATAGTAACAATATGTGATGGTTTTCATCCTTTTATCCTTTATCCTTCATGCCTAAGCAAGATTTTTTGATCTAACTGGTCATAAAGTGTGTGTCTAAGTGTATTGAATTTTTGCATGTGTATTACTATTTTGAAATGTGCAAAGTTTACCTTTCAGTTCATTTTCGTAATGTTATTTTACACATCTCACCTCTGTGTTGAAGTATTTGTGCTAGAATCCTTAGAGATAGGGAATAATCTATGTATTTTGATGTATTATGTACTAGAATATGATATTCATATGGAAGATAATCTTAGTGTATCACCATTCTTAGAGTAGGTTTTCCTTTTATGCAATTTCTAACTCTTTTTCCTTTAAGAGGACTGGTTTAGACATAAGTGGTTTTGCAGAGACACATTCAAGGAGCTAGCCCTTTTAAATCCAGAGGTTTATTTCCTCTATAGGTATACCCACATGCCTGGAAATGTCCTAACATTGCCCAAATCTGGAAGAGGATTGAACACTCTCTTCTAGGGTACAATATTTATAGACAATAGTTTTGGCACATCTGGTGGGACCAATTATTTACATGTCAAGGTGAATTCTAGTCTTGATAAGCTTAGGGTTGTAGAAATATCCTTAATACAATATTTGGCAACTCCAAAAGGTGAGAATCTCTAGTTATAGATCAAGTTTCCCACATTATATTTCATGGTCCTCACTAGGTCATCTAGGACTTTCAATCAATCCCCTCTAGCTGAAGCTCTTCTTGAAGAGCAACACCCTAAACCATTCCTAGTGCTCAAAGATCCTTGGCAAGGAGGTTTTGGAGGAGAAGAAGAAGTTGAGGAAGTTGAAGAAACTAGAGATCAGGAGGAAAGAAGAGAAATGGAGAGGCAATAACCTTTCCCAGCCTTTGATATCCAAAATCCAATTGACCTTCCTACATATGACACTATTCCTCCCAATGATACCAAGAGTCTCCTTGGTTTCAATGGAGAGGGTCCTACTACCCCATCTGAGCATATTAGGGACATTTCAAATTTTTGAAACTTCCATAATGTCACTTGAGCTAACAAAGCCATTAGATTACTTGCTATGTCTCTAAAAGGCGAAACACTTGATTGTTATAGGAATTTGGAAGGTGGTTGGATTAAAAGTTGGGATGGATTTGGGGAATTGCTGGTGACTAGATTTAACAATAAGAGTGACTACACTTTGATGATCCATAAATTGAACATGATAACGAGAGGTCCTAACGAATCCATGGGAGATTTTAATGAAAGGTTTCAAAGGACTTGGCATAGGTTACTGCCTGTCATGAGACCTCCTCCTAGCTTTATGTTCCCCACTTATCTCAAGGGTATTGGTACTGATGTGGTAGTAATGTTACAGTCAAAGGGAAGATTCACTCTACCAATTGCATACGAGATAGCTATTAAAGCTAAGAATAACTTAATATAGGTTGAAAAGCTACCCCCAAGAGTTTCCATGCCTTTGTTGTCTCATAGTTTGGTTGAAGCTACAAGTGTAACATAAGTTCCTAATGCAAATGTCAAACTGAGAGCCTTTCCCAAGAAGGTGGATAATGCTGTGGACAAAGATGGAGAAATTTGGTCATTATGAGCTCAACTCAAGAAAACTCAGTTTCAGACAAGTGCTCCACCTAACCATCAATATTATCCCCAATAAGGCTATAGAGCTCCACTCCAATACAACTACCAAGAAAGAGGACAGGGTCAGCAAGGTTACAATAGGCAACCCAATACCTATAATCCTAATCCCACTCCTTCCATGAAGGATATTATTCTAGTACATGCTAATCTAGTCCAAGGAGAGAATCATTTGGACCAATGGGGACAACCTCAAGGTTAGTTTATGCATGATTATGGAGAAGACAACCAAGATTTGGTGGCACAAGAAGAAAATAATACTTACATGACATTAGAAGAAGTGAATCCTAGTCCAAGGAATATCCATGGAGAAGGTAGGAGCCAAAGCATAGGTATGATGAACTTTTAAGTAAAATATGACTACATGTTGAATCAAAGCATGTCGATTTTAGCCAACACAAGAGAAAAGAAGAGAGCTATGGGAGATGTTCCAAGAGTACATGTAACTCCAAGTGATGCCTCTCTAAAGCCACAAGGTGTGACTCCTAATGTAGTTCCTGATACAAGTCATGCTCCTTAGCAAAATTAGAATCCAAGTAGGATTATCAAACCTACAACACAATAGGTTCAAACTTCCCCACTACCTTCAAGAATGCAAGAAAAGGTGAATATTTCCCCTCTAAACATTGTTGATTCTTTGAATAATGCCAAGACAAATATATCTCTTTGGGAAGTCTTGCATATGTTTGGTCAAAAGGAGCTATTACAAGAACAACTTGCAAACATTCATGTAGCCCCTCAAACTTTAAAGCACAATAGTGTGGCCCTTACCAATTCTCCAAGTCATGTCTTAGAGCCCTCCACTAAATCTGAAAAGCCTCCAGCCTTCTACCTCACACTCATTCTGGGAGACAAATTGGTTCATAATTGTAATGTAGATAGTGGAGCTAGTACCACTATCATGCCTAAGGTGGTGACTGATAAATTGGGATTGAAGTATGAACCACATAGTAAAGGTGTGTTGCAGCTTGATGTAACTCTAACCAAGATAGTGGGATTGGTCAGAGGTTTGAAATGTTTCCTACATGATTGCCCAAGTGTCTATATTTTACAAGATGTGGTGGTAGACCTTCTAGCCCATTTTGCTATCTGCTTGTCAAGTGACTTCACGGTTAATATAGGAGGGTACCTTTTCACTGATTGGACTTTTCTAGATTTTAAAACAAGATATAGAACCAAGGTGACTATAAAGACTCAACCCTTAGCAAGGTTTCATATTGAGCCATACATGAAGACACTCAAATAAAAATTGTCTAATTGGCAAAGAAGAAGGTGTCATGGATGGTGAAGCATCCTTCCCCCTTGAAGGTATTTCTGATCTTTTCCTTGATAAGTACAACAATGAAACACATGGAATGGATCCATATACTTTCATAGAATAAAATGATTTGGGATTTTATTGTATACACAAAAAAAATGTTTCAATCCCTTCACTCACTAATGAAGACCAAGAACTTGATGGGATCAGGAAATGTTCTTTGATGGCTCAAGAAGCAAAGTAGGTATAGGAGCTGGCATTGTGTTAGTTTTTCCATCAAAAAATAAATACTACTCCTCATATAGATTTCATTTTAGCTGCACCTGTAATGTGGTAGAATATGAAGGCCTGGTTCATGGCCTCCAATGGGCAAAGAAGAGAGGGATCAAGAATATGAAGGTTTATGGAGATAGTGAATTGGTCATCCATCAAGTGAGAAGTCAAGATAAAACTAAGAATCCCTTGCTTAAATATTACAAGCATAGGGTGTGGGACCTACTTGAAGACTTTGATGCCTTCAACATACAACCCATACCAAGGGGTTCAACTAAACATGATGATAGATTGGCTACCATAGGAGCACAATTTGACATAGTTGTTGATGTAGGAAATGAGAAGGATCAGTCTCATATCAAGATCATTATGAGGCCTTCTATTCCAAACAATGAAGTGTCATGGAAATTTTTTAAAAGTGATGAACACATTGCACACTTCTTGAAAAATGACGTAGGATTCTCCTCAAAGAATCAAAAGAGACTGCATGATCAATATAAAGAACAAGTTATTCAGCAGAAGACAAACAAAATACCTAAGGGGTTGATTACCTTAGAGAGTGTTTTCAATGAAGATGATCAAAATAAAAGAGAAAGAGTGAGCATGTTAAAAAAATAGGAGAACTATGAGAGAGTCATGATTTATAAGGACAAACTCTTGAAAATTGGTAAGGTATGTTCTTTGTCTGAGAGGCAGGCCCTTATTAAATTATGCAAAGAGTTTCATGACATATTTACTTAGGAATACAAAGATCTAAAAGGGTTTGATCCAAGTTTAGCTCATCACACCATCGAGTTAGAACTTAGAGCTAAATTAGTTAGGTAGAAACAAAATCCTATCAATCCCAAGATAGAGGAACTCATGAAGAAAGACCTGACCAAGTTGATCGAGTATAGGATTATCTTTCCTATCAAACACTCAACTTGGGTGGCTAATCTTGTACCTATCTGAAAGAAGAATGGAGAGATCAGACTTTGTGTGGATTTTTGAGATCTTAACAAAGTGCCTTTCAAGGATCATTGCCCACTAACTTCCATGGAATAAATTTTGCAAGTGGTTTCAGATTCTCAATGTTTCTCACTTCTTGATGGTTATTCAAGTTACAATTAGATACTAGTGAATGAAGAGGATCAGTTCAAGATATCTTTCACCACAAAATGGGGAAACTTTGCCAATAATAAGATGCCCTTTGGTTTATCTAATGCAGGAGCTACATTTCAAAAGGCAATGAACATGGATTTTAAGGGTTTTATCAATAAGTTTCTGCGTGTGTACCTTGATGATATAACTATTTTTTAAAAAGATGTTGTTGATCATATGGAACATCTAAGGCATGTATTTGAGAAATGTAGGGATTTTGAAATATCCCTTAATCCAAAAAAGTGCATCTTTACTGTCCATGAGGGAAAGTTGTTGGGTCATATTGTTTCCAAGGAAGGCTTGTCAATTGACCCCGAAAGGATTGAGGCTATTCTAGGCTTGTCTTTGCCTCAACACAAGAAAGGACTGAAAAACTTCTTGGAGAAAATAAAATTTGTAAGAAGATTTATTTTAGGCTTTACGACTGTGGTAAAGCCTATCACAACCATGCTCAAGAAGAATCAAGCTTTTGATTGGACAAAGGAAGGTAAGAGTAATGTTAAGACAATCAAGCAAGCAATTATAGAATCTCCTACTCCCTTGAACCCAAACTTTGCCAAAGATTTCATACTCTATACCTTTGCTAACTTTGATACAATCTTAGCTATGCTTATGCAAAAGAATGATGAAGAGGTAGAATAACCAATTGCATTCTTTAGCCAAGGATTGGAAGATTATGAGGTCAGGTACACATTTGTTGAGAAGCAAGATATAATAGTTTAAGAGGATTGAAAAAATTTAGACACATGGTCTCAAACAACAAAATACATGTCATGGTTTCTCATCCTAGTACTAAAGAATTTCTTCTAAGCAAAGACCTCAATGAAAAGAGAGCTAGATGGATTACCAAGGTGATGGAGTATGATGTAAACATCAAAGTGAAAAACTTGGTGAGAGGTAAAGGGTTATGTGAGCATTTAGATTCAGATGTTCAAGATCATCAAGAGGAAGGCTTGATCAACCAAGTTCAACCCCAACTAGCTGATCACATATAAGTTCAAAGTTGGACACAATACATCATTAGTTTTCTTCAAAATGGTGAGTGCCCAAATGGTTTGAACAAGTTTCAAAGAAGGTATTTTAGATTGAAAACCATTATTTATTGTCTTCTAGATGGTGTTCTTTTTAATAAAGATGTGAATGGTGTGTTTTTGAGGTGCATTGACAGTAATTAGTTTGATATGCTACTGGAAAAGTTTCACAATGGTGTAGATGGAGGGCATTTCTCTCTTAAGATGATTGTTGTAAAGATAATGAGAGCTGATTACTATTGGCCTAGTATTTTTAAGGACTGTTACCACTGGGCTAAAAAGTCCCCTCAATGTGTCATCTTTGTAGGCAAATAGAAGCTTACAACCCTTTCATTAAATCTTATCAAAGTAGACCAAATTTTCATGCAATGGGGTCTTAATTTCATTGGTATGATCAAACCTACATCAAGTGCTATGCACAAATGAATATTGACTGCTATCGACTACTTCACAAGGTGGGTAGAGGCTGTTGCATTGAAGAAGGAAAGTGAAAATGCTATCTTGGAGTTCTATAAGAGCATTATAACAAGGTTTGGAATTCCCCATGTTATCATTTATGATAATGCACTTGATTTCATAAGTAATAAAAATTTTGATTGGGAAAATAGGAATGGGGTTTACTTGAGTATCTCATCCAATTATTACTTTCAAGGTAATGGATTAATTGATTCTACTAATAAGAATCTCATCAATATCATCAAGAGGACATTGGAGAACAATCAAATAACATGGCACAATAAGTTGAAGACAGCCTTATGGGTTGACAAGATCACTCCTATAAGATCAATTGGTGATTCTCCCTTTGTGCTTGTTTATGGGAGAAAGGCTAGGTTGTCCATATCTCAAGAAATCCCTACTCTGGAACTTGCACAATAGTTAGAACTACTTGAAAATACTCCAATGGAGGTCAGATTGAGAGAACTAATGCAATTGCAAGAAGCAAGAGACAATGCACATAAGACCATAGAACACCACTAAGTACTCATGAAAAAGTCTTTTAACAAAAGAACAAGTGCAAGAGTGTTCAAAGAGGGTGACTTGGTCCTAAAATGGGATGAGGACAGAGCAAAATTGGGTAGATATACAAAGTTTGACACTTTGTGGAGTGGCCTTTACATCATTAGTAATTGCAAGCAAAACAACTCTTTCCAACTAACCAAGATGAATGAGGAAGAATAGCCTATCCCTATGAATGGGATACATTTAAAGTCCTGCTTTTAGTCCTTGCAAGCCTATTCTAAATAGTAGTTTAAGTGTGTTTCCTTATTTTTGTTTGGTATGTGTCTCTGCCTTATGCGTGTGAATCAATCCAATTTATGTTTTTGAGCCAAGGTATGTTCAAGATATTTTGAGTGCCTATATGCGTGACTCCATGCCCAATGGAAGGATTTAGGTAACTGGTCTTAGGCATAGTAGGCATGCCTCCCCTTGGAATCACCAAAAATGTTAGCCATTTTTCACTCCCAAGTTTTGCAGCTTTCATTTTGGCTAAGTGAAACATACAGATGTTGTCTATTAGAGGAAGCCTTTGTTTGGTCCTTTTCACTTTTTCAAAGGGTCACTTTCAAGCTTCCCAAAAGATCATTTCTCTTATAAATTGTCTCTTGCAAGATTTTTGAAGGAATTGTTTTAGATTTTTTGTCCAAAACAATCTTTTTGAAGAGTTTGTTCTTTCAACGGATTGGTCTACTTCAAATTTTTTGAAGGGACACTTTGTAATTTTTTGAAAGGCAATTCCACTTTTTTGAAGGGCAATTTCATTCTTTTGAAGGGCAATTTCAAGTTTTTGAAGGGCAATTTTGATTTTTCAAAGGGTTTATTCTTTCTTTTGGACATTTTATTTCGGACAAAAAGTTTGAAAGAATTCTCCTTTGCAAATCTTTGCAGGAATTCTTTCAGACTTTTTGTTTCAGACAAAAAGTCTAAAATAATTTATCTTTACAACTTTTTCAAAAGAATTGTTTAGACTTTTTGTCAGAAATAATCTTTCTGAAGGGTACATTATAAATTACTGAAGGGTCTTTTTTCGTCAAAGTGTCCTTCAAAAAAAGTATGAAAGGACACTTTCAAAAAGCTTGAAGGGCCTTTTCCTCAAAGAAAGGTCCACTTTTGTTCTTTCAAAGGGCATCTTTCAAGGAAGGGTATAGTTCAAAGGTTCTAAAGGGTCTCTCTTTCAAGAAAGTGGTCACTTGCAAAAGGTCCAAAAGGCCAATTCCATTCTTCCAAAGGGCACTTCAAGTTTTGAGAGGATCTTTTCACCTGCAAAGTGCCCTACACAAAAGTTAGAAGGGTATTTTGTATTCAAAAGTGTCCTTAAAAAATGTGCAATAAGTCCACTTTCAAAGGTCTAAAGGGACACTTGGGAAAAGTCTGAAGGGTATAGACACTCCTGTAGAGTCTGTAGAGGGATTGCCGAAGAGCATATTTGAGAGTTTGTATAAATATGGGTCTAATATAATAGAAGGGAGTCTGTAAAAAGAAGATTACACAAACATCAAACTTCTACCTCAACAAATAGACATTGGCATTCAAAGTAGTGGATCCCCAAGCAACTTGATGGTCCTCAATCAAACGCTCAAGGATTCACAAGTAGATCCAAAGGCTCACATCTTTCATCCATCAAAACAATGAGAGAGCCCATATCACCATTGATCGATCATGATCCAAGTCATTCATTGAGAAACAATCAAAGAAGAAGGACAAAGCCAAACATAATGAAAGTGACAAATTTACAATAGGTGGATAACCACTTTGATGCCTTGACTCAGCCCAAGAATATCTTGCAACTGCTAAGTGTAAATATTAGAGGAACATCTTGGAGAGAGCAGGCCAAATGTGTAACTGCTTGAGATGACATGGATCAATCAAATGGCTGGAATGAGCATCCCTTGCAAAGATAGTTGCAGCTGAAGATGGAGACTTCCAACCAATTGATTCCTCTCTTTGGAACCAAAATTCTCCCCCACTCACTTCGTCTTTGCTATATATACGACCTTTAGATAGTGAAAATATACCCACATAGTGTATGGTGAAGCCCTACTAGAATGATATCACATTTTGTCTTCAAGCATTAAGTACTAGTCTATTTTATTTCAAGTTCTGAGCAATTGTCTGAGTGTGTAAGAGACGTATAGTGATATCAAGTGATGGTTTTCATCTTTTTGTCATTTTTCCTTCATGCTTGAGCAAGAGTTTTGGATCTAACTGGTCATACAGTGTGTGTCTAAGTGTATTGAATTTCTACATGTGTATTACTATTTTGAAATATACAAAGTTTGCCTTTCAGTTCATTGCCTTGTGTCATTTTACACATCTCACCTCTGTGTTGAAATACTTGTGTTAGAATCCTTAGAGCTTGGGAATAGTCTGTGTATTTTAATGTATTATGCACTAGAATATGATATTCATGTGGAAGATAATCTTGGTGTATCACCATTCTTAGAGTAGTTTTTTCTTTTCTACAATTTCTAACTCTTTTCCCTTGAAGAAGACTAGTTTAGACATAAGTGGTTTTGTAGAGACACATTCAGGGAGCTAGACCTTTTAAATTTAGAGGTTTATTTCCTCTATAGGTATACCCACATACCCAGAAATGTCCCAACATTACCCAAATCTAGAAGAGGATTGAACACTCTCTTCTAGGTACAATATTTGGAGACAACACTAACCTTCTAACATGACATATAAAATTGGTAGTTACAAGTTACAGAGGTAGACACCCACCATTAAATGGTGTCAAATTAGGGAAAGTTGAATCACTTACACCACAAACACATATTCCTTTTCAAACATTGGATGGCCACACCTCAACCTTCAGGCTCCATAGAGGGTGATGTAACCTAAGAAGAAGGCCTTAAGAATTCCATTACCAACCATACCATAAGAGGAAGAACCACGTGTTGGGGGAAGCAATATTGATTAGAGAATAAACACCTGAAGAACAAGGGCAACACGTAGAAGGCAAAGAATCTAGGATGGTGCACCAATATGACCTCAAACTAATTTAGTTTACCCAAAAGTGAGAGAAAATGGAATGAAGAATTAAGAATAGAAGAAAAATGGACCACTAGTCAATTAGACTTATAATGTATGCCACGAGATGCACATCTTACATAGAGTTAGGTGTGAGGTATGGTACATTGAGAGCTAATCTTTGGAGCATCATGGACTTTTGGACTTGGAATCCAAAGCACTTGGTGCTTACTTTAGCAAAATGAAATTATGCATCATAAGTATGAGTAACTTATAATGACATTGTATTTCAATTGCAATGATGGTTCAAATGTGAATATTTATAACTAAGGATAATGATAAAAACTACCAATACCAGATTTATAGCTATTTACATTTAAACAAAAATAAATAAAAACAAAGATAAAAACAAGACATAAATGTAACCTAACTTAAAATCAAGATATGAACAATCAATATTTAAGTAGGAACAAGAATGTATAAAAGCAAAGCAATAACAACTTAATAAACAACATGAAAGCAAAATATGAAGAATCAAGATCCATGTGTATTAACAAGATGTACTTAAAAAATAAAATAAAAGAACAAGATAAAATAGTAACACAAAATACCAAGACAAAGAAGACACAACAAAGCAACAAAAATGAACAAAAAACATCAAAACAAAATAAATGCAGAGATAAGAAAGCACAACAAAACAACAATAAAAATTAAATAAACACACATAAAAAAGAGTGAATCACAATGTTAGTGCAAATAAAAAAAAATTGTTTGTGCCCCTGTAATAGAAGCATTACTCTTTACAACAGGGTGATAAGGACACAAAGTTACCTTCAAGTGATAGGGAAACAACAAGACAACAAAATGGGGGGAGAGAAGAAGAAAAGGAAGGGGTGGCCGAGCTGACTCCAGATGTACAATACAGGTGGACACTGCCTACATAGTTTCATGAACATGAGATCCAACATGAAATTTAGGCCAATTGTAGTTCTCCTAGGAAATGGGTTACAAGAAAAGTGATGATAAGAAAAAATGATTGATGTTGTAGAGGAAATGAGGAAAATGGCCTTGCAAAATGGCAAAAGCATTCAAATGAGTTCTCATAAAACAATGAGAGCGTGAATTTAGAATAAACGAAAGTGTAAGATAATGTTTTTGGTTTGTTTTGTCAATCATTTTATAATTTAGTTCCAATAATATCTAAACAATGGTACATGGAACCAACTAATTAAGGAGATGCATGCCTAAGACTAGAAGTTCCAATAATAGCTAAAGCCAATTACATTGGCCCATGCTCACAAAATGATGAGAGAGTGAGCCTACTGAGGTAATGATGCCTACCAAACAACAACAAAATAATAATAGAATAATATGTAATGTGAGAGAAATTGGAAGAACCATTAAATAGACAAAAACCATGTGCTTATGTATATGTGTTCACTTGTATGGAAGAAAAAGATGTAAAATACTATTCATTCTCAACTACTTTGTAGAATTGACATTGAATGTGTCCAAAATGCCTATGAGTCATAATCAGGATCATAATTAGTCAAGGGATATCACAATCTAGGTTATAACGGTCTGGAGTATGAAAAGAATATGGTTCTAAACAGAATAGTCCAAGATAAAATGAGACAAAATAAATATGGTCTAAGATAGGATGGTCCAGAATGGGATAACATGAGTCAAACAGGGATATAAACAATCCAGAGTGCCAACAATCCAAATTATCAACTGTCCAAAGTCATAAAAGAATATGGTTCTCGGGAGAATAATCTAGGGTAGGTCAAAATAGAGTGAATATGGTCCCATCTAGGATGGTCCAGGATATAATAATGGAATAAAATAACTTCAACACAAGTTACCTCTAAGTAAGGGGTCTTGTAGATAATGGTTTAAATAGATATCAATTATAGAACCACTTGAGATGTACAATGTTCATGGGCTCTAGAATTCTTCACCTCCTGAGATAACTAGTCAGTATGCTCTTGATCTATAGTTTGCTATAATGACATATGGTCCTCGTCAATTGGGTTAAAACTTCCCTTATTTTTGCATTCAACATTTGAGTTATGATTCTCTTTTAAGATCAAATCACCAATTTCAAACTCTTGAGGGAGAATACGGTTGTTATAGATTCTACATAATCTATTCTGATAGGCTTGAAAGTTGTCTAGGGCAGCCAAATGCTTACCATCAAGGATTTCTAGTTCTTGCAACCTGGAAACTCTATAATCTTCATCATCTTTAATATTCTCTAAATATACTCATAGTGAAGGCAACTTGATCTCAATTAGTATAATAGATTATGTGTCATAAACAAAGGAGTACAGAGAGGCTCCAATGGGGGTTCGATGACTAGTGTGATAAGCCCAAAGGGCAAAAAAAATTGCAAGTGCCAATTACGATCAACGTGATTGACAATCTTCTTCAATATGGCAACAATGGTTTTATTTGTTTCTTTGGCTTGACCACTACCTTGCGAGTTATATGGTGTGGATTTCTTGTGCTTGATTTCTAATTTGCACAAAGAGCTTTTACATCTTGATTTATAAATTATCCACCATTATTGGATATAATGCAAGCTAGGATACCATATTGATAGATGATATGGTAATGTATAAACTTGGCAATCTGCTTTTCGATGACATAAGTGAGAGGAATGGCCTCAATCCACTTAGTAAAATACTCAGTAGCAATGAGAATATGTTTATGGTCATCAGAAGATGTTGGGTTAATTTTCTCAATAAGATCAAGGCCCCTTGTAGAAAATGGCCATGGTGTAGTAATCGACTGTAGTGGCAAGGAAGGTGTGTATCAAATTACCATGCTTGTGACAATCAACACACTTCCCCACATAATTACAATCATCTATCTCCATTTTGCACCAATAGTAACATGTTTTGAAGAGATTTTTAGCTAAGACTACGTCGTTAGTGTGGGCCCCACACATTCATTCATGAACCTCCTTAAGCACTAACTTAAATTCTCCTAAAGATAAATAATGGAGTAGTATTCCATCATAGCCTTTATGATAAAACATGTTTATAAGGAGGGTATAATGGGGTATATGATGAAGGCAAATTTTTTGATGATTATTGGAAAGGTCGGGTGGAAAAACATGGTCGTGAAAATAATTATAAATGTCTTAAAACCTAGGTAGTTTAGTTAAGGGATTGGGACCAACAATGGTGCATACCCCTTGTAAATATGGCAAGACATGAGTAGGCTGTAGAATATTTTTGATGAGAAACTGATTCTCTTTAGCACTACTATCAATTTGTATCATAGACCCAATTATTACCATTACATCAGTAGATATGTTGTTGGCCTATGGTACTTGTTCAAATTGTAAGGACTTAAAATGAGCCTTAAAATTATCCATAATATGCTTGTAGGGTACAAGCTTGTCATCTCTAGTCTGATACTAATATGTGGTTTGATTGATATTTAATTAGGAATCCCCATAGATAATTTAGTGTTGGATTTCCCACTGTATTACAAGATGAAGTCCTGTAATAAGTGATTCATACTTAGCCATATTATCGGTAAAATTAAATTTAATATGAAATGCCTTGGGAATCAAATCCCCTTACAGTGTAATCAACAAAATGCCAACCCCAGATCCATGAGAATTGAAGGAAGCATCATAGTATAGTTTCCATTGTTCAGTTTCATGCAGTACTTCTTCTATTGTCATAATAGAATCATCTAGAAAATTGAATATGAGTGGTTGAGTGTCTATAATAGGGACTTTTTCAAGTTGATCAACAATAACCTACCCCTTGATAACTTTTTGATTTTGATACTCAACATCAAATTTGATTAAGAGTATGACCCATTTGGCCATGCGGCCTATGAGAGTTGCTTTAGATAATAAATATTCGAGGGGGTCCACTTTAGCAATGACAATAGTTTTGTTGTTCAACATATAGTGTTGTAAGTTTTGGGATGTGAACACCATAGCTAAACACACCTTCTCAATAAATGTATAATTATGCTCATAAGCCACCAATGTGCAAATCAAATAATAAATTGCATGTTCCTTGGTCTAATCATCATGTTGGGCCAAAAGTGCCCCCAATGCATGTTCAATTGTTGAGATATAATGAAGCAATGATTGTCCAGGTGTTGGCCATCTCAAAACTAGCGAGTTGGCAAAATATGTTATGAGCTTTGAAAATGGTAATTGACACTCATAATCCCATTGAAATGTTACTCCTTTCTTCAAGATATGTGTAAATAGGTGGCACTTATCTACTAGTTGTGATATGAAATTATAGATAGACTAGATCTTTCCTTGCATGCTATAAAGTTGTTTGAGATTGGAAGATGGAGGCATTTCAAAAATAGCCTTGACCTTACCAGGGTCTACTTCGATCCCTCTTTATGATACAATAAACCCTAGCAATTTTATGAAATGATGCCAAAAACACACTTCTTGGGATTCAGACAGACCTTGTACTCATGAAGTCTCTCAAAGATTCTCTGTAGAATGTCAGGATGTCTAACACATGTTACTGATTTAGCTTGGATGTCATCAACATAGTCTTTAATAATATCATGCATCATATCATAAAAAATTATAGTCATAGCATGCTGATAAGTGGCTCCAACATTCTTCTAGCCAAATGACATGACTTGATAACAGAATGTTCCCCATAGTGTGGGGAACACACTTTTGTGCTGGTCTTCTTGGGCCATCTTGATTTGATTATATCCAAAATATCCATCCATGAGGGATAAAATCTCATACCTAACAGTAGAGTTGACAATCATGTTGATGTTAGACAAAGGAAAATCATCTTTGGGGCATGCCTTATTGATATCTTTGAAATCAATACAAAGGCATATACCCTATGGTTTTTTGATAATTAGAACTATGTTTGATATCCATTCAAAATAGTCTAGTGGTCTGGTGAACCCTGCTCCTAATAATTTCTCTAGTGCAGATTTTACTAAAAGAGCGATGCATGGATGCATCTTCCTCAATTTTTGTTTGACTAGCTTGGCATTTGAATAGACAATAAATAGATACACAACCAAGTCAGGGTCTAAGCTTGACATGTCATAATATGCTCATGTAAAAATATCAATGAAATCTCTCATAATAGTGACAATATGATCTTGCTCCTCATCAATGAGGGAAGCTCCAAGATAAACAATTTTGGGATCATCACATGTTCCTAAGTTCACTTCAGTAGTGTTTTTTACAAGACATGTAGAACCATCTTCTAGAACAGTGAGCAACATTTAATCTTGATCTCTTCTTCTTCTACAGTTTTTGGTTGTTCATCCCAAAGCTCTAGGTAATGAGACAAATCTGAATCTACCACTTTAGGTAATGACCAACTAGTAAATATCTTAAGAAAGTCAAGAGCAAGACGCTAAAAAACTCTCTATTGTTCTTATGTGATGCTGGCACTGACTATAGAGTTAGGACATGATAGATCTTATGCATCCTTTGGAAATGAGTAAACTTCCCCATCCAAGAGCATCTGAAACATGTTTTCACTCAAGGTCTTATTTTTTTCTTTACTATTGCCCTGACCAACGAGTTCCTCAAAGAGGTTTCACTCGAGGATCTCAATGTTTTATCTTTTTCATGACCAAGAAAGTTTGCCTGCTCTCCAAAGGAGGCAAAAGGATCCAAAGAAAAATCAAAGCCTTGCTTATCATCACCCATTGGAAGTCCATCTCTAAGGTCCATGTATTCTACAATAGATTCTTCATTCTAGAATTTATCAAGGCATATCATCGAATTTTATTGGTCCCAATCAATGAGTTCAGGATGGCAAAGGCAAAGGGAATAATGGGGTGTTATTGTCATAATGGAATTTGAATTATATAAGTCCATATCAGCAAGCTCATTATAAATACTATAATGGGATGCTACATTGTTGTTAGGAGTATCATTGTTAGTCAATTTAGAAGAATCACTATCAAAAGTCATGAGGTCATCCCCAGTGGGTATAAATCTAAGACCTTGAGTCATGTTAGGTTTACCAACTGATAAAGGTTCAAAAATTTCTTACTCTTGTTGGCTAAGGCATTTTACTATATAATCAAAATTATCCATGATCTGATTAGGGATAGGATATTTGGGATTCTAAAAATAATCAGCAATGCCATCAGAATATAACCAATCTCCTTCAATGAAAGCTTCTCGATCTCGATTTGCTGAAGTAGTAGGTATAAATACCATCGGTGGTTTATATGTATCTTTCTTCTTTTACAAAATCATGTTGGGTTTGTAAGGTCTTTTAGAAGTTTTGGGTTTGCCAAATGATTTAGGAAACTTGGGAAACTTAGCAATATGGAAGGAATCTTTCAGATGATATGTGGAAATGCCTGCATCTTTTATAATAACTTGTTTTGCCAGGGTTGCAAGAAATGGATTAGTCAAAGTGGAAACAAGGTTACTTGGATTGATATAATTGAATTTGGGTGGACGAGAAACTATTTCCTTGTTCTTCTTTACAACAAATTTAGAACCAAGATAATAGTTATAATTATGAAATTTAGCCTCTAGGTGTTTACAATACTAGTAAGGCTAAAAATCGACAGGAATGGTGACTTCAATCCCATCATTCGGGCACTTGAAACACTAATGTAAAGTGGATAGGATGACATGTACTTCACGGATCTAAGGATGGCCAAGAAGTATGTTATAAGGCAACTCAATATCCCTAATATGTAACAAGGTATGATGGGACACATACCCAATAATGATTGACAAACAAATAGTACTATAAGATTCCCTTTTGACATTGTTGTATGCCTTTATGGTGATCATCTCTGGCTGGATGTCCTTCATAGTATAACCCAATCTCTATACCAACTTGAGGGACACTATGTTCAGCCTTGAACCATTATCTATAAGAACCCACTTGATTTTATGGTTTTCAATGATGACCTTAATAAACAAGGGGTTATTATGGCTAGGACCAAGAGTGGACATGTCTCTTTGATCAAATATAACATATTGAAATGAAGATAAATTCCCTACAAGTGTTTGGAATTGGTTAGGGTTAATGTCTTGGGGAACAGTGGATTGTTGAAGAAGGTCATTCAAAATAGTTTTATAGATTTTAGATGTACATAAAAGATCTAAAATAAATATTTGCACAGGGGTTTTACTCAATTGGTTTGAGATACTATAAGGCTTTTCAACAATAACACGAGAAGGTTTAACCTTAGCTGGCACAATGTTCAACTTTAGATCCGAAGGCACAATGTTCATGTTGGGTCTAGTGGTAGAAGAGGGCAATGGGACCTAAAGGGTAACTTGTGAGTGTCTAGTTGCGATTATGCAATCTAGAGGTGGAAAGGAGCCATTATAATTATAAGACAAAGGCAAAGGGACTTGGAAGGTGACTCATAAGTTTTTAGTTGCATTGGTGTAATTTTGAGTCGACAAGGAGCTTTTATAATTAGAAGAAGGGGGTTCATAGGTAACTTGTGGAAATTGAGGCATAATAAAATTACTCATACTCGATGTGACATTACTTGAAGGGGAGGGTGTTGACCCTATAATGATGGGTCTAGTACTTTGAGAATCATGGGATGGTTCACGAGCTTTAATAGTGATAGTGGTAATGTGGTTTGCAGAAATATGCCCCACAGTATTATTATAATCATAAGGCATGTTATTGTAACCTAGGTTATTAGCATAGGTATTATGATCCTAATTGTGACCATGTTGATTATGATTCTGGTCTTGGGCTTGTTGTCACTAATTTTGTCCTTGGTTTTGATTATTTCTCAATGATTGCTGATTATGCTTAGAAAATAGATCTTTGTAGATGCCCATATCCTGATTAGTGTTTTACGAGGTAAGTTTAATTTCAATTTTGCCGCTTTCAATCAAATCTTCAATGAGATGTCACAATTGAACATATTGATAAGCATTATGACCAACAACATGATGAAAGTTACAAAATTCATCTGCTCAATACCAATAGAGTTTGGGTTGATCTTCAGGAAATGGTCTTGGTATAGGCCATATAATAAAATTAGCTACTATGAGCTTTTGGAATACTGTCTCAATAGGCTCTCCTAGTTTGCTAAAGACTATGTATTTGTTATTGAACACCATTCATGGAGGGACCTTTTACAAAGTGGTTGGTATATTTGGTGGAGTTAATAACACATTTAGAGCTAGCGAAGCCTGCACCATTTGTACATGTCTAGATACAGTCACTCTATTACCTACCATGTTCTTATTCTTATTAAATCTTTTGGGTTTCTATGTTGCAACAATTTGAATAAGTGATTGGGTCTAATTTGACATTTGAATTTGTGAGTAAATCTTAACAAGGCCTTTGGTAATTAAGCACCTTCTCAATCTGCACACCCTTGTCTATAATTTCTTCAAATGTGTTTGCACAAGCGAGTCGTAGATTATGCACCACCTCAAGGTGTAGATTATGTGCAAAGATGTCGGCCAACTATTTGTTGGAAAATTATATTGAAAACATCCAGCTAATGCTCTCCATCACTTAAGATATGCTGCAAAGCTTTCTCCATCCCATTGTTTGGCTTTACACAAGTTGACCATAGTCAACTCATGTTCAATATTGTAAGAGAAATGGTTGACAATTTTTTTAGATAGATCATTCCAATTTGCCATCTATCCCTTATGTAACTTAAGGAACTAGTCTAAAGTTTATCTTGCTAAACTTCGTAGAAATAAGCGAAGCAAGTAAATGCTACTATAAGCAACCTCTTGGCTCAATGCAAAAAATGCCTAAATATGTTCACGAGGGTCACCCTTCCCTTTGTATTTTTCAAATTTAGGGGCCTCAAAATGAACAAAAAAGGAGACTTAGAGAATACTCAAATTGAATGAATATGGACATATCTCATCAAATTTGTATTTCTTGACTTGGTTTCCCATCTCCAATCTCGACACAATTTCCTTCATTGAATTCCACTCTTGCATGTTTGGTGCATTGGTAGGTGGAATATTATTTTGTTGGGGTGTTATGTGCCCTTATTTCATTGATTTGTTAGGGATATAAACCCTACAATCTGCAACTTTATTTTGATTTACTCTTTGAGTCGAGTAAGTGAGCTATTAATTTTTGGGTTGATAAACATTCCTTGAAATCTACCGCCTTGAATTGTAAAGGGTTTTATTGATTTTGGGGAGTCTGTGGTTGATTCACCAAAGTATGTGTTGGTTGAGAGGAACTCACCAAAGTGTTTTGAACAATTTCCTCAATATGTACTATGTTTCATCCCTTGATTCTACAAAGGAACAAAAGGTTCTTGATGATTGAAAAATGTATGCTCTGTGTCTGGTGAAGCATGTGGCGAAACCTCTTAAGACTTGTTTTGTTCATTTGCGACACCATGATCCATCTTAGATGTGTTCTCAACTTGAGTATGCTGTGTTTATTCTACTATATTATCTTGTTCTTTGGAAACATTGTGTGTATTAAAGTAGCAAGTAAAGAGTTCGTCAAGTTAACGATAAGCTAGTTTGCATATCATTGACTTATCTTCTTGATCTTGGTGGCAAGGTCTTGATCATTAGGTGCTAACTCTATGAGTTCTTCCCTTCATTTTCTAGAAGAAGCAATGTTGGATTTTACAATATGAGCGAGGGATTGTTCTCATTGTTATTTTTCTACCCTCACCAAGGTGTGTAATTATTCCATAGGAAAGTATGATGGCAATCTAGAGTCAGATTAAATCAACCTTAGAAGGGCTTCATCCTTGTCCTCCAAGGGTTGATGTTTAAAATAATATTCTTCTGATCCTACGATCATTGGAATGTCTTCAAATACCATGAGATTGTCTTGTCCATCATAAAAGTGCTCTTCCTCATAACTAGGGTCATAAGAGACCCCACTATGAGTATATCTTTGCATCATGCTTAGAAGATTATTCTATACCTTTGCTAAAATTTGACATGTGTTTTGCAAACATTAAAAGGTGTTCTTTAATTTCTTCAAACAATTGACAAAGTAAAACAAGACTATAATAAAAGAAAATGGCGTAGTACCAAAGAATTAGAAGAAATGGTCACGAATTTACTCAACTTTGGTAGGTTGAAATCGTCAAATTGGAAGAGGGTATGATAAATTTGAAACCTAAAGTGCAAGATAACACAACAAACTTAGATGAAGGATATGTCAATATCATAAAAAATAGGTACAACTTCGACAAGTTGCGACTAGAAAATTAGAAGAGAGCCTTTTTGATGAGGAAGGTAATAATGCAAACTAAGAAGTTCAAGACGTAAAAACACACAAGAACTCTTAAGTATAAAAAATAAAACCAAACAAGCAGCACAACATTGCCACATGGCTATAGGAAATGGAATGGTCCTAAAACTTAGAGCGTGAGTGAACACAAGATAACCTAAGTTCACAATGATAAAAAATGATGATGAGTCTATATAACGACCTTCAAACCAAACAAGAAATTGTACCCAATTGAACTCAAAGCAAGTGCAAACGACAAATCGATAACCCCTAGGCCTATAACTTAGAAATGTGAGACTCTGAATTTGAATTAAAAATAGACTTGAAGATTTTTGCAAAATGGTCTAGACTCAAATAAACAACATAAAAACATTGTTTAGGAAAGATAAACACAATGTTTTAAATGATGATTTAAACAAGACAAAAAGTGGTTTTGATTTGGTCAGTGTAACGTCTCTTTGTTCAAATAAAATGGTGGATAACAAAAGTTTTTGGTTGTGACATGTTTTGATTTTAAAACAAGCTTTAGACTTGATAAGAACCAGAAAGTAAAGGATAAAATGACAAAATACAACTAATTATAACATCAAAAGTCCTAAAACTGACAAAGTTGCATCATACCATTGAATTCCATCTATAAACATGTTCTTGGGAGGATTTTAAATGTTAATCCAAAAATATAAGCACATGAATAAGTAGAGTTTTTACACCCCTTTCTCCTAAGAGATTATACGATGACATGAAATTTCGAGCTATTCGCCTTGCATCAACAATATGTCCCGATAAGTGACATTATTCTAAAACTAAATTTTCGTATGTCTAGATGGTCCCAAGAGTGACTAACACTAGAGATGCCTCACATTAATTGGATCCACGTCAATCGGATTGTGAAAAGGTCTTATCCTTTTCATAACCACTACATCCATTGCTTGCTCAGTGTAGTATTGTTGTCACAACTTTTGAAAATATTGATTTTTTTTTTTTTAAATGATTATTATTTTTTTTAAATGATTAATTTTTTTTGAATTTTGCTCAAAAACCCAAAAAAAATTCAAAATTCAAAAAATTAAAATTTACGATTTTTTTTCGTTTTTAACCTTATATGTTTTTAACCCTGTTTGAATCCTTTGTTCAAAATATTGCTAGCTTTCCCGGTAATTTGCCAAAACTATTTCGCTTTTTGTGAATTGTGTAAACAAATTTTTCCTATGCACAAGTTGCAAAAATCTTTTTCAGTGCAATTTGCAATTTGTAAAAACATTTTAAATTTTTCCTTTTTGATTGAACCCAAAATCACGTTTATTTTAATCATGCAAATTGCAAATTGTTTTTGACGCTGTTTTAATGCAAAATTTTAAATTTTAAATTTATTTCCCGGCTTCATGCAAGTTGTTGTAAAATTAAAGGTTTCTTCTTTTTACATGCAATCTCTCTTTTTTCTTCCTTCCATCATACAAACGTGATTATTTCCTCCAATCATGTTGAAATGAAAACTTCCTCCTTCCTACTTCCTCTGAAACCGTTATTCATCCTCCGGACTTACAAATTGAAATTGTCATCCGAACAAGGCTAAATAATTCACAAAACTTGTAAAATATAGAAAATATTTTGCTGGATTTTCTTGTTTTTTTTCCCTCATGTCGTGCAAATGAACTAGGAAGAAATACAGACGGTGAATTGAATACCACGGAGATAATTTTTCTTTTTGACTTATCATGTTAAGTGCGCTCAAGGAAGGTTAAGTTTTATGAAGAAATTTTGTTTGCCCAAACAGGGTTAAAATTATGAGGCGCCCAATAGAAAGAAGGACAAATAAATAAAATTTTATTTGATCCACTTAATCACCCAGAGCGTACGACACTCTAGGAGAAAGCTAAGAAAAAATAAAGAAAATAAATTTTGTTGTTGCACTCCAGCAGATCGACGCCAAACAAAGAAATAAGAAAATGAATTTTATTTGTTTTGCTCAAATTCTCAGGTACATGTCCGGCAGCAAGAAGGGAATAATTCACATAAATAAGTGAAATTTTTATTGTTTTATCATATTGGTGCCGTACGGCCAGCCAAGGGAAAACTAAGAAAAAAAACTTGGAAAAGTAATGAAGAATGGTGACGCCAGCAAGGAGAATAAAAGTTTAATAAAAAAAGAAGTTGATAATAATAATAATATAGTTTTTAAGCGTTGTGCTATAAATATGAGGCGTGTAATCTCTATTCTTGTAGGGTTTGATTTTGTAACCTCCTTTTTAGGGGTACATGTTCTTTACCATTAAGCCAACTCAGAGGCAGTTTCATTGAAGAATTCTCATGCAAACTCAGGGCGTACGCTCCCTTTGGTGGAGAAAAATAAATAATAAATAAAGTGAATGAGCAGTGGACATTAAAAAAAAAAGCATGAAGAAAGGTAAATTTCATGAATGAAATTTCGTTTAAGATTACCCAGTGAAGAATTTGAAAGCCGAAAAGCAAAAATTAAATTTCCAAGTGGATGGATAGTTTAGTGAGTTTGAAGATAAAAAAGAAAAGTTAAATTTTCCAATAAAGAATTTTTATATATTTTTTTAAGTTTAGTGGAAAACAAATATTTTTTTGGTGGAAAATGTAAAGATAAAAATTGATCAAGCGAAGTTTGGGAATTTTCATTTTGTATATTTTTGGTTTTGAGGAAGATATTGAAAAAGTTGACAGGGTTTTTTGATAAATTTTGGTTTTTTCTAAACTGATAAAAATCAGAGATTGAATTGACAGTGACAAATTTTCATCTTTTGAGTTCGTTGCATGATCGCGAATTCTTAATGGTGATTTTATTATAAAAAAAGAAAATCACAGAGAGTAGAAAATTAAAGAACAAATTATTTTTATAATTTCTTCCAATCATTTTGGTAAGCTGATTTTTTTTGTGAAAAACTACTCGGAGAAATTGTAACATGAGCATTTGCAAGCGAGAAATTCAGTTAAAAAAAATTGAAATTCATATCAAGGGCATTAAATTTACGTGAAAGTGATTTACACAATCTAATTGTAAGGACAACTTCAATTTGTCACTGTCAATTCAATTTCAGATTTTTACCAGTTTGGGGAAAATTTCAATATCCTCCTCAAAATAAAAAATGTGCAAAATGAAGATTCCCAAACTTCGCTTGATCAATTTTTCCTTTTACATTTTCTACCCAAAAGAATATTTGTTTTCACTAACATGAGAATTCTTTCACTGAAAAATTCAACTTTTCTTTTTTATAATCAAACTCACTAAACTATCCATCCACTTGGCAAATTTATCGTCATTTTTCATAAATCCACTACTTTTTCACAAAAAATTCAAATTTATCAATTTTATTGTCAAATTGATGTTTTCGTCTCATATTTCCAAAAAAGAGATTCTGAGTAAAGACAAAGAAAAAAAAATCGTGAAATACCAGCGTAGGGTATAGTACTTCCTTTGCCATTGGAATCCAACACATAAAATATCAAAAATACTGATCTTGATCATGTCAACTTGGATGAATTTTAGGAAAGAATGAATGCGGAGCATAAGACAGATTTTGGTCAGAATATTGTGACAAAGTTGGTAGGATTCTCATTTTTTATAGTGATGATTTAAAAGCCTTAACACCATTATGACTTTCCAAAATAGAAGAGGTGAGATGGTATCACGCTCATTGGGCTAGCTAAAATCTCCCATGATAACAAGTGTTGTTGTAGATACATTTGCATTTTTGTGAGATGGAAAAAGATTAGTTATGGACTGGTGCAATTGAAAAACTATGGCCTCATGTAATTTGGGGTTGTGCAATTGATGGATGTAAAAAAACAAAAAAAAAAAATCTTTTTGTAGAGGGATTTTATATACCGAACATAGTTATGAGAGAGTTGGATATAACAATGACGTGCTTGGTGATTATATGAAAGAAAACTCCATTAATATATATCCAAGTGATCATTACTAAAGAAAAATGTCAAAATGAAAATACAAAGTTGATAGAGGTGTGGAAATTAAAGGAGACGGTTTGGATAGGCTCCCATCGCATTGCCTAATTCTTGATAAAGGAGAATGCATCCCCTAGGGTACCGAGGGGTTGAGACATAATATGTGGTTGGAATTTTGATCTATGAACCTCCAAAGAGATGGTCCTACAATGTGGAGATAAGTTTTTGAATAGTTAAACATTTATAAGAATTGACACTAGATGATGTTTTTGCCTATGTGTTGCTTTCAAAAATCTATGCTACAATATGGTAACAAAAGGCTGCCTCAGATGAAATGAATGTGACTAATAAAAATGAACACAATGGTTCATGTGTTACCTAGTTAAAGAGATGCAATCAACTGGTCTCCAAATGAAATCAATTTCATTCAAGGTAATTTGTCAAATGGTTCACAAGATTTCTCTATGTTTCCAAATTTTGTATATGTGTCTATCTTGGCATAGATAAATGATCCAAAGCATTTTCAGTGACCTTTTTTAGTATCCTCTATCTATTGAAGACATGAATACTTTTCAAAGATAAAAATTAGATCGATGGCTTTTGAGTCATTTTATAAAAATATGGAGGTGTTGCGAGGAAATCCTATAATTATCTCATGGGTGTCTTTGACAAGGATAGAAAAACCTTCAAGCTGGTACTAATATTTGGAATGAAGATTTTCATAATGAAATGTGAGATAAACAATTGGCATGCTGAACAAATCTACAAATGCTTGGTTTCTAAAGCAAATCATGCAGCATGGACCATTCATCAACCAAAATCTTTGAATTCAGGGAAGTTTTGGTGTGGATATTAGTATAATGTGAAAATTTGCAAAGTTAATTCATGCACATTATGTCACTTTTTAAGACTCAAATCGTGCAATTTTGATTTGCACATTTCAAGTGGTGTAAAAACACCAACGTATTTTTGCATCGTTCAAGTGGTACAATTTTGTAATTTCATTTTTGCGCACATGTAAAATTGCACCAACAGACTTTTGCACCACTTAAATGGTGCATTTTTATAAAATCACTTTTGCACCTTCAAAAATTTAAAAAAGGTAGTTACGCACCATAACTGCCTCCCTATGCTATAAATATGAGTGTAAGGCTCATTGTAAAGGAGGACTTTTGGACAATGAAACTCTGCAGAAATGTTTGAAGGATGAGATTGTATTTTTGACTCAATAAAGATTAAAACATGAATATTTTGTAGACTTTATGTTCAAAATTTCTTGGTGAGTTATAACTTTGCATATGATTCATCTGTCTCTATATCTTTAATTTCAAATTGTTTTCATAATCACTACTAAATTGTTAGAAAATAGGAATTTCACATTAAGTATTTCTTTTAAAATTTTTGTGTGTTGTTTCTATGAATGTGAAATCTCAGTGGGGTTTAAGCAATATTTTAATTGTCTTTTATGGGTAAATATTGGATGGTTGTCTTTGGTCTGCTATCAGTATTAGAAAATTATCTAAATGTATGTTTTACACTCTTAAAGGTGTAATTATGTCTATGCCATCTATTGAATGAGAGAGGTTTCCTTGCACACAATGTTTTCTCCATCTTGGACTATTCTGGTAAGTTTCAACATTTAATTACCTAGAATTATCTTTCATTTTTCTTAGGGTTATCATGATGGTTTATGTATTTAATTGATTATAACAACCCTATTATCCCTTATTCCTTTTCTTTCTCTATTCTCCTTTTATTTTCATTATTCCTTTCTTTCCTCTCATTTCATTTATATCTCCTTTATGTACTTTCAAGTCAAAAGTATGAAACCCCCAATAGAAAACATTTTTTTTGTAAATAGTTTTGAATAACATTTCTTTTGCTTTTTCCTTTTTGGCTTTTAATAAAGGTATCTTTACCTGTTAATAGGAGAGGGACTTTGTCTTGTGTTGCTGACTAACGCAAGGACTCAGTTCTCACACTATTGACTCAAAGTCACCAATTTATCACCCTCGATTTGTATATCCCACCATGGAGTGGGGTTGAAACAATGTTGAAAGATGAATTTCTGGATCAACGCTTCTTTAGAGAACCTGTGAGGAGGTTATGAACTCCCACTCATAAACCAAGTTACATAAAATAAATGAAAAAGTGAAAAGACTTTAAGGTCATGTTTACATCACCCAAATCATACGGATTTGAGGAGAGCCTTAACAACATTCGTTTCACATCTTTGGACAAGGCACAAATTCAAAGAAAGAGCATTTATGGTCATTTGAGTTCCCTAAAGGGGACGGAGGGAGAGCATAAATGCATCCATTATTTTTCAAAAAAAAAAAAAAAAATTAAAACATATAGCATAAAATAAATAATTGTGAATGTTTATTTTAATGCACTAAAGTGAAGTTTTTATGAAAATTTGCCCCTTAGCCTTAGTCAAAAAACTTTATAAAAGAATTTTTCATAAAATAATTAAGCATAAACAATCTAAATCCCTTTTAAGCACCAAATGAAAGTATTCAAGACTTAACTATTTTGACATTTGTGATTTTTTTTCAACTTGTGTCCTATAATTTTTAGAGGGTTTATGTCTGCCTTGAAGCCCAAAATAGAAATGAGAACAGAAGAGTTGAAAACTTACTCTTGAATCTCTACTTTTTTGACATAAAGACCAACATTAGTCTCTGTAGGGACTGATATCGGTTAAAAGAGACCAGTGCCAGTTGATTCATAGAGAATCGATGCTGGACAACTTGGAATCGACATCGGTTGCCTGTAAAAATGTAAGAAAAACACAATGATTTCTAAAAAAATGATTAGTAAAACAAGCATAAAAATAAGATAACTCTCTAGATTATGCAAGAAAATAACTAGATAGAGAGTTTACAAGTTTTTAAAACCTAAAATAACAACAATACATTTTAAGAAAAATACATAAATTTGCCTTCCATCATGTTTTTCCCTTCACACAGAGACTGATGTTGGTTAGGACAGGATCGATGTCAGTGAGAGTAAACTGATGTTAGTCACTGTGTAAATGTGTCTTCAAAAAGAATAAAAATAGGTGAAAAATAAAGACAAAAATTGATTTTTAGAGTCTTTGAAGCATTTTTAAAAATATACAAGAGTGGTAAATCAATCGCCTTATTTGTATGCGATGCGTGGTCCCATCGGACATGCTAAGATGTAGAGTAGGAATCCAAAATGAGTTAGATCATGCATGTTAAGTTGTGGAGCTAAAAGCTTCACCAAGGAGCTAATCAGAGAGTTGCTGAGTGCAGTCAGCAACTGGCATCGGCAGTGTGGCCGACATCAGTTAGGCAGGGACCAAGGATAGGCCGACGTCGGTTAGGAGCAGACTAATAGCAACTGACGTTGGTCACCTGTGCGTGTGCATGCTTCTGCATGTGTTTCTAGAACGCGTTTCCAAAATTAGACTCGTCTAATTTAAGTGGTCCGAGAGTGTTTGCATGTTGAAGGCTAATTTAAGTCTTGAGTCTATGTTTCTAATTAGTGTAATTAGAGGCCTAATTATTGTATGCATGGGATCCTATTTAAGAGACCCATGAGGCATGTATTGTAAGAAGAAGGCAAGTAAACAATTGAAGCAAGAAAGCAAGGTCAAGGAGATCTGCAAGTTGTAAGGTCAAGGAGATCAACTAAAGCATTCAAGGAGGGGATAACAACTCAGGTTGTTGAGTTGGTTGTGGTTGAGCAAGAGAGAGAGGGAAGAAGTCCTTGAAGTGTGGCAAGCCTTAGAGGTGGAAGAAGAAGTGGCATCTTCTTTATTGTATTTTCTTCTGAAGATTATTTTAATACAAGATTGTGTATTGTCTCTCAAATTCTTTGCTGTTTCAAGTTTCTAGTTACTTAATCATTCTGGTATAATTCCATGTTTAATTGCTTATAATAAAAGTAATCAATTGTGCTTCCACGGGTTCCTAACAGTCGGTATCAGAGCTAAGGTTGCAGGGAGCAGGTTATTGTTTTGATTACAGGTCATTCTCAGGGGTTTTTGTTTGAGTGGGAGTATAGCAATGGCAGATGAAAGTAGACTACGAATGGAGAAGTTTAACGGCAAGAATTATCAACATTGGCGGATGTAGATAGAAGATTATCTATATCAGAAAGATTTGTACTTACCGTTGGGTGGGTTGCAAGAAAGCCCATAGACATGAAGGATGAAGAATGGAGCGTTCTTGATCAGAAGGCTCTAGGATCTATAAGGTTGAGCCTTGCATCGTCTGTGATTTCCAACTTATCACAGTGTAAGACAACGAAAGAGTTGATAAACTCTTTGGAAAATCTATATGAAATGCCCTCTGCTTCAAATAAGGTATTTCTTATGAAGCAACTATTTACTATGCAAATGCAGGAAGGTGGATCGGTATATACCCATCTTAGTGATTTCCATGGTTTGGTAAACCAATTAAATTCAGTCAATATTATTTTTGATGATGAAATAAGAGCTCTCTTAATCTTATGCTCATTACCTAAAAGTTGGGAGAGTTTGGTAATGGCATTATCTAATACTGTGTCTGCTTCTAAAATCTTAAAAGTTGATGATGTAGTTAGTGTAATCTTGAATGAAGATATTCACAATAAAAGCACAGGTGAATCATCATCAGGGAATGCTTTAAGCGCTGAAAGCAGAGGAAGGCAAAGAGAAAAGGTCGAGCAAGGGAAATCAAGGTTGAAGATGGAGAGGGGATCCAAATCCAGAAGTGGATGTATCACCTGCTGGTTTTGTGGAAAGAAAGGACACACAAAGAAAGATTGTTGGTTGAGGGGTAAAGAAAATCAATAGGAAGGTAATGAAGAAGCAAGAGATGCAGGTATTGTGGCACATGAAGCTCTCATACTTTCTTTAGATAGTCAGTTAGAATCATGGGTTTTAGATTCTGGTTCTTCTTTTCATGCAACCCCAAATAGAGATTTGTTCCATGAGTATGTCCAGAGAGACTTTGGAGAGCTTTATTTAGGGGATGGTACACCTTGTCAAATGGTTGGCAAAGGGAAAGTGCAGTTGGAATTGCAGACAGGCAACACATGGGTGTTGAAGGAGGTTATGCATGTCCCAGTCCTAAAGCAGAGTTTGGTTTCTATAGGGAAGTTGGGTGATAAGGGATGCAAAATAACCCTCACAACGGATTCTTGGATGGTTACCAAGGGTGCACTTGTTTTAGCAAGAGGTAACAAAGTAGGTACTCTTTACCTATCTACTTGTATTACTAATTCTTCTTCTGGTTTATCTACTTCAGCTGTAGATTCGGAGATGTGGCTTAATAGGCTTGGTCACATGAATAAGAAGGAGATGCATGTTCTTGAGTCAAAAGGTATGAGTTCAGATTTAGAGGGCATAGATCGTGTTCATTATAGGAAACAAAAATTTGATGCTTTTGACAAGAGCATGGAAGCCTTGGTGTTTTTGGAAGAGATGATGGACAGAGGTCAGTCACAGGGGCTGAATAAATCAGAGCAGGGTAGTTTGGACAGGGTTTTGATCCAAGATGAGCTCGCAGATGAAAAAGTCATCAAGTACAGAAAAACACAGGCATCGATGTCGGTCAACTGGGATCGACGTCGGCCAGACAGAGACTGACGTCGGCTAAGTGAAGACCGACGTCGGTGACTCGGGCCAGATAACAACCGGCATCAGTTAGGGGAAACCGACGTCGATAAGGAGGCAAAAGCATTTTTAAAAATATACAAGAGTGGTAAATCAATCGCCTTATTTGTATGGGATGCGTGGTCCCATCGGACATGCTAAGATGTAGAGTAGGAATCCAAAATGAGTTAGATCATGCATTAGTCATGAAAACTCAAAATAAACATAAAAAGCATAACTCACAAAGCCAACTCCCTCATGGGGTTTTTTAAATAAAAACTAAGAGCTATTGAAAGAGGGAATACAGCATCAAACCTTCCTAAGAGCATCCCTTCTCCAAGTGTGGCTCAAAAATGTGACTGTCCTTTGATTTGGTGCTCCAAGTCTTTGTTAATGATGAATAACTTGCTCCTCCATCATCTCTCAATGCACCATTGAACTAGGCTCATGAAATTGATCAAATGTATGCCAATGGTTGAAGTTATTGTATTGAAAATTAAGCATAATAACACTACATAAAAAAAGATTATAAAAATGATTCTGCAGAATAAGTTTACACCAAAAGAACTTGAAAATATGAGTGAGAACCCTTGTATTTATAGATTTTTAGAAATGATCAAAATCAACCATGACCATCCATCTTAAGATAAAGATGTGTGGCCATGGATCAATTCAATTTTATAGGTCCAATCCATAAATGTCCTCATTAATATTTGTAAGAAAGGGACATTAATGAGGCATTTGGAGGGCTTAAACTAGATATTTGTTCTATTTATGACTTATGAATGCCACCTCATAGATGATGTCATCAGATGATGCAGATATTACAAATGAATTTCTAATTAAGAAATCCTCAATAACTTCCATGGATGTTCCACTTAAGTCCTTGATTTGGTTTAATTTACTTAAGTAAGAATAATTAATTTTTTTCAATTCTTTGGAAATTGGTTGCTCACTTAATCAAACTGGTCAAAATGTCAAGTTACTAAGTTGTAATTTGACTAAAGTATAATTAAAAAAGGTATTAGTTGCATATCGATCAATACCCCATTTAGAGCATTGTAGATTTGAAATTACACATGCACGTGTTGTGTGCTTTCAAATTAGAAAAATTCAGTGGTTTAGAATGTCAAATTGCATTTTTGTCATTTTGACTCGAAATGATTTGAGAAAAGTTAATAATCACATAAAATGCATTGACCCATTCAAGGATACATTTGTCTAAATCGACACTTGTATATGAAAAGATCGAACCATTTAGTATGTTTTAATGATTTTGGCTCAAATTATGTATTGTCATAAAATTTTGATTAAAATTGATAATTTCAAAACAATGGTGATAAGAATTTGATGTCTACAACCCTCACCGAGGATGCTCAACTTTTACAACCTAGGGAAGATAGATTTGATAACCTTTTACATCTTAATGAGGATGGATGGATGATACATAGGCATCCAAAGTCCAAATCACCTATAAAGGGAAACTCATCTACAAATCCCAAAGAGTCCATCACTTTCAATGAAAATGGAATTTAGTGCAACTCTCATGACAAAAAGAGAAATTTAGTGTACTTCTAATTTGGCTATAGTTAAACATAAAAATGGTTGTAGTTAATTAAAACAATTTTTTAAAGCATGATAGGAGATGATGAATTCCATTATTAATGTATATATTGAGTATTTTGAGAGGGCAACAAAATAATAACAAAACTATAGCCTTTAGGCAACAATACCAGTGTACTACATTTTATTTAGAGAAATCTAAAAATTAGATTCATATGTATAATTAAGTTATCAATTTGTCAATTTTTGATTAAGAACCCATGCTAGATACATATCAAATCTTGGTACTGATTCGGTCTATCACAAGTTTGCCCAAGTGGCCCGGGATGAACTTAGGTGAATCTGAAGAAAAAAATCTAATTTTTCTCATAATTTTACAAAAAGAAATGATTTAGAATAATAAAATATTTTTTAAAACCTAAAAGTCAAATGAAAGACAAAAGCATAAGCTAAAATAACACAAATGATAAAAACAAATATAAAAGCAAAAATATTTGCCTCTCATTTTCTCATTGCATGCTTACCTTCCATTGCTGGTATAGGGTTAAAGCTTCATCAAGCAACAATATAATCATTTTCCTACGCTGATTGAGGAGCCCATTAGCTTTGAATGTAAGATTTTAAACTTTTAAGTTTTTTTTTAATTGAAAAACACACATTTATTAATAAAAATTATTATAGTACAATGCTAGTGATACAAAAAAAGATGGGTGTAGAAGTCACACCCCAAAATCCAAACCACTATGATCTTTACAAGCCTCGAGATAAACAAGAAACAAGTTGAACTAGGAAAGAAAAAAATAGAGAAATAAAAAAATCATAGATGACCAAATCTCGTATCCATAATATGGCCTTTTTCCCATTTTCTTTTGAACCTCTATCCAACCCTCTAGACTACCAATAACAATCAGATTAGAAATAACCATTGGAATCACAAGAGTATGATGAATTTTAAAAGGGGGTTGATCCTTATTAGATTCAAAAGTGTCAGATTTATGTGATCTCTTGATTCCTCCACTCATAGCATTATCTATAGATGTTGTTTTATAAGAGGAATCTACCACAATAATTTCTCCAATAACCTCTTTATTTTCCCCTGTGCCATCTTTAGCCCTTTCTAGGACATCATTTGAAAGAGGATGATCATACGAATATCAGCCTTTGGGATTAAAAGTTTGGTCCTTTTTAATTTTTGACTTGTCTACGTAAGGACATACCCCTTGGAGATGGCTATTTTGATGGCAAAAACATCTAAAGTCAATGTTTTTGTAATCCAAAGCTTGGATCCAATGTAAATTGGCATGTTTCAGCTAAATAACCCTTTCTTAAACCACTCATTATCCATCTTCATGAATCTTCCAAGCAAGTTTCCATTAGTTTCACATACTGAGGGATGACATAAGGGAAGAGGGAGATTTGGGAGCCGAACTCAAACTGACATTTCAAACACCACCATTATTGAGGGATCAAAATCAAAGAACCATGGGACAAAAAAAAAGCATAACTCTACCCCAAGACAAAGGTCCCTCCTTAAAGACTCTCTGATAATCCTTAGGTTTAAAAAAGTTAACTACAAAGAATTCTTTAGAGCATAACTAAATATCATAGTTACTGGTCTAGGTAACATAGATCTAATGATGTAGTTCTTCTGATCAAGGCCATAATCCATTAAAACTACAAATAACTGTGTAATCTATAAATGCATGAATTAACTAAGTTACCTCAGAAAGAGAAATCTCCATTTTCAATACTTCATTTGATTTCTCCATAATATACAGATTAGAAAAAATTGCAGGTGAAACTGATATTGAAGGGGACTTAGGGTGAGCAACATACTAATATAATGACCTAGAACTTTGTTTCCTCATAGCATTGGTTACAAACAACCCTAGCACCATACTTACACTTAGTCGATACTATTGTTAACCCTAGACAATGCCCCTACATGTGCAATAATAGGATTGCTCTTGCCACCACTATGCCTCAGTCACTAATGTAGGATTGTAACCCTAATCGCGTCCTTGTCTTCTTCAAGAAAATTGAATTTGGATTTTAATTGATAAATAAGTAAAAGATATTTTTTGAAAAAGCCATCATCAAAATTTTTATAACCAAACTTCTAAGTTTTAGCTTGCATTATTTTATCTTTTTTAAATCAAATTTTTATAATTTGTTGCCCTAGGGTTTGTTTTTGTAAATTTTTATTTTTTTTAAACTTGAAATTATATATATTATAATGTTAATGAGTTATACCTATGTGGGCCAAACTCCATTAAAATTGGATGCACACTCACCACTTTGGAAATATGTGGCAAAAAGAGAAAGTTATAGGTGGTAGAGACTATATTTGGACATGTAATTCTTCTAATAGTGAATATGTCAGCTCATTTTGTTGGGTGAAAGCCCACTTATGTCACATACCTGATGTCAACATCAAAGGTTACATAGTTTGGTAGTCCAACGATAAAATAAAAAATCCTTTAACATATCAAGGATCAAGAAGAAAAAAAAGTCGCCTATGCCATGAGATGAAGTCACCCTCTATCAAAGAAATCCAAAGGATCAAGGAAGGCACTAGTTTCCCCAACTCCACATGAAGTTTTCCAATTGTGACCACAAGACATCCATTTTTGACAACACCCTCTATGCACAAATAGGTTTCTCCTCCTTCAAACAAAATAACAAAAGGACTATTGAAAATGTCTTTTCAAAATGAGAACATGGATATTGTGAATTAGCATATCACACGATGTGTGTATGCAAATGGATTGTTTTTCAATTTGGATTGATCATAATATTGACAAGAAATGGTAAGAAAGATCAACAAGGCCTCAAAAGGTTACAAAGGTCTAGGGTTTGAGAAACTCTGCACCACCTTATTGACAAAGGTGAAAAAATACATTGAAGATTATTTAAAGCCAATCAGGTATTCATGGGTTGAAATAGGGGTCCCCATCATTTCTAATGGATGGAAAGATGCAAAAAAATAGGTCTTTGATCTATGTGGTTGTAGTGTTCCCTAAAGGGGCATTATTTTTTAAGATCATTGATTATGAGGGGTGTGTGAGACGTTAAGTTCATCACCAATATCCTCATTGAATCCATTGAGGCGGTGATGCATCAAAATGTTATCCAAGTTGTAATGGATAACATAAAAAATTATAAGGCTGTGGGGATGTTAGTGGACGTGAGGTACATTCACATTTTTTGGACACATTGTGCTATCCACTCGCTCAACCTCATGCTACAAAAAATAAGTAGTAAAATTGAGTGGATCGAGCAAGTATATGTTGAGGCTAAGGAGATTTAGATGTTTGTCACCAATCATCACCTCTCTCAAGCCATTTTCAAATCCTTCTCGACATTGGAGATACTAAAGGTACTTATATATTTTAATTTCATTTTATTAGTAATTTATTTCTATTCTAAAATTTTAACTTTTTTAATCTAGTACTTGTATATTTTCATATTTTTTTAATTTTAATTTTATAATAGGTTATTAAGACTTGATTAACCTCTCACATAATTATCTTGAGACAACGTGTGAAGGTATAATAGGAACTCAATGACATGGTCATCACCTACTTGTGGAGTGTATGGAATCAAGCAAAGAACGGGCCTAAAGAGTGAAAAAATTGATCCTAGATGATGATTGGTGGGTCTATATAGATTATTTATTGAGTTTCACTGAGCCCATTATGAATATGATCCATTTCACTGACATGGATCAACCATGTTTGGGAGATATATATGATGGCATCAACTCAATGATTGAGAAGATGAAGGCCATTATTAATACAAAAGAGCAAGATCATGAGGAGGGGTAAGTGCCCCAACTTGGGGGACAAAAAAGGGCCTATCTGTGGACATGATTTTTTGAAAATTTAAAAATGTGAATTTCTACAGATAATTAGAGATGGCTACACTCAAAATTTGAAGATAGTATAAAAACATGAATTGTAGCATTTTGAGTCTAGTTTCCAAAAAACTATTTTTTGAAAAATGGTCAAGTATAAATAAGTCAAACATATAAAATATGAAGAGGACCTCCTATTTTTTTTAAGAAAATTTGAATTGTACCATTTCGTGCAAACCACCATTTTTTGAGCATCGTTAAATATTGTTAGAAACCCTTTGGTGAATATTTAGATTAGATCTTCTAATGTGTTATGAACTTTTTTTTACATTTTTTTGATGAATATTTTTTTTATTAATTTTGTAATTAAGTATATATTGAAAACTGACAAAAAAATGGATAGCCATCCGTGCGACCCACCCTAACTACCTAAAAAAAAAAATTTTGATTTTTTAAAAATGTGTGTAGAATTAGGCTAGTTTGTTACCATATAATTTGTTTTGCATTTAGAACAACAAAAAACAAATTAGATAAACATGAATAGGCATGTGTGGGTGAGGCATGTAGTGGCCTAAAAAATGTGTTGTTAGAAATAAATATAGTTTGAAGCCTTAAAATAGATAAAAAATAATAAAAATCATATATTTAGAAAGAGGACAACGTGCTTGTTGTAACGGTAATAATTTTTTAAATTTTGATGTTAAAATCCATAGCATATTTAACAATTGAAGTTGAAATTTGTTAATTTTTTCTAAATCTCTCAATCTCAATTATAGATTCATAGTCCCAAACCTTTGACTCAAAAATCCAATCCATTTTTGAGCCTAAAGGCTCAGTTTTCAATTTAAATTCAAATAATGTGTACACATTATTTTAAATTCAAATAATGCATACACATTATATAGTGCACTATACAACACGTACGCGTTGCTTTGTTATAAGTCCAAAACCAACTCCATGAGCATTTGGGATTTGCACGTGAAGCCAACTTTATCCATAAACTTATATTTGCTACTCTAAATGTTAAGTAGAAGAAATTAAATGTAAAAATATAAATGTAAACTTATAATCTACTTTAAATTTATTTTAGTAACTATAAGAAATTAGGGTCATGCAACATCTAATAGAGTTGGTCTCATAGTTGCATGCCTTATGATGTGGAAAATCATTTTTCAAAATCTAATCAGGACAATACTTAGGCATTTTTAGGGTCTAAGTATTAAACCTAGGGATTTCAAAACATAACTTTTGCAATTGATATCTATTTTTAGTAAACATATAATCATTTTTAAAGTTTTTTTGCCTTTTGGATTGATTCTTAGCATTTATAGGAGTCTTAGATTTGTCAAAATTTAAGTTTGCAAACCACTCACTTTGAAATTGATGCAAAGTGGTGTTATTGGGGTAACATAGGTCACACTGATGACCTACACACATCAAACAACCACTTTGTGTTAATTTCACTTGTTCATCATCCTTCCCTCATCCTTGATCAATTCATACTCATGCCTAATCACCCCTAATCACTCTCTCATCATTATTCATTATCCCTAATCACTCTCTCATTGACCCTCACTATCCCTAGTCATCTCTAATCACTCCCTAATCATCCATAATCACTCCTCCATTGACTCTCACTATCCCTCATCATCCCTAATCACTCCCTCCCCATCGTTCATCATCCCTAATCACTCTTTCCTTATCCCTCATCATACATAATAGCTTACTCATCCCTATTCAATCCCTCGTCATCCCTCATCATCCCTAATCACTCCTTCATTGACCTTAGTTGTCTCTCATCATCTCTAATCACTTGGGCTTATCATTCTTAATCACTCTTTCATTGATTATCACCATACCTCATCATCCTTAATCACTCACTTCTCATCCCTAATAATACCCAATCAATCTTTATTCATCCCTCATCATCACTAATCACTCCCTCATTGACCCTCACCATCCCTCACCATCTTTCATCACTCCATCATTGACCCTCACCATCCCTTACAATCCTTAATCACTCTCTCACCATCTGGCATAAGTATATACTCTAAAGATATCTTTGATTCCAATCATATGTTGTTTAATCCATTATAATAGAACTTAACTCTTTTCTAGGACTTGTGTTGTCAATACCCATTTGTGATAGTCAATTTTATTACTGAATAAATTGGATGATCTTCCAAATTTATAGTCAAGTAACATAAGTATTAACATAAAATAGAGTCTAAATTTTAGTTCATCGAATTATCTTTGTTGTGCAGCTGACTAAATGAAACTTTATTTGGTTCCACTTTTGGTAGTTTGGTTCAAAAGATAAAAATTAAACACAAATCTCTTGTATAATTTCTAATTCTAAGAAGATTTGAATCAAATGCAAAGTTATTTAGTGTTTTCCATTTCTACATAACTTGAATCGTGGTTAGGTTCACATATGCACTCCTATTGCATGTAATGTGTCCCAAATATTTTATCTCTTGCATGAAAAATGAACATTTATTCATTTTATCACAAAAACATGTTTCTGCAAAATGTGTAACACTAGTTTAACATGGTGTAGATGATCATCCCATGTTTTCTAAAGATTAAGATGTCATCAAGGTAGATTAAAAAAATGGCATAGGTAAATGGCCTAAGGATGTTGTTCAACATTTTGAAATGAATGAATTAGTTATACGAGTTAACCCAAAAGGCGTAATCAACTGGTCAATCAATCCTTCCTTTGTTTTTAAGACTATATTCCAAATGTCTAAAGGTTTAACATGAATATGATGATACCCAAAATTAAGATCAATTTTGGAAAAGAATTCTACACCATGGATATGATATAAAAATGCCTTAATATTTAAATGAGGATAATATTTCTTCACGTTAATCTTGTAATATTTTTTTAATTGATTCACAACTTTGGCACAAACACAATTGGGTTTCTACAAGGTAATGCTTTGGGCATGATATGTCCATTATCCATGATTTCATGGATCTACCACTTGCTCTATTAATTCTCTAGAAATGATATATTGTATAAAGAGGTTTGAGGTAAAGGTAGTTAAGGGTTCAAATCAATAGTATTGTTTAGTGTATAGTATGCAGAAACTTATTTAGGTGACTGAAAGATATCCTTGTATTCATCTAGTTTATGGTTCAATTATTTTATCTTTGTTATTTTTGGATAAACTACACTATGATATGGTGACATAATTATGTCATTAAACATTTAATTCTTACCATTAAGAGTATACTTCTTACTAAAAATGACAATATTTTTGCACTTCCTAGTTCTAATGATTGAAAGCTTATGAAATAACGACGATATATGGTATTTCAGATCCAGATAATCTATCACAAAATTTCAAGGATTTAATTCATAGACTACATGTCAATGGTAAAAACATGGTTGACCACATTTAAAACATCACACACCTATAATGGTGAGATGTCACAAAGGATTGCATCTTTAAAAAGTTTGATTTTGTACACCAAGTGACACTACTAGGTGATCCCTTTCTCAAGGCCTAAACTAGGCCATACACTAGCATATGGTTATGGATGATGTATAAAGTTCAAGTTCAATTTTTTAAAATATGATTTAGGAGAAATTAAATTCTTTTAACTTCCCTTAGAAATGATGAAGTGTATTGTCTCACCATTGATCTACATTTGTTAATAAAATAATATTTTTATTTTCATATAATTTTTTGTTGGGGGAAGTAGAGATATTTTTAGTACCGACCATATAATTGGGTTCATCATATATTCTCCACTTAAATTTTTATAGTGATAGATAACTTATACCCACTTCTCAAGATGTGCAAGTAGAGAGCTCATAGTGTGACACTTTTCACTGGATTGACTATTGAAGTTATGAATTAAGCACCACTTTCCAATCTTGGACTACTTGTTCTAATCATTTGAAAATTATTTTCCACTCTTTGGTATGATGACTCAGTCAATATACATACAAATAAAAGGACTTAAATATAATTATTCAGATCATAAAAGGTCCTCATATGAAAAGCAATTGATTGGTTTCAAGAAATCACATAGCTTGGTGATCCTCATGTATTTACTAACCATTTTTGGTGCTATGGTGGCTTTACTTGCTTCTCTTTTTTTGGCGGATTTTCAATTGTGAATTACATCATTTCTAATAGGCCCATATTTTTTCATAGGTGTTATATATTTGTGTTTCAAATTTTCCTCCACATCATTTTGATCACTATGTCTTATATTTTATGCTAACACTCAATTCTCCACTTGTATCTCCTAACATTGTTAAACTCCAAAAAAATACCACCATCAAGGTATTGGATGAAGTGATTGAGGATGAGGAGGGATGAGGAGGAATTAAATAGAGATGATGAGAGAGTTAATAGGGATGATGAGGGATGGTGAGGGTCAATGAAGGAGTGATTAGGGAGGATGAGGGAGTGATTAGGGATGATGGGTATTAATGAGGGAGAGATTAGGGGAGATGAGGGATGAAGAATGAGTGATTAGAGATGCTAAGGTATGATGAAATAATTATTAGGGATGATGAGGTGATGCAGAAACAACACCACCTAATATAAATAGTGATCTAGTTTACATGTTTAGATTATTTATAAGGTGTTCAAAGTCATAAGAAATCTATAGGGGTCTTTCTAAGTTTTTAGTTTTGTGTCAATTTTGAATTAGAGTTGTATTGGACTTTCCTACCAAATATTTCATTTGATTTTTTGAACTTTCATAGAGACTTCAATCTTGTTTCAAGAAGTCCAACATTGAATTTGGTATGGTTAGATGTGAGACTTTGGTGTGGACACTCTCAACATACAAAATAAGTTAGAATTCAATTGATGGTTTTTTGGTAATAAGAGTCTTGTCCATGTATTATTTTATATTCATATTCAAATTAAAGAGAGCTGGAGGGGGTAGGATTCAAAATGATGAATGTAAATAACCCTAAACAACTAAATAAAGACAAGTTTTGATTATTTACAGACAAGAAAGTAAACAGATCCTACATCTTCTTGAATATGTGCAAAGATAATTGACAGTGTGCATGATCATGAAACATGATTAGTAACAAGTTTTTTGTGATATTTTTGTGAGTGAAAAAATAAAAATACCTTTTATTTGATGGTGATTATAGAATTTTTTAGTTGAGTTTCAAATCTTTTGAATGTTCAAATTACAAATCGTATAAACTATGCTTTTACAAACTATGCCTTGAAATCTGAGTGAAGGTCAGAGTCTTGTGGAAGACGAGATTCTATTTGGTGGGATTTTAGAATGTATGAGTAATTAGTAACTTGAAATAAAAATTCCTAAATAGTCTTTAAACATTGTATGTTGTTATTCTGCTAAGGACATTCTATGTTAAACAATACAACCCTATTTTCTATGAGCAAAAGCTCTGAATATACATCTATGTGAGAAGGTATATGCATGTATTAGAGTAAACATTAAAATGTATATGTTGGTGAGTTAATTATTATATGATCATGAAGTCTTATAGTTTGTCAAGTATCTTTCATATATTTAGATGAGCAAAAATAAAACTAACACAGTCCTACAATCATCAAGAAACTTAGCACATTCAAAGTGGTATCTTGTAGAAATTGGCAAATTGAGTGTTATAGATATAAGGTATTATTTTTTTAAAGTGTGTAAACATTGTGCATAGGATTTTCAACCTTAATGTTGATTTATAACCCTTTTTGGAATGAATTAGAATAAATAACCTCTTCTTGGATTATTACAGAGTTGTGACTGAGTACACAGTCTATTCAAATTTGGTTACATCAAACTACTGTAGCTTAAAAAGGGAAATATAACACTTAGAAAATGTGCATAGGGTAAAATTAGACCTAATCTGTAATTAAATTACTTCAACAATAAAGTAGAATAGCATAAATAGATCCAAATATGACTGAAATATATTAGAATATATGATAATAGACAAGCCACTTTGAGGGGGCAACCTCCATAAGTTTTAATAAGAGCAAAATTCACAATATGATGATAAACAATTACCCACTACCTCCTATATATAGTCTATCTAGGCCATAGTTACTCCATAGGCTGACCTACTAACCAAATGAATGCATAGAGAAATGTGATATAGCATCAAAGAGGGATAAGTAAGCCACAAGTCAGCTATTCCTACCTTAATACCTGCGATAGGTTAGGGGCGTAGCATGCCCTTCCCCTTCAAACCAACATTGTCCTCAATGTTGAACAACTTTGGATGTTGTTGTAGAAAATCTTCACCTTCCCAAGTTGCATCTTCACTGCTCAGGTTCTTCCACTTGATCAGATATTCCCTAATCTCTATGGTTCTCAACCTCTTAGTACATGTTTAGAGGATCTTCTCTGGTTCCAAAATGACACATCCTTCTTCATCTAGTTCTGGGAGCTCTGTCTAGGCTGAAAATTTCTATCCAATGACCTTCTTTAAATAGGAAACATGAAATATTGGGTGTATGCGAGATGAATGAGGTAACTCGAGCTTGTAAGCCACACTTCCAATTTTGTGCAGAACCTGATAAGGGCCATAATACTTAGGAACACGTTTGTTGTCTTTTTTTTGTTGCTTTAAGGATATTTGCTTGTAAGGCTGTAAACATAAAAATACCTAGTCACCCACCTAAAAATTTCACTCACTACGGTGTTGATCTGCTTGATGCTTCATCCTATTTTGTGCCAAGGCCAAATTCTCTCTCAAACTAGCCAAAACCTCTTGTTGATGTTGAATGTGCTCCTCCACATCTCGAACCTTGGTTTACACCTTTAATGAAGAAGTGATGGAAGGTGGATGGTAACCATATAGTGTAAGAAATGGAGACATTTTAGAAGAGGTATGGAAAGATGTGTTATACCACCAGTTTAAAAGTGGTATCCATTTAAACCAACATTCCTATTTATCTGATATAAAATAATGGAGATACCCCTCTAAACATTTGTTAACCACTTCTGTTTGTCCGTCAGATTAGGGGGTGGTAAGATGAGCTAGCTGAGTACCAAAATAGGAAAATAGTTAAGTCCAAAAATTACTAGTGAAAATAGGATCACGATCACTTACAATTATTTTTGGGGTTCCATGTAATTTTAGAACTGCCTCCAAAAAAATTACTGCTACTGTACTTGCTAAAAATGGGTGTGAGAGAGCACAAAAATGGGCATATTTTGTAAGCTTGTCCACAATGACCAAGATAACATTATTACCTTTAGAGAAAGGAAACCCTATGATGAGATCCATGGAAACCTCCTCCCAGCTTTGACTAGGAAATGCTAACAATTGTAATAGACCCGAGGTCTTAACTGTCTCACCTTTATTCTATTGGCATATCAAGCATTCTACCACAAAATTTTCTACAAATCCCTTGAGTCCTTCCCAAAATAATTCTTTATTAATTCTATGATAAGTTTTCAAGAACCCTGAGTGTCCCCCAATTGGAGATGCATGCAACTCTGCAAGAATATTATGTTTAAGTTGTGAATCTTTACACGAGCATAACCTACCCTTATACCATAGGACATTATCTTTACATTAAAATTTGTCAAAGGCTAAAGTACCTTACTAGAGATTCTAAATTAGAACCTGTGTATCCTTGTCTTGCTCCTATTCTAACTTGGCTTCATCCACCCAATTTTCTTGCAACATGGACATTACACAAAGTAATGTTTCTATGGATGTATCCCATCTGGATAGTGCATCTGCTACTACATTATATTTACCCTTCTTGTAGATGATTTCAAAATCATAACCCAACATTTTGGTTGCCCACTTTTATTGTTCCTCAGATGATAATCTTTGATTCAAAAAGTATTTGAGACTATCATGATCCATTTTCACCTTAAAATGTCTACCCATCAGATAGGGCCTCCATTGTTTAACTACATGAAGAATCGCCATCATTTATTTATTGTAGATAGGTTTTTTTAGATTCTTACCTTTGAATTGATGACTCTCAAATACAATGGGTCTTCCTTTTTGCATTAGTACTGCTCCCAACTCGGATCTAGAAGCATCACATTCAACAGTGAATGTCTTTGAGAAGTTTGGAGTAAACAAAATTGGAGTGGTGCACATAGCTACTTTTAGTTTCTTAAATACTTTAGTCACGACATCATTCCAATGGAAGGCATCCTTCTTTAGAAATGCAGTGAGTGCAGCCACTGTGCTGCCATAAGCTTTCACAAATATTCGGTAGTAACTTGTTAGTCCTAGGAACCCTCAGAGGTTTTTGAAAGTTTTTCACATAGGCCATTCCATCATAGCTTTGATCTTCTGGGGATCAACTTTGACACCTTGATGGGAAACAATGTGACCTAGGTACTCTACCTCCTATACTCCAAAATCACATTTGGATGGCTTCACATAAAGTCGATGCTTCTCCAAAACTATCAACACATGTTTCACATGTTACAGATGTGCTTCCCATGTCTGACTATAAATCAATATGTTGTCAAAGAAAACTAGCACAAACTTCCTTAAAAAGGCCTAAAAATAGTGTTCATCAAGCTCTAAAAAGTAGATGGTGCATTTGTAAGACCAAAGGGAATTACCAAAAACTCATAATGGCTCTCATGCATTCTAAAAGTAGTTTTATGAACATCTTCATCCTTTATTCTAATTTGATGGTACCCCGAGTGAAGATCCAATTTTGTAAAATAATTAACACCATGCAACTCATCAAGTAAATCATCAATTACTGGAATACGAAACTTATCTTTGATGGTGTACTTGTTGAGTTCCCTATAATCTAGGCACATCCTCCATGTGTCATCCTTCTTCCACACCATGACCACTAGTGATGAATATGCACTTTGGTTGTGCTTGATGATCCCTACCTCCAACATCTCATGGACCATATTTTTTATTTCAATCTTCTGTGCATATGGATATCTATATGGTCTGATATTTGGTGGTTCAATCCTTGGAAGTAGTTGAATGACATGATCATGTTCTCTTTTTGGCGGTAGTCCTTTTGGCATGGTCATCAAGAATCATTTGTAGATCAAAATGTGTAGATGCCTGTGTGGGTTGAACTTTTATGGAACATAATCATGCAATAATTCCCTCTGCCCCCCTTTTTAGCATCTTGGTCATCTGATGTGAACTAATCAATTATGGATATTTTGCCTATAATCCACGTAGTATAATTTTCCTACCTTTAGAATGAAAGCACATGAATAGTTCCTGGAAGTTCATCTCAATGGTACCCAAGGTTGTGAGCCATTAGACTCCCAAAACAATGTCTGTGCTACCCATGGCAATAGCAAACATAGGAGAATCGAGATTGTACTCACACATAACAAGCTTAATTCTATGGCATTTTCCTGAATAATTAATTGCACCACCATCTACAATCATGACCTAAAATTTTGGTGCTAGGTAGATGAAATAGTTCAATTGAGTGGCCAACTTATGGTTGATGAAGTTATGTGTACTCCCTGAATCAATCAACACTGTCACCTTCTATTTATTGAGGAAACCCACCACCTTAAGAGTTTGTGGAGTGCTAATACCTGCAAGTGCATGATAAGAGATTGTAGGTTTAGAATCTTTAGGTACCTCCTCTATCTCTTCCTCATCATCATTGGAGGCATCCTCTTCTTCTTCATCTTCATTGGATCCCTCAATATAGAATAACTTCTTCTCAACACATCTATGTCCTTTGCTCCACTTGCTATCACAACTGAAACATAATCCTTTTGCATGCTTCTCTTCAATTTGCTGAGGGGTCAATTTGATAGGTGGAGGAAATGTTGGTGTTGATATGCTATGATCTTTGAAGTGGGTGAATGGCTGCTTCTTTTTTGCTATGAATTTTTTCTCAGCTATGCATGCCATGATAATAGAATCAAAAATCTTAAGTGGATTAAACATGCATACCTCATGTTGAATGTGGTCCTTAAGTCCACCCAAAAATAGGTCATTCAAGTTCTCCTCAAAAATTGTCTCCACGCGTAAGGATAGGTTCTAAAAATTGATGAATATAATCCTTGACAGAGCTAGTCTGTCGTAATTTTTTTAGTTAGCTGAAGTAATTCTCTATCACACTATTTCCATAGTGCAATTGCGGCTCATCTGTAAAAATTGACCAGGTGACATTGAGAGTCATCTTTTTCTTTTGAACACACAACCATCAATACCAAATGAATTGATCAGGTTCAAAATACAAGGATGCCATGGTAACCTTATGTCAACCTGGGATCTGATGCAGATAAAAAAAACTCCATTTGGTTGATCTAATTGAGTGGATCTTTTTCATAAAATTTGCACATATCCACCATTGGTAACAGGTTCCTTTGTGACAATGTAGTTGGATTTGAAGTAGACTGGTTGGGAGAACCACCCTAGTGGGGTTGTGCAATAGCGATAGCTGGATGATTTGATTGATTATTTTTCAAAGCCATCATGATATCTACCAAACTATCTTGTATGGATTTCATATTAGATTGTATGCCTTGCACCTCACTTTGAATGCCTTGCACACTATAGTCAAGCTGATTCACTTTGTGATCTATGTCAGAGAACCCTGGTACAAAGGATCTAGTACATCCCCCTTCTAACTCCATATCTTAATTGTTAGGAGTTTTACCTAGAGTTTTAGCACCCTTTCCTCAGCCTCAAGTTTGTGGATCTCCCATAAAAGGGCTTTACGATGTCGACCTTGATTGGCACTTTTGACCCAACTTTGACCAAGCAATTTTAGACTTATGCCAGCCTCAAATCAAAACATACAAAGAACATACCCTATCCAAATTTTTCTAAGATTTCCAAAAATGTAAATAACTCAAAAAAAATCTTTGAATTGTGCACTATAGAGCAATTTTATGAAAAACACTAAAATGGTGATAAATTTTGTAAAACAAATCCAAATGAGCTAAAATTTTAATGGAATCTTAATTTAATGATTTATCACCTCTAGTAAAAAAAACTACATATAAATTCAAAACCTTTTTTTATATATAGATAAATTAAAAAAATTAGTGTTTCGCCCACAAGATTGCCCAAATCGCAGCTCTAATACCACTTGTAATGAAATTACTTAAACAATAAAGTAGAATAATAGAAATAGATCCAAATATAACTAAAATATATCAAAATATATGATAATAGACAATCCACTTCGAGAGGGCAACCTCCACAAGTTTCAATAAGAGTAGAATTCACAATATGATGATAAACAATTACCCACTACCTCCTATATATAGTCTATCTAGGTCATGGTTACTCCATAGGGTAACCTACTAACCAAATCAATGCATAGAGAAATATGATATAACATCAAAGAGGGATAAGTAAGCCACAAGTTGGCTATTCCTATCTTAATACATGTGATAGGTTAGGGGCGTAGCATAATCCAATAGTCAAAGTCATTATAAACACCTTTGAAATCTATTGAAATCTCATTTTGACCCCCTCAAGTTTTTGAAACCAGTCCAAACCCTGTATTAGGGTTTCTACTTTCAAAGTTAGTTTTTAGGAGTTGTAACTGTCAATAATTCTTGAAATTAGGTGAAATTTTTGACTTTAACATCCACAAAGATAATATAGTGTTTTTAAGTTGTGTAAGTATAGATGGGGGAGGACTGTGTGGTAGAAAGGGTAGAAAGAAACTTAAAGACCTAATATGAGAGTAGAAAGAGCCAAAAGAAGTTATCCAATAGTTGAACCAAAGCCTGGAACTTTGTGAATAAATGGGATATATTACAGTGTATCCATAAATGAGGTTGATTTGATGATTTGAGTTCGTACAAGAAGAGTCTATGACAAAGTAAGAGGTAGTGTATGATATGAAGATTGTGTTGAAAAGTCAAGTAGGGTTGAGAAGAAGTTAGAGAGAATTTGAAGGAGTGGAAGGAAGTTTTTCAGAGCCCTATTAAAGCCTAAGGAACCAATGACAATATTTGATACAAGTTGTTATAAAGTGTAAAAACCAGTAAGAGGGATAGTCTCAAAGTAAGAGAGATTGAATGCATTGAGCAAGGAGAATATAATGAAGAGTTTAGTGAGACCATCTGAATAATGGTGAAGAATAAATGAAATGAATAAAATGCAGATGTGAATTTGAAATGTGTGCAGGGTCTAAAGATAGAGATCAAGCAAGAAAAGATAAAGTGAAAGCTATGTGGATATTAGCAAAGAACTTGGACAAGTATGCAATAGGGTTCTCCATCATGAGGGATGGTGAGGGGAAATGAGGGATTGATTATAAATGATGAGGAATGGTGAGGGTCAATAAGGGAGTGATTAGAGATGATGAGGGATGAGGAGGGAATGATCAGAGATGGTGAAGTGGTGATTAGGGATGGTAAAGGCCAATGAGGGAGTGATTAGGGATGATGAGGGATGCTGAGAGCCAATGAGGGAGTGATTAGGGATGATTAGGGAGTTATTAAAGATGATGAGGGATGGTGAGGGTTAATGAGGGAGTGATGAGGGATGAGGAGGGACAAAGAGGGAGTTATTAGGGATGATGAGGCATAGTGAGAGTCAATGAGGGAGTAATCAAGGATCATGAGGGAGTAATTAGAGATGACTGTGGACAATGAGGGTCAATGTGGGAGTGATTAGAGACAATGAATAATGATGAGAGAGTGATTAGGGGTGATGAGGCATGAGTAAGAAGTGATCATGGATGAGGGAAGGATGATGAACAAATGAAATTATCACAAAGTGGTTGTTTGATATGTGTAGGTCATTAATGTGATATATGCTACCCCAATCACACCACTTTGCATCAATTTCAAAGTGAGTGGTTTGCAAACTTCAATTTTGACAAACTTAAGACTCCTAGAAATGTCAGGAATTGATTCAGAAGGCACAAAAACCTAAAAAAAGACTATATGTTTACCAAAAATGGATATCAATTACAAAAGTTGTCTTGAAATTCCTAATTTTAACATTTAGACCCTAAAAATGCTTAAGTACCGATCTGATTGGATTTTGAAAAACTATTTTCTACATCATAAGGCGTGCAAGTGTGAGACCAACTCTATCAAATGTTGAGTGACCCTAATATCTTATATTTACTAAAATAAATTTAAAGTATAAGAAATTAAATTTAATAATAAAAATGTAAACTTATATAATGTGTATGCATTATTTGAATTTAAAATACACATACGCATTATTATTTTCTCAATAACGCGTATGCATTATGGCTTGATAATTACTGAGCCATAATTTCAATAACACGATCGCATTAATTAAATAATGTGATTGCATTATTTAATAACATGATCATGTTACCTAAAATGTCTACAAAATTATCCCCCAACTCTGTGCACATACCTAGAGACATTTTCTAAATAAGTCCATTTGATCCTTGTTGAGCGGTGGAACAAAATGACTAGGTATCTTGTTATATCTGCTTGCCTTTATATTGAATTCGCAGTTCTATAACACGAATATACTTTATTAGTCAAGGAGAGTGCCACCATATAAGAACGTCAAAGTGATGAAGGGTATAAATTGATATTTTATAGGATATTCCCTGATCCTGAGAGAGAAGACATGGTTATGAATGAGTTTGGGGGTTTCATTACCTCCCAAGATCATGGTCTTGATGCTCTTTGGGACAAATACAATAAGTATGCTCATATGTGGTGGTACCTCCATGGCCAAGAATCATGAAACCTACAACCTCTTGCAATCAAGGTCTTGTCACCGTTAAGTTTTTTACTCTTTTCTTTTTCTTTAAATTTTCTAAAAATTTATGTTTAAGACTTAGTTTCAAATTTTTATTTTATAAATTTGAATATAGGGTACAAATTCATCTTCTTGTGAGTGGAATTGGAGTACACATAGCTTCATCCACTCACAAAAGCAAATAAATTTTCTGTTGAAAACGTTGAGGAGTTGGCCTACATACACTCCAATTTGTGTCTTCTATTACACAAGAACCCAAAGTACAAGGAGATGAGGTCAAAACATTGAGATATAGATCCAAAGGACATTGACTTGCATGCTTCTATTTCTCACCATTACGTAACTTAACTATTAGGAGTGGCGGGAGTGCTACTCCTTATGGTTTTCACGAGCCACATCATGATGTTGATGTTGATGCTATCCATTAAAAACAATATGACTATGAATATTAAGTTTGATGTAATTAATTACAGATAATTATTGATATTTATTATTAATGATTATTATGATATTTACATTCAATTAGTATTTTATAATTATTTTCATATATATATATATATATATATATATATATATATCTCGTCACTAATTTACTATTTAAAAAGTTAGAATTTCTATGTTTTTTAATTTTATATATATATATATATATATATATATATATGAATCCAAAACATATTAAAAAAAATTGTACCTATAAACTCTAACCATCTGACCGAAGTGGAATCGATAACTTAGTATATATTTTATTCATTGAATAAGATTTTTTTTTTTAAAAAAAAAAATACAATATATCCATATATTAACTAAACAAAAATATACAAATAATTCACAAAAAAAATATAGATGCTATGAAAGCATGCCACGTCACACTATGCAGAGCTTAGGAGCAAAATCATATGTATCATAAACTAGGTAGTGCCTAGAAACAAGTCACTAAGTCATTAAAAAAAAGAACTTTTAAATAGCAAGAGCAAGCCCAGAAGACGGAGGATCCATATCAAGAGCCCAACTTGAGCTTGGCAAGTCATTGTCATCTGGAAGAGGCTCCCAACAAGTAGCATGCACAATATCTGTGTCATCATCTGTTGCTTGTGTCCGAGTGAACGAAATGGCCAAAGAAAACCTATAAAACTTATCCAACACATCCATTCGACCTCCAAATAACACCGCCCAAGCATCTAATACTATTTTACTATTTTTGGGATTTAGCTTCCCAAATTGTGCTTTCCCTAATTATATGCTATTTCTTTGTAACTCTTTTTATTGAAAAGATACTATAATATTAAATTAGAAATTAAACACAATTAGATACCAGACCATAAATTCAGGTAAGCGTTTGTGTGCAGAGTCTAAGGGCAGTAATGCCGTTTGTGTGCAGAAATTATGGGGTGTAATGCCTTCTAGGCGTTCGACTGATCAGAGAAGCTGGAAGCATTATACGTAAAGTATGAAGATTGTATTAGACAGTTTATGTAAAAGTAGGGAGATTTTAAGATATAAAAGTTATAAAATTTAAGCTGCAAAATTTTATCAAAAGGGCTGTCGTGGGGATAATAGTAAAGTAGTTGTCATGTTATCTATGAAGATACAAACCTGAGGAGGAGGGAGGTGGTCCATCTACTTAATGATAGGAAAATGCATTATCAAAACAGAATGAAACTGGATTCCAGACTCACAGTAAGCTTAAGAAGTTTTGTGCACACAATAACACAAATACATGCTAAAATATATGAAAAAGATAGGGATATTTATTCTTCTATAAAAAAAGTTCTAAAAATAATTTAGAAAAAATATATGTAAGGCATGAAAATTGTAAAATACCAAGAGATGTTTATCTCTTCAATTACAAACTCTGCAAAGTTATATTTAAAAATTTCAATAACAGAAGCTACAGATTTTTTAAAAAGAAATTCAATAAAAAAAAGCTTCAATTTTTTATTTTAAAATATTACAAGGCATGAAAATTATAAAATAACCAGATCTACAAATCTCTACAGGAAACAGTTAAATAGGCACTAAGAATTGCTAATTTTTTTGCATGACTAGCCTGCAATGACAATGGTTACCAAATGAACCATTTAATCTCAGGAGAAACGATCCTTGTGAACCACCTCTCACCACTCATCAGTGAGTTATAAATACTGTCTCAATGTAAGCACAACTGATTCACAACTGTAAATAATCGTACAGAAGCCCAAGAGATTCACACAAGTTGCGTGACCAAAAGGCTTAGTGCTATCATTGAAATACTGCAAAACATTATCAAAGCTATATAACACATTGTATGTCTCTCTAGATGGAACTGCGACTCATTGAAGGGGCAATCTTCAAGTCTCTCCTTAGATAAAACTAGGGCAAATCCAGACATTTTTGTAGTCAAACAATCACATTTACACTGAACATTTATTTTGCAGCTAGCCTAAAAGTTTAAGTTTGGAAAAACAAAAAACCTGAAAAAAAGAATCTTCAGAAAATTTGTAATGCTAATCTTCGGATAAATTTTTCGCTGTAATGGAGGAGACTAAGATAACATCTTGTGCTTAGCTCCACTTACCACAACAATTGCGCTTAGCTCCACCTACCATAACCAGATCACTCATAAGTATTTAGAAAGGTCTAGAATGTCCACAACCAGATCTCAGATTTAATGTAGAAAAAAATAAAAGCAAAGCGACGCAAGCTCAATCCAAAGTTCTATAATGGATGCAACGCAGAGGCTACCGCCACAGATCCAAAAATTAGAGTACGCATTTTTAGGGAAAATGAGTAGAAGAGTACTAAATCACATAAAAAATTTAGGCATAGCAGACATCACCAAAAGCATGGACAACTCAGCCCCTTAGATGTTAATCACTGCTATCATATTCGCATTCATTGAATAGATTACAAGGTCATCCCTGTTGTCCATCAATCAAACCCTATAAAAACTTTGTTTCCAATGTTGTAACAAGTTTATCTATAAGAAAACATATCATCCCAAGGAATCCCTGTGTAAACGAACATTTGCAGCAAGATCGCGAGGGATGAAAAACGTTAATATGGCTTCAAGGGAACGACTCACTCACACACAGATATTAGTATGGAGACCAGACAAAGAAACCAAAATTTCCTTCAAATAGGGTTACAAATAAAAACTTGAACTGCAAATGAATGGATCTGCAGCCAGATTTTCCTTCTACAATTAAAAACTTGAACTGCTACAAATTAACATATTTCTCGAACCCCTGACATTGGGCACTCTGCTTGGCAAAGAAATAATCAGATACACTGCTAGGGAAACCTCAAATAGACAGGCAGCCCCGCACACGCAATCCCTAGCATTAAACCCCAGGCAATATGGGGCACGCAATTTAGCTATGCATCGTTAAACAAGAATGGTAGTTTTATAGGCGATGATGTATTAAGGGTGGAGAAAAAGGCTTAGGTTTAATTATCTTAAACCGGCCTATGATTAATAGCGGTTTTGGCGTTATATAACATCCATCCTTAGCTATTTGTACTTTACTCGGACATATATCTTAAATAAATTTATATATATATATATATATATAAATTTAATTTCATTATTTTTTTCATAATTTTTTTTACATTGATTAGTGATAGCTAGTTTTAATTTAGATTATTTTTTTTAATGATTTTTTTTGGTTATATATAAATATTCAAAATAATATGTTAATTAAATAAAATAGTGGTATAAAGGAGATTAACATAATTAGTATAAATATTTTAAAAAATCAATATCAAAGTTCTTATTTTGATTTTTTCACATATTATATTAATTAATAATTTTATTACATTATTTGTAAATGGTATGAATCTAACATTTTTTTTGCAGAAAAAAGGCTTCAAACTCCATATAACCAAATATTATGATATTTCGATTGATTTTTCAAATTAAAAAAGGAAAATTTTTTAAGTGACGGTTTAATGGACATCAAATTTAAGGTTGAATTTTTCATGTGATAGTCAAATGAACATCAAATTTTAAGTCAAACATAATTGTCAACAACTCACTCCATTACACTCCCTTGCTACCATTGTAGAATGGCTATCAGTATAAATATAGTAAAGCAATTTTGTTCTAGTCCCGATTTGAAATGTATTTTGAGCAATTGGTAAGGAGAAATGTGAAATATGGATACAAAGAGATGTGTACCTAATTCTAACTTGCTTGAGCTTTGGCAGTGACTTATGGTGGTGGAAATAGGCTCTGAAGCAGTGTAGAAGATATCCTAAAAAGTATAATGTTTTTTTTGATAAAGATTAGTTTTGGATTGCTCTAAAAATGATATTGATGGGATTCAAAATTTGAAAGTGACAAAGTGGGCTAAAAGTGGTAAGGTAGGGCCGAAAATGGCTTTGTAGATCCTTGTAGTTTGAAATTTTCAATTACCCTTGGTTAGAAACAAAAGTCCATAAATACGTATCTGTTGAGCATAATTGATGCACACAAATGTTTGAAACTCTTCTCCTTTGATGTAACCCTAATCCAAGCCTCAATACCTAATAACACATCCAAAAACCAGAGGAATTGTATATTAAATTGGCTTGGGTCCTTCTGAGGGTTGTAGTTACATGTGAGTGATGACAATTAGGGCTCAATGTAGTTCTAATGCATACATGAGTGACCCACCCCAAATAAGGCAAGAATCAACCTTCTCTCCCTAACATAATCAAAACTACTATATATTTCTTGATGAAACCTTCTTGTGGTACAAGTAGGCCACCACAAGACTTCAATAGATAATGAGGATAGAAAATGATCAATGTGTAGCCTCTTTGAAAAGTATGTAATAGATAGACTCAATGTGTGTCTTAATAACTTAGTATCTAGGAGATGATAAATGGCTTAACATACTTGTGTATATATAGAATCCTTTGAATTGTTATTGGAATACATTCATGCATATGTCAACCATGGAAAAGAGTGAAAGTTGAAAATCAAGGCACAATAAATCAAGACATGGTGGCATTGTAGGCACCAAACTTTGGTCTTTGGCACTTTTGAAACATCAACTTTAACATATTTTGACACGCGTAGACCTTCTGCACATATTTGAATCTTAATTACACTTTCCCTCTATCCATGTACCCATTTATTGTCTTATTCACTTCTATTTACCAAATGTGTTTATTCTGGATCATTTGAGTATATGCAAGAACCCTTCAAAATCCTAGATAAAAAATCTCCAAATTTCAAATCCATATTTTTCACTTCCAGGAAAGCCCTGATAAACACATACAGTGTTGGTTACCACAAGTGTCTCCTTCTATCAACAATGTCTAGGGGCCCTCAACAACTATTTTTTAGATTAGGAAGTCTTCATTGGGTCTTGACCTAGACATGCTTCATGAGTCAGCTATAGCTAAAAATTAAAAAAGAGTCATTTATAAATACAAATCACCTATTAGGTTATCATACACTTGTAAAATCTTAGTAACATTGATAAATCACCTAGCACTCGCGTGAAAATTTATTAAAAGGCATACACACATCTCATAATTCAAAGGAACAACCTAGAATAGTCTATAGAGACAAATATGAATATGCAAAGTCAATGTTGCATGGTGCCAAGTGTCAACAATCAGAAGATAAGATTGCATTCTATATTGTTCAATATTTTGCTCACACACACATACAAGTGGGATAACTACATGCAATTTGAGCCCTCTTCATAGAATTGGAATGTAAGCAATGCTAAACCATTCGATAGGGAGTGGTTGGGGTATAACAAAAAATAGTAACACATTTTTTAGGGCATCACTATTATAATTAGTGCATTGTCTTTACTAAAATAGTTACTTTGAATTAGTGCATTATTTTATATCCCTTAAGTGTAAAATAAGGTGAGAATATTTCAAAAATTCAAATGTGCCATTGATTCAGTATGTCCTATAATAGTCTTACCCCAACCTTATGAGCGTGTTTCACAAATAACACTGATGAGTTCTCTTGAAATAAAACAAATTCCACATTTTACTTTGAATACTAGAGCTACACAATATATACATGATTATATCAATTATACTGATGATTTTGGTTATTTTATGACTCATGACTATTTTTTAGAGTTTGATAGTGATATGCATGATACACCTCAGCATGTGACATTTTCACCAATTGATATAGGACCTCCACTTGGGCATCCCATTGATGGGATCATTAGTTAGTTTCAACACAATTTATTGTACATGAATTTTTATTATTTTTTTGCTTGATCCTATTTCTCTTGATTTGACATGTTGATTTCTCTATTCTTTTATGTGGACGTGTACTATGCTTTAGCTTCAATCATTCTTCTAGTCCTTGGATTTATCTTCATGAAAAAATTGTAGAAGTGGCACAATGCTCAAAACCTCTTGGACATTGTCAGTAAACTCATACCCCTACAATAACTAACATTGTCTGACTTTTCCAGTAGTGCTTGCAAGCTCAGAACTTCTCCAAACCAATTGAACCTATGTGCCTCTACCTTCTTTTGTATAATTTTGCTTCGGATGCTTACAAAAATGCATAGAAAAAATAGAAACACCTCTTCTTCCTCTAAAACCCTAAAGAGACACTTGGATAAAGCCAAACTTAAAATGAGGTTAGTGCTCTTGAATTGGACCAAACCCAACCAATTCTCACTGAATTATTGCACATTTCTTACATTCTAATACTCCAAAAGAGGGCTCACATAATACATAGTTCTACTAGCTATGTATGCGTGCTAAATCATGTAAAGACAGTTTTTAATGCAATTTAAATTAGGATTTGGCACAAGCATGCCAATGATATGTGTAATCAAAATTATACTTTGTAAGTTACTTCAAAAATATGCTCGAGAAAATGTAAACATAATGATTTAGTTAGATATGTCATTGCTCAATGAAATTCTTGTCCCCAAAATGACTTTGGGGGCTTTGTATATATGGTGATCTCAAATTTTGAATTAGGTAACTATTGGTGCATAAAATCCAACCTAATAAGACCTAAATATATAAAAGAGATCGACACCAAGGGTGACGGATCTGAGGAAAGAATGCAAGTTACATCTGGAGACTGCTAGAAACATCAAATTATGTTGGTAACTAGCACAGTCTGAGTTTATTGGTAGTGTCTTGAGCATAAAACAAAAAAGAGCAAAAACAAAAAAGACAAGCCAATGGTCCCTATGATATGCCAATAATAAAAAAGGATGTCAGACAAAAGAGTGCGTGCTCAAACTAAGAAAACAAGAGAGTAAAAAATAAATACTAAATGCGCTAATAAGTACCTAATTAGTGATGAGAGTCTATATGTGTAAAATCATGTGAAAAGCATTATGTAGACAAGGTTCATACCAAATTTGGGATTCTACAGATGTCACCCTTCAATTTATTATTTAAATACAATTCTAAATATTTATTTAAAGATATAAAATAAAATGTGAACTTGCATTGTTGTTTGAAGTTTAACCTTCATTTTCACCATATCCCATAGTGCCCAATGTGTACCTGCAAGCAATCATGAATACAAGTAGATAGATGATTGTCCCAAATATATATGAGTAATAATCGAAATGTAAGATTAAAATAATTAAAATAGAAAAATAAAAAATATACCTAATATATGCAATCTTCTATTGCTCTTAAAACATGCTTGTGTTGATTGGAGTGAAAATTACATGAGCCTCAAATGACCCAACACATATGGTGAAAAATGTTATAGCCTTATTCTCTTCTTGGCCTAAGAATTAAACAAGGATGTTTCTTATAACAATCTATACTTGTGAAACCCAAAAATCAAGTTCATATGTTGAAAGGATTAATCACTCTAGAAAGCTTATAAATCCTAAAGTGCTCACATATTATTAATGTTTTCCACCATTACCACAACTACCATCATTCCCTTATCGTTCCTTAAATAAATTACTCATCGTTCCTTAAATAAATTAAAATAAAATATATTTACATGCATGAAAAACTATACCCTAAAGTGATCCATTTGTTGTTCAATATAAATATAGAATATCTCGATTGTTCTACAAAGTGCTTAATTATTCTTCAAAATAGCATATAATATAGCAACATGTACTTCAAATGTGTCTTAGAATCATGTAAATTTTTTCCAATACACTCTAAATGTGTTTTAAAATCATGTAATTTTTTTCCCAATGTATTTCAAATATATATCAAAATCTATAAGTTCATCAAGTGAATTGTAGTCTAATAGTGAAGATGATAGTATAAAAGATATTATCTAACTATCCACCAAAATACAAATTCGAAAACACACACAAAAAAAAAAATGAGACTAAAACCATATCCAAAATAATAAAAACAAAATTTCAAAAAATATATATATATATATACACTCAACCTAACACATCCGAATTATGTATTATGGCTTTTGGAAAAATCACTCCCACAATAATTGACTACATATATTCGACAGAATTTAACACTTCTTTTGATATTTTTAATAATTATATCAACCTTAGACCATACGACTCAAAATTTAGAAAATGACTCGGAGTTCAATTTTGGAGTCGATGACTTTTGAGTGGAATCCAAGACCAGTAAAAGGTCCACATTGTTCTTCGTGCTTAAAGAGCAAATACCCTGCTTTTTGTAAGTCTAGATGCTTTGTGCTTGCAAATATAATGTCCCTTCAATTTAATTTTAATTTGGACTTCCACTTTTACGGTACGTTGTTCCCCTTTTATCTTATTTAAAGCGAAAAATTATTAAAGCGAAGAGGGATAAAATTGTGAGTGACAAGAGCACTTGCAGGTATAATTGGAATGGAATCCAACGCAAAGATGGCGCCCAACGATTAAGCATTAATCTACTTTTATTAATGTCGACGTCGATATAGCGATCAATGGTTTGGCATTAATGCACACGTGGATTTTATGATGTACGTTGATACGTCCAATTGTGATGAGAGGGAGACACCCCATAAGAGGTGCAATCTAATTTTGCATTTATGTCGCATCAAAATGGTGTCATGTCAACTTTTAAAATTTATATTGGGAGTTAATTTAGAGTGTTGATTATTTTATTTTAATTTTTATGGGTGTGATGTATTCTTACGATGTCAATACAGTGATTACTGTGCAAGGAGTTATTATAGAGCCTTTTCAAAACTCAAATTGATAAGTGATAATTAAAATCCCCAAAAAAGTATTCGCTGGAGCTAAATGTGGAACATTTAAACTTTAATAAATAATTCTCAATCCATGTTATGCATGCACCCTATTCGAGGTGGTTAAGGAATAACACCTCACAACCTACGTTTAACATCCTCTTTTGGGCATTAAACAAGCCCATACTTGCGTTGAATTGCACCTAACTAGTTTGGATTTCCATGAGTCCATAGCTGCACTATATCACACTGGTTTGCATTTGTGTTGTTGTTAGAGGGGAAGAGCATATGTAGTGCATTAGATGGAGCATTTACAGTGTTGGGATGGGTTTATGTGTGGTAGAGTCGTTTTGACAATGCTACGAGATTTACACTACGAGGAACAAGCCCTATGGACTCCACCCCTATGTCGCACCACCTCCTTCACTTTTATTTGTGTATTTGTTGAAGGGAAAGAACAAACGTATTGTATTAAAGGTGGAGACACCAGTGCGGGTATGTGTTTATGCATGGTAGAATCGTTATGGACAATGCAACACATTTTACACCACAACGAACAAGCTCTATGGACTCCACCCCTACGTCACAACACCTCCTTCACTTTGAGCAAGAAATTGGGTTGTCATTTAAGCATATTGGGGGAGGGTGCAGTGTCAAAAGGCACTGGTGAGTTTAGGTACACTGTTTTAGCATTATTTATTTGGGTGTAGGTTTTTTAATTCACGTGTCATGGGTTTATTTAGGGATTCATTGATTTGTGAATCAGATGAATAGGAACCTGGCCCAAGCAATGTTAACACTCTTATTGTTAATGATAATGTCATAGCCAAGTGTAATGCCACCCTCTACTGGTAAGTCTTGTCTCTCATAGCTTCGAATGGTTATATTACATAGTCATTCAATGTAGTTTTGAATGGTTATATTACGTAGTCGTTCGGTGTAGCTTTGAATGATTATATTATGTAGTCATTTGGTGCAGCTTTAAATGGTTATATTATATAGTCATTCAATGTAGCTTTGAATGGTTATATTATGAAGTCTTGGATTTTTTGCTTTGAAGTACTAATATCTACATATATTTTAGGCATGGAGTGAAACATTGTAATTCAATGTGCTCCAATGGACCAAGGTATATAACATAGTTCCCCATTGAGCCAGGTGGTCGTTTTACAACCGAAATTTGCATTGGTTTTTTTAAACATGATCAATCCTTGGATTGTATTTATTAATCATTTAGATATGTATGGGTCCATGATTGCTCGTCTTTCCATCACCGCTAACAATGGATTTACAGTTGATGTTTTTAAAACCTCACATGAGCCAAAGTGTCTTAAGATTTTTTTTATTTCCTACATTTCGCAAGTCTTCAATCTTGGTTTGGAGTTAATTATTTTTGGTTTGCAGTTAATTATTTTATTTGGTTAATTGTGAGTGATATTGTAAGAAGAATCATGTGCATGAATGCAATTCATACAAATATGTTTTTGATTTATTTGTATGAATTACATTCATACATATATCTTGTTGTCATTGAGGATGATATTTTGGGCATGAAGAAGCCCATACTTGCACTCCATCCCCTGAAACGTGTTGGTGAGGGCATTAAACCCTTGTTTCAATTCAATACAAGCTAGGTTATGCCAATGTGAATCATGAAAACATGTTTACTCTAATATTATTACATTACTTAATTATTTAATTGGAAAAGGCATGGGATAATATTATTTATATAATAAACAATTTACATAGCATAACATTAGAAGTGATTAAACAACCTAAGGTGCAAAACAAGGCCACTCACCTATAATAGCTCATTTCGTATAACAAAAACCTTTATCTAGTCTTCAAAATCCATACAAAAAGTTGGATACTTATAGTTTATTGAATTGTCACTTATACAAACATCCAAGTACGAACCATTCAAACCATCTAAGGGGGAAATATTTTAGAGTTTCCTTCATTGCATGGTGGTGTGCTTATCCACAAACCTCCTTTAGCTTGCTCCTTAGAAGGTCTTGTTGGGATGTTTTTCAATGCCATTGACATGGTTGGATTTTGGATCATATCACTTGTCATTGTTTACAAATTCAATGCCCACTCTTGTTGAGAACAACCTGTCAGCTGTAAAAAATTAGTTGGAGTAGGTGGACTGTTTAGTTGCTAATTGTACGTGCTTACAAAAGAAGAAACATAGATGTTCATCATTTCCATCATAACTATATGTTGTTCTAAAAAAGATTTTGCCATGTTTTTTACCTTGTATGTCTCTCCATGGATGATTCTAAGAGAACCACCCATGCAATTTTACCAAGAAGCTCCAATGAAGTGACTCTTTCCCCACCTATAACGGTAATCCCTTCTAGCCTCCTCCTCCTCCTCCTCCCTCACAATTTCACATTAGTGGGATCCATCAACATCTTGCCCTCAATGAGAATAGGAAATGTCTTACTAGACCCTCACTTAGAGATGTCGATCCATTTCATCCTAATAACCATTGGTATGACCCCTCAAAAAAAAATTGGTTCCATGCTAATTTGGGTCATTCTCATGAATCTTGTAAGCAACTTAAACACTTAGCTTTTGAGTTTCTACTCGATCCAAACTTTGATCATGAATCCATGATTAAAAAGTTTCACTAAGCCTATGATAAGGTGGCTAAGGCTCGTGACACTAAGGTTAGTGTGAATCAATTCACCAAGCCAATGTACACCTTACCATCTATTCCAACCCACTTCCAAATCATAATAAAAATCATAAAACTAATAATCAACATGAAACCTCTTCCCAACTAGTTGCTAATGTTTTTGAAACCATGGTTAACCCTCATTCTTCTAATGATGTGGAAAATTTTATGAACATGAACAACATGAATCATGTTTTTTCTTACATTGATCTTTTATCTTTTTCAAATCTACGTTCCTCATCCAACTTATATAATAGTTCATGCTTACCCTCCACATCATTTTTATGCTATTGGATTAGAAGAAATAATTATTTCAGTGCTTTCAGATCACCCAACTACATTTTCCAACCTGATAAATTGATCCTACCATATCAGCCATCGTGATACAATTTCTTAATTTTTAAACTATATCAACCAACCTAGTATGGTATTCTACATATAGTTCTATTTTGCCTATATTGGCCATCCTGATACAATTATTTATTGTAGATCAGGTCAAATTGTATCGGCCAATTCAATTTGTTTCTTTGACTCTCTCTATTTCAAATATGTCAGCCATCTCAATACAATATCATTTGACCCATTTTAATCCAATTGCATCGATCAACCTAATATAATTTGTTTTTGTACCCAATTCAGAATCTATTGCATCAGCGAACCTAATACAATATATTTTTGAGACTTTGTGTCACCAGCTGCATCGACCAGGCCAATACAATTCCCATCACCTACCTCTACTATATTAACAATGTCAAGACCATACATTTTAGATTAAACTTAGAATCGGTTATGTTTTACTTCATCTATGACCACACCTAATCAGTTTCAAAACTCAGCCCCTCTTTTGTAGCCCTATCCAACTCATATTAACTTTGATAAGTGGGATCTGAAAGAATAAATTCCTAGACTCCCATCTAAAATCATGTTTTTTGAGCTCATGTAATCTTATTTATGACATAAAAATCACCTCATACATATTTTGTTTGATATGACCATACTTTAACCACCAACTATGGGGAAAGAATCCACCTTGATTGGGTCTAAGGAAAGTATCATGCAATAATGTCAAGAGATGTTTATCCATGTCGATCGCACTATGGACACATTTATCTCTCTTAAATTTCATATCACGTCTATGATACCCAATGAAATATTATTTCATATGGATGACCTTCCTTTATTTATTTTCTTTCAAGTAGGTGACATCCAAGTCAAGCGATCCTTTATTGATGAATGCTCTAGAACTTGTGTTGCCTCTTTATAGTTCATTAAAACCCTGTGATATTTTTAGTGCAACATTGAGTCTACCATAAAATGTGCCAAGGATATGACTAAATAAAAATTCTCCATTAAGATGTGTTTGGCTTCTTATCATGAACCACCTATTAAAATCAGGGTTAAAGTCATGATATATAACTTTCTTTTGTCTTATAATATTTTGCTCAGTCATCCTTTGACTCATCAAATGAGGGATGTGGCCTCTTCTGCATACCAATGTGTGAAGTTTCCTTACATGGTGCTATATATAAGGTACAAGGTGATAACAACCCTTTGAATTTTGAACAATTCCAAGAATGTGGTGTCTATAAAATCCCTCCCCTTGAACACTTACCTAACATACCATTTTGTGAGTACCAATGTTTTAAATATCTCATCAATTCAAATTTAGGTCATAGTGGTCAGTCTGCACTTTTGGAAAACATTCCACCAAACCTCCTAGATTCTAATGATGACAAGCCCAATGAGATTAACATGAAAATTGAAACATCAGACCTTCCTCCTACCATTATAGCTTAGTTTCCGCATACATAGTGACCCCGTTCTTAAAAATATATGACTGACAATTTTATTACTTCGATGGTCATCCCTAAGAATCCTTCTTCTGATAGATTATCCATTAACATAGTGGTTGAATCCCTACATGTGGATCTCACCACTCCTGATAATGATGGTAGTTATGTCTTAAATTGCCCTTACATAGTTGTCTATGCCCAACAATGTGTAAATACTATGTTACCATTCTTCCCTTTAGTGCTCTTACAATAAATATTCCTTTTCATCTAACATTAACTTAGTTGATATTGTTTGACATAATGACCCTATCCATTTTGATTTTCCTGACACCTTTTATTCTTCGGTTTATGTTGATAGGTTTGAGATGGAGCCGATTTCTACTTCTTGCATACTTTTAGTCATTTATGAGCCTCTTTGGACCATACTTGATGATTGACCTATGACTAGACCTTATAATTTCACTATATATTTTGATATTTTGAATTTAATTCTATAGATGTTGTCTATGCACATATAACCAATTCCTAGTACTTTTGAGCTTGTGGAGGCTCAATATAGTACAAGACAGTTTTGTTTAGTTCCACATCTTGCTCCATTTGATGATGTCCTTCCCAATAAACTACACTATGTCCCTCCCTATCAGTTGGTCCCAACACCATACCCACCCAACCTAGAGGATGAGCCATTTTATGAGTTTCACAAGGTCTCTGATCATTCAAATCAAGAGCGTAGAGATTATCAGATATTTATAACTCATAGAAGTCAAAAGGCCCAAATCCTACCATGGATAGTCGGTCACCTCCATCATCTATTCCTAGGTGCTTTTGTTGTTCCCACAAAGATATTACATATTCATCAAATAACTGTTGAGATCTTCCATAGTATCTAGATGTAATTCATCTCAAGGTAGTTAATTTTACTCTTCAACCAAACATGCCACCCCAAAATATTACACTTGCTTATGTTCCAAAAATGGGGAGGTGTATTTTATTTGACACAAGTGTTCTACACATTTTACGAATAATTGTAAATCTATTCATAGATTTTCTGAGGGCCCCATGTCAAGATCCTCAACAATGTTCGTAAGGCCCACCCACCTAAGATGGAAGAATAACCTCACCTATGGCCAAAACCATCTCTTAGACTAGAGGATGTATGTCCCATTCCTTCCCAAGTGACATCTCATCTTCCTCACATATGTTACTCTCATTAGAAGGCTCCACTTCCTCCTCCTCATAAACATGTTTCATTTTTCTTTGGAGCTCGTTTGCAAGGCAGTCCTTTCATGACTCTCAAAAAAGGTAGAAGAGATTATGGTTCGAGTTAGATATTAGTTACAATGACACTTTTCAGATGTTATCAATGTGTGTTGATATATTTCACATTGATTGTGAGGAGATATTTCATTATTTCATATTATTTATTTCACCTGTGTTTACATGATTTGAACTCATATTATTATATTTAGCATAGGTGATGATCATTGTATATATCTTTCTTGTATCAGGATATTTAATTTTAGCACTTTATTTTTAGCATATCCTTTACTTTAGAGATTTTTATCACACTTTTCAATCAACCATTCAGTTGTCTTTTAGGCTCTTTGGTATCATTTTAGTTTCCCCCTCTTTTTAGATGATTTGTAGTTGGCCTTAGTTTCCCTTGTGGATATTTGGTCGCACATTTTGGTTTTATTTTTCAGTAATAGCTAGTCTTAGTTTCTCTTGTGGATCTTAAGTAGCACATTTGGGTTTTAATTTTTCACATTTTATAACATCTTTACTGTCATCCTTAGTTTCTCTTGTAGATCAATGGTATCACCTTCAAGTTTATTTTCTACAAATTATAACATATTTTAGTTGGCCTTAGTTTCCTTGTGATTATTTGGTCTTTGTTTACTCTCTTCATACTTTGGGATGGTTTCTCTTATCAATGCTTGTGATGGACCCTTTGTAGGTTAGTATGGATTTTCTAGTGATATGATTTCCATATTTAATATCATTTCCCTTATTTGGGTTTTCTTTCCGTGATTTGACTTACATGATCATGTACTTTCAAATATTTATTTTTGTCTAGTAACTTTTAAATCAAAACTCTCCTTTATTGTGGTCAATTGATAACATATTCTTCATTGTATCCCTTTTGCATCGATAGATCTTCCACAATCCCCATCTTTCCCTCTCCTTTCACTTGAGGCAAACTTGGGTTGGTTTTGAGATTACACTCTTTTATAAAGTGTAAGTCTAGGAGTCTTTATGCATCTTGGTATTTAGGTTCTCCTCTTTAGTGGCTAGGTGTAGGCTCTTTTGTGTTAGTCATATTTAGCACCTATTTTTGGTTTTTTATGAATCTATATGGAGGAGGAAGGTATAAAAATACAAAAGAGTTAAATTTCACAATTTAATAAAAAACAATGTTAAAAGGCAAATTGTATCTTAAAATTCAAATCACATTAAAAGAAGTGATTTATTTGGCACATCTATTATATTCATAGTTCAAACTTCATAGTTGGCCTTGTGATAGATCCATGGTCCATTGGGGTGTGGTAGGATAGTAGGTTGGGGTAGAAGGTATCATTATTTTATCATCCTCTATCTTACATTCTAGTGCCACCTACTTTTTCACACAAGTACACAATCTTCATAGTAGACTGATAACTCTATAAAGGGTCCCAAGGATCGAGGAACACATTATGGGAAGATAGAATCCTTTAATATTTTTCATGCATATAGCCTTCATGGGATGATCTATATACTTAAATTTTTATCTCAAGCTTACGCTTTCTAGGTGGGTTTCTCTAAGTCCTTGATGCCAATAGTTCTTTGTCTTTCCCAATTGATTATAGTGTCTTATCTTCACTAAGGATTTATATATCACCCTAGAGGCACCTTGCATTGCTCATATCTCTATTTTTTCTTTTATGATATCTCATTGATGGATATTAATTTTATCTAATCATATCCCTATTATTTGCATCCCCATTTTCTATCTATTTACTTCATATTTGAATCTTAGCTTCCATTTATAATGCCTCTTAGCTTTTTAGTTTGTGACTACATTATAAGACCTTGGGAAATACAACTAAATCTTCCTTGCAAACTCTCATCACCACTCTTTTCCAAACCATATCCATCATCATAGTTGTGTCCCTAAATCATCATGTTTTCCTACACAATACTTTAACACAAACATTGATTTCAAGTTTTTCACCTCCCTTTTTACACATCCTTTTTTTATTCTAGTGGTCACTTATCTTAACTTAGATATATTTACAATCACTTTTGGTTTTTGCCTTGTTTGATCTTATTTTGCACTTATCTAACATTGGATGAGACTTTACACACAATTATTTCATATATGTGTTTGATTATCTTTCGTGTTTTCTTACATTGGATATCTCATTTTATAGTTGTTTTCACATCTTATGTTTTGCTTTGTTTATCCTATTGATGTGATTTATGACTTTTTATTTAAAATGTTTTACATATATTATGTTTTGCCTTAATATTTTCCTCTTAATTATATTTGATATGCCTTACATTCATTCATCTATTATATTTATTCACAACTATTGTTTGTTGATTTCTCTATCTACTTACTTAAGTTGTCATTTTCAACCTTCAATTTTTATTCTTTTTGACCAAGTATTTGCTCAGATTATCTAGTAAATAATAAAACATATATCACATTATAATGTACCATGATATTAGATCCATTGTATGTGTTAAAAATGAAAAGCCATAAGGATAAACCCATGTAGAAAACAACAATGATGTGTGTGTGTGTGGGGTCAAAGTTTATAAGTCAAATAGACATCCAAAAATATAGATATCCCATTGATGGATATTGATTTTAGCTTATCATGTCCCTCTTCTTTACATCCCCATTTTCTATCTATTTACTTCTGATTTGAATCTTATCTTCCATTTATAGTGCCTCTTGGATTTTCAATTCGTGAGTGCATTGTAAGACCTTGGGAAATAAAACTAGATCTTCTTCACAAACTCTCATCATCACTCATTTAAAAACCATCTCCATCATCATAGTTATTTCCCTAAATCATAATTTTTTTCTACACAATGCTTCAGCACAAGCATTGATTTCAAGTTTTCCGCCTCCCTTTTTGCACATCCTTTTTTAATTCTAGTGGTCACTTATCTATAATAGATGTATTTACAGTCACTTTTAGTTTTTGCCTTGTTTGATCTAATGTTGCATTTATCTTACATTGGCTAAGACTTTACACACAATTATTTCATATCTATGTTTGATTATCTTTCATATTTTCTTACATTATCTCATTTTACAGTTGTTTTCACATCTCATGTTTTACTTTGTTTATCATATTGATGTGATTCATGACTTTTTACTTACAATGTTTTACATATCTTATGTTTTGCCTTAATATTTTCCTCTTACTTAAATTTGATGTGCCTTACATTTGTTAGGATCTAGCAAGGCACAATTGATTACTCTTGTAAGCAACTAAACACGGAATTAAACCAGAATCATAAGTAACTAGAAATCAAAATCAACAAAGAATAAGAGATACAAGAAACAATGAAAACTTGTATTAAACTCTTCCAGAATGAAATACAAATGAAGAAATCTCTCTTCTTCTCACACCTCTCAGATGTACAAATCTCTTTCCCTCAAGAGTTCTCTCTCTCAATTACAAACACAATTCAATCTTGAATTGATTCACCATTTTCTGTTCATACACAAGCTATGAAGATCTATCCCTATTATATAGAATTAGGGATCATGAGCTATGCACTCTCCACCATTAGATGCACCTCTTAATCAAAGGTTCAAATCAGTCCTGCTAAAGATAGATACACAGACTCAATACTAATAGTTAAACTTATCATGCAAACAATCTGTTATCCCACAAAAATAGACTTCTAGAACGCACAGGTGACCGATGTTGGTCCCTGTCTGTCTGCACATGACCGACGTCAGCTGATCCATAATCGACGTCAGTAGTTTCTGGTTGATCCCTGACTGATGTCGGTCTATCCTGACTGATGTCGGCGACTGTGTAGTCCAGCAACCTTGAATTTGCTCATTCAGGTGAAGCTTTTAGCTCTACAACTTAACAATCTCCCACTTGGAGATAAACAGCTGCACCTGTACCTGTACATCAACATCCTCTAGCTTGTTTCTCCATCTTCAAGCTCAATCTTGAAGACCAACAAAAGTTGAATGAAGATTCAACTTCTCCTTTGTTACCGACTTTGTTAACATATCAGCAGGGTTCTCATCCGTATGGATCTTTTCTAGCTTCAACTCACCATCCTCCAATACTTTGTCTAATGAAGTGGTACCTAAGCTGTATATGTTTGGTTCTTGAATGAAAGGCTGAATTTTTTGCCAAATGAATTGCACTTTGACTATCACTGTACAATCTGCAACTCTCTTGCTCCTTTCCCAACTCTTCCATGAACCAAGTCATCCATATCATTTCCTTGATAGCCTCTATGACTGTAATGTATTCTGCCTCTGTAGTAGACAAGGCAACAACCTTCTGCAACTTTGAAATCCAGCTAACCGCCGTTCCACCAACAGTGAACACATAATCTGTGGTGCTTCTCCTGCGATCCAAGTCACCTGCCATATCCGCATCTACATACCCATGTAGAGAAGTGTTTGACCCTCCATAGCATAAATGCCTATTGCTGGTCCCTCTCAGATATCTGAGAATCCATTGAACTGTTTTCCAATGTTTCTTTCCTAGATTGGCCATAAACTTACTGACAACTCCCACTGCTTGGGCAATATCAGGTCTAGTACATACCTTTGCATACATCAAGCTTCCAACTCTGGAAGCATATGGAACTCTACTCATGTACTCTACCTCATCATGTGATTTAGGACACTGTTCTTTGCTCAACTTGAAGTGTCCAGTCATAGGTGTGCCTACCGGTTTTGCATCTTGCATATTGAACCTTTCCAACACCTTGTTCACATAATCTTCTTGAGACAAAATCAAACTGTGATTTTTCCTATTAGGTTGTGGAGCTAAAAGCTTCACTGATGCAGACATGGAGAAGGCCATTGGAGGGGTTGCTGAAGGTTGCTGAGCGTCAGAGCAACCGGCGTCGGTCTGATCAGCCGACGTCGGCAGGATAGTGAAGAGAAGCAACCGACGTCGGTCAGGGATCGGCCGGCGTCGGTCACCTCCTAGCAGACAGGGACTGACGTCGGTCGCCTGTGTGGTTCGACTGCGAGCTAATTACGGGCAGTTAGCTAACGAACCAAGTGTTTGCATGATTAGAGCTATTTTTAGACTGAGAGCTGCGGATCTAATTATTGTAATTAGATGTCTAATTATTGTTTGGATGAGATCTATATAACAGACTCATGGTTGTATTGGAAAAGTGTTCTAGTTTGAGTTGAGCAAAGTTTGCTCCTTTTGTGTGTGAAGAGAGTAAGGGTGTTTCTCCTAGTTTCCTATCAGTACCAAGCTTGGTACTGGTTGGAGAATCATAAGGACTTGGTGAGGCAAGGACAAGGGTTCTTCAGGGTGTAGAGTGATCTACATGGTAAATAAGATCATTGATATGCAGGTGTATGTGTGTGCAAGGTCAAGGTTCACAGGTGTGCAGAACCGTGTTTGATTTGCAGGTGTGCAAGATCATATAGACAACAACACAACAGGGAGCAGTATTAGGCAGGATCTACTTGGAGTACAGGTGTGTACTTGGATAGAGCTAAGAGGAAGGCAACGCAGTTCCTTCCATAAGTATGGTCTGTTGAAGTGCAGGTTATTGCAGATTCATGGGAGATCTACTTGAAGTACCTTGAGTACTTGTGGAGTGCGTGGAGCATAGGTGTAAGGTGAACACCAACTCAGTGTATGAGTTGGGTGTTGGGACCTAGTAGAGAGAGCTTTGAGGAGAGAATTACTGTTCACTTGAGGTGTGGGAAACCTCTGTAAGGTGGTGGAGAAGAAGTGGCATCTTCTTTATTGTATTCTTTTCTGTAAGAGTTATTAATACAAGTTGTGTATTGTCTCTCATATTCTGTGTTATTATGAATTCTAGTTACTTATTGATTCTGGTTATTTTCGCATATTAAGTTGCTTGAATTTGGTAATCAATTGTGTGCTTCCGGGTTGGTCCTATTCCCAACAAGTGGTATCAGAGCTAAGGTTGCAAGAAGCAGGTTTTGTGTTTTGGTTACAGGGCACTCTCAGGGGTTTCTGATTGAGTGGGAGTAGAGCAATGTCAGATCAAAGTAAGATAAGAATGGAGGAGTTGAAAAGCACAGATGGTTACTTAAGGTCCCATGGAAAGAAAGAGCAGGTAAAAGAAGATTGTTGGTTGGTAGCAGATCAGCATGAAGGAACTGAAGATACAGATGTAGCAGGTGTTGTTGCACAGGATGTGTTTGCAGGTTTCTTGGATAAAGTTGAATCTTGGATAAAAGATTTGGTTGCCTCTTTCAATGCAGCCCCAGGGAGAGGAGCTGGTGAGCCTTGCCAAAGAATTGGCAAAGGGGAAGTGAAGCTGAAATTGCAGATGGCCAACACATGGGTGTTGAAGGAGGTCATGCAGGTCCCAGGTTTGGAGATATGGCTAATTTCTTCAGAAAGATTGGGTGATGAGAGATGTACAAGAACTCTCACAGCGGATGCACTTGAATTAGCTGGTGGTAAGAAAATAGGTACTCTTTATCTACTTGTTTATATTACTGATTCTTCTTCTGTTGCAGAGATGTGGCTTCGTAGGCTTGGTCACATGAGCAGGAAGGAGATGCATGTTCTTAAGCGGAAGACAGATATATTTGATAGGCTTAAGAACTGGAAAGCCTTGGTGTTCTTGGAGGAGATGGCAGACAGAGATCAGTGGATGTGGTTGGATACTTCTGAGCAGGGCAGTTTGGACATGGAGATTGATTCAAAGGAGCTCGCGGGTAAAAAGTCATCACTCACAGGAAACACAGGTATCGACGTCGGTAGAAAAACCGATGTCGACAGTATGTAATACCGACGTCGGCCAGGAGAACCGACATCGGCAACTAGAGACACCGACATCGGTAGGTTGGTAGTCAAGACAGGCGCAGGAACCGAGGTCGGTTGGATGCAGACTGTGGAGTGACCGAGGTCAGTCACTGTAACAGATTTTGGGTAGACAGCGAGCTGTCAAGGAGTCTCAAACACCCATATGGAGGACTGAAAACGTAAGTAGGCCCTCAAATTCGTTGTTCCTCTTCTTTATACATGTTGCTGATTGTAGAGCAGGAACAATCCAGGAAACAGGTGTGAGCTTGGCATGGATGAGGATGTGATTCCTTGGAGGTGAACCAAACAGGCATTTTTGGTAGGGTTGCCAGCTGGATGAAAGCACAGAGACGAATGGATACCTTAGTAGAAGAATAGAGAGAACGGATATGTGAGACGGAAGACCAGGTATATGGTCTTGAGGAGCTGCAGGACAGTGGTACAGGTTTTGACAGGTGGAGGACGAAACATGGTTTCAGTCAATGTTAGGGTAACTACTGTGGTTTGACTTACCAGGGGGATGGTGATTGCAACATCATTCTGTTGCTGTATGTGGATGGTACGCTAGCTAGCTGGTTTTGTACATACAGGGTTTTGCTGAGCTAAGGGTAAGATTAGTTCAGTGTCATGTCATGAGGAGTTTGGAGCAGCGAAATTCTTTGACATGGGAGGCATGGAGATCACAGGTAGATTTTGTCTCCAGTGGGAGCTGATGTGAATCAGGTGTTGGCGAGGTTCAGGATGTAGAGTCGGAGCACACTAAGGGCTGGACAGGTACAGGGTCTGAAATCACATGAGGTCTGGTATAGACCTGAGTATTCCCATGCAGTGGGAGCTGTCAGAGAGTTAGGAGCCAATTCGGGGAAGTGAGTTCTCAGGTATTTGAGAGGAACCAGCAGCAGGTATACATGCAGGGTCAGGACTTCACTACATGGATTTGTAGGTTCGGATGTGGCAGGTACTCGGATGACAGGAGGTACATCACAGGTTGTGTGGTGGGTTGTCTTCAGGATTGACCTTGAAGAGGGATACAAACCAGGAAACAGATTAGACGGAGTACAGGTACAGGTACAGTGCAGCTGTTTATCTCCAAGTGGGAGATTGTTAGGTTGTGAAACTAAAAGCTTCACTGATGTAGACATGGAGAAGGCCATTGGAGGGGTTGCTAAAGGTTGCTGAGCGTCAGAGCAACCGGCGTCGGTCTGATCAGCCGACGTCGGCAGGATAGTGAAGAGAAGCAACCGACGTCGATCAGGGATCGGCCGGCGTTGGTCACCTCCAGGCAGACAGGGACCGACGTCGGTCGCCTGTGTGGTTCGACTGCGAGCTAATTATGGGCAGTTAGCTAACGAACCAAGTGTTTGCATGATTAGAGCTATTTTTAGACTGAGAGCTGCGGATCTAATTATTGTAATTAGATGTCTAATTATTGTTTGGATGAGATCTATATAATAGACTCATGGTTGTATTGGAAAAGTGTTCTAGTTTGAGTTGAGCAAAGTTTGCTCCTTCTGTGTGTGAAGAGAGTAAGGGTGTTCCTCCTAGTTCCCTATCAGTACCAAGCTTGGTACTGGTTGGAGAATCATAAGGACTTGGTGAGGCAAGGACAAGGGTTCTTCAGGGTGTAGAGTGATCTACATGGTAAGTAAGATCATTGATATGCAGGTGTATGTGTGTGCAAGGTCAAGGTTCACAGGTGTGTAGAATCGTGTTTGATTTGCAGGTGTGCAAGATCATATAGACGGCAACACAACAGGGAGCAGTATCAGGCAGGATCTACTTGGAGTACAGGTGTGTACTCGGATAGAGCTAAGAGGAAGGCAACGCAGTTCTTTCCATAAGTATGGTCTGTTGAAGTGCAGGTTATTGTAGGTTCATGGGAGATCTACACTTTGAGTACTTGTGGAGTGCGTGGAGCACTTGTGGAGTGCGTGGAGCACAGGTGTAAGGTGAACACCAACTCAGTGTATGAGTTGGGTGTTGGGACCTAGTAGAGAGAGCTTTGAGGAGAGAATTACTGTTCACTTGAGGTGTGGGAAACCTCTGTAAGGTGGTGGAGAAGAAGTGGCATCTTCTTTATTGTATTCTTTTCTGTAAGAGTTATTAATACAAGTTGTGTATTGTCTCTCATATTCTGTGTTATTCTGAATTCTAGTTACTTATTGATTCTGGTTATTTCTGCATATTAAGTTGCTTGAATTTGGTAATCAATTGTGTGCTTCCGGGTTGGTCCTATTCCCAACATTTCCTGTCTCTCTTAATACTCATGCCAAGGATTTTCTTTGCTGCTCCCAAATCCTTCATGGAAAATGTGTGAGCTAATTTTACTTTAAAATCATTAATATCCTACATGTGTGAACCTGCAACAAGCATATCATCTACATACAGTAACAGAATAATATATCTACCATTATCCAATCTCTTAAAATAAACACAATGGTCAAATTGACATCTATTGAAGCCATGCTCAGTCATAAACCTGTCAAACCTCAAATACCATTGTCTTGGAGCTTGTTTAAGACCATATAAGCTTTTCTTCAACTTGCACACAAGCTTCTCCTTACCTTTGACCTCAAAACCTTCTGGCTGATCCATATATATTTCTTCATCCAAATCTCCATGAAGAAACACTGTCTTAACATCAAGTTGCTCAAGATGCAAATCCTCAATAGAAACTAAAGACAATACAGTCCGAATAGAAGTCATCTTTACTACAGGAAAAAAAATTTCACCAAAATCAATACCTGGTTTCTATGCAAATCCCTTTACTACCAACCTAGCCTTATGTCTCATTTGTCCATTCTCACCTTCCTTTAACCTGTAAACCCATTTGTTTTTTAGTGTCTGCTTTCCAGCTGGCAACTCAACCAAATCCCACTTTTGGTTCTCTTCCAAGGAATCAATTTCCTCATTCATGCCATGCTCCCACTGTTTCTGGGATTCTACCTGCATTGCTTCATCAAGACTCTCTAATTCTCCACTATCAGTGAGCAATAAGTAGAATAATGAAGGGGAATATCGAATTGGAGGTTTACTTACCCTTTTCTGACCTCCTCTTAGGCATTTGAGACTCATTCATAGCTTGTTGTCTGCCTAAATTCTCTGTCAGTGACCGATCTCGGTCATTTCTCAGTCTATACCTGATCGATGTCGGTTCCATCCGACTGATGTCGGTGTCTACCTGACCGACGTCGGTTCCTTTTTTACCTGTCTGACCGACATCCATTCCTGAATGACCGATGTTGGTGTCTGTGTTTTCCTGTGAGTGATTTTTTGCGAGCTCATTTTGGATCACAATCTCGTCCAAATCTCCATTGCCCTGCTCAGAATTATTTAGCTTATTGAGCTAATCACTGCATATCACTTTTTCATTGAAAACAACATCACAGCTTCTAATAATTTTGTTAGTTTCTAAATTCCACACCCAGAATCTGAAATCCAGAGCCATAACCAATAAAAGTGCATCACATAGATTTAACATCCAGCTTCTTTCTATTTTCTTTATCAATGTGCATAAAAGCTTCAGAACTAAAAATTTTGAGAAATGAAAGATCTACCTTTTTACCTGTCCATGCCTCTTCTGAAATTCCACCATTCAGTGCAGTAGAAGGTCCTCTGTTAATCAGGTAAACCACAGTATCTACAGCTTCTGCCCAAAATTGTAAGGGCAAACCAGCATGCAACTTCATACTCCGTGCACGCTCTATTATTATTTTGTTCATCCTTTCAGCAACTCCATTTTGCTGAGGTGTCCTTAGAACCGTCATTTCCCTGTGTATTCCATTCATAGAATAGTACCTATTGAATTTATAGCTGTAGTACTCACCACCATTCTCAGATCTAAGACACTTCAATCTCAAACCTATTTTATTCTCAACCAAATCTTTCCATTTTTTAAATGTGTCAAAAACATCGGATTTCTTTTTTATGCAATAAACCCATACATTTCTTGTAGCATCATCAATGAAAGTAACATAATACTGTGATCCTCTAATAGAAGCTACTTGAGCTAGTCCCCACACGTCTGTGTGAACAAGCTCCAACTTGTGCTTCTTCTTTGTTGACCCAATTTTGAGAAACCTCACTCTCTTTTATTTTCCAAAAATACAATGCTCACATAAATCTAGATTTATGCTTTTCAAATCTGAAAGCTTACCTTTTGACTTAAGAATAGTCATTCCCTTCTCACTCATGTGGCCGAGCCTACAGTGCCACAACTTTGCATCTACATCTGAAGTATATAATACAGAAGAAAAATAATTAGTAATACAATTACATAAATAGAGAGTACCTACTCTCTTACTTCTAGCTAATACAAGTGCACCCTTGAAAACTTTTCAAGATTCAACTGTGAGAGTTACTGTGCAACCCTCATCCCCTAACTTTCTTGTAGAAATCAGATTCCTCTTAAGGATGGGTACATGCATGACATCCTTCAACACCCATGTGTTGCCATTCTGCAATTTCAGCTGCACTTTTCCTTTGCCAACAATTTTACAAGGCTCATCATCCCCTAAATAAACTTTTCTAAAATCTCCCTGGACATAATCATTGAAAAAATCTCTATTTGAAGTTGCATGGAAAGAGGCACCAGAATCTAAAACCCAAGATTCTAATATATTATCCAAAGAAAGTGTAAAGGCATCTTGTGCAACAATACGTACAACTTTTGCTTCTTCTTTACCTTCATACTAATTTTCTTCTTTAACTTTCAACCAACAATCTTTTTTTGTATGCCCTATCTTTCCACAATTCCAGCAGGTTATTTTTCTTCCATTTCTGGATTTGGATCTTCTTCTCATCTTTAAGTTAGACTTTGATCTCCCTTGCTTGCCCTTCTCTCTTTGCCTTCTCCTTCTTTCAACACTTAAATCATTTCTTGATGATTCCTCTGTGCTTTTTCTGCGAGTTTCTTCATTCAAGATTACACTAACAATATCATCAACTTTCAAGATATTTGTAGCAGATGCAGTATTACTAACTACCATTACCAAACTATGCCAACTTTCAGGTAAATAACATAAAATTAAGAGAGCCTTAATTTCATCATCAAAAACTATTTTGACTAAATTTAACTGATTTACTATAGCATGGAAATCATTAAGATGATTAGATACAGATCCACCTTCCTGCATTTGCAAATTAAATAATTGCTTCATAAGATATACCTTATTCGAAGCTGAGGGATTTTCATATAAATTTGCCAAAGTATCCATTAACTCTACCGTTGTCTTTGCCTATGACAAGTTGGAAATCACAGAAGATGCCAGGCTCAACCTTATGGATCCCAGAGCCTTTCTATCAAGAACATTCCATTCTTCATCTTGCATATCTATGGGCTTGCATGAAACCCCACCCAATGGTAAGTACAGATCTTTCTGATACAGATAATCTTCTATCTGCATCCTCCATAATTGATAATTCTTGCCATTAAATTTCTTCATTCTTAGCTTACCTTTTTCTGCCATTGTTATACTCCCACTCAATCAGAAACCCTGTGAGTGACCTGTAATCAATAAACACTTAACACACTCTGAAACCAAGGTGTTAGTGAACCAAGCTCTAAACCAAGCTCTGATACCACTTGTTAGGATCTAGCAAGGCACAATTGATTACTCTTGTAAGCAACTAAACACGAAATTAAACCAGAATCATAAGTAACTAGAAATCAGAATCAGCAAAGAATAAGAGATACAAGAAACAATGAAAACTTGTATTAAACTCTTCCAGAAGGAAATACAATTGAAAAAATATTTCTTCTTCTCACACCTCTCAGATGTAAAGATCTCTTTCCCTCAAGAGTTCTCTCTCAATTACAAACACAATTCAATCTTGAATTGATTCACCCTTTTCTGTTCATACACAAGCTATGAAGATCTATCCCTATTATATAGAATTAGGGATCATGAGCCATGCACTCTCCACCATTAGATTCACCTCTTAATCAAAGGTTCAAATCAGTCCTGCTAAAGATAGATACGTGGACTCAATATTAACAATTAAACTTATCATGCAAACAATCTGTTATCCCACGAAAATAGACTTCTAGAACGCACAGGTGATCGATGTCGGTCCCTGTCTGTCTGCACATGATCGACGTCGGCCGATCCATAACCGATGTCGGCAGTTTCTGGTCGATCCCTGATCGATGTCGGTCTATCCTGACCGATGTCGACGACTGTGTAGTCCAGCAACCTTGCATTTGCTCATCCGGGTGAAGCTTTTAGCTCCACAACTTAACAACATTCATTCATATATTATATTTATTCACATCTATTGTTTGTTGATTTCTCTATCTACTTAAGTTATCATTTCAGCCTTTAGTTTTTTTTCTTTATGACCATGTATTGCTCAAATTTTCTAGTAAATAATAATACATACATCACATTATAATGTACCATGATATTAGAACCAAATGTGTATGTGTTAAAAATGAAAAGCCATAAGTACAAACCCATGTAGAAAACAACAATGATGTTTGTTTGTGTGTGGTCAAAGTTCATAAATCAAATTTACATCCAAAAATATACATATCCCATTGATGGATATTAATTTTAGATGATCATGTCCCTCTTCTTTACGTCCCCATTTTCTATTTATTTACTTCTGATTTGAATCTTAGCTTCCATTTACAACACCTCTTGGCTTTTCAATTTGTGAGTGCATTGTAAGACCTTGGGAAACACAACTAGATCTTCCTCGCAAGCTCTCATCACCACTCATTTACAAACCATCTCCATCATTATAGTTGTCCCTAAATCATCATGTTTTCCTACAAAATACATCAACACAAGTATTGATTTCAAGTTTGTTGCCTCCTTTTTTACACATCATTTTTTTATTATAGTGGTCACTTATCTTACATTAGATGTATTTACAGTCACTTTTGTTTTTTGCCTTGTTTGATCTAATTTTACACTTATCTGACATTGGATGAGACTTTACACACAATTATTTCATATATGTGTTTGATTATCTTTCACATTTTCTAACATTGAATATCTCATTTTACAGTTGATTTCACATCTTATGTTTTGCTTTGTTTATCATATTAATGTGATTCATCACTTTTTACTTACAATGTTTTACATATATTATGTTTTGCCTTAATATTTTAGTCTTACTTACATTTGATATGCCTGACATTAATTTATCTATTATATTTATTCATGTCCATTGTTTGTTGATTTCTCTATCTACTTAAGTTGTCAATTTTTCAACCTTTAGTTTTTATTCTTTTTGACCATGTATTTGATCATATTTTTTAGTAATTAATAAAACATACATCACATTATAATGTATCATTATATTAGAACCATTGTATGTGTCAAAAATGAAAATCCATAAGTACAAAATCATGTATAAAATAATAATGATTTATGTGTGTGTGTGTGTGTGGGGGCGGGGGAAGGGGGGTCCAAAGTTTATAAACAAAATATACATCCAAAAATATAGATATATGGCTAGCTTTATGGTCTACCTTCAACCCCATGTGATGGGTGAGGCACTATGCTCCCTACATAGCCTCTATCTATAGCTTCCTAGAGTGTCTTCTCTAGCATCTAAGTTTGGGATCATAATCCCCAAAGCTCTCCTCATGCTCTTATTAGCATTGTTTCTAGTTAATGCACTTGGTCCATGGTCTCTTTATGGGAAGTAACCTCTATATTCAAGTCCACTTGCTCCTACCCTACACCATCCCCTCTTGTCAAAATTTTTGGGGGAATGACAATCTACTCCTGCTATTGTATGCCCCTTGAAATATCTCCAACTGGTTTTAACCAGTTAACATGTAGTAAAGGAACCATTGGATCCCCCATCTATGTAATGTCATGCTCTGGTAGCACATCATCCAAGATCTCATGATGGGCTATCTCCATCATGGTCCTCCACCATGTTGTATCCACTACAACATCTACAAAAACAAATGAAATTAAACATTTGATCTCCATATATATCAAATTTGTAAGTAAATATATTACTACTATGTATATATCTACATCTAGGCAAGAAAAGTGAGTAAAAAAATAATGCATATTTTCTCTTAACCTATCTATGGGTGTTGCTCAATGATAGTCTCCCCGTGTGCTCTGCCTCCTAAGATAGGACCATTGTCCTGAATCAAGGTGGGTCAAACCCCTACCCACCTCTCATGACAAACCACAATGCCCTGATCTCTTGATGGTCTCAATCTTCCCTGGACAACCCATCTATCTTGTCACGATGGCTCCCCTTCTGTAATCAAAGCATCAAGACTAGCTCCTACCTACTCCACTACCCTCTCTTGCCATTGTTGTTGATGTTGCCTCCCAAAATGTAGGGCATGCAAAGGTCTTAATAGTAGGACATCGACCATTACACCTTATCCCCCTGATCCCAATGGTTCCCATGAGTGTCTCACCTAATGAGGTGGGACTATTAGTGGTGTTATTGTCATGATCTTGCTCCACCAATTAGAGCACATATGATTACCTCTTGTATTAGCAACTAAACACGAAATTTAACCAGAATGATAAGTAACTAGAAATATGAAACAACACAATAATATGAGAGACAATACACAATTGTATTAATAATCACTCAAAAGAAAATACAATAAAGAAGATGCCACTTCTTCTTCCACCTCAAAGGCTTGCCACACCTCAAGGCCTTCTTCCCTCTCTCTCGGTCACAACAATCAACTCCAATATATAATTGATGTTCACCTCCACCAGTTAGAAACAACGCTGCCAGTACACCAAGTACACAACCGTACTCCAAGTAGATCTCCTGCTCTCTGCTGCTACTTGCAAATCACTAGACCTTACTCACCATTGTAGATCTCCAAACGTGGTCCTGCACACCTGCTGATCAAAATCATACATATACGAAGAACCCTTCTAATTCTCCAAACCAACACCCACACTTGGTACTGTGGCACTAGGAGGAACACACCATTGCTCTCCTCTTTTTGAAGGAGCTTATTTTGCTCTCTTACTCTCTAGCACTTACTTACAATACAGCCCATGAGTCTATTATATAGATCTCATGCATACAATAATTAGACTATCTTAATTACAATAATTAGACACGCAACTCAAGACTACAACTAGCCTTTAACATGCAAACTAATAGTCCAAAAATAGACTCTCCGAAATCAACATGCAAACTACATGTTCACGCACAGGCTACTGACGTCGGCTCCTCCATGACCGATGTCGACCGACTGGTAATCGATGTCAGTTGCTTCTTCACTGCTATCTGACTGACGTCAGTTGATCAGACTGACGTCGGTTGCCCTGCAACTCATTCTGCAACTCTTCACAACCTCCATAACTCCTCCTGTTTGCATCCTGGTGAAGCTTTTAGCTCCACAACCTAGCAATCTCCCACTTGGAGATAAACAGCTGCATCTGTACCTGTACCTGTACACCATCTAAATTATTCCCTGGCTTGTATCCCTCTTCAAGATCAATCCTGAAGACCAACCACCACACAACCTGTGATGCTACACCTGTTATCCAAGTAACCTGCCACATCTGAACCTACAACCCATGTAGTGAAGACCTTGACCCTGCATAACATGTTAACCTGCTGCTAGTCCATCTCAAATACCTGAGAATCCACTGAACTACCCTCCAATACTCCTTCCCCGAATTGGCTCCATACTTTCTGACAACTCCCACTGCTTGGGAAAACTCAGGTCTACACTAGACCTCATGTGATTTCGAACCTTGTTCTAAGCTCTGCTTGAACTGTCCAGCCCTTGGTGTGCTTACCGATTCTGCATCCTGCATCTTGAACCCCACCAACACCATCTTTCACATCAGCTCCCACTGGAGATCAACCTGTGATCTTCCATGTCTCTTATGCCAAAGAATTTTGCTGCTCCAAATTCCTCATGACATGCCACTGAACTACCCTTACGTTTAGCTCAACAAAACTCTGTATGTACGAACCTGCTCCAAGCTCATCCTCCACATACAGTAACAAGATAATGTTGCGACCATCATCCACCTGGTAAGATAAACACAATGGTTATACTGACATTGACAAAAGCTCTACTTTGTCATCCACCTGGTACCACCTGTCAGCCCTATACCACTGTCTTGCAGCTTCCTCAAGACCTTATACCTTGGCCTTCCGTCTCACGTATCCATCCACTCTCTTCTTCAACTTGGAAATCCATCCGTCTTTCAGTGCTTTCTTTCATCTAACAACTCCACCAACAAAACCCCTGTTTGGTTCTTCTCCAAGGACTCACACTCCTCATCCATGCCAAGCTCCCACTGTTTCTAGATTCTACCTGCATTGCCTCTTCACATCTTCCTGGTTCTTGACCATCGATAAGCAATATAAAGAAGGTGAACAATGAATATGAGGTTCACTTACCCTTTCTGACCTCCATATGGGCGTTTGAGACTTGTTGACAGCTTGCTGTCCGCCCACCATCTGTTCCAGTGACTGATCTCGGCCATCTCCCAGTCTGCATCTGACCGATGTCGGTTCCCTGCACTGACCCTGACTGCCGATGTCGTCTCCCTGGCTGATGCTGATATCCCTCCTGCCGATGTCAGTCTTCCTGTTGCCGACGTCGGTTACTTTATGACCGATGCCGGTACCTGTGTTCGCCTGTGAGTGATGACCTTTTACCTGTGAGCTCTCCATGGATCAAAACCCTATTCAAATCAACATAGCCCTGCTTAAAATAATTTAGTCCCCTCAGCTGATCTCTGTCCGTCATCTCCTCCATGAACACCAAGGCCTTCCAGTTCTTAAGTTTATCAAAAATATCTGTCTTTCGCTTAAGAACATGCATTCCCCTCCTACATATGTGACCAGGCCTACAAAGCCACATCTCTGCAACAGAAGGTGAATCAGTAATATAAGTAGATAGATAAAGGATACCTACTTTCTTACCACCATCTAATTCAAGTGCATCCGCTGTGAGAGTTACTGTGCATTTTCCATCACCCAACTTTCTTAAAGAAATTAGACCCATCTCCAAGACTGGTACTTGCATGACCTCCTTCAACACCTATGTGTTACCTGTCTGCAATTTCAGCTTCACTTCCCCTTCGTCAATAATCTGACAAGGCTCACCAACTCCTAAATAAATCTCTCCAAAGTCTCCAAAGACATACCCATGAAAAGATGCTTTATTTTGCGCTGCATGGAAAGAGGCAAAAGAATCTGTAAACAAAGATTCTACTTTATCCAGAGCAACCTGTGCAACATCACCTACAACATCTGCTTCTACACGCTGATCTTCTACCGACCAACAATCTACCTTTACCTGCTCTTTCTTTCCATCAATCAGACCATTCGTGCTATTCAGTTTTTTCATTCGTAGCTTACTTTCTTCTGCCATTGCTATACTCCCACTCAATCTGAAACCCCTGAGAGTGACCTGTTATAAAAAACACTACTAGATCTGAAATCACCTGTTAGTCAACCCAACCAAAAGCTCTGATACCAACTGTCAGGATCTTGTTCCACCAATTAGAGCACATATGATTACCTCTTGTATTAGCAACTAAACATGGAATTTAACCAGAATGATAAGTAACTAGAAATATGAAACAACACAGGAATATGAGAGACAATACACAATTGTATTAATAATCACTCAGAAGAAAATACAATAAAGAAGATGCCACTTCTTCTTCCACCTCAAAGGCTTGCCACACCTCAAGACCTTCTTCCCTCTCTCTCTCGGTCACAACAATCAACTCCAATATAGAATTGATGTTCACTTCCACCAGTCAGAAACAACGTTGCCAGTACACCAAGTACACAACCATACTCCAAGTAGATCTCCTGCTCTCTACTGCTACCTGCAAATCACTAGACCTTACTCACCATTGTAGATCTCCAAACGTGGTCCTGCACACCTGCTGACCAAGATCATACATATACGAAGAACCCTTCTGATTCTCCAAATCAGCACCCACACTTGGTACTGTGGCACTAGGAGGAACACACCATTGCTCTCCTCTCTCTGAAGGAGCTTATTTTGCTCTCTTACTCTCTAGCACTTACTTACAATACAGCCCATGAGTCTATTATATAGATCTCATGCATACAATAATTAGACTATCTTAATTACAATAATTAGACACGCAACTCAAGACTACAACTAGCCTTCAACATGCAAACTAACAGTCCAAAAATAGACTCTCCAGAATCAACATGCAAACTGCATGTTCACGCACAAGCTGTCGACGTCGGCTCCTCCATGATCGATGTCGGTCGACTAGTAACCGACGTCGGTTGCTTCTTCACTGCTATCTGACTGACGTCAGTTGATCAGACTGACGTCGGTTGCCCTGCAACTCATTCTGTAACTCTCTGCAACCTCCGCAACCTCCGTAACTCCTCCTGTTTGCATCTTGGTGAAGCTTTTAGCTCCACAACCTAACAGTTATTGGGTGCACTAAGCCTAACTTCCTGGGCACACAGTCGCATGCATGTGGCTCTCACCACTAGTTGTAATGCCATGTGATCTGTACTCTCACACATTCTTATATTGTGTATGTCCATGACTTTCAAGAATCCACATTGCCTTGATATGGCCTCCGTATAATCTATTCCCTCTAAAGAGTCTACAAGGTTGGTTGTAAAGGAATCTTCTTCAACACTTGATCTTGCTGCCACCACCTCACCTGAGGTAAGTGGTCCCCGATATGATGTGGGATCCCTAATGGCTTGTACATATGCAACCACTCATAGATATAACACTAAATAAAGTCACTATCCCCATGGTATGTTTACCCCTGCTCAGCATCCCATAAAAATCATGAATGAGCTACACTTGAATAGAAACTCCCATATTAGACATGGTGTCGTACTCTAACATGGATTGAAAATAAGGTAATAATGTACAATGGCATGACCCCATTAGAATTGTGACACAACACTTGCATAGTCATAAGCTCGATGATGGCCTTCAGTATATCCAAAATTCTAAATACATAGACAATAAAGATTTTGACAATTAACTTGCATTTATCATACTCATTAGAACTTATATTCCACCAAGCTAGCTCTTAATGCTCAATCACAAATAATAACATTTTTCATACCATCGATGTGCCCTCAATGGGAAAACCTAGTATTGCTTGTACATCCTCTAGGTTCATGGTTACCTCCACTATGTCTCCATGCACCACCCATTTGAATATATATGTGATCCTCTCCTAGCACTCAAGGAAAATAACTATAAGCTGCGTGCTCGACGGGACCTGACACGTCTCCATGATCCCTCCGAAGCCCAAGCTAATCAAGTGTGCTCTATCTATGATGACCAACCTAACTAGTAGATATGGTATCCAACTTCCATCTATTTTCCTTCAGAGGCACATCTATCTCAATAAAATATCAAACAACAACACCCAGTTATATATTTTGGTTGAAAAATGTGAAACAAAATAAAAAATGTGACTAAATTTTTGCATTAAAAGTAAAAATGGTCTTTATCTCTACCAAATCTGCCATTTTCACTATCTCTCTACTACATCAGCCGATCATAGTTTATATTGTGCTGGCCATGTATTTTTCATCCTACCATATCGACCATACTTCTATTGTATCGACCATTTATTTACCTTATACAAAATCACCCACATACTTATTGTATCTGCCAAGTTCTCTCTTTTTCGCAATTACATCAACCATCAATGTACTATATCAGTTATCTGAATTGTTCCTCCAGTATTGGTTACATACATATTGTATTGGCCATACTTTTCTACTTTCTAATATACCAGCCATTCATTTCGTCAATCATAATACCCACCATGTTAGTACCGTATTGACCATTTATTTTATCCTAATCTAATGTGTTTATCAACCTTTCTTAGTATTTATCCTACATAATTTCATTGACCTTCTTGGGTAGTATGAGCCATTTCTATGATTTTTCCACATACAACTGTATCGGCTTGGTTGATATAGTTTCCCGATAGTAATATTTTTTTAATTTTGGACATAATTAATACCCTGGCCATAAATTTTATGTTCAAGTTCCTACTTGTCACCTGTCATAATTTTATCTAAGTTTTGCTGCTTGTTGGGGAAAATTACACTACACAAATTTGCCTTGGTGTCTAAATTTTCTAAATCTAGCCTATCTATTAAAATTTAACAAAACAAAGTAATAAATGCATCACATATTTACATGGATCTTATGATAACTCCTAGGCGACCTCCTACATGTTTGCCTCATCATATTTTAGCTGTCGTCTCTCATCAAATGAAAAAATGGATAATCAGAGCTCTAGTTTTCTAAAAATAGAAAATAAATAAATGAAACAATTTTTACTCATTTATAATTAAAATTTCAATTTTATAAATGTGTAGTTATTTACCTCCGGATTTTATGTTTTCCTCATATCTTATTTTTGTATGTCCTTTTTAAGAATCAAAAGAAGCATTAGGATCCTAGGGAAGTAAATAATTTTCAAGTGCTAACAGAGAAATTTTGCAATAATTCAGGGCTTTCTCTTATTTTTCAGGGCCGCCCATCTAGCAACATTGTTTCTTCAGTCAAAAAGGTAAGTGAAGGTACGCATTTTCCTTTAATCACTTTTATTTATTTCAGTTATGCTATTTTGTATTTCTATGTATTTATCTCAAAGCACCATCTTGCATTACACTATTGTGAAATGTGATGATCTTCAGGGGGGGAGTATACATACACCCAATATTTTTCACTTTATCACTTGACCAACACTTTCTATTGCATGGACTTGTCAATGCATGAATCTCCCTAAGTGCACACCTTAAAGGATTTACTAGGTATGGGGTGGGATCGGATCATGGTACTTTGTGAGAGATATTTGCGTACTATTATGTCATACCTTCACTACTATTAGTTTGACCTCCTCTAAGTTTATTTTTGTCTTACCTCTCTATTTACTTTCTATTTAGTCTTATTAGCCACCCTATATTCCTACTATATCAGTTCGATTGATGTAGTCTATTTATACTTGCCTAGCTAATATAATACTATGTCAACTGACATCTTTCCAACTATATCGGCTTGACCGACACTATCAACTTAGAGTTTAGGGTTAATTTTGGGTATTTGAGCCATATATATATATAGGGATCATATTTCATTATCAAATCATATAACACACACATATGCTCAGCTTGCACTCACATTTCTTCTCTTAAGTATTAAAATGATGAGTGGGAGGTTAGATTATTATCTTGGAGGTCTTGTTTTGCTTATGGTATACGAAACTCAATAGGAGGAGTCATGCCAAGGAGGTGTCCTAGTATTTGGAGTCCCTAACTAAGGATATATAGGTCTTTTTCTTACTATTTGAGGTCTTCAAACTATAAAATCTCTTGTGAAGTTTCACTTGAACCAAGTGGAGAAATTGAGGTGCTAATGAATGGACCCAAAAATAAATATCTCCATCCCTACTCTCTTGCCTTTAATAACTTAGTAAATTAGATATTACATCGATCATTTTTATTGTAGATGTGTTGTTTATCATTATTTATTCTCCTCCTTACATCGAATATTTTGGTACAGTTATAGGGTTACTTAGGCTTTCCATTTATCACCTTAGGTTTCATAGATTGCCCATTGGTTGACCATTGCACCACTTATCTTCTTCTTAATTTAGTACTTTTAGCTATATTGGCTCTAGACTACTCTTGTTCGTCAGTTTCTTGTATACAATATCATTATTATATATTGAATACACCCCTTCATTATCATTTTTATTGATCCCTAGTGAGATTTATACCCCATTTCATATGCGTAGGCTTTGGAACCCTTTCCTCTAGACATTTAAGTGTAGATTATCCTCTATTAAGTCTAAGGTTATTATAGGTCATTACCTGCCCTTCCAAGTATGTTTAAGCTCTATTGTCATGATCTTGTTTGTATCGTAGTCTATTGAGAGAAATAATATTTTTACAAGCCATTATATCTCGTGCATGCAAGGTCCACCTTCACTCCTTCATGAGATAAAATGTAAGCTAAGTTTTCCACATTCTTGACTCCAAAGCCTCCAAATCACACTTAGAAGGCTTCATATAAAGTTCATGTTGATTGAGAGTATGTTGGACATGATCAATATGGTATAGATGGTCTTCCCACATTTTATTTAGACAAATATATCATAAAAAATACTAAGATAAACATCCACATAAATAGTTTTAATATGAAATTCATCAAAATTTGAAATGCAGAAAGAAATTTTTTGCTCGACTGAGGGCACAACACGAAACTCATAATGGCCTTCATCTGTTCAAAATACAATTTTGGTAAGATCCTCCTCCCTGGTTCTAATTTCATGACACCTTGACTTGAGATCTAATTTGGTAAAAAAATAAATCTATTTAACTCATCCAACAAAAATTCAATTACATGAATAGGAAACTTATCTTTGATGATGAACATATTTAGCTCTCTATATTTTTGGCACATGTACCAATTTTCATCCTTCTTAAAAACCATCACCATTGGAGAAGACTATGAACTTTGATGGTAACAAATAATACTCACTTTTAGCATCTCCTAGATCCTTCACTCAATCTCACTATTTTGCACATACAAATTCTTATAAGGTCTAATGTTGGGTGGATGGCTACCCATTAAAATTTGAATGGCATGGTCGTGATCTCTTTTGGGTGGATGTTATTTTGGAATATATATAAATACGACCAAGCGTTTGAAAATGATAGACTAAATATTCAATGGTGTTAATGCATATGATTTTTCAGCTTCTAGTTAAAATAATTGTGCCACGAATCCAAAAGATCCTTTTTAAAAAAAACTTTAGCACTTGATGAGAACTCACCATTTATGGAGCCTTTTATTGAAATCCTTGGAACCCAAATGTCTTTTCCTCTGAGCAAAATTGCATTAAGAACTCTTGAAAGTTTACCTTTATTGTGCCCAATGTATTAAACCATTGGACTCTCAAAACTTTATTTACTCATCCCATGTTAATGACATAGATAGAATTATCCAAGAGGCAGATGGCCATTTCAAGTTTGATATTTTGGCAAATTATTGAATAACTAATTGTATAACCATCATCAACCATGACTTGAAATTCTAAGTTACAAAGACAACCATTCAAATGCATGACCAACTTGTTATTGATCAAATTGTGAGTACCCCAAAAATCAATTAGCACTTTCATTCTTTGTTTATTTAAAAATTCTATTACCTTTAGGGTTTGTGAAGTATTAATCCTTCATAGTGCATGGGAAAATATGATCAATTTTGGATCCTCTAGTGCCTCTTTTGATTCAAATTCTTCTTCCTCCTCTTTGTTTGCACCCGCAATGTGTAATACATTATTCTTGCAACTAAAGTACAATCCTTTTGCCCTTTTTTCAAATATTTTATAAGGTGTTAATTTGGGTGGTCTAGGGAAGGAATGTTTTAAGGTGCTATGATATTTGATGCTAGTGAATGCATGTTTCTTAATATCCTAAAAGTTTCAGACTCTTCTTTTCATAGAAATCACATCAGAAAAGGAAGATGAATCAAACAATCTTACCTCATGTTGAATGTGGTCTTCAAGTCCTCCTAGAAATAGGTCATTAAGTTTTCCTATGTAACATTTTACACTCTCAAAATAAGGGTTTGATTTTTTTAACATAATCCTCAGCCATACATGTTTATCTAAGCTTGACCAATTGGCTAAATAATTTATTCACTAGGTTGCTATTATAGTGCATCAACAAATTCTCCACAAAAATTGGCCATGTGACAACATAACCCTTCTTTTTATTTTTCTCACGAAGCCAATGTTACTAAATGATTTGACCAGGTTCCAAATATAAAGATGTTGGAACTTTTTGTAGGCATGGAACTCGATGTAACACAAAAATTTGATCCATTTGGCATAACCATGTGAGTGGGTCATTGCCATTAAATTTGTATATAACCATTATTGGATACATCCTAGTGGACTTGAATTAGAATTGACGTTGTAGTGCTCTCTAACTCTATTAGAATACAAAATGCACTAATCCAACAATATACTATTAAAGGAAGGAGACATTTTGGGTTGTTGAAAAAACTATCAAACTTTGCCCCCACCTTGCCACTTGTGCTGAGAGTTGAGTTATATCCAGCTTCTTAACTATCATTTCCAAATCTACTTTACTTTCCATAGCAACTAATATTTATTCGAGCCTCTTTATATTGACCTACTAATTCATCTTGTTCAGTTCCTCAATAAGTTGTGCCATCTAATCTTGCTTCGAGCCTTGTTATGTCCCACTACATAGCCATCTTGTTTAATTCTTCATTGGTATTAATGTTGTCTAATCTTGCTTCAAGTTTCTCCAATATTTCCATATCTTCCCCAATTTAATCCATGTCCACCTCTAAATCTAGATCATCCTTGGGAGGGATATTTCCTAGAGTGACGAGAGGCTTTCCCTTACCTTTGGTATAACCCACCATGTTGATGTTTGACCAAATGTAAAAAATAGGGTAACCAACAACCCATGTTAATGTGATTACCTTATTGAGTAAAATTCAACAATTGTTATATTTCACAAAGGTGAACAAAACTTAAACTTGAAAAAATTCTAAAATTAGGGTTATCAATCACCTATATTGTTATGATTGCCTCAATGAGATAAATCAAACGACTACTATATTTCACAATGGTGAAAAAATATGAATCCAAATTCATTTTTCACCGGTCTCCCTAGTGTGGATGAAACCCTTGTATTCTCCCCAAATCAAAAGTTTTCAATTTTGACCTACAAGCATAATCGAACAACAATGCAAAGCAAATTCCTAACCGAATAACAATGTGAACTGAATGCTAACAAAACAACAATAGATCTAGGAAAGTAAAACTAATGAAGAAAAAGTTAAATTACCTAGAATATTTATTTTCACTTCTTGCATAGCCCTAATGCACTATAAAAACTCTATCGAAATTGAAGCTTTGTACCACTTGTAATGATGGATAATGGTATGTGATCCTAAATGTCAATAAAAAACCTTACACATGGTTTGTACTCAAAATCCTTTGTTTAATTATTATTCGTTGTGAAAGCATAAAATCTTTGAAATGAAATTATTATATTGTAAGAGCAAAATCACAATTATAGATCACAAGTCAACATATGGCATGAACAAATTAATAACAATTACTTGCAAGTAATAGAATAACATAGTAGATCCACATAATATGAGTGAAATGAAAATCAAAATACTGAATATATGATCAAGCTACTTCGAGGGAGAAACCTCCACAATCCTTATAATAAGAATAAAATTTGTAATACGATGATCTGACATTCAAACACTACCTCACACATATAGTATAATTAGGTTACAAGGACTCCATAATCTTAATTAGACAAATTACACCTACTATTATGAAATCCATAAATTATCAAATGATTAAGTTAAAGGAAATTCATATCATAATTTAGAAAAACATCTCCCAATACATGTAATAGGCTAAGGACATAGCATAATTTTCTCATCAATACTCATACCTTTTATCCCATCTAAGACTCTTCTCTCCAAGGTTGTATCTTCTTAACTTCGAGACCACTATCTACATCCTCTTTGTCCTACGAGTCATGGAGAGTCAAACAGTTAAACCCAGGATCGTGCCATGGGTGACTTTGATGACATAGATACCTCTTGTGGTTGATTAGCCGAAGGAGCTCATTAATTTAGATATATGCTTACTCAGCATTGTAATCTGCTATATATTTATTTTCAAAATATGGGTTAAGATGTCAACATTCTATGTAATTCAATAATTCTATATAAATGCTACCTATTAAAGCACACACAAAAAATGTAAAAGTCACTAATTTCATTGTTTGCCTTTTTGTTAGTGAAATATTCTTGTATATTTCTAAAATCCATGCAAACCTTCTCTCTAAACCCTTCCAAAGTATAAAGGCTAGGTATTTCTTAATAATATCATAAATCCAAATTCATAAATTGTCATGTTGGTGGCACTCGTGGGTCTCATAATCAAGTCACACTCTTAATTCCTCATCCTCACGGCACGCTCCTTGTCAAGGAAGAAGTCCAAAAGTTAAGCACTGTTAGCATTGTATCTATCCTTTTATTACTATTCAAAGTTTTGAGACATCAATTTTTAAAAAATATTTATACATGTATGCATTGTATTTTGGGAACTTGGAGATGGATTTTAACCACTATTTTTCCTTCAATCACTTAAGTGAAAATGATAGGATAAGACCATCAAACCAATACAATAGTGTCATTTATACATGGTCTTGATTGAATTTCCATACTATGATTTAAATTTCTTTTTCTTTTTCCCCCATAAACGCTTTGCATAGTGGTGTATTATGAATCAATGAATTTCAATCAAACTGAAGTATATATCCACAAACAATTAATTAGGCCGAAACATATACAAAACAATTCAAGTGTATTAAATTTTTAAAATTAAAGTAATGAAGGATAGAGTGAGAATTTAAAAAATGTATTTTGATTTTCAGGGGATTTAGTGATTATCCTTAAAGTCTGATATAAGAAATGAAGGTTTTGTGGCAAAATAATTAAAATTTTAAAAAGTGGTAGTGAGTGAAGGACTTTATTCAAACAATTAAGTTTCATTTTTAGTTATCATTGAGCTCTGTTTCTATATAACATGACTATAAACATTATGGTTCTAGGAAGTATCAAGTAGGCAATAACATTTTTTACAAGTGCACTCATCAAATCCAAAGCTTCAAACACCTCCCTCGATTTTTTGACACTGCATGCCAATCATTAGGAAACTGTACTTCTTCTGCAAACCATAATTAGACAATTAAGCCCAAAAGTGATTGAAAAAACTATGTTTTAGACCTTGTATTAAGGGTTAGTGGAGTTTTTAAACAATGCCTACTTATCAAGCCCATCAATAATGTATAATATTGAATGCAACACACCAACAAATACAATAATTCTTGATCCTAGTAACTTAGTGTACTACAATTTATCACTATTATAAACTTCTATGTTTACAATATATGCTCTTTAAATGTTTGCTTGATTTATATAGAATGCTTGTAAATATTCAATAGATAATTATGACAATAAATGCTAGATGTTCTTTTAAGTTATCTCTAAATGTCTAAATGCACTAAGATACATGTGTATTTGTAGATAACTTGAATTTAAATTAAGATCATATTAGTGTGCAAACTAACATCGAATGGTCAAAAAGGTAAACAAGATAAAACCACAAAACACGAGGGCATTCCAATGGACCCAAACCACCTAAAATCCAAGAATTGTACTCGTTATGTTTATGAACCTTAAAATTATATTCAGTTCATTTCTATTTTGTTTTGAAGAAATAAGACATCACGATAAAAAATAAAATCGTTAATAACATCTAATTTAGAGCAATAATCGACAAAGACATAAATACCTTAAAATAATACAACATGATTGTTTGAAGGATCAGAGACAAAAGATTTTTTAGAAAATCTCTAGGGATTTAAGGTGGAGGATTATTTGGATCTTGGTTCAAATGAATCGAGAGTAGTTTGCAGATGGAAAAGGCTATCAGATCTTCCTATGCTGCAGGCCAAAATTAAGCCATTGGAAGATTGTTTGCTAAACAGAAAAGTATTTCTTAATAATAAATAAGAACAACTTCATTGGATTGGAGCTAAAACTGGGGTTTATTCAATAAGCTTTGGTTATCAGATGGTAGAAGCTATAGATGTTTCTTTGGCATGGACAAATCTCCTTTGTTGGGGTAAGGATTGTCTTCAAAAGGTAGGGACTTTTGCATGGTTGGCAGTTCATAGTTGCATTCTCACTCAAGATCCTCTGAAAAAAAGGGGGTTTGTTGGGCCGTCAAGATGTTGTCTTTGTAAGGCAGAGGAAGAAACTGCGGATCATTTGTTGTTCAATTGCTCCTTTGCTAATTGGTGTTGGATCCGGCTATGTAATAAATTCAATTGGGCATGGGCTTGGCCACCTACTCTTTTTCAAGCTTTTCCTCTTGGCCGGTGGGAGATGTGAAGCATTCACTATATAACTTATGGAGATGTAGCCCATCTATTGTCATCTGGACAATATGGAAAGAAATAAATGCCCATTTTTTTGAGGATAGATAACGTCTTCTGTATGTAGTTTTAAGAGAAATGGAGCTTTCTATTTTAGAAGTGGTGTCATCTTAAATTCAGAGGAAGTAGGGTCTCTTGACCCAATGGGATATGCAAATGTGTGCTAAATGGAAAAATATTAGGCCTCCTCCCGTTAAGAAGAATCGAAAGGAAGCAATATGGTTTCCTCCACAATTAGTGTGGTTTAAGCTCAACTTTGACGATGCTTGTAGAGGGAACCCAGGGGCTTCAAGCGTTGGTTGTGTAATCAAGCATTGTAGCGGCTCCTTAATAAGAGCAATGCCATTTAATTTATTTGATGGAGCGAATAATGAAGTGGAGGCTCAAGAGCTGGTTTCAGGAATTGAGTTGGCTTTGGAATGTGGTATATCCTCTCTTTTAATTGAAGGGGATTCTCAAGTGGTCATTCAAGCTTTGAAAAATCAAAAGACTAAATCTTGGAAATTAGAAAATATCCTTGCGATTATCTGGTCTAATCTAAATCAGTTTGTTGAGTGGAAGTGTTCGTGTTGCTTTCAGGAAAGCAATCGAGTGGCCGATTTTCTAGCAAATGTGGGTATAGATCAACAAGTGTCTACTAGAATTGACAATGTCAAGGAAGGTTAGAGTGACTGTGAGGAGATTGAGCGGATTGACCTCTAATTTTTTAAGTTTTAATGTGTTTAAAATTTAAAAATTTGGAAATTAAAAAACATAAAATATAATATAAATATGTTGAATTATGATTTGGGGTGGCAGCGGTTTGGTTTTACAACGCGCCTTGAGTTGGAAGTAGGGGGATGCCAACATCATTGATGTCTGCATTCATGGTAAGCTTGCGAGGGAGTCAGATTCATGATGTTTTTTTTATGCAATGGGATTGGAGGATATGAATTTATTGTGATGGGAGTCGTGGTTGGTTTTTGGGTTTGGATAATTCGCTGGGTTACATTTTTTAGCATGGAGCCAGAGTGCATTGAATCTTTGGGATGGCCGTTCGTTTTTGGTAGAGCGAAAGAAATGGAGATGGGGTTTTTAGGTATCATCTCCAAGAGGAGTTTTTTTAATGTCTTATGGATTCCCATTGCTGAAGTGGCAGAGGCGATGGAGGAGGTACTGGGTGTGGAGGTTTTCAATGCTAGCAGGAGAGTGCGTGTCAATTCAGATCTGGCATTCCTTTTTGCCAACAATCTTTATCTTGTGGTTTCAGATAGGGATCAAATTAAAGAAATGGTGTAATTCTTCATGTCACCAGAGCACAAGGAAGGTCTTCTATCAACTATTGATTCGCTTCCATTAGGTCCCTTCCTAGTTTTGCCTCTCATGTAAAGATGGTCTGGGGTTCATATCGCTGTCTATTTTTCATCTTTTGGAAGCTAGGTTCTTATCGCTCGTCAATTTTGCCCAAGAAGTTGAAGAAGTCTGTTCTGGTGAGAAAAAGAAGGAAGGTGATAAGGGTATAGCCATGCTTGTTATTGAAGATCTGATGCTTCCAATTCCACAATTAGAGGCTTGCAGGGCTCAGAGATGGATGACAGAGAGATTGAAAGAAATTAAGTGGTTGGCGAGAGGAATGGCACAAGGTATGTTTAAGGAGCCTCCTCGGTGGAGAGGAAAAAGAAAGGAGAATATGGAGTAGGGGCACTGCAAGAAAAGGTTGAAGTTTTTACAAGCAGAGGCTATGGCAGGTCCAAAGTCGAGAAAAGATTTGGAAATTTTCTACCCAACTTTAGGGGATAAGGGGCAGGGGGAGCTTGTTTCTTGGTCAAGGAAGAAAGCCAAGATGTCAGATTCAAGTAAGGTGATAGATAGTGATGGTAATATAATTGAAGTGATAATCCTGGAATAATATCCATAATATCTATCGATTGGTTTGTGGCCGAAGGGCAGGATTTAGTTTTGGGTAAACTGTCTTTGGTTTTTTTGTTGGTATAGCTTAATTTTGGAAATATATGTTTTCAATTTTTTTTTAAAATGTGGTTTTTTTTTATGGTCAATGCCTTAACAATTTATATTGTTAAGTCAAACCAATATGGTTTATCTCGTATATATGTTTTTGGGACAAGGACCCCTTAATTCTGATATCGAGCTAAAATATATATTTAATGAGTGTATAGGAAATATTTTAAAGCGTCTACAAATACTTAAAAAAATTAATTTAAGAAACTTTATTTTTTTGGGTTAACTTATCATAGTTTTGATCCACACTTTAAGTTTAGACCCAGCCTTCAATTAATCTTTTACTTTACATCCACCTTGTTTGTTGAGTGTTCATGTCAATTTTGGACGTTTGGCCATGAATATTCATTTCAAACTTTGAAAAGGATCATATGTAATTTAGTTTTCACAATTGGAGCATATCATTGCCAAGGTGATTTGAATACAATGTATAAAACAACATTGTTATGTTATCCCTTTTGATAATTATGCCACGTGGAAGATCGTAGAAACCCCCCTAATCATGTGTGTGTGTTTTGATAGGAAAAACATCTTAAGCATTTTCTTAAGAAGAGAGCACAAACCAATGATAGATGTCATCATAGAAAGGCAAGGACATTATATGTGCATTGACATTATGATAGTGCTAGAGGGCTATGATGGCCTCTCAAAGTGGTAGAGCATTGATTTATCAGGTTTTGATATATTACCAATGAAGTAGTAGTATGTATATGGAGTGCCATGATACAAAGCGTCAAAAAGAGAATCACTAAAAATAGATTGACTATGCAAGATGTAAAATAATGCATTGTGATATGGTTTCTAAAAGTCACAACGAAACAAAGTGAAGCTGTTAGAAAGTTTACATGGAGCGATAGATAATTCTCTCCAAAATCACTACCAATCCTTATTAAAAACACAATAAAATGTTCCATAGTATGTATAGGACTTTATTTGTCTTACAATCAAAGAAATCAAACTAAATCCCTATTGTTGGGAGACTCATATTTTTTCGAGGTGAAACCAACATAGGAAATATGACGAACCCTATCAAGTAACAAACTTTATCCCTATAAAAAGGATTTCCTAACTTAGACTAACAAGTTAGTTAGTAGGAAGAAACTAGAAGTTAATTCCACTTCTTACACACAAACATAGGGTTAAATGAAAACTATAGAATAATAAATAAACCTAAGTACCCTATAGCCAAGAACCCTCATCATTCCTCCCAATAATAAATGCATTTGGACTCTAATGCTCTCAACAAATAATGAAAGATATGAGACATTTGATGCTTAGAAAACTATCTAGCCTAATTTGGAAGCTAACCTTGTTTTACAACAAGGTATGAATTGTTTGTCCCTTGATTCGTCTAGCAAGTCTTTGTGTTCAAAACTTAGTTGGCATTCAACAAAAGTTGAGAATTTAGAACAATATTTGCAAGATGGTTGATAGGAAGCTCCAACTCTAATGTCAACTCATATTAGTGCTTGAGGAGATCAATATTTGCAACATCATGAATGCTCAATTGTGTTGGAAGGTCTGGTAAAAAAACATTCTCAATTTTATACTAGAGAATAGTGTAAGGTCCATAGCAAAATGGCTTCACCTTACTATGTGCTTTCTCCTTAAAATGATGTTTATCTAAGCATAGCTAAACTTTGTCTCCAACCTAGACATGATAAGGGACACAATGGCAATCCATGAGTTGGTTTTGTTTCTATTGAGTCTTCTAAAGAATATTTACCACTTTTGATTGAAAGCACTACAAGTGTTGGATGAAGGAATCGGCCTTATCTTGCTCTTTTTACATGTTCTTGGTATCTATGAAAGGCAAAGATAAAGGTAACTCATATGGAAGCCCAAAGGTTGAAAACAAAGATAGACCCCAAATGGAGAATGTTTTGTAGAGGAGTGTTTTGCTTGGTTGTATGCATTATCAATGTGGGTTAGGCTCAAATCCCACTTGATATGAGTGGTGTGGTGGTAAATCCACAGACTCTACACTAAAGTGTGATTGACAACTCCGGTCAAACCATTTGATTACATATGGAATGTCATGGAAAATTTAAAAGAAACCCCCAATATCTTCTACAAAGAACACCAAAATGGCCTATGAATTGTGAGTCGTGGTCTAAAACAATGTTGGTGGACAGACCAAAAGAACACCAATGAAATTGAAGAAAAATTGAGCTAAGTCACTTGCAAAATTGGTCTGGCAACATGGAATGAACTTAACCATCTTAGCTATTTTTTCAACAATAACAAAAAATAATTGTGATGTCAAACAAAAGAGGTGAAATCAGTGTTTCATTGGCATTGGCACCCCGTATATAGATTGAAATTGAGATTTAGATTAGAGATGGGGGTCAAGGTCAAGACCCTCCCCCTCCAGATAGAGTGAGTAATATATGGCATCACCACTTAACTACGTCCATGGAAATGATTTCCCAAGGACATGAAGGAATCAACAAAGTAACATAAGACAATCTTGTAGTTGGTTGGTTTGAAGTGGCAACATAGTACATAATGCCTCAAAAAGTGAATAACATCTCATTGCATGTGAGGCCAATATAAGAACTACTACAAATGATGGAGTGACATTTGGATCCAAAAGTGACTATAGTAAAACATAGAGTGTGCCTCCAATAGAAGAGAAATGATGTGATCACAAGGCATACAAAGCTTATTGAACTTGTACAACAACCCTTCATGTGAAAGTCTTGAAAATGTAGTTTATTGGAAGAGGTTGGATGTTGGAGACTAGTACTAGTGAAAATATTCTCGAAGTTTGGATCAATATCATATTGATAAGACCCAGTATGAAAGCCTACATGCAAAGTAGTGACAATAGTGAGGGTATGCGTCATAGGAGGATGAGTCAAACAATACACAATAGTGTTTTTAGTTCCCTCTTTGTACTTGATTACCAAGTGAAGTAGTTGAAGATATGGAACCCACTTCATATGTCAAGCCTCTTCAATTTTAGTCTATGATTGAAGAGATTGTAAATGTAAGTGATATGTATGAACAATTGTTTCCTTTTAGAGAAGATAATGTATCTAATACTTGATTGAAGTAGTTCCTCTTTGTGGAAAATAAATTTTATTAGTGATTTGCCATTGGATTTCCATTTTGCTTCAAAATTGCACCAAGTGCAAACTGTGAAGCATATGTCTTGATCTCAAAATGTTGTGAGATATCGGGCAATCCAAGAATAGGTGAAAAACATAGTTTCTTTTCCAATATGTTGAAGGCATGGACATGGTTATTAGTATATTATATCAATGCATTAGTCTTTTTCAGTTGATGCAATGGTGAGGTAATATCTAAATAACCAAAGATGAATTTTTGATAGAAATTTGAAAGACCAAGAAAACTCTACAACTTTATGATGGTGGAAGGAGTAAACCACTTGAGACGAACTTATACCTTTGACAAAACAACCTTGATTCTATGGACATCAATGGAAAAACCAAGATGAGAGATTAACTCTCACCAAAAGAACACTTGATGAGATTAGCACACAACTTGTTTTGCTACAATGTACAAAGAACATGCTCCAAATGTTGAAGGTGTAGCTTTTAAGTGTTTGAGAAAACCATAATATCATCCAAATAAATGATTACAAATTGGTCTTTCCAATATCTGAAGATGTCATTCAGTAGTCTCATAAATTTTTCAGATGATTAGAGAGACTAAAAGGAATCACTAACCACTCAAAAAGACCCATCTTGGTCTTGAAAATAGTGTTTCAAAGTGTCCTCTAATTGAAATTAGCCCTGATAATAGCCACTCTTGAGATCAATTTTGGAGTTGATCAATTTGTGAAGATGCTAACATAACGAACAATAAATGAATGACACATAATCTTGAATACAACACAAATGATATCAAAAACTTTGCTCAGTTGGCGGAATGTGTCGTAGGGTACCATGACTGATGTCGAAGCAATGTTGTTGAGGGGATGAGGCCATGGAAGAGCCCTTGATAGAGGGTGTGGATTTGGATAATGTTGGGGTGGATATTATAGTTATAGATATCTAGAACATTATTGGTGCCAATGTCCTAAAATTCCTATTATTTTGAGAATGTGGCATGGAGCACTATATTGAGGATTGTTCGGACCTAATTGCCAAAGTTTTAGAAAAGGAATATCGACATGGTAAGGGAAATATGGCAAGCTAAGACTAGAGTAACATAAGCGTGATGAGCACAGAAGGAACACAAACATGATCTGCTAGTGAACATAACAACTTGGTACCCCTGAGCTTACCCAACACTCACAAATTGGTGAGGTCCACACTCTCTACAAATCACAAAATTTATAAGATAAAGTACTAAATATTAAAAAAATTGTGATTGGTTACCCAACTAAAATCAATGAGTTTGTGAATGTTAAATTAGCTTGCTCACTTGGTCCAACACCCACCTATGTCTACCAACTAAAGAATGGGTACCATGCAAATCACTTGACTTAGATTAATAAGGCCTAGAGTAGGGTATGCACAAAGGTTTTGTTAGGAGGAAAGAAAGAAAGTAGTTGAGGTTGGATGACCAAAGATAAAATTAGGAGTAGAGAGTAGAAGCAAATCTATATTTTTTTCTTTAGGAATTATGATAGAAGTAATATGAAAAAAGGAAAGGATCATAAGAGCATTAGAATAGGTGAACTCATAAGAAACTAGACTAGAGTTGAGTGCAAGAGGGGATTCACCAAGAAGAGTTGTTGGCAATCAAAGAGACTTTGCACCAAGAAAGGCCAAGGGAAAGTTTACAGAAATAAGACCACAAAGAAGGTGGATGAGCAAAAATTGTGTGCGCACATGGAAACAAAGAAAGGCCCATGTTGAGGAGGTAGTGTTAGGAAACTATGCACTCTACAACTATGTAAAAATAACAGAATGCAATTACAGAGATAATTAAACAAACAAATCCTCAACATGCATGAGACAAAACACAATATTTATGTTGTAAAACCTTAACAAGCTAAGGAAACATCCATGGTGCAAGATATCAAGTTTTATTAATTCTAAGATGAACAGATTACATGTGAATTCCAAAAAAATAAATATGCCCCATTGGCAAAGCACTGTTAAGATTCCTCCTCCTAAAAATAGAGTGGGAAAATGCCATTAGGACTTTCCTTCTAAAAATAGAATTTGGTGGAATTCGTCTTCCTAGAAACACAAGTTTGACTCCTTGATTTTTTGCTTCAGAAGCACTACCCCCGAAACCTTGCCAGAGGGGGCTCCATAGGATTTCGCCACCCCCTGGGCCCCCTTGCAACAATAGTGGGGAGTGTTGCCCCTCCACACCCCTCCTTTCAAGGAGTAGGCTATAAACCACACCGCAAAAGGATCCCACATTTAGCTTTGTTGTCACATATCTAACAAGTGGCATAGAAGAAACCAAGGGAAAGACAATATTGGAGTTATGCGCCATTGGTACCGAAAGAAGAGGATGGTGTGGCAAGCATAAGCATAATGTCAAATGCATACCCTGGCAGATTTAATGCTAGGTGTCATGCTAATTGTTGATCAGGATAGTGAACTATGAAAGAAAGGGTAGGGCAAAGCATTTTCACTTTACACAATTGCAAAAACGCGTTCTATAATTGCCCACCATTAAATCTGAAAAATAACAAAACACAATTGCATAGTTGAACAAAGAGTAGAACCTTAATAAGCCATAAGGATAAATTTTGGTTGTTGAGCATCGAAGAGACAAGAGGCAAAGTGCAAAGGAAAGTAATAGCAACACCAAACTACAAAGACATAGTCCTAACATAGAAAATGTTGGTTTGTGGAAGGAAGAAGAATACAATGCTTGGGATGATGCTAAGGAGCCACTATGTTCCGCCATTGCCAAAGACAGCACCAAGAGGAGCAAAATTGGGGTTAGAATGAAAACATTATCATTAGTGTGTGATAAAGGAGATTACCCTGTGAGAAGGCTTGTGCAAATTTATTGTTAATACATAAATTGCATTCCTTGAAGACATACATGGCATTCCCAAATTAGGTGTTGACAAACAAGGTGACTTAAGGTGGGCACCCATGAGGTGCAAGATGCACTAAGGGACATGTAAGTGATGAAGGTTTATGACCTTTAATATATTGGTTGTTCGAAAAAACTAAGTTTCTATTGAGTATGACGCATCATAAAACTATGTTCCTAGTCTAGGAGTGAATTGATGTAAGAAACCCTTTAGGGTATAGCGAATTATATATATTTTTCTATATCAATAAACATACTTTCCCGAAGGTTATCTTAATCGATATTAATCCAACATACATTCTCATTTGAAAATGAGATAAGTGATTAAAATGACTATTCATGTAAACATTAATAAAAAAATATTTTACAACTCGATATAATAGATAAAAAAGGTACAGTCTAATAACTTCTATTGATTGCTCATGTATTTCAAATAAAATGTATTTTTACAATACATGTATTTCGCCATAACATTGGTCCATTCAAGCAATAAAAATATATAATTGTTTACAAACTAGACTTCAATATTCACAGTTTAAGGGGCTTTTCAATACTAATTGTTTTTCTTTATTACCACATGTCAAAAATATTTCATGGAATATACTACATATTTCACTTTATATGCATCGAGATTGCAATAATGATAAGAAACATAATATAGACCAATTACTCACGTTAATATCATTTGTACTAATCTATTAATAATTCAATTACATATTCCATAGCAAATAATTCTTCATTGATCATTATGACAACAATCAAGACAACCCTTGATTCTTTTTCATTGGTCAAAGTACACATACAGTGGATGACAACTTAAATTCTACATTTCGTCATTTATAATTACATTGCTTATGATAGTACAACAAGAACAGGGAAATACAAAGCAAATAGAATATAGTCTTCCTTCAAATTATACAAGTGATCATGACTTGGTTAAAGTTTTCAGTGTCCTTACTATTACATAATTGACACATCATTTGCATACATTTAAAGATACAATGAAGATATATTCAATAAAAATTTTATTCACATGCACTGAATTATATAGAAGAACATTGAAGACTAGTAATAGAGTGTGTAAATGCAAAGCTGAGAGTATCATAGAGAGTTTTACCTCCAACCATAGAGCCCTTCGATCACCCACACACCTCTCATCCACTGAGAATGGCCCTACCCTTTGCAAAAAGAATAGATACGGGTCCGAAAACAAGAAAGAGATTACTATGTAATTATGTCGACACCACAACGACTCCATGAACCATAAGGCGAGTGCAATTGTGAACCAAAATAAAAATTGATGTGTTCCTAAAATATAATACCCGTATACAATGTTTACGATCCTAAATCTAAATACGAAAAATACCCCTCGTCATATCCAACTTAGTGGAATGTTGAGTTTCTTGTGAGCCTAACTAAAATTCCCTCCCATCTCTTAGAAATCAAAGTCCAGTGCTCTAACCCAAGCATCGAATCGCTGCTAGGTCTTAATGTCCCGTGTTAACAAACACTATGATCATCGAAATGAATTTATGATACGACACCTTATGTTTGTTATACTTTATCACTTACGAAAAGGTTTTTAGACCCTCAGTGACAACGTTATAAAACAAATAATGAACCTAATTTAGCAAGCCGAAGGATGGTCAATAACCATAGCGTTATAGCAAGATAAATCGTGTTTTCAACTCGTTCATTTATAGGGTTTGGAATTAATTATTATTTTAATCAATCAGGACCCGATTGCTCTTCTGTTCGCTATTGAGAGTTAATCCATGAATTGAGTTCTATTCGTTGTCATTACAATATTTTGGAAAGTCAAAATATGTATTTGGAAGATATTGAACAACATTCAGATCATCATGCCAATCTCGATTATAATGTCCTTAAATGAGCTGTTATATCTTTCTTGGCTGTTACAACTTAAGACACCATTCAGGTAGATGGGACGCCACTCAGAATGAATGGGACGCAGTCATCCAGAAAAAACCTCAGTAGCTAGATAAAATAAAACTCAAGAGTTAAACAGGTAAGGCATGTTTCCTTCTGGCACAAAACTACTGTTTACACAACCGATCCAACAATGGCGTTCTACTGGTTGTTTCTTCCTCCTCTCCGAACGCGTCCCCTTCTTCCAAACCCTCTTGTCTTGCCTTCCAAAGGAATACATTCATCACCTCTTCTAATGGCCTGTTGTTCTTAGTATGAAGGCATAAATTTATTGCTTTTCTTTTAACTACAGCAGTTTAATTCATTCTTCTGACTTTTCCATGCAAAGGTCGGTGCATTGGTGGGAATTAAGTTTTTATGGTTGGGTGAAATGAACTCTTCAAGAGTTTACTTTGGATTTCCATGAGGTTAAACTTTTTCAACTCTATTCATTTAATGCTCCTTCTAGATGGCCATGTATTCCACAGGTTATGTTTAAGTCTTTTCAAGCCTACATGAGCTATTAAATATGAATTTTAAATTAACCCCTCAATATATTTATTTACGGTTTAAAACAGATTGACCGCCTCATTAGGCATGAAACCTGGGTGCAAATTTAAATGACTATTGTTAGAAGACAAACCACCTTTAATTGATGTAATGATTCGTCTTGTAAGACAACCTCTAAAATACACATTTACAACTTCCGGAATGGTGGTATAAATGGGTACAATGATAAGGATCTCAACTAAATTGCCAATCTAATCCTACGGCTTGCTCGGTTCATTATTCCACACAATCTCTTTCTTGCCTCCCAACCTCATATCTATTCCTCTCTCCTCAATGATACTCTCCCTCTCTGTAGGGTCAGAGAAACTTGTGCTGCAAATGCACAAGTTCAACAAAACCCATCAAGTAGTTAATCAAATACAAAATGTATTAGACACTGGCAAAATACGACAAGTCATTTAAATGTTAAACATGAAACATTACGTTATTGTCTCCAAAAGCATATATATATATATATATATATATATATATATATATATATATATATATATATCCGCTTTGTCGTCCATATCTCTTTTGCTTTACTCTGGACAAAACATCGTCACAAGCATGCTATCGAGTGTCATATCAGTTTCACATTACATCCATAAACATGTGCTTTTACTATTAGTTCCAAACAACATAATGTAAGCAATTACATTCACTAATCATTCATTTTGTTCTACAAAGGAAAATAATCATAGAAGTAGTTCTTTAGAACATTTCAGAATCTAACCAGATGGGTATGCATGGCACACCACGTCAACATAAACAAATAGTTATTACACATGCAAAAACGGGTTAGAACAATTAAGTTGGATGTCACACTCTTCATTGAACTAATAAGGATGAAGGATGAAGGGGAGAGTTTAGCTACAATGTCGAAAATTCATAGAAGAAAGACAAGACATGTTTGCTTGGACTACCAAGAAAAAAAAATAAGTTGTGAACCAAGGGCTTGGGTTACCCAAAAGCATGCATCATTGCCCAAGTGCGTGTGCCCTGATTGATGTGTGACTCAGTGTAGGAGAATGTTTTAGAAAAATGCATCTATGTGACACACAACATCACACTAGGGAAGTTACAAAGCCACCTAACCTATCTGGTGAGGACATTGAATACCAGAATTTTCACGAGTACATCATATGTAGATATAGAGTTTTAGTTTGGTTCTTTACTAATATTGGTCGTATTTGTCAAGCCTGGAAAACTAGTAGAGCACAGGGGACAGAGGAAAGGAGATATGGAGCTAGAAATACTAATTAAGTTTTTAGAGCTTGAGTCAGTAATGCCACAATGCTAGGAGTAAAACCATTATGGATATTTCGTGAATTGTTAACACATGTTGGGGATGATTGGCAAATATCGCTAAATGTGGTGAATAACTACTTCCCAAGGTTTTTGTTCTTTGTGGGACCATGCCATGTGTGTGTGTGTGTGTGTGCGTGCGTGCGTGCACACACGTGTGTGTAGCCTATCTGGTGAGGACATTGAATACCAAAAAATTTCACAAGTGCATCATTCATAGGAATAGAATTTTAGTTTAGTTCTTCACTGATATTTGTCCTATTAGTCAATCCTAGAAAACCAATAGAGCACAAGAGACAAAGGAAAGGACATACAGAGCTAGAACTAGTAATTAGGTTTTTAGAGCTTAAACCAGTAATTGGAGTAAAACCTATTGGTTTTCTAGGATTGACTAATAGGACCAATATCAGTGAAGAACTAAACTAAAATTCTTCATTGATATTGGTCCTAGTAGTCAATCCTAGAAAACCAATAGAGCGCAAGAGACAAAGGAAAGGACATACAGAGCTAGAACTAGAAATTCTTTAGAGCTTAAACCAGTAATTGGAGTAAAACCTATATATATATATTTATATATTTTTCACTGATATTGGTCCTATTAGTCAATCCTAGAAAACCAATAGAGCGCAATAGACAAAGGAAAGGACATACAGAGCTAGAACTAGAAATTAGGTTTTTAGAGCTTAAACCAGTAATTGGAGTAAAACCTATATATATATATATATATATATATATATATATATATATTGACGTGACGTGGTCCCACAAAGAAAAAAAACACTGGGAAGTAGTTATTCACTACATTTGGCGGTATTTGCAAGTGATACCCAACATGTGTAAGTGAAATATATAGAACTAGTAATTAGGTTTTTACAATGTAAACCAGTAATTGGAGTAAAACCTAATTGCTAATTCTATATATTTCACTTACACATGTTGGGGATCACTTGCAAATACCGCCAAATGTGGTGAATAACTACTTCCCAGTGTTTTTGATATATATATATATATATATATATATCCAGCCTATCTCGGAAGGGCATTGACTACCAAAATTTTCACAAGTACATCATACATAGAAATAGAATTTTAGTTTAGTTCTTTACTAATATTGGCCCTATTCATCAACATTGGAAAACCAGTTGAGTGCAGGAGACAGAGGAAAGGACATATGGAGTTAGCACTAGTAATCAGGGTTTTAGAGCTTGAGTCAGTAATGCCACAATGCTAGGAGTAAAACCATTATGGGACTATATATTTTGCAAATTGCTTAAACATGTTGGGGATGATTGGCAAATACCGCGAAATGTGGTGAATAACCACTTCCCAAAGTTTTTGTTCTTTGTGGGGCCACGTCACATGAATATATGCTAAGGGGTTCCCCACAACTCTGCGAACTAATTTCATGTCAAAATTAAACAAGATCTTAGTTGTGTTAGCAATAGAGGCACCAACTACTTCGGACAACTCTGTCAATACCAGGTTGGTAAAAGAGAATGTAAGGTATACATTTGGTTATGGGGAACCTTTGCTAACCATCACAATCAAAGTAGTAGTAACCCAGTTGGTTCATAAGACCAGGGAAGAGCACCAAAAATACGAGGGAACTGGGCTCACAAAGTGGAGAAGGGCAAGGGCCCCTGATGGAAACCCTACAAAGCATGAAAATAGGAGGAACTAGAATAGGGCCATCCCCAGAGTTAGCATTAAAAGAAAGGATCCCTCCCTCTGCGCTGGGAGAGATTCCCTAAGGAAAAAGAGTACATATATCAAATATCTGGGAGGAGCACATTTTTAACAGTGATTGTGACCCAAAGGAGTCCCAAACTCCCTATAAAGGAACAAAGAAAAAGGGGATAAAAAGTAGGGATATCCCCAAATATTGGATCACTGCTCATAAAGCTTTATTCCGTGAAGGAGGTGACAAGTCCCCTAAAGGATTAGGAGAAGAAAATAACCAAGCATGGTTGAACCATGAATGTGAATAGAACCACACGCCAATGAAAGAGAAACCCAACGAGAGAGAAACCTCAATAAAATTTTGCAAAATATAAGAGTGCCGACTCAAATAACCATGATCTCAATTGGCACCAAGTCTCTTGTTGTAGACTTGAGTGATCAATTATAGGGGATCACTCTTGGAAGGTCTAAGCTGCCATTCACTCCACGAGCTAATGACCAAGGAGATGTTACACTCACAAGGATGACCCTAACCATGGTTCGTCAACGGTAACTAACAAAAAAACAACGAATTTTTTTGAGGCACATGTTCCTCAATACATCAACGAGAAGATAGGTTCCTACCAATGCAATAAATTTGCTGCAATTTACCCCTAGTGAAGTCGTGGACCCATGGCGAAGAAGCTTGGATTGCCATAGCCTAAGTAAACAAGAAACAATTGGTGGTGATGTGCCTAAATAGTGTAGTAGAATTCAATACCCAGATGGTAGGGTATCATATGGCCGCAATGGGCAAGTATAAAGAGTGGACGACCTTGCCCATGAACAACAAAGCTAAGACCAAGGAGATGAACATTTTAACCACGACCATTGCCAACTACTACTTGCATCATAGAGACTACAAGTCATGACGTGGCAAATCAAGTTTGGTGCCCGAAGAATACTTCACAACATGGTAAAATTTAGGTTGACCATGAAACCTGGAAAGGCCACTATAGGAACCCTTGTTGAAGCAAAAGGGTAGTTAGAAGAGATAAGTGGCCTTGCACTGATGGAAATGTCAACCTCCGAATAGGTGAGCACAGGGCACGAAAGATTCTTAAGTTCTTCATAAACCTTATCCAAGTATTGTACGAAAAACCCAATGAGGAAGAAGAGACATTGAAAGTAGTGAAACAAGTAACATAAAAAAAATGTTGCAACAACACCGAAGAATAAGCATTTGAAAGTCTTTGTACTGCCGAAGCAATAAGGAAGCCCATTTGGGATCGAAAATTGGAAATGGAGAGCAAAATAAATGCCCTTGCAAACAAGCTTGGCAAGATATATGAAGAACTAGTAAGAAAGACCACAAGAACAAAACGACTATAAGGTTGAAAGTGCCCTCAAAAGAGTGGTACAACTTCCTAGCAAACATCAGCTTCCTTTGGACTTTTGCAAGGTTGTCCAGGTAGAGACAATGAAGTTAGTGTTAAAGGAATGTTGGCAATAAAATTGTAATGAGTAATTACCTAATAAGGTAGTGTGAACCAATGATAGATTTCTTCATAGAAAGGCAAGGAAGGAATTTGCACTAAGACATCACGATAATATCAGAGTGCTAGGATGGCCTCCTAGAGTGGGATAGTGCCAATTTATTGAGTTTTTATATATCACCAACAAAAGAAGTAGAGGTACACAAATGGAGTGTTTAGATATAGAGTGCCAAAAGGAGAATCACCGAAGACATGCTAGCGGGGTTGACTATTGACCATGCAAGGCGAGGGAGAAGAGGTTGCCACTTGGAAGTTGCATAACATAAGTGTCGAGTTGCAAGAAGACACTTGGCAACTTGTATGATCCACAAACCAATCCCTTTAGTTTTACATCTTCATTTTTATGTGTACTCACTACCAAAAAAAAATGCTGAAATATTTGTGTGCTCACTACCAGAAAAGGGGCTGAAGAGGAAGGAAAAAACAAAAGACGGACGGAGGGATGAGATTGAATGTAATTGATAGTATGTTTTGCCATAATGAGTAGATGAAGCTAGTTAAAATGGAGAGCAATATGGTAACGCATATGGTGATTGTAAGAAGTATCTTATATAATGAATAGTTGTTGTCCTTGCAATAAAAGTGTTTACATGTGTTTATCAACATGGATGACTATCAAAAGCTATCGTGTTATAAAAGATGAACTACCATGGCCATCGTAAATTGGGCTGTTTCGATTCACTTTACTTGTTAAGATGGGATTTCTTGGTGTTGCTTTGTGAGCGATACATGGAGTCTCGTAATCACGACTCGTGGGTTGGATGCGCTAGAGCGCTGGAGTTCTTTCCCCAATGTTGGCTGCGGAAAAGGAAGGCAAACCGACTGACCAACAAGATACAATAAAGTGCCGCTATATTAATTATGTTAAATGTATAATGATATTTTTGAAAATTAATATTAATATTCAAGACATCAACACATTCTCACGAGTGCAGAAAATTAGATATACAAGAAAGATTAATATCAATTAACAAGTCCCCCATGGGGATGATCAACACCTTTTGTCCTATAGGATCATCGACACCTTCTGCCCTATACAGTAGTTGGGCACCGCCCCCATGCAATGACAGTTTATTTTCATTGAGCTTATCGATTCCATTGGTATGGAATTAGCCAAAAGATCAGAAAGACAGTTTATCTTCCACCGAACATGACAGCAAATAATCAATTTGGTTTGTGTGTGACCTGTATAAATGCAGTGTATATGATCTTGTACAATTGCCTTCCCACTTCACACAATACACGATGCAACAAAAAGGATCATTCTTGTAGATCCACTCAAGTTCCAAGAAAGGCAACCGACATCAACGTGTTCATGTGGAAATAGTGCATTTATCACTCAAATCCTGATATCGCCTTCTCGTATGCAAATAAAACTCAGACCGCTGATGTCTATAAATATTCTCAATGCAAAATGTGTATATAAGGTTTTGTCAGGGTTTCGGTAACCTCTCCCGGTTCTCAGGCCATAACAGGTCTGAGAATGCAAAAATTTAACGTTGGCAGAGACCAAATGTGTTTCTTAATCTTGATGGACCAAGATGTAAACCTTGAATATTGGTTCCTTCCTATCCTTGTTTCTTTTGTTTCATCTATGGAAATATCAAGCAACAAATGGAGACATCATTTAGTAGAATTTAAAGAGTAACCCGTTTTAGGCAACAATAGCTCAAGCGATTTTGAAAATATTTCATGTTTGCATAATGCTCGATCAGTGGACCGGATGAATGTGAATATAATGTACTACAGCACGTGGAGGTTACGTAAAGTGTTTTTAACGATCCTCATACTTCAAATTGCAGGGAAGTCTTCAATGCTGCAAGGAGAGAATTCTCCTAACAACAACAACATCAAACATCAAGAAACAGACAAGAATGACAATGACAATGACAATGACAACAACAGTGACAGTGACAATGGGACAACCACAACTTCAAATTTTGATTTTAGTAAAGTGAAGGATTTCCGATTTTTTTTTTTTTTTTTAACTAACACAGAATGACACAGAAATTTTGTTTTTAATCATATAACTCTATCCATGCATCACATTACAAACATCAGCATCGAACAAATTTGACTGTTCAGTTTTAAATATTGTTCTAGAAGCGCTTAGCTCTCCAATCAATCAGGTAATTGTCTTCATCTTCGTCTTCATCACTGGAAGAAACATCACTACTTTCAGCCCCCATGTATGAAGGAGATTTCACTTGGGCAGAAGCTTTTGCCATAGATATTTCCTGCTGCTTCTTTTTAAGCATTTCTACACGCTCCACATATGCCCTGCAAAATCAAGATTCAAATGTTCACTGCTTTAAGGCAACCCAAAAAGAACAAACTTCAAATTACACACTTCCTCTCAGAAAGGAAGAAGCAAAAAATAAAATTATAGGATGTTGCCAGAATGCTAAGCACCAAACCTTTGCTCTATAAGATCTGTCTCCTCTCTCAGCTCCGCAGCATCAAACTACAAACAGAGCTTCATACGATTAGTGAAATGCATCTCATAAAATTCACATATAATAACAAAGAGAACCACTCGCCAGAGAATTGCATCCTTAACTGCCGGAAAACTAGTCATCTAAAATGACTCGTACAAGATTTTCATCCAGTACAAAGCATACATGGATCTCATAAATCAGGGAAAACATAAAACAGCTTGCAAACCAAATAAACACTGTACCTCCTCTTCTTCCAGGCGATAATCTACTTCCTGCAAGTCGTCCCGAATAGTCTTTTGAAATTCTTTCCATTCATCCCTGTATTATTCAGTTGAGACAATCATTACCATACCATCTACCTCTTATACCTGCCATTTATCACTACTTAGCAATCAATACTTGATCCCATAGACCCTTCAAATACACATTATGCTTGCATCTGCAAGAGTATCAATTGGATTATATCATCAAGTTCTTTTAGCATCATATAATTAAGATCGTGAACTAACACAGTTGACTTATAGGCATCATGTACTCAAAAAAAAGTGAACTGATAAAGTTGACTTTCAGGGGGGAGTTTTTGATGTAAAGAGATAGTGTGGAATCTGGAGTGGCAATCATTGATAGTCCGTCTAACAATCATGGGTACCACTAACCATTTAGTATTTTCATCAACCATAAATCCCTCAACCAAGTTAATACGAAGAGGATGATTAATTGTTTCCATCATGATACTGCGGTATCTCACATACCCATTGATTGGACGTAGAAATAATTCAAGATTGAGAGACTGTTGCACATTGGCAGGTTATATTATAATGGGAATGAGAATAATCATGTTGCCATTGTCATTTTCACAGCACACAAACAAAGATCCAATAGCCATGGTCTACCAAATAGAGAAGCAGCAGGTAGGGATCATGCCCCGACAAAATGAGATGACCAAAAGATGATGTGTGTTGTGCCAAGAGCAATTTGAATGAATCGTGCTTACAAAACCACACTTAAAAATGCTAATATGCATAAGAAAGATGAAGTGATACATCCGATAAAGAAATACTGACACTCCAAAACACATGATTTGCAGCTTCCATACACGGTGGCTTTGTTGTTCATGAACTACTACTTTTTGGGATCTCGCCTATATGTAGGAGCAGACAAATATAATCAAGAGTGGTGATTCATTTTGTGTTGGGTCCCTCAATGCTTTTGACTTTCCTATCTGTATTCCTTTCCACCATTCACTTTCTCCTTGCAACTTTAGATGATGATGTGAGGCTGTTTTTCGCCATGGATGACCCCTCTACCCATTCGCACATCTTACGAATTTATCCTCTTAAGTATTTGCCATGCCATCATCCCTCATGTTCAGCTTTCACTCTATTGCTTTTTATTATTACTCATCCCTTGTCGCCACTTCTTTCAATGAAGCCACAACTTCTTTCCTTAAGCACTTCCACTTTGTCAAACATGGTAAAAACACCCCTCAACGTCAAAGGATGCATTGGAAAAAGATTATTATAAGTCTATGCTTTGTCACATACTATAAAACCAATATCATTTTAAAACTCAATCTAAGCCTTTCCATGGTGAAGAATTTCAACAGTTCGGAACAACAGCTGATGCAACACCTGGCTTGCACCCAAATCCTCAGGGTGACACAATATTACACTTGCAAGATTTTCAAGGAAGGATGGATGAGTAAATGAATTAATTGCATGACACAAATATGAATGTCTATTGAATCTTCCTGATTTACCAAAATCTCATTCAGATTGCAGCCTTCATAGAAAAATAAGAATCTAGCTGATGCAGTCAAGGATAGGGGGTCAACTGAATGACAGCCTTGTCCTTGGATATATTAACCTCACACTGACATTCACATAGAAAAATATGAGACTGTAAACTAAAGACGACCACTTATTTATTCTTTATAAGGGATTACAGAGATCAAACTACATACTCGTTCAATTCTCTCTCTATTTACAATGAGACTATAAACTAAATAGTAAAATACAACCACTTTATTTTGTCTTTAGGAGGAATTACAGATATCAGACTACACACTCACTCGCTCCCCTCTCTATTTACAAAGCAAGAGGAAGAATCACACTTGCCCCTCAATGGGCTGGATTCCACTCTTTGTTCCTCTATGCTCTTTCAACAAGCACCCACACTCTCCCAGTGAGTTTTCTCTTAACCCTAGCCTTCCCCAGTTGAATCTCTCCTGCCTTTTTCTGCCCATGAAGCAACTCTTGGAATCCCCTTGATCTTGGAAAATGCTCAAAATGAGCAATCAAATGCTTCTCAGCCATTACCTGACTTGTGCTGCCACAAGTGAAACCTAGGTTAATTGACAATTTCGTCATGAGACGAAGAAATCACTGTCTCAATGACTGAAACTGTCCCTTGTCTGTTCCAGGAGCCTGTTAAAGTACTATTGACTCCTATGGGTCCTTGTAGGTTGTCTTCACACTGCCAATTGGATTGGATTGCATGCAAACACACTAGTAGATCTCTTTGGTTGATGCAAGATTTCTTGATCACCTAGATGTTCCTACATCAAACCCCCAGGATAAGAGTTTATAAGCATAGTGCTCACAAATTTGGGGTAGATGATAGAACCATCATTTTGACTTGACAGAAAGGCCACGGCGTGCCCTTCCACCATGCCAAGTACTTCTGCTCTTCCCAGCCACATGCTGGACCAATGACCGTCCTCCTACATCAAATGTTCCCCACAGTAATCCCATTCCAGCCCTTATGGACTTTGAGCCAACCACCTCCGCCAAAGCCCAGCATCTCCTTCATTTCCTTGGCTGCAACTTCATCCTTTGCTATGCCTGCCTGGGCCAATAACAACATCTGCTGCTTTGTCTTGTTCTCAGCTGCCTTCAATTTCCCTTGCTTTTGGTTTGAGCAAGAGAGGGTCTTCCATCTCTTTTGCTTGATCATACACTATTGTAACACTTGGACATTCAAGGGCCACTTCTTCACTCACCTTTTGCGGTGCACCCTTTGCATTCCTCTTCACAATTAATGTGTTGTACACTTCTTTCTCCTCTTCTAGCAAAGTATATTAGGCAACACACATGACAAGATGGCTCCCATGCTCACTCTTGTCTTCCTTCTCCTTCAAAGTATACCTTTGTCTATTGTTCTTAATATTCACAGTGTTAGCTCTCCCATCATACAACATCTCACTATCGAATTGCCATGGCCTCCCCAACAAAACATGGTATGCATCCATAGGCAAAACAACACAAGAAATTGTCTTTGTACCTATCAATTTGCATACCAACTTCACAACGTTCCCTTAAAGTGGCATCATAACCCTCCAATAACCAACATACCCTATATGGCTTGGGGTGTGGTGTACATACTAAAGTCAGCTTATTGACCGTTTCAGCGGACACTAAATTATTTGCACTTTTGCTATCAACCACAACATCACAACACTTACCTTTTGCTATGCACTTTGTTTTGAAAATTTGTCTATTTTAGCATGCTTCTTCCTCCTTCACTAGCAAACACTATTCTCGTTCAGGTTCCTATGTATGCTTGAGTGATGCTACATATTCCACATCTATTTGTACAACTTGTGCACTACCTTCAATCCTCCTCCTTTTGTCATCACATTGAGCATAAGAACACTAGAAAGCACGGTGACCAAAGTCCCTACATTTGAAGCACATTCAAGTAAAAGATCTTCCTCTTCCTCTCCCATAGCTTCCTCCTGCTCTTCCAGAAGTGGATCTGCCTCTTGCTTGTTGATTTGGTGCTTGAGAAGTGCTAGATCCTTCCTCATTCCATTGCTGATTGTTTTCATTGAATGAATGGTTTCTACCATTGGTGCACCTCCCTTTTTCCTTGATGCACTTTGTTGTCTTCAAGACAAATTTAATTTAATCTAGAATATTCAAATGCAATTCATTTATGTATCTTGCTACCTTTTCTTGCTCCATCTCATTGTAACTAGCTAGGATTGTGATTTTGTAGAACTCCTCCATGTAGTCCTTCATGCTTAGCTTCTTTTGCCTCAAGTTTTGTAGCTTCTTCAACAAGTCCAACTAACAATCCGAATGCAGACAATTGTCTTTAAGTTTGGCAACCATCATTTCCCAACAAGTTATCTTTTCCTTACCCCTTCTATTCCTCTCAGTTTGTACCTTTTTCCACCATAGGGTCGCATGACCTTTGAGCTTGGTATGAGCCACTTTCACCTTCCTTAGGTCACCCATTTAATTAAATTCTAAATACTCTTCCATCACAATGAGCCAATCAATCAACTCCTCAGGATTCAAAGTTCACAAGAAGCTCGGAACCTCCATCTTAGTCCCTCTTCCAATCTTTGAGAGAGCTCTAACAAGCCTATCTTCTCCTGCATTTAACAACTCATGCTTGTCCCACATCTTCTATTCCCAACTCATCTTCTTCTACAACACTCGCATCATCCCTTGGGACAAAACCCTTTTTCAATCCTCTTCAAAAACAGCTAATCTTGTCCGCATTACCCTCAACATTTCTGAAATCTCATCTAATCTTCCTACCATATTGGCATCTACTGCTCCACCTCCACCAATCATTCTCCTTGGAGGCATCTCAACTCTCTATCAAGCTGAACCTACTACTGTAATCTCTTGTTTGCAATCCTACAGAGGTACTAATCTCCACAAACTGGATTTGAAACCAGCTCTAATACCATCTGATGTAGTCAAGGATATGGAATCAACTAAATGACAACCTTGTCCTTGCAGCCATTAACCTCACACTGACATACAAATAGATAAATATGAGATTAGAAACTAAAGACAACCACTTTATTTATTCTTTATGAGGAATTAAAGAGATAAAGACTACACACTCACTCACTCCTCTCTTTACAATGCAAGAGGAAGAATCACACTCAACAACCCCTCAATGGACTGGATTCCACTCTTTGTTCCTTTGTGCTCTCTCAACAAGCATCCACACTCTCCCAGCAAGTCTTCTATTAACCCCAACTTGCCCCCTTCGAAACTCCCCTGCCTTTTTTTCCCTGTGAAATGACTCTTGGAATCCCCTTGATTTTGGAAAACGCTCAAAACGAGCACTCAAATGCTTACCTGACTTGTGTAACTGCGGCAAGAAAAACTGCCACTTAATGCAAAGCAATCGATTCATCAAAAAACACAGAACTCTGTCTCAAAGGCTGAAACTGTCACATCTCTATTCTAGGAGCCTATTAAGTGCTATTGACTTCCATGGATCCTTGTAGGCTGTCTTCACATTCCCAATTAGACTGGAATGCACACAAACACACTGGTAGATCTTTTTGGTTGATGCAAGATTGTTTGATCACCCAGATGTTCCTGCGTCACTACCAAAAGTTAAGTCATGTACCATTGGATAGGGTGCAAGGAAGGTAGTGGCAACCTACTCATTTTCAAAGCAGTTGGTAAAAATCATAGGAGCCAAAGCAAAGGTACTAAGCCTGGGATGTTAGACCCCTCACCATATGCCCTCCTTTTGACATAAAGGAAACTAATGCCAAGCAACCTCTACATCAAGCCATACTGACTGCTGAAATTAATTCCGACATATTATTATATAAGATTCCAAGAGTATATGATCTTCTCAAGTCAAATCAAGAACATTCTACTCCGGTACATCTCAATCTCTTTGCTGTCAGTAAATTGGGTGAAAACACAAGCATTTTTCAAAGCTTATCAATAAAGAGCAAGAGGTCTACACATGATGGGAAAAACAAAAATTGCAGTTCTGAAAGTGTACAAGAGAGAGAGAAGAAAAAAGAAGAGGAAATGCTCTGATCCAATTCAGCACAAAACCAAGCAACAAGCTCAAGAGACGAAGACCACTCAGCAACATCCCAATCAGGTGGAAGATGACAAAGTTGCTAGCATGACTGGAGAGTACAACATCCAAGGAGTCACCTAGGTAAGCCCTCAATCCTATCTCCATAACAGCTGGCCACAAGAGATGAACCTGACTAAGATAATGGAATGTATTCCTGCTTCTGAGCATAAGTCCTTTGTTAAGGAACCACCCTTGCATTCCAAACAACTCCAAGCAGACCAAACCCTATCAGGGGCTGATTTTTTTCAAAGAATGTATGGGGCACCCTACTCTCTCAATCCTCTTTTTAGAAGGCTTAGCATTCACCTTGATATGATCAATATTGATGGTTATCCCCAACGTAATGTTTCCCACTTAAACCTTGAAGGCCATGTCTACAATTCTCAAAACAACCATGTCAAAAACAAGTTTCTTCTTGAAGAAAAGGGTGTGCATAAACCCTACATCGAGATTGTGCCTTCAAGGCTGCTTCACACAAATTTTAAACAATATGAAAGAATTGAGCCTCTTCAGACCTATGTGGAAAAATTAAGATTGTAGACAAACAAGAAATGACTATGGATGCGATCAATTCCATTATGCTTATAGAAAATGTAAAGAGTAGAATTGCTGAGACCATCCAAGAAGCGAATCAGCCATCTCTACCAGCAAAAAGACAAGAAACTTGTGCAGAGACACATACTGAAGTAAAGAAGAAAGAAGCTGCATGGACCACAATCTCAATTAACAGGCATACTCCTCCGACAGAGCTTGGACTACTTGCTTCCCAAAAGAGGAAATTTTCTTGCCTAATCTTACAAATGAAAAATAGCTGGCTGGACATTAACCCTTTTTTGTGTTGTAACTCTTAAGCTAAATCTACTGGACTATTTGTTGCATATCTTTAATCGATACTGTGCTCTATTGCTGTCCTTCTCTTCTTAAAAAGGTTTGGATGAACTATTTTTCTTGAAGGCATCCATTGATGTAAACTGTTGATTTTTTAATATATATAATTTATCCTTTTGTCAAAAACAAATGGTTGTTTCTTTCTCTTGGAAAGTTCCTATTCGGTGGGAGCCTACTTGGTAATGGACTCCACATGCAGACAAGAAGGAAGCCATGTCAAAAAGACAACAAATTAAAAAATGTTAATGTGAACATGTATGTCTTTCTCAATACCAAAGAAGATTAAGTCCAGGACAGATGGGATAATGTGAGGGCTTTTGGCTTTATTAGCACATTAAATTACACTCATTATATGGGACTTAAATTTGTACTTCTTGTTCAAAACGATTTAAGGCTTATTTGTACTCGTAGTGGAGAAAAGCTTTTCCTGCAAGATTCCAAAAAGATGTTATTTAGCTTTGCAAACTGGAATCTACTTTCAGGAAGTATTGGCATGCCAAGCAGATTCCCAAAAAAAATAAAATCATGTGCTATCTTCTGTAGCATGCAAGCATATCTATGGGAGCTAGTTATTTCTGGCTATTCCTCATTGCAGCAGACACTGGGATGTACCTTGTTGACAATGAACACCCACTGGCATCCCCCACATTTCACGCACACTCCAGGACATTTCTGAGGTGTCCCCATCCCCCCAACACATGAGGAAAACAGGGGGTAAATCCCGGGCCTATGAGAAAGGGATGTTACAATGGGTTTTATGCTTAAAGCTTTTCTTTGTAAAATTCAAGTTGATTTATGTCAATAATTTCACTTGTATTTTTAGTGGTTTTTCATACTACATAGTAAACCAAAACCATGCAACTTAGTTCCAACCTTGACCTTTTATGTAAATGGTGTGCATCAAAAGACTGATATGAAAAAATTGGAGATAACTTTTCTGATGTAAATTTCTATATCAAACTACACAAAATCGAAGATGAATGACAACCCATATTTTAAAAAGATCTTAAATGAGCACCACAATATGCTTAAAGTAACTCGAAAGCAAGCTATCAACCAACCGATAGGTAGTAGCATGCCCAGTCAAGATGGAGAAAGACTGCTTGTTGCACACCAATACGTACCATTAAACATGTATTATTACATTATTATAACCAAAAACCAAAGTCAACAGGAAAATTTAAAAAATCTGCTACCTTTGAAATTACACAATATAAGAACTGTTTAATCCCCTTCACAAAGGGCCAACTAGACCTAGGCATGTGCAGGAAAGGGAAAAAATAAGAGGTTTTTACATGGTTCATGAATATGGCCTCAAACAATTAGACAAGACATTAGTCAAGCAATAGTTGCAGCCAAGCTGAATATATTTTTATATGTATATAATATAATATCGTATTATTTTTTGGGAAGGTTTTCCAATGGCGTTGGGCATGACTGTCTCGCCGCAGTGACACGACAGAGGCAGGCAAGCGAAAGGGCGGTCAGAGGGGCAGCTTTTGGCAGCTTCGGAGGCATCGGTTCTAGGCAAGGCAAGTCGTAGGTAGAAGAAATGTCTTAGTTATGCACAGGCGGCAAGCAAGAGAAGCGAAGATGGTGGAGGCGAAGCCAGAGGAGCCGAAGGGATTAGGGCAAAAGGGTTGGAGCGCGGATTTGTACCCAGTTTTAAGCAGGGCAAGGGACGACGATCCTCTATTGATCTTGAACAAATATTCTCAAATAAAGAGAGGATTTGCACAACATTTGATTGTCTTGAAGATCTATTAGGGTTGAACCGGCAGAGCTTGTTGGATGGCTTGTCAAAAGAGGGTTCTGGTCTCGAGGAGAGAGAAACTGGAGGGTCAGCAGGAGTGGCTAGGGTTTCTAAAGCCTAATTTTTTTAAGTTGCATTAATGTATCTAATTTGTTTCATCCTTGTGGTGCTTTCTGCAAAGAAGCCATCCTTAAGGCTCATCCTGGCTCTGATCCAAATCTTGTTCCCAGAACCCAGATTCCTCCTAACAAGGTCTCAGAGAAGGAATGTCCTGGTGAAGAGGGTTTTAAGGGGAATTCAGAAGTAGTATCTTCTCAGATAAAAGCTCCGGAGACGGCTTACCTTGGGGAATCTCCTCCTGATCTTGTTTTAGCAGATTCAAATATTTCTGCGGTGAGTGTGGCAAGGGGAAACAAATCTTTGTTAGGCAGATGTGTTGGGCAACGACCGTCTTGGGAAGCTCTCCAGCAATGGGTGACAGTTTACTGGCCTTCTCTCAAACCCCCTTCTATCTCCATGCTTTCAAATGGTTTTTTTTGGCTTCAGTTTCATTCTTCGGAATATAGAGATTTTGTGTGTTCGCATGGACCTTGGTTTGTAGGTAAATAGGGTTTTTTTTTTATGTCCATGGGCTCCATTCTTTGATCTAGAATTTATGGTTATTTCGCAAGCCCCGGTTTGGATAAGATTTTATAATCTTCCGTTAGCTCTTCGAGATCTTGGTCTTTTCCAACAATTGGTGAGTAAATTAGGAGTTTTTGTGAAGATGGATGATTCAGTTGAAGGCAACCTGAATTTTGTAAGAGCTTGTCTTATGGTAGACCTTTCTAAACCTCTGCATCATTCGGTTAGAATCACCTCCTTTCATGGAGTTTGGTCTCAATTTTTTAATTATGAAGGCTTTCCGTTTAGATGTTTCAACTGTAGTAAATTGAATTATAAGATTGCAGCTTGTTCGGAGAAGGGTTTTAAAGGTTCTCATTCAAGTTTTATTCAAAAGTGGGTTAGGAAGATTGGTTGTCTGAATCATGATCTGGTTCACAATTTGATTTCTTATTCTAATTTTAAATCAGCGGAGGCTCCTTCAGAAATCCCTCGGGATTTTCAGTCTAATTCACAGAAGAGTGAGGTTCTGGCAGCAGTAGAGGAGTTGATCGATTTGGTTTCAGGGCAGCCTTCGTCTTCTAAACTAGGAAGAAAAAGATAAGGTTTTGGATTCTGGGCCAGCAGATTTGGAAAAAAATATTCCATTAGCAGAAAGCCCTCTAGAGAAGGAAGTTTTTGAAGACGAGGAAGAGGGTTGGGTGGAAGAAGAGCTGGAAAGTAATGCGGTTTTATCTATTGCTCAGAGTCTTAGTGATTTTAAGACTCCTAACTACGGCTAGAAAGGGAAAAGAGGTAGGAAAACAAAAGCAAAAAGATTACAGTTGGATGCACACAATGGACTATGGAATCGTTATTGTCCAGCAGGGGAAGACGTATGCAAACAACAAAGGGTGATCCGAAGACTGGATTGCTAGTGTTTTAATGTTTTTTTTTTTTTTTGGTTGAAGTTTAATCTCTCTATTAGACTGGTTGATTTGGTGTTTAATTTAAATTTCTAAACTGAGTATTTTCCTTTGGATCCTCACTGTTTTGAAGGGAATCTCAAGGTTAAGGGTATCAAATTTATTTTGGTATTTTTCTTTTGGGAGATTGGACCTTCCGTTGTGTTCTAGAACCAGTTAAAGCTCCGGTCAAAAGCTAGTAATGATCTAAAAAAAATGAGAAATAGTTGCAGCCATGCTAGAGATAATATGGATATAATCTGTCCAAACGCTTTTTTGTAAAACAAAAAGATGGACAAGGAGGTCCAATTGGAAAAGAGCTAGCCAAAGAAAACAAGCATGCTTGGTCAAAAATATAGCCAAAACTTTATGCTTAAAAAACAATGAGTAGCACAAAAACTTGAAAACAATAAAAAACAGATACTGAAATGCTCAAAAGGATGAGAAATCAAGTTTGCTCATATGCCATTGGCCAATGTATGTCGGAAGCTAATAGGACCCTCCACTAGTAGTTTGTTGGAAACCCTAATCAGGGAGGAAGCAATACCATGGTTCTCATATGCCATGTTGCTTATAGGTAAAATAGATTTTTTGTTGATAGGACCTCGTTGGTTGCTTGGTGGAGCATGTTTTTGCTTCTGAAGTAGTCAACCCCTACTCTGGCTCCTCCTCTTCATCTTATAGCTAGTGTGCAGACGATGAGGAGATTATCACATTGCAAGAGAATAATACTTGGTGCTAGACATGTGGAGAAGTGCCTATAACTAATGTAGGCCTAGTATTTGTTCCTCCTGCAACAATAGCAACAAAATGGTGTAGTTTTGGTGTAGTGTGCTAGTTAGACTTAATACCCAATGTTTTGCTAAAATTGAATCTATTGCTTGTACATAAATTGCATTTGTGTGTATTTACATGGTTTATACTTTATTGATATGCATGGTTTTCTTATGCATTGGATGCTGCAAGTGTGGGTGTAATTTGATAGTACGCCATAGTTTTTAAAACTTACTTAGGTTAGTGGTTATTTTCCTAATATAGCATATTTCATATTTTCCTATTTTGTAAATTAGGAACACAGAAAAGGCATGCACCTACCATGTGCACCTAACATATAGTTGGTCATTTTCAATAAATTTAGAGGCTCCCTCCCTCATTTGAGTGCATCGGAAACATGTAATAGCTCATGAAAGATGTTGTACGAAATAGTTTGGCACATGACAACTGCCATAGTTTGTAGAAAAATAGAATTTATGTTATTGTAATCTCTTTATGTTTTTATAGCCTTTTAATGCAATCTTGTATGGTTTTATGCAGATTTTTTATCTTGGTTTTATGAGGAAGTTTTGCGAGATCTTGAGGTTTTCCCACGGCTTTGCACCTATTCATTCATAATTTTAGAGCCAATACTACTGCTAGTCCACCAATTTTCAAAGATTCAGCTCTCTCTGAGAGGAGAAAACAGTGCTTAAGGTTGTGCTCAAGTGATCTCTTTTCTCTCTCAAATTTGCAAAAATATAAATAATATTGCTAGAAATTCATATTTGGGAACTTCTAGTTTTTTGACAAAGGATTTGCAAGGACTTGAAGAAAATTTGGGGTTTTCCAAAAAAAAAAATCAAAATATTTGGGGGTTTTACCAGAGGCCTATTACTCTCCTCAATGTCTCTTATAAAATTCTTGCTAAAATCTTAACCAGAAGGATAGCCCATACTCTATAGGATATCATCTCAATGTCCCGGACAGATTTTGTAGAAGGCTGGTAAATCCTTGATAACCTGATTACCAGCTGGAAGGGTATGTGTTGGTGGGCTGAGAATACTACACAAAATGTTTGTATAGCACTTCTTAGACCTTGAAAAGGCAACTGACAGAATTGGGTGGCCTTTTATAGATCTCATGTTAAGGGCTTGTGGGTTCCAGAAAGGATTTTGCAGAAATGGTTAATATCTTCTTATATGGTGCATTAGCTCAAGTAGAGGTTGATAAGACAGGGATGTCCCTTTGCCCCTTGCTCTTGTTGTGATTGCTGCTAAAGCCCTCCATTTCCTCTGAAGAGATGCTTCTGTTGGCCCTCCTGTTAAGGGGATCAAGCTCCCAGATAATGAAAATCTGATAGATGTTATGTTTGGTGATGATATAACCCTATTCCCAGTCCTTGAAGAGGATAATTTTAAGAAATTTTCTCTAAGATTGGAGATATATTGCAATGCATTTGAGTCTGAAGTGTTAGTACAGAAGTCTCTTCTACTTCGCTGGGAGGACTCATCCCCGGACTGGGTTCTTTCTTTGGGTTGGTCTTGGTGTGGAACGTACAGGTTGATTAGGTATTTGGGTATACATTTTGTTCTAATCCCTTCCTTTAAGGACATGTGGACTTGAATTTTTGATAGAATCAATAAAAAGTCACTAAATGGCAAGGGCATTTGTTCTCCTTACCTGGCAGAATTCAAGTTTGCCAAAAGGTCCTTTCTTCTTTCAGTATTTACTTCTCTTCTTGTCGGATCTTTTGTAACTCTCAGTTCGATAAGATGCATAAATTAGTTAGAGATTACATGTGGCCAAATGGAAGGGTAATAAAAAGAGGCATGTTGTTGCTTGGAGTGTTTGTTGTAAGCCTAAAGATTTGGGGAGGCGGGGGGAGGAGCGGGGCGGGGCGGACTTGGTATTAAGAATATTAAACTCCAAGGTCTTTCCCTTGCAGTCAAGTAGATTATTAGAGTTGTTCATGGGAATGAACCATGGAAAGTTTTGGTTAGGCACAACATTATGAATGGGGTTCCCAAGGGTAAGCCTTAGTGTAAGGGTATACATGTGTCTTTGAACATGTTTGGTTCCTTCTCTATCAAGGCAGCTAGCTCTCCTATTTTTGGTTCTCTATGGAAGGCTTGGGAGGAGGTGAGGCACTTCATGGTTAATCAGCCATCTTTTCAATTGGTATGGCACTGTGTCAAAGTTTCAGATCTATGTGGTGGAACCTACACTATAACAATTCCCTCCTTGCTAATTTGACAGGGTGCTTTGCAAGTTTTTGGTTTTCCAAATGGATTAAAACATTTGTTGACATCTTTGAGCATTGTAAATGGCTGCCTTGGGATGAGCTTAAAATTAAGTACAGTTTGCCCAACACTCAATGGAGAGCCTATACTATTTTAAGAAAAGCTATTAGATCACCCTCTCCTAGTATGGTTGTAGAAGATGATGAGGATTATTGGAATAACATCAAACGGCTTAAGGGCCCACCCTTATGTGATATTACGACTCTACAGCTCTATGACAAGCTCTCTTTCTCTCAAGAGGTTTTCTTAAGTCTCAATAGGAAGTGATCTTTTTATGACCCTCTGCATAGGCGGAAATATAGGCTTGTTGTCACCTGGTCCTCGTGTATTGAACCCAAAAAGTCATGTTTTAGATGGTTGATTCTCCACCAAAACCTTCTTGTTGGTTCTATTATTTTCAAAAATGGTTTTACTAGTCCTTTCTGTACTGTTTGTGGTGAAGTTGAAACAATTGAACGCCTCTTTTTCTTTGTCCATTTGCTAGTGTTGTTTGGAAGCACTATCTTGTTCCTTGGTCTTTGTTACCTGGGCATGATATCACTTGGAGTAATATTATTTTTTGTTCTATTACTCTGAGAAGAAGTTACTGTTGTTTTTTAATGAATTTTGGCTTGCAATATCTGTGAGGTGCTTTGTTTCATTTGGAAAGAGAAATAAAGATGTGTTTCAAAAGAAGGTAAGGGAACTTATTGACTTCTCTAGTGAAGTCAATCAGAATTCTTGATGTGCAGGTTAACCTACAGCTGAAAGTCCCCAAAGCTGAGCTGGAAAAGTTTCTTAGTGCAGTCATGATGAAGGTTACTATTAACTATTTGATTGGCACAGATGGCTTCCCCAAGGTTCAGCGCGTCATCTGACTGGCAAGTGCTACATTCTACAGTAGCAGAAGTTCATATTTCTGAGCAAGAATGGGAGTTAATCATAGAAGCTTACTTTCTACAGTGTGATGATAATGATCGAAACCTGTGGAACATTATTGTACAATATATGTTATTAATCCTAGGTGTCATAGGCTTTTGTTTTTTCATAATAGATGAAGAGTCATCCATAGGAATCGGACAAGTCACCTTAGAAGATGAAATGAACAATTATTCATTAGCTTTATATATTGTAATGTTCCTTCTTTTCAAATTGAATTGTGAATACAATTATGGCTTGCATCAATTTTGGAGACGAGAGGAGATTCTTTGGCAGCAAAAATCAAGAGTTCAATGGCTCAAGGATGGGGACAAAATTACTGCTTATTTTTATAAATCTTTGCTGGCAATATCTCATTATTATATTAATTCTTTAAAAAAAGAGGATGGCAAGCAAGAATATACCTTAAAAGGATTGCAGAGTATAGGTAAGGATTACTTTTCTCATTTATTTACTGCTGAATCTTTACATGAAGCAGCACAAAAGGAGGTTTTAGCAAATATTCCAAAGATTATTTCAGAACAGGACAATAGAAGGCTTAATGATCCAGTAACTGAATGTGAATTGAAGAGGGTTGTCTTTAGCATGCAAAAAGGAAAAACTCCTAGACCAAATGGGTTCCCTATAGAATTTTATCAAGTTTTTGGGATATCATTAAGGATAATCTTCTTCAAGTTGTGGAAGAGGTGCAAACAACCAAAAATATGTTAAGAGAAATTAATAAAACTTTCATAGCCTTGATTCTGAAAGCTTTAGAAGTGGAGGAAATTTTGTGATTCAAACCTATAGCTTTGTGCAATGTTATGTATAAAATTATAACAAAAATCATGGCAGATCAGTTGAAACCTATAATGCATAAGATAATCTCTCTTGAACAAGGGGGATTTATTCAAGGAAGGCAAATTCAAGATGATATAGTTTTGGCCCAGGAAGCTTTGCATTCTATGGAGATGCAGAAATCCTCATCAATGTTCATTAAGCTTGACCTTTCCAAAGCCTATGACAGAGTTGATTGCAGATTTTTAGCTAAGGTTTTCAGTTTGGCTTCTCTAGGGAATGGATTGAGTGGGTTCAAGCATGCTTATCTTCAATCTCTTATTCAGTTATAGTTAATGGAAGCCCATCTCAGATTTTTATAGCAACCAGAGGTATTTGGCAAGGTGATCCATTATCTCCCTTCTTATTTATTTTGGTTGAAAGTCTGGGTAGAGTGTTTACTAAAACTCATATGGATAAGAAGATAGGAGGGATTAAACTAGCTCAAGGGGCAGGTCCTCTCACTCATTTGCAATTTGTTGATGATTCTACGCTTCTAGGTAAGGCTTCTTGTTTAGAGGCTTCCAATATTCAAAAAGCTCTTCAACTTTTTACTAGAGCTACAGGACAGTTGATTAATTAGGACAAATCTAGAATCTTTTTTTTCATTGCTCTCAAAAGCAAGAAGCTTTGATTCTTAATTTGTTCAACTTTAGAAAGGGTTCTCTTCCAATCACTTATTTGGGGCTTCCACTAGCAGCAAAACCATTAAAAGATTGGAATTGGTTAATAAATAAAGATGAATGTAGAGAAATGGATGAATAAATGGTCGTCTTCAGGTGGAAGAATGACTTTGGTTAAGGTAGGTCTTCAAGCAGTGTCAGTATATGTCTCTTCTATTTTGAATGTTCCTATTGCAATTTTAAAACAATTGAAGTTTTTATGTCAAAAATTTATTTGGAGTGGAGTTCAGGAGAAAAGGAAATGGTCTTTGGTTAAGTGGGAGATTCTTTGTTAGCCAAAAAATGGTGGTGGGTTAGGGGTCCGCTCTAGGATTAAGCATCATAGAACATTAGCAGCTAAACTTTATTGGAGACTATTGGATGGTCCAAATGATTTATGGGCTGTTAATATTAGAGCTAACTGTGCAGAAAACAATCCTCCACAGCGGATTATAAGATTCACCCTTCCTTCTAGAGGTTCTCCTATTCTAACAATTCTGAGACTGGGAGAAGCGATTATAAAAAGGTATTTCTTTTGGATAATTAATAATAGTCAAACAGCCAATTTTTGGACAAACTCTTGGGATGGTTATCAACCAATAATCAGTCAATTCCCATATTTGCAGCTAGTAAGAAACTCTTCATGACAAGGGATGGGTAAAAGTTGCGAAATACAGCTTGCATAATCTCTACCAATGGGAGATTGGTAGGCGATGGATTCCTACTCATGAATGGCCAATTCAACTTATGGAGGATCAAAAAAAGATGATCAATCAGATTTTAAAGTCAAGAACTCTTTCAAGTTCTGAAAAGCCGGATTCTTAGCATGGGGAAATAAATCAACAGCGATATATTCTGTTTCAGATGGATATGATTCTTTATGCAAAGTGAATCCTCATCCTTTAAAAGGGCATTTTTAGACACTTTTGGCCAGAAAATTTTTGGACAAAAGTAAGTTTCTTTGTCTGGGTGTTATTGAGAAGAAGAGTCTTAATAGGGGATAGGCTTATGAAAAGAGGATTTAATCGCCCTTTTAGATGTGTTATGTGCTTGGAGGAGGAAGAAACTCGTATTCATCTTTTTATAGAATGTCCTTTTGTTCTCCAATTATGGCAATTATTGGCTACTTTATTTGATATTCCTTCGCTGGGAATTCAGGCTCTTGAACAACCATTCAGACAATGGGGAAAACATATAAAGACTGGTCAAAACCTTTTTCAAGCACCATAGAGTGGAATAACCCTTTTGTTTTGGAATGTATGGAAGGAAAGAAATAGACGAATTTTCCAACAGGAATGTAGATATATATTAATAAACTGGGAGAAGATAAAGATGAATGTAGCTGAATCCATTAAATATATGTTACATCTCCCTCAAATAATTCCAGAGCAATGGAATAATCTTATAAAAGCCTTATCTTTAAATTTGTCTAGTAGGATCATGGTTGATTCTCAGTCTAGAAGGAAAAATCAGACTAATAAAAAGTGGTCAGCTCCTCCGAATGGAGTCGGAAAGCTGAACACAGATGGTGCTTCTAGAGGAAATCTAGGTTTTGTTAGAATGGGATAAATAGGTGGATGTTCGGATGATACAGTTGCATTTTTATTTTCAGAAAAATTGGGATATGCAACGAATAATTTAGTTGAGATTAGAGCTGTTTTCAAAGGAATGCAAGAAGCAGTGAAAGTTCGTTGGTCAAGGGTTTAGGTAGACTCTAATTCACTTATAATCATTACCCTCTTAACCCAGTCCTCTTTGAGTAAGACTAGAAATTGGCAACTAGCTAGAGAACATGAAAAAATTCAAAAGTTGAAGGAACAATTCCAACAAATTAGGTTCCACCATGTTCCTTGTGGGATGAACAAAGTTGTAGATGCGTTAGCTAATCGGGCCTTGGACAATGACAATCTTCTTTGTTATGGTCCTCCACCGATTTGGTGATCGACAAAGTTTCAACAAGATCTTAGACAGATTTTGGATATTAATATGAGTTGATGACGGTTGTTGGCATGATTAAACTTGTTTCTAATGCCCAAGGCTAGACTAATAGTTATTATGTCTGGCATAGTTGACTTTGTACAAATTGATTTCTATATAATATAGTTCTATTTTTTTATTTTCATTTTTTAAACAAGCCTAACATTGGTACCAGAGAATAGGCTTTCATTGGTCATTCTTTCATTCTCCAATCTTCATTCCTCATTCCAAGCCAATAATATTTCTTCTAAACTCGGTTTCTTATAACCAGGGTTGCGTGGTAGCTGGTTTTGACAGTTTACAAAGGCATATTGTTTGCTGTACCAAGAGAGTTTCAGACTTAATGAAAGGCCTTTTGGCAGATAATACTGCTCCAAAGAGGCATATTGACTATCTTCTTTCTGCTACGTGGTGAAAGCAGACAATATTTGCTGTTTTTTTGGGCTGTGTACATCGACTTCAGACTGCTGCGTGCTGTTCCTAAGGTGCTAAGTGCCTTCTAAATTCTGCGTAGAGCTCCCCTTGAGGTTTGTTTGTCAGTTTACAAGGTCTTTTGTCATATTTTTTTACTGTATTCTGATATATTGTGTGCTTCAAACTAACTGCATGGAAGTTAAAATATGCTGCATATGCATTGTCTGCAACCTCAAGGCAAAGGTACAATCCAACTCAAGTCACTAGAACATCCGGATTTCATTCTCCAGAATGTGTTATACCTTCCTCAATTGAAAATAGACTTGTTGTCTCTTGTGTTGATTCGACAAGGCCACTCCATACTGCTTAATGATGAAGAGGTGACAAGAAAATGTGATAACACAGTCATTTTGACTGGTTACGAGTAAGGAAAATTCTTGAAACTAAGGGATGAGTGCTCGATGCCAAGGAATTTTGCTCGTCTCACAGAATAAGGAATGCCAACTAGTCTTCTTTGGCATGCCAGATTTGGGCACATGCACTACGACAACATTCACACTATGCAGAAAAATAGTGTTGCAGGCTTGCCGACTCTGCCCAAGAACATTTAAAAGTATGAAGCTTGCATTTTGATGAAACACGAAACAAAACCACTTCAAAATTCAAAATGGAAAGTCGACAAGAAGTTGCAACTAGTTCACTATGATTTGTGTTCTCTCCCAATCATCTCAACCGGTGGTCATAAATACTTCATGTTGTTCATTGATCACTACAACGGGATGACATTGATATATTTTCTGAAGAAGAAATTAGAAGCCTTCAAAACGTTTCAAAAGTTTTGAACCATCGTTGACAATGAAGCCCAATCCAAAATTGACATACTTGTAACTGATAATGGTGGTGAGTTCACTTCACAGGTTTTTGAAACCTATCTCAAGTAGAATGAAATCAAACATTATCTCACAGTCCTTTGCACTCCACAACAGAATGGAATAGTTGAGCGGATGATCCGAACTGTCATGAATATGGTTCAGACAATGTTGTTTTTCAAAGGGGTAAATTTGCACTTCTGGGCAAAATCAACTTAAACAACAATATACCTCCACAACAAGTCACCATCAACAACCCTACAGATGAAGATTCCATACAAAGTTTAGTGTGGTCTCCTCTCAATGTGACATCTTTAGATTTTCAAATCCACATGCTACACATTGATTTCAAAGGAGAAAATAAACAAACTAAAACACAAGAGTCGCAAATGCATGCTTTTGGGATACTACGAGTCTTCAAAAGCATAAAGGCTATATAATGAGAACACCACGATATTTCTCAACACAAGGGTTGTTGTCTTTTGTAAAACTGCAAAGGACAACTCAAGCATCAGTGGACAATTGAATCGACTAGAAAAATATGCAAAATTTGATGTTTTCAAGGAGGTTGATATAGAGGTTCCAAACATTGAAGGGGGGACCTGCAATTGAGAAACACTTGAATCTCCATTGACCCCTGTAACTGAAAATGACACTCCCCCTGCAGATTATAGTGAAACTTCATCAAAGGATGGTTTGACAGCAAAAAATGGAGCTTCAAATTTAGAAACTAAAACACATGTGATTCAACAAGCTACATAAAAAAAGATTACAAAATGGGCCGAACAAACATTGAAAGATGTCAAACATGATGAGGTCAGGAAAACAGGCACAAGAAGTGCACACACAAACGCACGACAATCAAAAGAGTTCCTTGATGAAATTCAAGATAAGATAGAAAAGCTTACCTTAGAAGACCTTCCTGAAGAAGAATTCAATGTTGCATTTGACTCTGAACCCACTTCTTTCAAACAAGTTGAAAAAGCTTGAGGCATGAAAAAATTCTATGAGAAGTGAGTATGATGCATTGGTCAAGAACAAAACTTGTCAATTGATTGATCCTCCAATCGGTTGTAAACCAATTAGCTACAAGTGGGTCTTTCACAATAAGTACAAAGCAGATGGCTCACTTGACAAGTACAAAGCAAGGCTTGTCGCAAAGGGATTTGCACAAAAAGAAAAAATTTACTCTAATGAAACCTTTGCACCTACAACAAAATGGCTAATATTCAAACTGTGTTGGCTCTGGTAGCTCACAATGGATGGAAAGTTCACAAAATAGATGTCAAAATTGCATTTATGAATGGTGATCTTAGGAGACACTATATATGACACAACTCAAAGGTTTTGCAATAAATGGCCATGAACACAAAGTGTACAAACTAGAAAAGTCGATGTATGGTTTGAAACAAGCCCCACAAGCGTGGTATGACAAACTTGTTGAGCACCTCTTGAACATGAACTTCAAACATTTTGAATTTGAAAATGCAACTTTTTTTTTCAAAACAGTCGTATTTGTAGTGGTGTATGTTGATGATCTGCGCATCATATGAAACAATAAAAGATACACTGCAAAATTCAAATCAGAGTTGATGAAAGGCTTTGAAATGACAAATCAAGATTATCTTCATTACTATTTGGGTATTAAAGTAATTCAAAAACCAAAGTATATCTTCATTACTTAACAGAAGTACATTGGTGAAATTATGAGCAAGTTCGAAATGATAGATTGGAAGCATCTTAGTATGCGCATGGAACAAAATCTAAAATCGGTATTAGAAGATACCACAGATTTAGTAGATGCTTCTAAATACATATAACTCATTCAAAGTCTGATCTATGTTACCACAACTAGACCAAATATTTCTTTCGTTGTTAGTGTTATTTCTCGATTCATGCAACAACCTAAAGAAAGACATTGGGTAGTAGCCAAAAGAGTCCTTCAATATCTCAAATGAACAGAAAATTTTGGGCTCAAATACTTCAAGGCAAGGGACTTCAAACTGGTCAAATACTCAAATTTTGACTATGCTATTGATTTTGAAAATGTAAAATCTACTTCAGGTTTTCTGATGAATCTAGTCACAATAGTTGTTAGCTGGAAGTCAAAGAAGCAATTTGTGCTGAAAATTTCTTCAAAAGAAACAAAATACATGGTAGTTTCATAGGCAACCAAAGATATTTTGTGGCTCGAAAGGGTTCTTTCAAATTTTCATGAACGGATTTCGTCAACACCTCTCATGGTTGACAAAACTTTTACAATTCAAAAGGCAAAGAATCCAGTCTTTCACGACTGAACCAAGCATATCAATACTAAATTTCATTTGATTCAGCACTATGTGAAAGATGGTAGTGTAAAGTTGCATCATTGCCCTACAGTTAAGCAACCAATAGACATCCTGACAAAAACGCGTGGAAGAAAAACCTTTTAAAAATTCAGAGGCATGCTTGGTCTCACAATGACCCTTGCAAATTAAGGGGGGAATGTAACATTATTGTACAATATATGTTATTAATACTAGGTGTCATCGGCTTTTATCTTTTTGTAATAGATGAAGAGTCATATGTAGGAATAGGAAGAGTCACCTTAGAAGGTGAAATGAACAGCCATTCATTGGCTTTATATATTGTAATTTTTCTTCTTTTCAAATTGAATTGTGAATACAATTTTGGCTCACACCAAATATTGTTCATTGTCATTCCATTAATACCCTGCCTTGACAGATGGGAACTATGAGAGTGAACACGATACTGACTTCCCCCCAGCCATGGACAATGATGACATTTTTGGATACCTTACAACTCTACAAATTATTGAACATAATCATGCTCCCAAGGACAATAATGACAAACTTGCTTCAACTTCCCACTCTCATGACAGGGTGATTGAACACAATAGCTCAGAAGGTCCTAGTTCTCCTTCTCCATCCTTGGGTGGCGAACCACTCCCTAAGCATGGATGTGGTAATTCTCTACCTGATTGGTTGGAAAAGCTTATTGAAACCAATGTGCAAGAGACCCTAACCAAGATTCAGGTCATTATTGCACGTATGAAGATAAACATGCAAAGAAGGGCTGCTAGACAGCTTGCTGCTGAAAGTCTTCACTGCGTTGTTGATACTGTAGCTGATAAGGGAAGTGTTTCTGATTATGTGGGTCTTAAAAAACCGGCAGATTTGATTGTTGGTGAGAGTTCAAAGGGACATGTTATGACTAATTTGGGACCTGTTGTGTGTGGTAGTAACAATTTGGAGGGACCTGTCATGAATTAGTGGGACATGAAGGTGGAAGCAGTGCTAAATAACCTTGCAGCACTGAGCAGGGACATCGATCTCATTGTTGGATCTATTGAAGACAAAAATGGACCTATGGACATGGATCTAGGCTTAGTAGCCTAGTCTTAAGCATAGTTTCCTTGCGGTTTTGTTTACTTTGTTGGCTATGTTTTGTTGAACTGTTTGTTCTAGCTTTTTTTAAGATGTACTAAAGTTATTGCTTTGTAGTAGGGATGGTACTTATTTTGTGTGCCCTCTTTGAGAATCCTCTATACTCTTGATTATATTTTGTGTGTCCGTTAGTGCATATATATATTGGTTTGTAGATGTCCCAAAATATAAAAAAACTATATTTGGGGTTTATCATTATTATCAAGAAATTTAACTGAGTTTACTTTTTGTTTTGTTTTTTTAGATCAAAAACAAATATTTCAATTCTTGGGGGTTTTTATTTTATTTTTTGGTATTTTTTTTTAAAATATAAAATTTAAAATTTAAAACCATTCAAGAAAAAACATTGAGGCCTTGAAAGGATCAGCCGCCTAAGTCTCCATGTAGTCGCTCACGTGATTGATTGCTCCTGTCGCCACTACGCCACCACTTGGCACCCCTGCACAACCTTGACTCTCATCGTCACCATGCCGCTCTTTGTTCTAATGCACAACCCCCTGCAATCACCTTGTCACCACCCACTGCAACCCTTGTGCAGCTCCTACTACCCCTTCACCCTTTGTTCTTCCCTCAGCCACAGTGTATGATGTTGGGGATAGTTTTCACATTAGGTGAAATTAGGTATTTACGAGATGGTAAAAAGTAAATAGTAAGGTCGATATTTTCCATGAAGTAAATAGTAACAAGTTGGTAATAAATTAGTATTTACTATTATGGTTATAATTGTATGGTTGATACCGTAAGTTCAAATATTGTGTTGTTAAGATATATTGTTATTTGTGATAACAATATATCGTATTTAGGTATGTGCTTAGTGTGAGAGAATATTGGGGAGAGGTTATAGGAAATATTCCTATATATTTGTATGTCTCGAATGATTATTATGTATTCAGATTATTAAGTGAAATATATTATTGTGTGTTGAAAATTTATTTGCATATTGTGTTTGTCTCTGTGCATGATTTAATTTTGTATAAGCTCCTCCAATTTCCAACATTGGTATCAGAGCAGATGAGACCCTGAGCATTGTGTGGGGCAGATCCATGGTTGCCCTTGTGTATGGAAGACTCAGTGTTTCTTGCATAGTTGTAGCATAGAACGAGGAGTAGATATGTGTCCTTTAATTACCTGTAAGAAAAAGTAGATCTAACCAGACGAAGGAAGAATCTGTCGTTTCATGTGCACAAACCTGTGTATTTAGATTCTCAAACAACGACAACTGAGCATTCTTTCTCCCGAACGGCTTTCAGACATATTGCTCATCGCGTACAACACCGTGGACCTGTTTCATTTAATTTGTATTGTGAAACACTAGATGCTTAGTACGCCGAGTTCGTGGACATTTTTTGATAGCCGCATGCTTCATATTTCTAACACGGAGAGCCATTGCCAGATCCAACAAAAATTTAGTAGAAACGTACAAGTGTAAAGTGGATTGCGTCCAACTAGCCACAAAGAAAATGTTTGTTATTTTATTTCTTCCTGCTAAGTGTATCTATCAATTCCACCTATTTTACTCCACGGCTCCTATTTCACCCACAGCTTTTATTCCGGAGCAGACTTCCATGTAGCATTGTGCAATAGTGAAATCAACAATCATTTAAAGTGCAATCCTCAAGTGTCTCACGGTTTACATAAGTTATCAAAGCGTGAGTTCATGCAAAACATGTACTCAATCTCTGCCGTCAAGGTCAGTTAATAGAGTCGTGTCAATGTATGAGTAGTTTCATTTAGTTTTATATCAATTTGTTTTTAATATGTCAATGGTCGAGTAGTTATAATGTTTTATTAAAATGGGTCTTTATAACCATGTCTCAAGAGTCTTTGTTTATGTCGATATTGTTATTTGGTATTGTAATGTATTTAGTTTTAAGTTTAACTTATTTAGGTTGTTTTTTATTATAGGTATTATCAAAAAGTGTAAGGCAAAAGTCTTTTTTTGTAAAAATTTAAAAGTGATAAATAGGCTGTCAAATCCAATCTTTAATTGGATTATGGTCATTAGTTGATTGGTCATACAAACTATAATAGTCATATTTTATAGCTGAGTCATTTTCAATAATGTTAAAAGAGTCGATTTTTAAAAGTGTCGAGTGTGTCGACATTTATAAAAGTCCTATATGTGAGTTGGTTGTTAAAATCAAAATGTCAAAGTTTTTTTTTTATTGGATCCATTGTCAAAGAATTGTCATAATGTCAAAAGTTGTAAAAATTTATAAATAAATAAAAAAATTGCCTTTCGGACGCATTATCGCTTGTACGTGACGTCCGCCTTGTGGGGGGATTTCCCTCGGAAAATTCATATACTTGAACTTCAACAACACGTGTTCAGTAAGCAGCAACATACTGAAAGATGGAGGCTACACGGAGGAAAGAGGTCTTTCAACGACCCTCGTCAGTAGCCAACGACGGGATTGCATCAATGTTTTGGTGACGTGCATGGTGTGATTTTTTCAGTTTTTCAGTTTGTGTGGTAGTTACATTTATTTTTCAATATGTGTTAAAAATAAACAATTGTACCTATTCACTTGTGTGAAGATATTCCCATGTAACCCTTTTTATATTTACATTGGAGAATGATGATCTAAATAGCATTGTAGCAATCATGATGAAAGGTTAGTGGTAACCCTGTTAAAACCATGTTGTAAGGTTAATGGTGAACTTGAGAAAACCATTTTGTAAGGTTATTGGTGAACCTATGAAAACCATTTTTTGTAAGGTTATTGGTGAACCTGTGAAAACTATTTTTTGAAAAGTTATAGGTGAACCTGTTAAAACCAATCGCAGATGAGTGAAGAAAGAGATGTGCGATGGCACATGTATGCAGAGCATGAGCACATGAAGGTGGAGCACGCTACAATCAGGAAACAAAGATATATTGTACCATGTAAAAACTATGCAGGGGAATGTTGGGGATAGTTTTCACATTAGGTGAAATTAGGTATTTACGAGATGGTAAAAAGTAAATAGTAAGGTCGATATTTACTGTGAGGTAAATAGTAACAGGTTGTTAGTAAATTAGTATTTACTATTATGGTTATAACCGTATGGTTAATACGGTAAGTTCGAATATTGTGTTGTTGAGATATATTGTTATTTGTGATAACAATATAACATATTTAGGTATGTGCTTAGTGTGAGAGAAATCAAGAGAGAATATTGGGGAGAGGTTATAGGAAATATTCCTATATATTTGTATATGTCTCGAATGATTATTATGTATTCAGATTATTAAGTGAAATATATTATTGTGTGTTGAAAATTTATTTGCATATTGTGTTCGTCTCTGTGCATGATTTAATTTTGTACAAGCTCCTCCAATTTCCATCATACGACGCCAGGCACCCTGTTTACACCTTCATCCTACCCCCTAACACCCTACCACATGACACATGTCCCAAGCTTGAGTGCCTCCCATCTTGGCCTTCCCACACCCCACCTCAGGTTCGTTCCCAGCCCAAGGTTCCCAACCCTTTATTGAGGCCACCCACCCTAAGTGCAACTCCTCACCTTGCCCTCCTTTCCTTTTGGCCTAGCACCAAAGGTCATCTGACCCTTTTTGGGGGCTAATTTAAAAAAATAAATCAAAGAAGGCTGCTGACCTAAGAAAGGTCACTGACTTTGCATTTAGGCCACTCTGACCCTCCTCCAAAAGGCCAATCCAGACCTCTTTAGAGGGCCACCCTTCTTGCACCTCAGCCTGTAGTGGACTTTTCGAGCATTGTGAACCTTTTTCACAGGCCACTTATTGACATTGTTGAAGACTAGCGGGTGGGTTTAGTGTGGCAGGGGGTCACATACCAACGAAGGACACATTTTTTTGTTGACAGCCTTTGCACCCCACTGGTCCTGAAACTTCAAACAATTTTTTCTCCACACTTGGGGCATCTTTTCAAGTGCCTTTTTTTTCGAAGTGCATATTTTTCCCCAAAGAATCCACATCTGCAAAGAAAACCCTCATACTGTACGGAAAATAGACCTTTTTTTGTTTCCTATTTTCTAAAATAATTGTAAAAGGGCGTTAAGTGTTGATGTAAAACTTCATCATTATAAGCAGTTTGGGGGGATTGTTTGTTCATGCAGTACTCTATAAAGTGCCAATACTCTTTTTTGGGGGAGGACACATTTGTATAAGGCATACTTGTATTTCATGCCTTGAATTTTTCTGCTACATATAATTGGCACAATTTTGGTATGTGCCTAAATCTTTTGGGGAACATTTATATCTAGCACACTTGCAATTTGTGCCTTAATCTTTCTTGGGGCATCTTGATAAGGCCTTATTGATGCCTTGTTCTTCCTGTGCATGTGCAACTCTAGGCACACGTGGTTTTATTTTTACATTGCATTTGCATTCTAGTTGTTTCATTGTTTGAGGGAAACAACTAATCTGCTACGTTGAAAGACAATTTGCTGCAATACATTTAAAAGACCACACAGAATGGAACACCTATTTCCAACAATCATTTTAAATTAGTCCAACCACCACTCCAAGAGACTACACACAGAGATCTGTTTCGCACAAGGCCTTCATCCTTTTCTTTTTGGACAAGTCTCTGCCCCTCTAGATCGTGACAAATAAAACCAATGGCTAATACTTGTGATGTTGTCTTTGATCACCTTTGTTTAGGCATCTCCATGGATCTGCATTAGCATATTTTGCAAACAGACTTCTACTACAAGGAAAATACAAGAGCAACTATTAGTAAACACTTGTTTCAATAGAGGCTTCATGTGAGCTTTATGTTTCTAAAACAACTCCTCTAGATTATGATGATTTTTTCCTGCGTGACATTGCTCTACTTTTTGTAGAGCTCATTTCTAAGATGATTATCTGCCAGACATGGGACGTCTTTTTGCAAATCCATCTCCTTGGGATGTCTAATTGCAAGAAACTGTTCTTCCTACAGAGCCATCACACTTTGATCATTGTAAGGATATTTTGGAGGATTTTGTCTCCAATTCCATTGATCGAAGTATCCATACTGAGGTTTTTGGGACATCCACCTTGCTTCAGTTCAGACATGATCCACCTTTTGGATCATCATTCTTTGATTGACACAAGATTTGATCAGATACGCCCTCCTCTTTTCATGGACATCCATCATGCAAATGGTCCATGCACTCCACCTGTTGGTTCTAATTCAATGACGATCTTTCCGGTTCTTATGCATGATGTCGCCAATATTTCTTCGTCATGGGACCAGTTTTGGAGATGATCTTGTTGCTCCTCTCCTATCCAATCTTGGAGGAGGTGGACTTTCAATAAACATCATCTGTTCTTCCTCTTGGTAAGGGTAGAAATATTGTTTGATGACCTTCTTTGACCTTCAAGTAGAGGCCATTTTTATCGACATTATTCAGTTGAATAAATTTCCTTCATCAATTTTAGCTTCTGGTATGAAAGAAGTAGTCCATGGGGCAGGGCAGTGTGGCACAATGTGGGAGGGCGGTATTCTAAGTCTTTATTGATTATATTGTACATTGGTCCCTAATCATGTCTAGTTGTTAGGACCCATATCAAAGATACCAATCTCTTTTTGGTACACACTCCTTAAGTTGCACTTAAAGAAGGTGCTGGTGTAAGTTGTTATTACACCATAGTTTATAAGCTTACTTAGGTTAATGGTTATATTCCTAGATTAGCATATTTCTATTTTCCTAATTTGTAAATTAGGAACATGGAAAAGGCATGCACCTACCATATGTAAGTGAACATTTTCGATAGATTTAAGAGGCTCCCTCACTCATTTGAGTGTGTGGGAAACATGTATTACCCCATGAGAGTTGCCCATGAGCTTGTAGGATGCAGTTTGGCACATAAGAGTTGCCATAGTCTGTAGAAGAAAAGAATTTTTGTTATTGTATTCTCTACGCTTTTATAGCCTTTGAATGCAATATTTAAGTTTTGGGAATCTTGTATGGTTTAATGTCAGTGTTTATCAATAAAAGGCCCTATATGCAGATAGGGGGCACTCGATTGATAAATCAATCGAGGGTCTCAATCAATAGATCAAGGAGAACTCTCTATTCTATAGTCAAGGAGGACTCTCCATAGACTCATCCACCCGTATATCTCTATTTGGAGGGCGTGGGGATGCATACCCCCCCGCTCCCCCATTCAAGCAACTTCATGGATGTTTCAGGGACGAGAAGTTTCACATACAAAAAAACCATAGTTACCTAACTCTCAGGGACAAAGGGATAGGGTTTTTGGAACAGCAAAACGAATATCCAAATTTTGGGGACAGCAGGGGACGGCTGGTAAAATATTTAATAATATATAAAAAACCAAAAATTGAATATGTTGATAGGCGTAAACCTACAATGGCAGCCTATTGTGGCGGTGGAGTGTAATAGTGTAAGATGTCAATAAAAATAGCCAATCTAAAATTTCATGTCTATTTGACTGTCATACTGGAGTTTTTCTTCTTGCTTAGAGAAGACAATTGAAAAATCCTGATATCTTGGGCATACGGTGGAGTTTGGAGCCCATTCTTTTTGTCCCAAATTTTTTTTTCGAGCCCAATGTAATTGTGAAGCTGGACTGAGACCATTTATCGACAATCTGCGGGAAATTTGTGGAGAAGGTAATGGAATCTTTAATCAGTATAGTATATAACAAATATAAGATACATGCCTCAAAATTATACTCTTGGCGTTTTTCAGATAAATATATTTAAGATATTCGTACTACCATTTAATTGTTTAAAATACAAATTAATAAAAAATACATTAAAATAATTAAAATAATTGGGGCGTTCTTGACACATCCCTGAAGTCCAGAAGAAATCCCCCTTTTTTCCCATTTTTTTGGTACTTCTAGGCGACCAAATAAAGTCCGAGATGGCATCCCGCATAACACCATTTAAAAAAAAAAAAAAAATGTGGATGCCCCCTGAAAGTCAAGAACGATTCATGGGCAATTCCTTTGGGGGATGTTTCAGGTATGTTGTACTATCCCCAACATCTTTTTATTATTTTTAATATTTTTTATTTTTTAAAGATTTAAAGATTTTTTTATTTTTTTAATATATTATTAAAATGTTTTGCCATCCTGGAAACCCCATCCCCCCTTTCAATGAGATGCAGGTAACTATGTTTTATACAGAGTTTTGATCTTCGTTTTATGAGAAGGGTCTAAAGGATCTTGAGGTTTTCCACAACTTTCCGCCTATTCCTTCAATAAATTGGTTTGCATAGCTAGAAGTTCTAGGGACAAGCCATGCAGCTTTTCGTGTAGATCAGCTTTTGGCGTCCTTCTGGTACAGTTTATTATAAAGACCTAAAGTCACTAGAGGCAATCCTCATGTGCCTGTGAAATTATGATGGGTGGAGCCATATAATAATCAGCTCTAGTTAAGGGATGACAAACTTAAATTGCACTAACCTAGGGGCTTCCTTGAAAGGCTTACTTGCCAAAATTCTTTTCGTAATGGACAATTTCACATGAGAATAGAAATACAAAAGAGATCTTTTATATAATGTAATCAGTTTCGTACATCCAAATTATGAATTTTGAAACATTTTCTTATTTTCCTTCATCTTTTAATACGGTAATTGGCATGCACCCACCAAGCAAACACAATTTCAAAAAAATATGTACCCGCATCAGCACAATCATTAATTTTGCACACTGAAGCATCCTAAATCTCAGAATATGATAACCATATTTATTTCCTCTGTATAAATAGGCAACCCTTTACCAAAGTTTTAGGAAAGTGAAGTAAAATTCACTTAGAAAAGCCTATAATTTGACGATTTTTTATCATAGAGACCCATAAAGTAATATATCAACAGCTCGGGAAACATATACCATGACAGGATACCACCGTCATAAGTTTGAAAACCTAAGGATCACCTTTTCCTCATTATACTGAGGCAACCATTAATTTTCCTTGTAAAATATCAAAGATATATAGTTGTGCACTTCAGAAAATAATTACCTTTGGACGGGAAGACTGTTCATGTTTAAAGGCTTGATTTAATCCCCATTTATCTTCATACTTCAATTAGATAAATGGAAAATAACTATTTAGGCATTCATGGATTTCTCCAGAAAGAGTGAATGCAATGGATCTTTATGCCTAGACCAAATTCTGGCTCAAATATGACAAGGAAAGGAAATAAACGAGTATGACCAAAATTATGTTTTCTCGAAGGATTCAGGAGATATATTGAATCCAAGAAGTTTAAGAAGCAAAAATAACTTACTTGATATCATACTTAACAGGCTCCAATCCTCTTGCACGCATATCTGCATCCTTATTGTCAAAAAAGCCTTCTGGAAGAGATCCTTTAGCTTGATTCATTACTGATTCTTCTTCTATATTGGAAGCATGCACTGGATGAACAGATGGAAAAAATTTACTTTCTCCTCCCTTCATATCTAACACATCAGTAGGGTGTTTCTTCTCGTTGGTTGAGACAACTGTTATCTTGGATGGAACTGTTTCTGATGTCTTTTTCTTCAAATCCTTTGCCGAATTGGTAGAATAACTAGACTCTTCCTTTGATGCCGTGGTTCCCGTAATCTTGTTGTCAGCCTTACTATCTCCAGCATCTGTAGAACCTGGCAGGCTCTCAAATAATCAGATCCCGATACAAAATTTAAAAAATGACTTTGTAAATGCAGTTTCTGAAGACAGAATAATTCTAAAGAGAAAAATAGGATTATAAAACAATAATATATGAAAATCCTGGCAAGCTCTAATGCATTTTGAGCAAAGTAATATAACGTTATATGCTTTAAATAGAAGGTTTTGGGAAATTCCAGCCTTATAAGGTAAAGAATAATCTCTAACAATAACAAGTCAAGGCAATACAGCCTAAGAGTATAACATATTGTACGGAATGTATCTTTTTGGAAGTTTTAAAGATAAAACCCCACGCCGCCTCAAGAGAACAATAAAATATATAAATAAAATGAGCATATTACAGTTAATGCCATCTCCTTTTAAAGTTCAAGATAGAGCCATAGCCACAAACATTTTTTCAAAAACACACCCAGAACCTCAGAATCTAACAAAAATATAAAATATATATTTTGTGACAAAATGCTTTATAATTAATAGTTGCAAACAGCATACATTTCGTAATTGTTATTAATACATTATTTAAAGTAAAATATCACAATTAGAGTGCAATATCATATCACTATTCAAGACTCAAATAAATTTTGGTACCTGACTTTTAACATTTTTCCTATCAATTACATCAAATGATGGATCAAGTCCTTTTTGGACAGCTTACTCAGAGATCACAAGGCTGCCTCAAAATGGAAAGCGAAGATGAATTGAGCAGCATGAGAAGTTAAAATGTATTGCTAACACTGGAAAATCCTTGGCCTTCTTGACCAGCTAAGAGCACGTATTTTCAGACTGATACAGCGCTCATAAAAAGTATGGAATTGCATTACATTCTTTTTTCAAACTGGCCATATTTTGAGTCGTTACACCATTGTGCCTTATATCAGCATGTGTTAAGCCTCTTTCAAGTAAATTTTGAACACATTAAAAACAAAGAAATTCTACAAGAAGCCACCATCATTACAGTTATATTTTTTATAACCGCCAAAGAAGGCTAGGAATTGTTATTAAGCACAGGATGTGTACTACATCAAAAGGATCGCAAAAGAGAATAAATTAGGTTCAGATCAGCATAAAATTGATCTTAAAAAGATCATGAAAATATGTAACATTAAGATCCCAACTTATAGTATGCAGTCGAACAAAACTGAAGCACATAACGAAACTCTATGTAGAGAATAAGTAAAAATATTTTTAGAAAACATATTTAAAAAAATCGAGATCAAAATCCTGAAATATATCTGTAACCTGACTGAATTTGGTCAACACTTGGCTGATTAGTTTACATTTCATAAAAGGGAGTTTGGAGAAAGTGTCTTGCATGGAAGCCACAATAATGCCGAGCTTTTCCGCTTTGCATAATGCTCATCACAGAGGCATACTTATTTCTGTGCATGGTTAGCTAGGAACCGTATATCTCAGCAACTCTTGTATAAGACTGATACTTATCATTTTCTTAAATTTGGAGAAACGCGTGTCAAATTCTCAAGACACCCACCACAGTAGCATTTGTTATAGTAATCAACTTCAATTAACCCATGGACACAGAAGCAACAGCAGATACAAGACTCAATGCTGTAGATATAGACCTAGTTAAGAAGGCTAATATGAAGCAGCATGTGTTTAATAAAGATTGTAATCATGCAAACTCAGTTTGCTCCATGAAACGCCTTCTTGCAAACACTTCTCATGAACAACAGTGAAAATTTTCCAAACAACACAAATTCGAGGTGTCTCAATTAGGATCCAAGAGGTTTACCCTGATGGTAGCAACAGCAGTTGATCTGGCGAGATGGAAGTAGCAATACTACTACAACCAGCTGCCCATCAAACCAAATAAAAAAATGTTTGAGGAAGATTTTAGCCTTGTGCAGCACATATGCAAAGGAAGTAAAAGCCTCAATTATTTCTGCAAAAGAAATCTTAGTAAGACTCCAACTCTTTTCAACAGGACAATCACCATTTTGTCAAATATGAGGATGTTGATTATGTTGTTGATCAGCAGGGACACTATTCTTACAGCAAAAGCAGCATGCCCTCCGTTCCCAACCACTCAGTTATGAGAATTTGATATACATTTTAGCAATGCTGAATTTATGGCAATAGCAGATATGTTTCATAAGAGGGAAGTGATCATGAATTTCCTCAAAGGAATACCTCTGGACAAATACAAAAGTGGTATGCAGAAATTATAAATAGTAGAGACTGAAAGGAAGGATCTTCATGGTGTCATGGCAAAGAGTGCATCATTTGTTATTAAAGTGGAGACAGCAAAAGCAATGCTCTAGAATAACACAGACGATTGTCATGTCCCCCTTTTGGACATAGAACAGGAAAAGACCCTTAGCCGAATTCTTGGATTTTTCCCGTCGGCTAAGGGAAGGTAAAATCAAAGGGGAAACTTTGGTTCTATTATTTAATTATAAAAAATATTTTTTGATATATCTTTCTAATTATGACTTAAAAGTGACTTGTTGAGCACGGGTTAACTTAACCCTTAATGAGAAAAGGGCATAATTTTTTTTAAACTACACTAACTCTCCCCGCAAGTGGAGCGCCCCCCACTTTGGGAAGGGTGTTTAAGAAGGTTGATGGTTCAATTGGAAAGGATATGGAGAATTTGATTTGGAATAATAAAGAGCATAAGTTTTAGCACGAAATGCAAAGCTTCAGACCTTTGAGGACGGAAACCCTTACTAATCAGTTGAGCAGCCTTACTTCAAGGGTTGTATTGGATAATTTTAGATGTTTAGAGGTGTTTTTTTAACACCATTAGCTTCCGCAACAAAGCACAAGATGAAATATCCCACTCAATTGAAAACTTGACAAATAAATATTGAAACCCTAAATTCTGATTTTTATTTATTTGTTCTGAAAGATTGACAATTTGATTGAGCATAAAACATCACATGCAACAATAAATATGAATACCTACTGCTGAATATAATCATTTGGTTCAAACCCTAATCAAAAATTATATGAATACAAATGTCTATCAATGATAAATACAATCCTAATGGTTATAACCTGAAATATGCATAAAACTGGAATCTTTGGTGAAACCCTAGCTCATAAAACTCATGAAAGGTACCATATACTTCTGAAGCATGCAGCAGTCCTCAAAAATGGTAAGTAAAGCAGCAAAGGTTAACACCACTACTACAATTCCAGCGATCAGGTCCTTAACTGCCACAAAGTCACCTAAAAACCCTGCTCAATTGTAATTAATGACTTACAGGAGTGACACCACTATTCTACAGGTACAGAAGGCTGTACGGCAGCTCCAGAAAGGTATATCAGGCTGTATGGCAGCCCCAAAAAGGTACAACAGGCCCCCAATGTCTACAAATTGTCCCAAGAAGTGATGCGGCCTGCCATTGGGAGGTATAAACAATCAAAATCTGCCCCTTAACTGTCTGTACGAATGCTATGCTGATGCATATGGATCTGTACTTTCTCTTAGAAATTACCCTTCAATTGTAGTAACTAGGGTTTCAAGGTATGGTACTAAACCCTAGACCTGTTCCATTGCAAAAACTCAAAAAATTGACCTTTCTCTTGAATCTGAAAGTATAAATGTGATCCCTGGACGGAATCACCACTTGGGTGTGAAAGTTTTCATCCTCAACCCGATTCCAATCGAGGGTTTTCGTCTTATGTGGAAAAGTATGGTAGCTTCAAGCTTTCCAATAAATTCTGAAAGTTGAATGATAATAATGGATCTCTTTTTCTTCTTTTTCATCCTTCTTGTAATTGCTCTTTCACTTATAATCCTAAAAACAATTTAAAATTACTTTTTAATTCTAATTTCCACTTTACTCCAAAAAGTAATTAATTACTTTAATTTTCTAATTTCTACTTGGCCTTTAATTAATGTACCCTTTTTGGCCCCATTCAATTAATAACACCCTTTAGATGTCTCCCTTTTAAGTTGCGACTTAAAAGTACCCTTGGGAACACTTAAAGAATTATTACTAATTTATTTTGGGAACTGCCAAGGGTGGCAAGCTGTCAAGGAGCTGGGCAAGTGGGAGAAGAACCCCAAGAAGGGTCAACGAACTATGAGGAAGGGCAGCACAGCCCCTGTTGAGGCTAACGACCCCCATTTAGAGTGTGGCGAGTGGGTTTTGAGGCTTTCCCAAGCCTAATTTGGATGCATGACAGCAGCAAACAAGAGTTGGTATTTTATCATAATTTCCCAGCCCTAAATTTGTCATAAAATCTGTTTTTAATTGGAAATCTTTGATTGTAATATTTGCCAGTTTTTCTATAATTATTGAGGAATAAAATTATATTTTTGTTCCCTATTTTGGTACCTTAGAAATCTCTACTTTTCAGTTTCTAGGGTTTGAAGAAGAAATCAGAAAATAATTGTTTGGGCTAGGGTTTTACCGTGAATTTCTAGAATTAAATAATCTGTCCCTAAGGGGACATTTCAGGCAGCACTAGCTTATATGCAGTAATGGCATGAGGACTCTCCTTGAGAACATGCATCTTAACATAGATAGCCCCTTCAGATCAAGTTCCTCAACATGCCAACAAAATGAACAACAAAGATTCCTATGAGCATCATATTAAATATACTTAGTTAACTATTAGTTAGTTTCTGCTATCAAACAGTTATCAAACTCCTCAACTGATATGTAACTTCTTTTTTATTAACAAAACACAGCCACACAGGTATGTCGGTGTGCCTTTCATTTCTCTTCATTCTATCTTTTATTCTTAGCAACATAAGGAGGACTTGAGACACAGTTAGGGCATGGAAAGTGCAGTCAGAGTTTTGAGACTGGCAGTAAAGAACAAACATACAGCCCACGAGGCAATTTGCAGACATTTCCATTTAGTTGTGATTTTTCACAATCTGTACACAGCATTTTTTTGTGTGAAATTAGAGTTGAAGGTCAAAAATCATGGCTAATATCCATAATTTAGTTTTGAAGGAAGCACAGAAGCTAAATGGACAGAATTATAATGGATACTCACAATTGCGGAGTATCAGGATTGCAATCAGATTATTCTCAAAAAGGAATCAAGACACACTATGGATCTTGCCAACTATGACAAACGTTATAAGGAGCCTCTTTTGCTATTGAAATTGTCTGTTTAGGTTAATTCCTGAAGTCTAGAATGCCACTGTGGCAAGTGATCTTTGGACCAGTCTTCAAAACAAGCATCAAACTTCAAAGAAAAGCAAAGTCTTGTACTTTAAGCATCTATTGTTTTTTCCAAAGATGAATGAGAGTGGGTACTGTTGGGGTTCTAGATTTGCACCCTAGCTGAGAAGGGGATTGTTCAGGGCCTCTGCTCAAATGTAGTCCAACATGGGACTGACCCTAGGATGTGGGTCACCTATCACAGGGTCAGACCTCCAAAGAAGGCCGGCTTCCTTTTGGATCTATCACCTAAACTAAAACTGACTGGGAAAAGGGAGAGAGAAATGGGTAACAAAGCATAAAAACATGTAAAGGAGGTGATGCACCAGTAATGTGATTGTTCATCCATTCTATCTAAAATTCTAACAAACACTAATGAGATCGGATCTGCAACTCCAAATCGCTGCTTATGCATTAGTGTTTCATGCAAAGGTTCACCAAATGATCAAAACCTAAGGGAAATGATGGAGAGCCCTGATTCAAGGCTCCAACCAGTCAATGTATCCACTTGTTAACTTTAATCAAATGGCATTTAACACTAAACACACCCTGCAAAACAATATAGTCTAGTAACTAGGTGATATTCAGGATTTGACAAGGGAGAGATTTCTACCACATATGCAAATCAATCTGACATTAACACACTATACTAAAATCATGAAATCTGAAAAAGTCCTTTATTCATCTCAAGAGGTAACAAAGATTAAATCTAGGCAGAGTCTAGTCATGCCCAAGAGAGGGATTATCAAGTTGTTTTCAAAGCTTAGAAGCCTATATTTATAGAAAAGAATGAGAGGGAACTATGCATTGGAAAAGAACCAACTGGATGGATTAGTACCAATTTGAAGATGTTGCTGAGTTAGGATCTTATGAAGAAGGCACAAATTCAAAGAGCTTTGCAAAAGAATTTAATGCTCCATTGATCCTTATCTGGGCACCAAGTCATCATCTTGGGATTCCATGCCATTTTCCCTTTATCTGCTGACGAAGACCAACCCTTCATACCTTGGAACTGAAAGAGATTCTCAGTCTGTTTTAAATCGTTGGATGTACCCTTTTGTCGAGGTTGTAACTGAGCACAGATCTCTTTATCGCATCATTACAAGGTTCGGCTAAATTTGGAATGATCCGCATTTTTGCGGTAGTCCAGATTAATCCATTAGATTCGGCACATTTTTATGATTATAAAATAAAAACTTTTAAAACAATTTTTAAAAAACCCTAAAAAACAATCCTGTAACCCTAAAAAGTGTTATCATGCAAAGTCATCACAAACCCTAAAAAACACGACGGAAGCTATTTATACACAATGAGTATGAATGTTTCATACATAGCGAAGGTTGAAACTTGGAAGCACTAAACATCGAAGGTTGAAACTTGGAAGCACTAAACATCGAAGGTTGAAGGTTGAGTGAAACCAGCAAAGAGGAGGGAAAGCGGCGAAGGTTGAGTGAAAGCAATGAAGAGGAGTGAAAGCAGCGAAGAGAAGAGTCAAGGTGCCGCTCCCAATTTCCTGACGAACTCCCAATCATGAAAGTAGTGAAGGTTGAGTGAAAGCAGCGAAGAGCAACGAAGTTGAGGACATGCCGAGAGGACGTGTCGAGAGGAGGCGAAGAGAGTGCCGAGTGCCAACCCCAGTCACCAACGAGGGCAGCGCAAAGGCAGCGACAAGTAGGTGTTTCAAAAAAAAATTATTAAAATTTAAGTTAACAATTTTATTTATTGAATATTTATTTAAAATTTAGGTTTGATAATAATAATTTTATTTAATATTAATAGATTTTCAATATTTTGTTTTATATTTTTATTATTTTTATTTTGTTTTATATTTTATTATTTTTATTTCTCTTCGTAATTTTATTTATTAATATTTAGGTTAATAATTTTATTTATTTAATATTTATTATTATTTATTTTCTTTTTTATCAATAGATTTTATATACTTTTTTATTATGTAAATTTATTGCTTAATATTTATTTTTATATTTAATACCATTTGTTTTGTATTAATATTTTTTATTTATAATTTTTAAAATATAAATGTAAATATCATTTTTATTTTATAATATTAATTTTAAATTTTTTTAATTTTTTTTTTAATTCAAATTTTATCTATATCTTTAATATAAATATTATTTATATTTTATAATGTTATTTTTTTATTTTTTTTAATTTAAAATTTATCATATATTTTTATAATAAATTTAAATTATATCAAGTTTATTTTTTTATTTTTTTTAAATTTAAATTTTATTATATTATATTTAAATTTTACATTTATCTTTTATAAAATTATAATTATAATAAATATTTTTACTTTTTTATATTTTTTACAATTTATATTTTATTATATAATATTTCCATTTATCTTTTATAAATTATAATTATAATAAATATTTTTTATTTTTGTTATTTTTTCAAATTGAAAATTTATTATATAATATTTACATGTATATTTTATTTATATTATATAAATCATATATATATATATATATATATATATTTGTATATTATTATTTTTATTTTTTATTTTTATTTTTAATTTAAATTTTATTATATTTCTTTAATAAAAATATTATTTATATTTTATAATGTTAATTTTAAATTTTTTTATTTTTTTTAAATTCAAATTTTATTATATATTTTTATAATAAATTTAAATTATATTTAAATTTATTTTTTATAAATTATAATTATGATAAATATATTTATTTTTTATATTTTTAAAATTTAAATTTTATTATATTATATTTTAATTTTACATTTATCTTTTATTAATTATAACTGTAATAAATATTTTACTTTTCTATATTTTTAAAAATTTATATTTTATTATATAATATTTACATCTATCTTTTATAAATTGTAATTATAAAAAAAAAAATTATTTTTTTTATTTTTTCAAATTGAAAATTTATTATATAATATTTAGTTTTACATGTATATTTTATAAATTTTAATTATAACTATTTTTTTTTTTTTTAAATTTAAATTTTAGTATATAGATCATTTATATTTCATTTTGTTTTATTTATATTATAAAGGTCATTTATATTTTTTTTGTATATTATTATTTTTATTTATATTATTTTATTTTCATTTATTATATAGGTCATTGTGATTTAAGTAATTTAAATTTTATTTATATTTTCTATCATACATTTTAAATTAAATTTAATAGTATTTATGATTTGTTTTAAACTTTTATTATTTTTATAGTTCTATAATTGTATTGTATATACGACTACATTTTTTAGTTAAATTTAAAAATATATTTTTACAGTTTTTTAATGTGTATTAATTATTTTTAAAAACTTTTGCAGGGCAAGCTCTCATCATGGCAAGTACTCCGCTTGAGAAGAAATATATTATTTAGCGAGATGCAAATCCCAAAAATATGAAATGCACTCTTTGTGATTCAAATATCACAGGGAGTCTCGGAACCATTATTTTGCAGGTCCAGATGTGAAGATTTGCCCAATAGCGACGGATAACCCCATATATGCACAATTTCTCAGTCAAATTTGAAGCAAATATGAATTGAAGACAACTGCATCAGCCTCTGAATCTTCAAATAGAGCTAAAGTTCAACACAGTTTGACACAATTTGGCTCATTTTCTAGCTCAACGCATTCCCCAGCGTTTGCCGAAGCTAGTGAAAGTGAACAACAAATGTTTCACTCAGAGCGTTCTTTGAAAGCCATGTGGAAGCCGCAAGGAAAACATGAGGTAGACAAATTGGTGGCCAGGTTTTTTTATGCAAATGCCATCCCCTTCAATGTTGTTTGAAATCCACATACGAAAGCAATGGTAGAGGGGATCACTAGTTTTGGGAAATGTTACACAATGCCATCTTCTGAAACCCTGGGAACTATTCTGCTGGAAGAGGAGTGACATCAATATTTAGTGAACTAGATAAAATGAAAAAGCTTTGGAAAAAGTCAGGGTGCACTGTAATAAGTGGCAGATGGTCTGACACAAAACGAAGGCCCCTCCTCAATATATTGACTCAATGTCTTAAAGAGTCTATGCTTATCAAATCAATTGATACAAGCAATGATGTGAAGACTATAGATTTCATTTTCAAATGCATTGAATCGGCAATTTTGGACATTGAAAAAGAATCTGTTGTCCAAATTATTACAGATAATGCAGCGAATTGTAAAGCAGCAGAGGAACTTCTTATGGACAGGGTTTCTCATTTGTTTTGGACTCCATGTGCAGCTCATGTTTTGGATCTTTTGCTTGAAGATCTTGCAAAGTTAGAGTTGGTAAATATTTTTTCAGAGAAGGGAAACAAATTTCCAAATTTATACTTAATCATCGCTTGACCTTGAGCTTGTATCGCTCATATGCAAAGCGTGAACTTCTTTCTCCGGCTGAAACAAGATTTGCATCTAATTTCATCACTTTGCAAAGGGAGGTGGAGAAGAAGACAGCATTGAGAAGAGTTGTGATTAGTGAAGAATGGGTACAATCTAAGCTTTCTAAAAAAAGCGCTGCAAAGGACATTGAGAAAATTATTTTGGGCAATTCATTTTGGGAGGGCGTTGAGAAGATCCTTAAGATGTTTGACCACTTGTCCACTTGTTGAGATTGGTTGATGGTATGAACCCTTGTATTAGTTTCGTGTATGAAAGCAGGGAGCAAGCAAAAGAACAAATTAAAAATGCACTGGCAGATGAGGGTGATGAAGTTCAACATATTTGAGACATTGTGGACATTCAATGCAACATGTTACATCGACCTATACATGCTACAGGTTGCTATTTAAATCTTAAGTTGATAAAGGTGGATCATGATTCAGATAAGGAGGTAAAAAATAGTGTATTGGCAACAATAAACAGGTTGGTTCAAGATAAAAATGAAAAGTCTAAGGTGAGAAGGCAATTGATTACATTCAAGAACCAAGAAGGCATGTTTTCCCTCAAGGAAGCACGAGAAGACATTGGTAGTATGGATCCCTATTTATGGTGGTAAACATATGGTTCTTCTACTCCAAAGTTACAAAAACTTGCCGTGCATGTCCACAAAGAGTGTGCCAGTTCTTCTGCATGCGAAAGAAATTGGAGCATGCATGATTTGATCCATACTAACAAGAGAAACCGACTAGGAGCCAAAAAGCTCTCCGATCTTGTGTTTGTGCACAACAATTTATGATTGCTTGAGCACAATCTTACAAAAGAAGATGATAATCTTCATCTTGGAGAATCATCCTTTGAAGGAGTTGAGAAAAATATTGATAGTGTTGATCTTGATAGAGGATTTGTTGATGTTGCTAGTGCTAGTGCTAGTGTTAGTTTTGATTTTGAAGCAGGGTTTAATGTTGCAAATATTTGAAAATTTTAAGTCTCTTGTCAATTTTGAGCTTAGGCTCTAAACTACGAACATGGATATTTTACTATCTTTTAATGTAAGTCAAGTTTAAAACTCATGCATTCCTCAATTTTGCAAGTGTTAAATTAATGTTCATTCTTTAGTAGACATATATATATATATATATATATATATATATATATATATATATATATATATATATATACGCCCGAATTTTTTTTAACCTTTTCAAGAATTCTAGATTCCGCAATTTTTGCCCTTCCCAAACCTTTCCGGATTTATGAACCTTGTGACTATGCTTTATAGATTGAAAACCAATCATTTTATTAGTTTCCCAGTAGTTGCTCTATTTATGGAAAGCTTATAGGCCATATAGTCTCACTCTGAACCTATTATGGTTTAAATAAACCTATTCTGCCATTTGAACCTTGTAAAAACTAGGAGCTCAATATATGCACAAGTCCCTTTTTCATCGACAAACTACCGATCTTGGTCCATATTAGGTCTAGAAGACCTATTTTATCTTTGCAGGGCTTTAATGGCAACCCTCGATCCCTAGAATGTTCATCTAGTTCAACTCAGATTGCCATTTTGAACTCGGTTCCTTTGTTATTACCTTGCATGGGTCGAAAACCATCTCCTCGACCTTCGTCATAATGTCCCGGGGCTCGATCCTTCTCATTGGTTGTTGAATGCTGACTCGAACCCTTGACTTTTCTAACTCTTATTCGCTTCGTTGATCTCCTTGTGCACATGCCCGTGAACCGTCGATCATCTGCCAACTGAATGCGCTTGTGCCACTTGTCCTTGACTCATTAGCTCTTTGGATCTGCTGACCAGTTTGACTCACGCGCACCGTCCGATCAAGATGTATGAGTTCACGCGCACCATAGATCTCCCTAGCCCCACTTTCCTGCCAGTTATTTCACTCTGTCGAATCATTGGTACGATTGAACGCTAGTCCTTGATTTAGCTTGGACCCATCCTTTTGTCAGTGATTTCACTCCGTCGGATCTTGGCTTGATTATCCTGCACTGTTAGATTATGTCCAACTTGTAGATCTTTAAAGGCTTTAACCTGAGGACCTTTTGACTTGGTTGACTCTAGCGCAGATCGTTAGATCTTATGTGTCAGTATGAGGGCTCCCATGGACCGTTAGATCTCGACCAACTTCAAACCTTTTAAGGACCTTTTGAACCCAAACGGTTACTTGCCTTAATTAAAATTAATGTTCACGCTAACACAATTTGGCATCCACACGAATGTATTTAACATTCCAGATTGTCAAATTTAAGTTCATATGGATTTTCGCAGTGTCTTTATTTTAACTCTCGCGCGACTGTCATTCATTATTTGATCAATTTTGACAATTTAGATCTTGAAACGCAGGAATCATGGAGGGGCCAAATTCCCTAGAGATGTTCTTGAGGTCAAAAGGAACAAACCCAATTTACCCGCTAGTCTCAAAAGCCTTCTGAGTGAAGATATAAAATGTTCAAGTTGACTATTCCATATCTGGTTCGCATGACGTCCTGGGGGCGTTCTAGCTTATTTGGCTATGAAAAACCTAGCGAAAATATTTGGGAAGCCCAACTTTGCATGTGTGTATCTTCTTTTGCGCTTTAGCGGAGATCCTGGAACCTAGCACGTAGAAACTTGGGACTAAAATGAACAAATCCACGTGATCATTTTCTTATGCAACTACCACACGTGTGAGATATAGCATCGGCAAACTGCGTACTTGGACTTTCTACCACTGGACTCAATGAAGAACCATATCAACTCCATGTACTTCCATATCTATTCCAAGCACCCTTAACACCTCATGGGGGCTCTGCAACTTCTGGCCCTATCCTTAGAAGATGACAAATTACACTTTAAGTGGACTTAAAGTGTTTCAAAAGGTTTGCAAGTAAAATGATCTTCCTCTTTTATCATTGAGTCCTCTCAATAAGGAACATTGCTCAGTCTTTGAAAGCTCTGTATGTAGGCCAAAAAATGGCCAACATCTTTGGCAACTTGGCTGGAAAGCATGCCTGCTATGCTCAAATTCAGACCATGTACATGACCTTTGACTTATAACAGAGAACATATCTATTCCATGACTGCAAAAAACCTCTTGATTGATAAAGGCAATGGACTCCACCAAACAAATAACGAAACAAAAGAAAGCAGGGAAACTATCCTAACAAAGCAAATGTGCAAACAAGCACTTATTTGGGACAAAAAATAAACAAACTAACCTAAATAAGCATGACAAAACATGATCCACCAGGATCAAAAGGAAAAATCATGAATTTGCTCATTACAAAATATGGTACAAGTTGCAAAGTAGGGGGTTTATTGAACATGACCTTTGAAAAGACACTCTTTTTGCCAATTATCTCTCTTAACATCTCCTAAAATGAGCCATTGACAGTAAACCAATCACCAACAAAAACAAATTCATCTTGCACTTCTAGATTTTATTTATGTTGCTTGTCAACTACAACCTTGTCAAGTGACATCTCATCTATGCATGATTTTTGGATGACCTTATCCTTATCAACTGCTGCAAGTTCATCCAACTGTTCAAAGAGCTTCGAATAGTCAAACCAAGCTGCATCATTATCTTGAATAGGTAATTCTTGATCAAACTTACCAATATCATGCTCTCCAATGGGCAACATATCTTTACAAAGTTCTTCAATCTCTTGCAGAGATTCAAAATATAGCTGCCAATCATCTTTTTGTTCTTCACTTTGATCAACCTGAATAAGATCATTTTGAAAGGTATCTTGATCTTCCTCTAGTGGAAAGATATCATCATTTGTGACATCACCCTATACCAATTTCTTATGGATTTCTTCCAAATCAGGATCAGCCTTTTCTTGCATACTTGAAGCATCTTCTTCAATATCAGCTATAATATCAGTTTCAACTTGGATTTCAAGTGGAGCATCAATGAAGAACTCTTCATCATACACACTTGAAGCATCCTCTTCACATTCTTCAAGAACTTGATTTGTAGCTGCAACCTCTTTCTCTATTTCCCATAGAACAGGTTCGTCTTGAAGAAAGGAGATGGTGGGAGGGTGATGAAATTCATTTGTTTAAGAGGGAGTATGAAGCATGGGAGGTTGATCAGGATCAGTTTTTGGGATCTTGAGGGCAATAGAGTTTTGGAGAGAAGGAAAAGAGAAACTTCTGACAATCTCTACATTCTGCTCTTTCCACTTAGCCATTATCTCATCAAGGTCTGAAACTTTTTTGTCCTCATGGACAGCTTGCGCTTGAGGGGCAAGTGGTGAAGAAAGGGAACAATAAGAAGGTTTAGCCTCTTGAATAGGCTTTTGACTCCAACTAGAAATTTCCATTGGCTCACACTAAACATGGTCAAGAACTGTATGATAATAAGGTACATAAGAAGGCTAGTAAGGAATACAAGAGGGTCCTTGGGACAACTGATCCAACTGAATTTGCTGCCTCTCACAAGCCTCTACTTTTTCTAATACAAAGCTACAAAACTTAAGCCTCTCCTATAGATCATTAGACACATTTTGAAAAAACTGCTCATTCACTTCCTCATACTGGGAATCTGAACATACTTTTCTTGCATATGCTAGAAATTTAAGTTCTATTTCATCCATTCTCTTTTGGAGACAGGGTTGATCATATGCAACATCATATCCATATGGAAAAGGTGAAATCTGGTCTTGAAACTGATATAGTTCATAAAGAAGGTAAGAGTCATGCTCTTGGTAATAAGGATCATGGAAAACTTGATAAGGCTCATCATAGCTCTGATAAAACACCTAGTAAGGCTGGTTTGGCTCATAACAAGGCTCATATGGATCATGACAAGGCTGGTATGATCCATCATAGGGCTGACAAGGTGGTATAGCATAGGGATCTCCTTCATACATAGCCATGAAAATAACATCAGGATAGTGCAATGAAAATGAATTTACTTGGAAACTGCCTGGACTTTCGAAGCAATTGCTTGAGCTTGAAATCACCAAATTCTTTATGAAGAACACTGTTGCAACTGCAATTTCACCAAGACAAACTCCAATGAGTCCCACTAGGTGTGCCAAAACTGTCGGGGTTCTATGTTTGCATCCTAGCTGAGAAGGGGATTGTTCAAGTTCTCTGCTCAAATCTAGTCCAACATGAGATTGACCCTAGGCTGTGGGTCACCTATCACAGGTTCAGACCTCTGGAGAAAGCCGACTTCTTTCTGGATCTATCACCTAAACTAAAACTGACTGGGAAAAGGGAGAGAGAAATGGATAACAAAGCATGAAAACATGTAAAGGAGGTGATGCACCAGTAATGTGATCATTCATCCACCCTATCTGAACTTCTAACAAACACTAATGAGATCGGATCTGCAACTCTAAATGGTTGTTTATGCATTAGTGTTTCATGCAAAGGTTCACCAAATGATCAAAACCTAAAAGAAGTGATGGAGAGACCTGATTCAAGGCACCAACCAATCAATGTATCCACTTGCTAGCTTTATTGAATGACATTTAATACTAAACATGACCTGCAAAACAATATAATCTAGTAACTAGATGATATTCAAGATTTGACAAGGGAGAGATTTCTACCACATATACAATCAATTTGAAATTAACACGCTATATCAGAATCATGAAATCTGAAAAAAGTCCTTTATTCATCTCAAGAGGTTAAAAAAATCAAATCTGGGCAGAGTCTAGTCATGCCCAAGAGAGGGATTATCAAGCTATTTTCAAGGCTTAGAAGCCTATATTTATAGAAAAGAATGAGAGAGAGAACTGTGCGTTGGAAAAAGGACCAACTGCTTTTGATGGATTAGCACCAATTCAAGGATGCTGCTGAGTCAGGATCTTATCATGAAGGCACAATTTCAAAGGGCTTTGCAAAAGAATTTAATGCTCCATTGATCCTTATCTGGCCACTAAGTCATCATCTCGGGATTCGATGCCATTTTCACCTGATTTGCTGACAAGGACTAACCCTTCATACCTTGGAACTGAAAGAGATTTTTACTTTGTTTTGAATGGTTGAATGTACCTTTTTGTCAAGGTTGTAACTGAGCATAGATCTCTTTATAGATTGAAAACCAATCATTTTATTGGTTTTCCTGTAGTTGCTCTATTTATGGAAAGCTTATAGGCCATATAGTCTCGTTCTGAACCTATTATGGTTTAAATAAACCTATTATGCCATTTGAACCTTGTAAAAACTAAGAGCTCAATATATGCACAAGGCCCTTTTTCGTCGACAAACTACCGATCTTGGTCCATATTAGGTCCAGAAGACCTATTTTATCTCTGCAGGGCTTTAATGGCAACCCTCAATCCCTAAAATGTTCATCTGGTTCAACTAAGATCGCCATTTTGAGCTCGGTTCCTTTGTTATTACCTTTCTTGCGTCAAAAACCATTTCCTCGACCTTCGTCAAAATGTCCCGGAGCTCGATCCTATTCATTGGTTGTCGAATGTTGACTCGAACCCTTGATTTTTCTAACTCTTGTTCACTCTGTTGATCTGCTTGTGCACGGATGCCCGTGAGCCGTCGATCTTCTTCCAACTGAACGTGCTTGTGCCACTTGTCCTTGACTCATTAGCTCTTTGGATCCACTGACTAGTTTGACTCACGCGTTGTCCAATCAAGATGTACGAGTTCACGCACACCATAGATCTCCCTAGTCCCACTTTCCTGCCAGTTATTTCACTCTGTCGAATCATTGGTACAATTGAATGCGAGCCCTTGATTTAGCTTGGACCCATCCTTTTGTCAGTGATTTCGCTTCGTCGGATCTTGGCTTGATTATCCTGCACCGTTGGATTATGTCCAACTTGTATATCTTTAAAGGCTTTAACGTGGGGACCTTTTGACTTGGTTGACTCTAGCGCAGATCATTAGATCTTATGTGTCAGTATGAGGGCTCCCGTGGACCGTTAGATCTCAACCAACTTCAAACCTTTTAAGGACCTTTTGAACCCAAACGGTTACTTGCCTTAATTAAAATTGATGTTCGCGCTAACATCATTTGACGTCTGCACGGACGTATTTGACATTTCACAGACTGTCAAATTTAAGCTCATATGGATTTCCGCAGTGTCTTTATTTTGACTCTCGCGCGACTGTCATTCATTATTTGATCAATTTTGACAATTTATATCTTGAAACGCAGGAATCATGGAGGGGCCAAATTTGTTGGAGATGTTCTTGAGGTCAAAAGGAACAAACCCAATTTACCCGTTGGTCTCAAAAGCCTTCTGCGTGAAGATATAAAGTGTTCAAGTTGACTATTCCATATATGGTTCGCATGACGTCCTGGGGACATTCTAGCTTATTTGGCTAAGTATGGAAAACCTAGCGAAAATGTTTGGGAAGCCCAACTTTGCATGTGTGTATCTTCTTTTGCGCTTCAGCGGAGGACCTAGAACTTGGCACGTAGAAACTTGGGACTAAAATGAACAAACCCACGTGATCATTTTCTCATGCAACTACCGCACGTGGAAGATATAGCATCGGAAAACTGCCTACTTGGACTTTCTACCACTGGACTCAAATGTCAAGATGGACTCAATGAAGAACCGGATGAACTCCATGTACTTCCATATCTATTCCAAGCACTCTTAACACCTCATGGGGGCTCTGCAACTTTTGGACCTGTCCTTAGAAGATGACAAATTACACTTTAAGTGGACTTAAAAGTGTTTCAAAAGGTTTGCAAGCAAAATGATCTTCCTCTTTTATCATTGGGTCCTCTCAATAAGGAACATTGCTCAGTCTTTGAAAGCTCTGTATGTAGGCCAAAAAATGGCCAACAAGTATTTGTTAGAACAATTTTTTTGGATCAAATATCTCCAACACTGGCCCGCCACCATAAACAAAAAGGTGGATGGTGATGACTTGGTTGCTCTTGTTCAAAATAGCTTGACGCCCTCCTATGAATCATTTGTGGAGGTTTTACACTCTAGTAGAAAGCCAAACCCTCACCTCTGATCAAGTCAATTCCTATTTGCTACGAAAAGAACACGGATAGACACACAAGTGAATGCAGTTTTGGACAAAGAAAGGGTGCATTTGTTGCTCAATCAAAGGGGAAGTGGAAATGTGACCTTGGTGAATCATCTTCCAAATACGAGGTGAAATGCTATTACTGTCGTAAGGTTAGGCATATCAAAAAGGATTGTCGGAAGCGACAATATGCTCTTTCTCACAACAAAATGCTGTCGGGTCAAGCAAATGTGGCAACAGTTGAAACTGAATGGGATTATGAGAAAGAGAATGCCCTCATGGCACCATGTTCTAATGGTAGTGCTACCAATTGTTGGTTCTTTGATCCCAATGCATCTAGACATTTCACGTGTTGTAAGGATAAGTATGTAAAATTTACTACAAAAAAAATGATTTGGTTGATTAGGTGACGGGAGATCACATGTTGTAGAAAGGATAGGAGATATTCGCATAGTATTGAATAATACTGCAAAATTCATAGTAAAGAATGTTAGATATGTTCTTAGAATGAATATAAATATCATTTGTTAGACAATTAACTAAAAATCCCAACATTTCTGCGAATTTCTCTACGAATGAGTGTATTGTGTCTAATGTAACATGGTAGTAACACTAGGCATTGGGCAAGGTGGCTTGTATAGACTTGTTGACCCTGCCACTGCAAACTTGCATGCATTAGTTGTGGAGGGTAATACCAACATTTTTTGGCATGAGAGATTTGGACATCTCAACCTTCAATACTTAGCCAAACTTAGCATAGCCAGTATCATTCTTGGTTTTTCAACCATCCAAGAAAAACAAGTTGTGTGATGGTGTTTGGCGATAAAGCATAGGTGGAATCCATTTCTAACGAAAGGTGTCTAGTGTGCAAAGGGGCTCTTAGATCTCGTTCATGCAGATTTTTGTGAACCATCCTAAAAATCACCAACAATTCTTGGTATGAGGTATTTTCTATTGTTGGTGCATGGTTTCTCCAAGTGGATGTGGGTCTACTTCTTGAAGAAGTCTAATTGTTTTGCCTCATTTGAAAAGTTCAAAGTGTTGGTGGAAAATCAGACAAGCAAACAGATCAAAACACTGAGATCTAACATTGGGGGTAAATTCACTTTCAAGTAGTTCACGGACTATTGTAGCAAGGAAGGTATTCAATGACAATTGACAACCCCACATACTCCACTGCAAAATGGGGTTGTTGAGAGGCATAACAGAACTATCATAGAGATCACTTGGTGTGTGTCATAAAAATACTAGGGAGAATCAGTGAACATGACAGTGCATATCCTAAATAAGAGCCCTTGCAAAGCTTTGTAGGATATCACACCTAAGGAAGTTTGGTCCGGAATCAAACCTGAGTTAACAACTTTTTAGTTTTTTGGTTCTACTGCATATACTTAAGTTTCTGATAGAAAAGGGAGTAAACTAGATTCTACGAGTACAAGACAATTCTTTGTTGGCTATAGTGACCAATCTAAGGCCTATAGACTTCTTGATATTTCCATTAACAAGATAATCGTTAGTTGAGATGTTGATGTGAAGGAGACAAAATCGTTCTTTGTTTGTAACTAGTAATTAATCATTAAGGTACCTAAATCTAGTGTTGTGGTTCCTTTGAAAGATGAGGAATCTAATTCATATAGTACTCTTTCATAGATTCCAATACAACAACACATGGCTGATAGTTCTAATACACTGGTCTATCAGCAACATCAACCTAAGTTGGTCAACAATCCAACTGCAATTCAGCCATTAGACGATTCTCAGGTGCAACGGAGGCTTAAGTGGTTTTAATTCACTATACAGGATGTGCAGGAGGATGAAATGCCTCAATCAAATGCTTGGGCCTGGAGGACCAGAAAGAAAGTTGTGGATTCAGCTGAGCATATTTGTTTTTCTCTTGCTTCTGATCTTTTTACAGTAACTGAACCTCAACAATATTCCAAAGCAAAAGAAAACACTGAATGGGAGATTGACATGCAAGCAAAATATGCCTTGATGAAGAACCTTACCTGAAAATTGGTGGAATTACCTCCAAGTAAACAACACATTGGACGCAAATGGGTGCACAAAATTAAATGCAACTTGATGGTACTTTGGACAAGTACAAAGCTCGCCTTGTTGCGAAAGGCTTTTCACAACATAAGGGAATAAACTACGAGGAAACTTTTGTTCCTACAGCAAAGTTGGTGACATTTCGGTTGCTTCTCTCCATAGCAGCTCAATTTGGTTGGAAGGTGTTTTAGATGGATGTAAAGAGTGCCTTCTTGAATGGAGATTCAAACAAGGACGTCTACATGGTGCACCCTAAAGGATTTTGAGTGCCTAGTTGTAATCATCTAGTTCATAAGTTGATTAAGTCTCTATATAGGCTTAAGCATCTACAAGGTTGATCAGCATTTACAAGATTTTGGATTTGGGAGGAGTCTTTCTAATTCGAAACTTTATGTCAAAAGTGATGGTGATGACATTGTGATACTTATTGTCTATGTTGACAATCTTGCCATCACAAGTAGTGAAGCCACTACAGTTTAGAAAGTAAAATCAGATTTAGGTGTTGCTTTTGACATGACCGATCTAGGCCTCCTACACTATTGCTCAGGTGTAAAATTCTGACAACATGACCATTTCATTTTCATGGCTCGGGTCAAATATGTCACGAGTCTCTTGGAGAAGTTTAGGATAACAGATTGCCGTCACTCTTCTATGCCTATGGAGGTTGGGCTGAAGTTTTCAGCCAATGATGATTCATCACTGGTCAATGAATCACTCTACAAACAATTGGTGGGCAACCTGATATATCTTAAGTCCACACGAACGGATCTATGTTTTGCTATTAACTATCTTTCTCAATTTTTGTCTCATTCGAAGCTCGTACATTGGATAGCAACAAAATGAGTTTTGCAATATGTCAAAGGAACTCTTGACCTTGGCATTCTATGTCAGAGGATTGCAGATTTTAGATTGATAGGTTACGCACACTGATTGGGCAAGATCAATTAATACTTGGAGGTCCACCACCTAGTACATCTTTTCTTTTGGTTCAGGGATTGTTTCATGGCAGAGAAAGCTTCAACACATTGTGGCTTTATCTTCCCACCAAAGTAGAGTATAAGGCAGCAATGGGTGCCAATTGTAACGCAGCTTGGCTACGTCGAATTTTGATTTACCTTCTAATTCCTCAAACTACACCTACTCCACTCTTTTGTGACAATTAGAGTGTATTGAAGTTGGTGAAGAATTTGGTGTATCATGCCCGCAACAAACACAATGAGATTCATCATCACTACACACGACAATTGGTTGATTCTAATGATATTTCTCATCACTATTGTGCCTTTAAGGAGCAGCCTACAAATCTAATAACTAAACCCTTGGTTCCATTTTGTTTGTAAAAAATCGAACAGACTCGAAGTAGGAGTAGTCTTCAATTTAGCCATTACAGGGGAATATTATGTTGGTATGTGAAATCAAATTTGGCATCTGTACAACGTGTTTTTAGGGCGTTTGCACATATACAACTCACGCGATTGTACTACACACGTTTGTACGACACACAGTTTGTACTACACAGGGTTTTGTACCACAATTTCTAATTTATGTTCTTCTAAAAAAGGAACTCGTGAGTTAGGAGAAAGATATGGTAGTGCGGTTGATAGTGATTGGAGCTAGAGAGTGGTTATGCCATTGATGTAATAGTGGATTGAGACCCAATATTAATAAAATACTGAGATACCCTTGCCCCGTGATTTTTTCTTGGAACACTTCCAGGGTTTTCACGTTAAATCTGTGTGTACTTCTGATTTGTCTATTTTATTGCTTTTCACTATGATTATATTTATTTCTGTACTATTAACTTTTTTAACATATTAAACATATTTAGTTAACTATTAGTTTGTTATTGTTATCAAACAGTTATCAACCTCCTCTACTAATATGTGACTTCTTTTTTTATTAATAAAACACAGCCACGCAAAAGTTTGTCAGTGTACGTTCCATTTCTCTTCATTCTTTCTTTTGTTCTTACCAACACATCATATATAGATTGGGGACAAACAAATTTGTATCCTAGTGGCTGTTACACTTGTTCCAGCTTACAAAGAAAGCAATAAAAAACTTAAAAGAGAACATACAAGTTATATGCCTACGTTTGGGTTGCTTGGTTTAGGTGGAGTATGTACTTGAAGATGATCTACCCATTTCAATCACCGTACTTATAAAAGGTGATTCAACCTTGGGTATTAAGCTTGCCCACAAACTCAATGTCTCTATGTTAGAATATGAGTACCTTGAAGTTAACAAAACGAAATGGAACTTGTTTCTCAAACCGTGTGACGAAGAAAGCTAGATCGTTGTGAAGGAAAATTGTCATTCAGTGTAATGTCTAGTTCCTCCAGAGTTGTGGGCCTCATGGCAAAGGCATGTGCACTCCATAGAGGTCACATGTTCGAATCTAGAAGGGGGTAGGGTAGTACAGCTTCTTAAAGAGCACACAAGGTAAATGAAAAACAATTCCTGTGTGGGGTTCCACATGGGGGCCTCTCTCACTTAAGATAGATCATTGCGATGGGCAATTGTCATTCAGTATAATGTCTAGTTCCTCCAGACTTGTGCGCCTGGTGGCAAAGGCATGTGTACTCCATAGAGGAGGTCTCATGTTCGAATCCAGAAGAGGGTAGGGTTGTACAGCTTGTTAAACAGTCTACAAGGTAAATGAAAAACAATCCCCTTGTGGGGTTCCACATGGAGCCTCACACACCAAATCGGTATCTCACTTGGTCGTGACCTAAGAACTACCTTTACCTTTACCTATGTCAGTGATGCAGCTGTCGTTACAATTAGTATAATTGAAGGGATGAGCAAATATCCCAAAGATGATCACATCTAATGATCCTTTGAAAAACATTATGAGTGAAATGCTGTGATCTGTTCTTGTAGAAATTTGTTTCTCGGTAAAAAAAAATATATTTGATGTGTATTAATTGCAACTTATTCCTAGCAAGAGCATAAAAAATGTGAAACGGGATTTTAAGACAAGATATAACTTTCTGAAGGAAGATATGATAGTGTAATATTGATCAAGATAAGATTATTATTAGAAAGCTTTTTCGACAGCAAGTCATTTACTACTGTGACATTTTATAGAAGCACATTAGGCTCCTAGAACTAAGAGGCGTAATGGGAAACTCTGAAACCATTAGCAGAAACCTTAGCAAATAAGATTTAGTTGCTAATATCTGTTTTAAAGTGGGAAAAATAATTTGGAAGCGGTTTGGGAAATGGTCTTATGAGATGCTCAAAGCATGAGTTGAGCTCCAGTTATTGTCTAAAACCTTAAGAAAAAACGTTTCATTTCAACTATATAAAGATGATAGGTGCATAATTAATGTTTTGATATGCTCTCATACTTAAGAGGAACAAGTTGTGTGTTCCTGTTTGAAATTAACAACTTGAAAACATTTTGCATGTATGATATTGTTGTCGAAATGGAAGTTGCAGCAGGTAGATATAAATGACTAGTTTCATTACAAAATACAATTAGCAACCATAGCGTAATTGTTCCAAAATCAGACTTTAATGTTCTAGACATGTGATATTCAATGCTACCGTTTTTGTGACTATATTGTCTAATCCTTTGCAAGGTGCCTGAGTAGGCTAGCAGGGATGCACTATATCAAAAGAGGCCTCACTTTGCTCAATTCTGAGTTGTAAATACCTCTAACTGATTTAAAACTTTGAGTGGATTGATTATTAAACTTAACCAAGGATGAATGTAACCGTGAATCATAAAGAAAGACCTTAAGGCAGTTTTATTAGTGGGGAACATCATGTAATTTATTGGTCATTATAAATTAAAGGAAGAACTGTGAGTAGATTAAAATACCTTAGTGGTTTCAATTAAACCATAGGATGAATTATCATCCCTAAAGGAAAAGAATCTTGTCGACATACTCTGAGGGAGACAAAAGGCTTTTACCTCTTTGATTGACTTAAAACAAAAAAAATTTAGAACATGAAGACTCGTACATGAAATCATTGGAATAGTGTCCATGGGAAAACAATAAACTTGTATATAAGATCTTTTCTTAATTGTTAGCGACACCTTTGATTGAGAAAAGAAGCTTTTGGGGAACTGTGTGGAAAACAAATTGATCGACATTTCAGATCACATCCTGTGATCCATCATCCAGGAAAAAATAAATAAATAAAAATCACATGGTTCCCCAAAAGCTTCTTTTCCCATTTCATGGACTGTGAAAGCTTAAAATCTCTAACCTTGAAAGGTTGTTTCCCCTTAAAAGAAGAGGTAAGTTATATTATTGTCATGAATGCCATAATCATTTTAAGCCTTTGTGACGCTTTTAGCAAAAAATTTGTTTCGAGTTTTTTTGGTCATTGAAACACTACCATACATATAGGGGTAGTAAGTATTGGGCACCCAATGCATCATAGTACTATGAAGAATTATAGATAGACTCGATTATGGCTCTCTAAAGAAACGAGTTATGACTATGGTTATGGATAGACTATCAAGCATTATAGATGGACTCGGTTATGATTCTCTATAGATAGACTCAGTTATGGTTCTGGCCCTTGAAAACCAAATCATGTTATGGAAGGACTGCTGGATGTCATACTGTACAGCAAGTTGTTTAGAACGATTAGCATTTTCAACATACAATCATGGAAAAGATTAAAGAAACAAGTCGCTTACCTCGACTTTGTCGTTTGGCATCAGGTTGATCAAAAAAATTGGTAGGAAGAGTTGATGCTGGCCGAGTCTGGGAAGGAACAGAGGATGATGGCTGAATCTCAATATTGGCAGCATCAATTTTTGTGGGCTTTGAATTATTGGCAGTTTTAGATTTTGCAGCACGGGCCTTAATATCTTCCACAGCCTGCAATGTGTACAATACGTTCAATCAGCTCACCTGCACATGAAGGTGGAAAGTTCACAACCTTACTGATTACATATGATCTCCTTTTTTATCTAGTTATAATGAAACTCCATGTGAATACAGTTTTTTTTACACATTAGAAGTCCAATCTCTAGCAAAACCAATCTCATAAAAAATATTAACCCACAAACACTAACATCTGTAATATTTGAATCTGCACTCTAATGCTATTTCATGAAAAACAACTTTTCATTGCATTAAACCAATTAACATTAAAAATCAAGTATTCTTCATGATTGTTGCATTGACATATCATATATTTCAATTTTAATTGAACCATGAAAGTGCTTAGTAGATGGAATTGTTTTGCTTCTCAAGGTTTAGTTGTTAGGATGGAGCTGGTAAGCTTTGCATCATCTTTTGAACGGAATTGAAGCTGTTTTAGAATGATGCAAAGCATAAAAGAAAGATTTTAGTATTCATGTGGCCACAGATTCAGTTTATATGATCACAAATTTTAGCTGCCACTGTAGTTGAACTGCTTGGAGAAGGGCTTATCTAGACCCTATTAAATTACATGGAGAAGAAACAAGGAAAAGTGTGGACAACATGCAAAATTTAGTAAGATCAAACTGAATAACAATAAAGAAGTTAGATGTCCAATGGCTTGTGGTGTAATGTTAAAAAAATTGCATTTGTAAAGAGTGACCCAAGTTCAAAATCACCACATTGCAATAAGGCATCCCATAACTTGACAGACATATGCGCATTTAATAGCATGTCCAGGACAGGACCTGTTCCTCCCAGAACCAGTCTGGGTCCGGTGATGTTCCAAGTTGCCCTTAACAAAATAAAACAATAAAGAAGCTTGATATCTCAGCCTTTTGGTGAGATGAAACATAGCAACCTGCGTACCAAACTTACATATGGTAACAATAAAACAAAACATTAAGAACTGCCAGTTGCTGCTGCAGACAAGCAATTAATTTTGAAAATTTCCCGCCTGTATAGCAAACCATGCACAGAAAAACATTAACTGTTGTTGCTAAAGTTAATCATCTTAAGAACACAAAATGGCAGATTGTGATTCGTAAGGATCAACTGATAAAAAAATTTGTTTTTGAGGATTGTTGCCATTTTCTTCGAAAAGGAAGAAGGAAACCTTGAAAGGGGGGAAAGGTCAGGAGCCCAACCAACACTAAAGAACATTAACTAGTACAGATATCTTAACTAAATTTACCTGAAAAATGCCGATAGATATATATCTAAGTTCATCATCTTCTCTGCAAATTTTTTGGTGGCCGGAGATAGATAGCCTCAATCCAGTTATACGACTATATTGCACTCGAATAAATCTTTTCAGGAAAAAAAGGGAGCTCAAAACTCCACTGTATGCCTAAGATATCCCAGTTTGAAGAAAAACTGCCTTATGATGGTCAAATGGACATCAAATTTAAGGTTGTCCATTAATTTTTATGCACTTATGGACATTACAGTCCACCATCACACCACGCCCCTGCTCTTCTTGGGCAACTTTAGGCCATTTTGGCAGCATAGTATGGCAAAGGTAAAGAGAATGAGTTGGATTCCGGTACATCAAACCACAATGGTCTGTTTGTGCCATTCATTAAGTATTTCCATGCTGTAGTTTTCCCACATCAAGTTTCTCCACAGCATCTCTTGTTCCAATTGACATGTGGATGCTGTAGTTCTGTTTCTCTTTCCTGTTTTTGAAATTTCCCTTTTGTTGCAATGAATGTCTAGCAATGGATGCTGGCTATAATTAAATTTCCTGCAACATTTCAACACAGATTTTGAATGTACAGCAGTAGTAATTAGATTTCAGAAAATAAATTTATAAAAGCTCTGTGCTGAAGAATTGTAATTCTCATATGTGGTGCAATTTCAGATCAGTTTGTATCTATTGTTATAAGTATAGTTGCAATCAGGGATGAATGTTACTATAATGCATACGCCTTTGGGGAAGTATCAAGCCGTGGTACCAAAATCTCCAACTAATCACAAATCTTCTGATTGATCATGATATTGACGAAATCCCAATTTTATCTGATCCTTTTTTAAACCGGCTTTGTTTTAAACAAAAACATTGATTTTTATAAATCTTTAGTGCTTTTCCCACTTTTCCTGGTTAAGATTGTGTAAATCCTTGTAACGATTTTGATAACACTTCTGTCAAGCATGTGTCAGACATCCAACCAAATCGTGATACATCCAATCTGACTCAGATATGTTTGGCACAATTAATTGTAATTGGTATAGCTGACACAATTTCATATCAGTTCGCGTCTCTTGTTAGAAGTATAGTTCACCATTGGTGACTGTGATCAGCGAAAATGCATATGTACTCATATTAGATAAACTAGTATGGTACATCCTCTGGGAAATCTCAAGCAGTGCTACCAAAATCTCCAACTAGCTGAATTTTCCAAATAATCATGACTTTGGCACTATCACAAATTTTTCTGATTTTTTTATTAGTGGAGCTTTGTTTTTGGAATAAAAACGTTGTATTTTAAAAATGTTTGGATCTTTTCCCCTTTCTCCCAATTAGAACTTTCGAAATCCTTGCCAATTAAATTATGTAAACGATTTTGGAAACAATACTATCAAGCCTGGGTAGGACATCCAACCAAATCAGGGACTAATATTATTAATTTATGTAAACAATGTATGCCAAATGTCGCAGTAGTCAAATGGAACATGAATTTTTTGACAAAAAACCTCACTGAGACACATTTTCAGGGACTGCAATCTTATTTAGATATGCACAAAATGGACTTGTTAATAAATCCTTGGAGACTTTTAAGTAAATGCAACAAGCAGGTGTAAAGTCAGACCAGTTAACCTTTGCCAACATCCTCCCAACTTGTGCCAAACTTAGAAGTTTGGAATAGGTTATATTCTTGGAGCAGTTAAACCATTCTTGGATGTCACTACTAAAAATCGAATATTTGGAAAGAATGCAACATTGATATATCGTAAAACTCCACCAGATTCTGTTTCATGGAGAAAAGTTTTAACAGCCCAAATTTAGATGATCTTCAAATATATTTTCTGTCTGTTATTCTATGCCTTGTTGTTTTTTGGGGAATAAAGACAACAAAGTTGGTATAGCGTTCTCTGTGCTTGTTATAATATTATTGTTTCTAATTTTTGTCAGCACCTTTGTGGCTTGAATCACATGTCAGATGGAATTCCAGCATCCTGTCAATATTGCAACAGTCTCCTCTGGGCAGAATTCATATGCAATTGATTAGCTCTATCTTGATATGGTGAAAAGCCAATCTCAGAAACCTCTGCTTGTCTCCCAACGTGTGCCAAAATGGGTGATTTAGAACAAGATATGGAGCTCCATAAAAAGTAATTGAAATTGTATTCTTGTCATATGTTATAGTCATGACTGCATAGACATGTGTCCATGTGGAGGCTTATAAGATGCACATTTGGAGCTTTCACAGTGAATCCAACATTTCCTAGAAGCTCCAAAATTGGTTTAAAGGCCCATGGATAAATTACTAGATGTGGATGAAATCCCTGATTAACATGTTACCATGAGGAAGTATACAGTTGGCAAGCAGATTTTTTAACAAGTGCCTCGAGGAAACATGGTCTCTTGAAAAGTGACAACTAAAGGATATGCATAAAGTAGTGTTTTTGACATCTGAATGGAATACCCATCCATATTGTGGTCTCTTGATCTGTAAACACTGCTGGATTAATACAGTTTGAGCCTGTTGATTTAGCCTAAGCAGTCTATAGTGAAGGCAATAGAAAGTTATAGCACCAGATTCGTCAATATTTTCCGCTTCCTCCCTACCGGTGCCATTAAAATGATTTCCAGTATATTTCTGAGTGTATATTTACGTAGGAGAATCTTGTATATATAGGCTAAAAAACCTACAATGGCATTTGATGTTTCTATATGTCTACCTAACCTTTCTAGCTGTTCCAGCTGTCAACTACTTTTGATTTATTTCTATCTACCTTTACAACGGTCCACCTACTTTTGATTTATTTATATCCACCCACTTGTATATAGATAAGATAAACTAGTACAGATATCTTAAATACATCTATCTGAAAAATGCCGAGAGAGATCAATATCCAGGCACCTATCTACGATTTGTCAAATATGACATTAATTATGACTACATTACCTTCTCTGCAAATATCCCTTTAACTGGTGACAAATGGCCTTAATCTAGTTGCACCATTGTGCCGGGCTCGAAAAATATTTTCGAAAAAACAACAGGCTCCAAACTCCACTGTATGCCCAAGATATTACAATTTTTTGTTCGACTTCTCCAAGCAAGAAGAAAATGCTTCTATGTGACAGTCAAATGGACATCAAATTTAAAGTCAGACATTAATTGTTAACATCTCACAGACATTACATTCCACCATCCCGACTGCCATTGTAGGTTATGCCTATCAATGCTTTAAAATTAGATAAATTACTAACTATAATAGATGTCCTCGTCATTTCCTTCCTCCTTAGAGGAAATTGTCCACAATTTCACCAAATAAATCAGAACCACCTTGTAACTGTGAAGATCAGCTAGGAGAAAATGGAATCTAGGGGTGTATGAGGTGCATGAATACCACAAACAATGATGATAGAGACCCTAGACGAATATAATATAAATGTCAAATGAGAAGAGTCAGAACAACTACAAATGAAATATTCTAGATATTGAAATGCTTTGTCTAAGCTAAAATGATCCTCACAAGGATATCCAAGCTCCAGAAACTAATAGTCTACAACGAAGAAGATCTTTGTATTGAGAAGATATCCTTGCAGTGAGGAGGGGGATGGATCCAAGGCATGGAACTCGAGCATAGGATTTGCAAAAAATGAACCTTGTGGGTGTCCTCCCTGCTTAACAGCAGAACATATGGGAGGCAACGAAGCAAGAGGAGAAGATGCCAACACTGAAAGTGTGAAGAGTCGACCTTGGAGCTTTGAGGAAGCTTGCTCAAGATCAGTTGTCGTTAACAACGAAGAAAGGGAAAGAGCAATATGAAGTTCATCCTTGGTTTGTTGAATTTTAAATTGGCCCAATAAAGAAGAGTGGACTATAGTTGGAGAGATAGGAACAGGCTCAATGTGGTGTGGATCACCCTATCCTCTGGATGCAACCATTGGACAAGGCAACAGAGTTGTGAGGTGGTGGTCAGAATACTTGCTCAAAATTGGAACTTCTTGGAGAAGAGTTTTAGTCTCCAAAACAATATCTTCACCATGGATCATGTGGCCAACCATCTAAAGAGTGCATCGTGCCTCATGGTTAGGACTAAGAGAATCCTGTAGAGATGGTGGTGAATAAAAATTCCTTGATGACTCTAGGAAGTGAAGGTGACAAGCTTGGCCATATAGATGAAGCCACGTTGCTGGGAGGAACCATTATTGAGATGATGTATGGTTTTTGGGAGGTTTGATCAATACCTGGAACATGCTCGTCATTTGCTACATAGGCTGGAGTTGAAATGCCTCTTGCTGTTGCCCTGCTAGTTGTGTAACTCATAGGTGAGCAACTACACCAAGTCATGGTTCCAGGTTGAACTTGGAACTCTAGGAAACTTGTTGGACTATCCATTAAAAATGAGGGGTCAAATCTATGCGACATGAAGTTTGACACCAAAGATCTTGGAAACTAATAAGGAAATAATTTAATAAACAAAAACAGAAAATCAAAAATCAAAAAAGCATTGATTCATTTCGTATTTTGAATTTGTGTAGTTAGAGTAAAAATTTAAAAAAAACATTTTGCATTTTGAAAAAAAAAACTATAATAACAACCAATGACATTACCCATTTCGCATTTTTGAAAAAATTCATTAAAAACAGCCATTGCCATAACCCATTTGGCATTTTAGGAGGAAAAAAAATGGCCATTACCATAACCCATTTTGCATTTTGAAACAAAAACTTAAATAACAAATATTAAAATTTAAAAAACAGCCGATGCCATGGCCAATGGCCCATACCCATTTTGTATTTTGAAAAAAATAAAATAAAAAATGGCTATTTAAGTTACTAATTAACTATGAGTTAAACATTAACTAATGGTTGGTTATCAACCTTCCCAACTGATGTAACTACCTTTATGCTTAATAATTGACAGACACACACAAATGTGTAAATGTGTTGTACACCTTCCATTTCTCTTCATTCTTTATTTCATTCTTACTAACATTGGTATCAGATCCAATCATTTGGGGAAGCACTTGTCAAGTACGAACAAAAGCCAAGAGTTTGGGGAAGCCCTAGGAAAAAGGGTACAAACTACAAACAACGAATTGAAGAGGTCGAGATGTAGGATTTTGTAACTCATCGTCAGCAAAGAGGCATTTGCAAAGCAAAGATGTAATAGTCAAGACGTGAAGAAGACCAAAAGATCGTGAGTATTCGTGACAAGAGGAAGACACAATTTCCAGTTTAGAGGCAAAGGCAGAATCAAGCGCTAGGGCACAGGGGGTCAAGCCAAATGATAGTGCAGTCGTGCTTTCTCAAAATTGTGATTTCCTGACGTGATTAGCATAGCACGACGAGTTGAAAATAAAACTCGAGTTGTAGACAATGTGGGCGCAAACTAAAACAATCCTGCTAAAGCAAGACAGAGAATCAAACAATGTAGGAAGAGAAGAAATTGTCAATAGAGAATCAAACAATGCAAGCAGAGAAAAAATTGTCATTTCCATGTGCGATTTTCACAATTTTTCATAGTTCGTGTTTTCATAATTTTAGACAGTGACGATTTACGTTAGGGCATGGAAGAAGCCACGATTTGGAGGATGTCCAAGCCCCAATAGACAAATCGCGATTTTCTGAATTGGTTTTCCCATTTTTGTGCTAGGGAACGAATATATAGTCCAGTTTAGTGCATTTCATGTACAATCACTTTTACAGAATATACAAGCCATTGTTGACATTTTTGTATGCACAAACCAAAAGGGTTGACGTTTTTGCTTTGGTAAACAATTTCCAGACACCTCAATATAAAACATTGCATAGTAGAAGACCCAAACATGATTTGAAGGAAGAACGGTGAATCAAAATATTCTACAGTCAAATGCTTTGAATGGAGATTAGAACATCAATGTAGATTTGACAATTATATATTCGAAGTGCAATCAGAATGCAAGTAATTTGACATTCATATTTTCAGATTGTAGCAAATTCATATTGTTGCAATGATTCCGGGTCAGAGGTCAAAATAGTGTATAATGGCCAATATCCAGAATTTAGCTATGCCTGAAGCGCAAAAGTTGATTGGCCAAAACTAAAATGTCTAGAATCACAAGATACTCATTATTGTTGAGTATCAAATTATATTAAAATTATTAACGATAAGAAATCAAGCCCTGCTAACAACTTTTCCAATTATGACAAATGTCATAAGCAAACTCTTTTGTTGTTAAATTTATCTATTTCAAATGATGTAATACCTGAGGTCTGGAATCCCACTATGGCAAGTGTGCTTTGGATCACTCTTCAAAACAAGTATCAAACTTCAGAGAAAATTCAGGCCCTGTCCCTAAAGAATATGTTATTTTCCGCGAAGATGATTGAGCATGGGTCCCTGTCAGAACATCTTCTTTGAGTGATAGATCTCTGAGACCAACGATTTTGTTTTGAACAGCTTGAAGCCCTCATATGAATCTTTCGTGGAGGCTTCACACTTGATACCTATTTGTTGCAGAAGGGACGCAAGCAAATTAATCCAATGTTGGACAAACAAAGGGTGCATCTGCTACTAAGTCAAATGGGAAGTGGAAACATATCCTTATTGATTCATCTTTCAAGTACCACGTGAAGTGATTTTACTGTCATAAGATTGAGCATGTCAAAAGGATTGCCGAAAGCAACAATATGTTGTTTCCTAACGAAGAGGTCAAACAAATATGGTAGTAGTTGAAAATGAATGGGATTTTGAGGAAAAGTATGCTCTCATGGCATCATACTCGAATGGCTACCAATTGTTGGTTATTTGATTCTAAAGCATACAAACATTTCATGTGTTGTAAGGACTGGTATGTCAAATTTACTATAAGTACAATTTTTTCTAATTTAGTTTCATTAGCTAATGGCCAGTGACATGTAGTAGAAGGGATAGGAGATATTCACATAGTATTGAATAATGTGTAAAATTCATAGTAAGGAATGTTAGGTATGTTTCTAGCATGAATAAAAATCTCGTCTATTAGTTAGTTAATAGAATTTCTCAACACTATTGTAAGTTTCTCTAAAAAACAATGTATTGTCTAATGTAAAACAAGATAGAATAATTTCCCTAGGCATTGGGCAAGGGGCCTTGTATAAGTTTGTTGACTCTACTATAGTCAACTTTAATGCACGCGTGGAGGGAGACTCCACAATACAAGATGTGTTGGAAGATGAAATTCCTCATAGGCTTGTTGACCCTGCTCCAATCAGCTTACATGCACTAGTTGTAGAGGGAATATCCACTATAAAGAATGTGCGAGCGAGAGGATGCAATTCCTCAATCAACTACATGGGTAGTTGCGTAGGAGGCTGCAATGCCTCAATCAAAGGCACTAGCTCAGACGATCATAACAAAGGTTGTTAATCCAATAGAGCAGGGTGATTTTGCTCACTTATGACCCTTTTTTTGGTACCTACACCGCCAATTAAAAAACTCATTGGATGCCAATGGGTGGACAGAGTCAAAAGCAATGTTGATGGTAATTTGGACAAGTATAAAGCATGTCTTGTTGTGAAAATATTTTCACAACAAGAGGGAATAGACAATGAGGAGACTTGTGCTTTTGCTCCTACTGCAAAGATGGACACATTTCGGCTGCTTCTCTCCATATCAAATCAATTTGGTTTCCTGAACAGAGAATTAGACAAGGAAATCTACATGGTGCAGCCTAAAGGTTTTTTGGTAACTAGTCGTGATCATCTGGTTTGCAAGGTGATTAAGTTTTTGTATGGACTTCAGTTGGCTCCACAAGCCTAGTATATTTTGTTTGATCAACATCTCCAAGATTCTGGATTTAGAACCATAGAGGTCGGGCTAAAGTTATTAGCCAATGATGATTCACCACCGGCTAATGAATCACTCTACAGAGAATTTGTGGACAACTTAATATATCTTATGTCCACAACAAAATCTTTGTTTTGTTGTTAGCTATTTTTTTGGTTTCTGTTTGCACGAAAGCTTCTACATTGGACAATCACAAAATGTTAAGAGGACTGCAAATTTAAGATTGATATCTAAAGAGCAGCCTCTAAATCTAATGACTTAATGTTTTGGTCCCACTTTGTAACATTTTGGGACAAACTTGGAGTAGTCTCTGGTTTAGTCATTAAGAGAAAGTATCAAAGTTACTAATTAGTTATTAGTTAAACATTAACTAATTGTCAGTTATCAACCTTCCCAACTGATGTAACTTCTTTTATGCTTAATTAAATACAGACACACACAAGTGTTTAAATGTGCCATATGCCTTACATTTCTCTTCATTATTTCTTTCATTCTTACTAACAGGCCCAAAGGCCAAATGGCTTTGCAAGATTGTTAAGGAAAAACAAAAAAATGCAACCTTGATTCTTGAATGAATTTTGAAAAAAAAGGCATAATGCAAGTATTTTTTAAATAATGGAAATAGGCCATGACAATGCCAAATAAGAATCAATGTACATACCTCTTGCTCTTGCCCTTGCTAAAATCAAAGGCCCTCATGGGTGCTCCTCTTCTTTCCTCCTTTTCCTTCTCTTTTCCTCTTTTTTAGTTCAAGTATGATTTTAAATGGTAGTTTAGGGCATTTTTGAAAGTTTTAATGTCACTTTTAGGGGCATGGTCTGTGTTTTTATTTTTTTACACTTATTTTCTTTTTTTAAACTTAAATCTGTTTTTTAGGCAGTTTTTAACGAATGAGATGTTGGGACATCCCTCGACTATTCTAGGGACATCACAGCATCGCCAACATCCCCCTTTCCTACCAAAAATCAGCAGACATCACAAAACCATCACCTAAAACTCAAGGATGCCCCAAAGATATCCCCCTATTATTTCCTCTGCTCTAGTACGTTGGGGAAATGTTTTCCCTGCATCCCGCCATCCCCAAGACATCCAAGGCATACTGGACGGTTACAAGAGAGGGGGACAAGTCCCCATGTAACTACGGTATATTAAGGGCTGGGTAATTTGAAATTTGAAAACATGCAAATAATTTCAGATATGAGAAGCCCTGGTCATCAAGGTCTAATACCAACTGATTTGATTACATAGAAGTTTCCTTTATATCTACATTACCAGATAATGTTGTTTAGGGCACAGGTTACGATACGATGCGGGATGGATACGGATCCAGATACGATTCGCTTGGGGATAATGGCAAGGTACGCCCTGCCCTTGCGAATACACCCGAATACATCCTCGAATGTATCTTGGCATATCCGTAGGGGCAAGGCGTACCCTGCCCATATCCACAACAAATCCTACAACAAAAACGCATTTTTTAAATTCAATTTCGCTGAGCAAAAAGTCAAACACAGACTTCAAAAACAATTAAAAACAAACAAAAGTATACTCTAAACCCTAAAAACAACTATCTCAATATTATCTGGATTGACACAATTGCACTTTCGTGATTGTCTGCTCGCAATTTTTTGCGCATGCAAATCATGTTCTTTTCTTGCATAGTCGTCCTCTTGATCGCGTTCATTTTGGCACAAATCATGAATCTATTGTCTACAGATCATGTTTTCCCCTAGCATCAAAATAAGAGGCTAGAAATCAGATTTATCACAAAATGAGAGGGATGATCTGGGAATAGTGTGGATTCAATCAGCAACAAGAACAATACCAGCAGTGTTACTTTACTTTCTTCTCGCCCCCAACCGTCAGCATTGACATCTCTTGCCCTAATCCTTTATTGGAGAATAATATGTTTAATAACTTCAGTCAACGTACTTTGGTTGATTTAGGCATTACTAATGTTAACGCCCCCCTTCATTTTGTGATTAATCTGATTTCTAGCCTTTTTCTTTGAGAGAGATATCCGAAATAGGAGATATGTGCCTAGTCCTTTTTCCTAATACAGTCCTAATCTTTTTAATTATGTTTTATTTATATGTTATCTTTTATTTTACTTTTTAAGTTTTATTTTATATTTTATATTTATTTTAATATTTAATTCTATAATATATGCATATTATGTGGTTAATTTTGTTTATATGGCTATATTTTTTAAATTTTTTATATTTAAAAAAATATATATATAATTTTGTACAGCCGAATCCAAAAACATATCCAGGCCCCAAAATAAAACCTTGTATCCACATATCCAATTCTCGTACTTGTATCCATATCGGCTACTTAGCTTTATACATAGACCAAAAATCTCGCAATGGCATTTAATGTTTTCATCCAGTTGTTCCAGCTGTCCACCTACTTTTAATTTATTTCTCTCTCCTTTACAGCTGTCCCAGCTGTTAGATACTTTTGATTTATTTCTAATTACCTTCACAATTGTTCCAGCTGTCCACCAATTTTGATTTATTCCTATCTACCCAATTGTATATGGATATGATAAATAGCAATAGTTAAACTACCGACTATAGTAGATGTCCTCATCAGATATTCTTATAAATCTGGTGATCCTGCAAATAGTACTTCAAAGTGGAGTTTTGTTTGAGGTGGTTAGTTGTGCCCTCTTTGATAGGTATACAAAAAGTGGCAGATTGAAATGGAACCAAAAATTGTTTGGCAAATCAAATTGCTTGTTGATTGATATTGATGTAGACACACTTCATTTTCATCATTTCCGTGGCAAAATTGCAATTGGAATAACTTTCTGCAATAACACACAAATCTAGTCGGAAATCGTCAATTAAGCCAATTATTTGCACAATTATTGATTTAATCCAAGATTGCAATGACACATCCCTAATTGGGGCAATGCTATGCATCACAACATTGAATTCAACATCAACATCTCAAATCAAATCAGTCCTTTGCAAGTGTATTTATAGGACAATTAAATGAATGTTTGATTAGCAAAAGAACATTGCAAAAGACCACTATTCTTCTAATTATTGATTAATCCTACTAAATCAACCTAATCTTCTTCTAATGTAAAATTCCGTGGATTACAGATCATCTATTTTCTAAATACACAAATTGAATTATTGCCTCACTCAAAGTGACATCATCATACCAAGCGTGCAAGTAAAAGATCTTACACCCCTCTTACACACTTCCTCTTACACCCCTCTTCAACACTCAAAGAGGGGTCATGATTTGAATCTCTTACATTTATATGACATACTCCATCCATTTTCTTCTACACTCCATCTCTCTCATTTATGAGAATGGAGGACTAATTTTGGACCCTTGATCTTCATCTAAAGATAGACGGTCCACAATCATTTGCCAACTCTATAAATGAAAGGGTCTTCACACTCTTTTATAATGACCAAACAGTGCAGCAAAACTCTGTCAAATCTTAAGGCCATCACTCAACAAGTCTTCAACATTGCCAATCAAAACACCAAGTAGGTGAGGGGAAATGATGCCCATACATGGAGTCGACATTGCCAAAGATCTCTAGTCCTACAAGCCGAGCACATACCTCTTCGGACTGGCTAGCAAGTGGTGACTTTCAAGTAAGGTATAAACTTTGTGTTTTGTCTTCTATTTGGTTCTTCATTTGATTGTCTTGCTCAAACCTGGTGGATAGGCTTAGAATGTTATGTTCTTCAAGTTGTTTTTTATTTACATGCACTAACAATGATCTAATCTTCTTTGGATTTCTTCTCTATAGTTGAAGCCTAAGGGAATCAAATGCTTTATGGAACATCCTACATTGCAAACACAACATTGGAATTGTACGAGGCCATATATATATGGAGGGGTTGGGGGTGGCCTCTCCCCTCTCTAATTAAACTAAACTAAACTAAACTCTATATGGTTGGGGGTGGCCCCCCTCTCTATATAGATTAGAGCCCCTATCCTCCCCGCAAGACCTATATATCTATCTGGCCCCCCCTGCCTATATATCTTATCTGTAGGGTGGCCCAAGATAGAGTTTTTTTCATAGTTCCATGGCGTTTCGGGATGGGGGGAGGGGCCTAAATTTGGTGATGGCAGGGGGACGGCGGGAGGGGGCGGCGTGGGGGGCAAGGGAGCAGTGCTGAAATACATATAGTACTTGAAAAATTACTTATAAAAAAATGTATAAGGATTAAGTATATTGCATTGAACATCAACAATTTAATATTATGATTTAATCATTTAAGTTTCAAATTTGATCCATTGAACAGTGAACATTAACAATTTAACATCCTGACAGAGCGTGGCGGAGGTGGCGGCGGTGGTGGAGCGGCTGGGGGACGTCCCCGCATCTCGGGGACGTCCCCTTCTCGGAAACGGCGGTTTTTTTGGGGGGGATGCATCCCCGTGGAACAGTGGTTTTTTGGGCCCTCCCCCCTCTATATAAACTAAACTAACTCTAAACTCCCATATATATATAGAGGCCATATATAGAGAGAGGGGTTGGGGATGGCAATATAGAGTTATTTTGGCCCTCTATATAGATTAGAGTTAGATAGAGTTTATATAGAGGGGAGAGGGGCCCAAATATCTAGTTCTTTTGGCCCCCCTCTCTATATATATTAGGGTTTTTTTGGCCCTCTATTCTCAACATTCTGGGAAATTGTACAGTGAGGTCTATCCAAGGACTCGTGGTTGGCTTTTTGTTCTCATCTTGGCCATATAAGTAGATTTTTTATCCCCTGATATGAGACCTGATTCACAGACAATCAATTCCAAAATTTATTCTTCAAATGCACGGAGGCATTGCTGCAATTGCTTGTGTGCCAGCAATGCTGCAGCAGCTTGTTGGGTATTGAATTTGATTAAGACCGTGAGTGTATTCAAAATAGTTTTAGTATTTCTTGTGATTGTCATGGTTGCATTCCTTTTTCCACCCAAAGACAAATGCCCTCATTTTTAAGAAAGTTGAAAACTATACCAAGAGGGGGTACACGGAGATAGCATAGATTTGGAGGAATGTTCTTGTAACGATGAACTTCTTGAAAAAAGTCATAAGCCACAAATCAGCAATTAAAATTTCAGAATCTCCTAGGACTTGTGCCTTCTTATTTGTGATGTACCAGAGACTATAATTCAGTTTTAAAAAGGCTTTGGGTGCTCTAACTTTTTTGGATAGACATGTAACTTGTTTCAGGATCAAGACTCAATTGAACTGAAACAGACGTAGTTGCAAGCTCGTTAACAGTTTTCATTTAGCAATTGTGAAAATTATTTTCCAAACAACGTGCAGATCATGCAGCAGATAATTTTTTTCTCCTGGAAAAATGAATGGAACTTGAAGATTGGTGGATCAAGTGTTTTTGATCCTGCAGTTGGTGATGCTGACCTCTGCAAGGGGAACTCTGATACGAATAGCTTTGAGCACATAAGTTGGTTGGTTAGTAGCCCTGTATGGGCATGACTGTGGTACCATAGCATTTGGTCATAGAAGCTATTGGCAGGTTCTGTATCCTACAGTAAATATTTTGTTTTATGAATGGAGACGGTCCCAAATTTAACACTCAAATATTTAACAATAGATAGAAGCCATATATCCAAATCATTGCTCAGGATTCAAAACACCGTTATTTTGAATTCCTATAATTTTCATTATCATTGGTACTAGTATTTTCTAATATTTTCAATTTTAATTAAAAGATAGGCTTGAATGCATGTAGTACCCACGTACCCAAGTTTTAAGGGCCTGCACCATTGATCTAATGCAACCTTGGATAAAAGAAACCAAAGTCCAATTTTTATTGAGTTTAAACACTCATAATGCCAAAACTTGAATAATTATTCAACTGATCATTTACAAATTAAATAATGTTCTGCACAATTTTTGTATTTTGTTATTTGATTATTTATAATCTAAAATACAGCATGCATGATCCAAAGGGCTGTGGCAAAACGGTGAATGGGGTACACTCAAATGCAGGAGACAGGCCTACAGCCCAGAGGATGCCCAAGTGCGGATGTTAATGTCAGCTGCGTGATGCGGCATCCACCTCAGGTTTTAGGGTCATCTGTGTCCCTAGTTAGTCTAGGCCCAATAATGTCCTAGGTACCCCTTAACAAAAAAAAAGTGTGCATAGTTTAATTTTAGCTTTACTTTGGCATAACCAACAAGCTGTTAATATTCTAAAGTAGTACGCCAACATTGGAACTCCAGTCCCACCATTTAGAAGAGAAGCACACAGATCTTAAAAGCACCCAATCCTTCTTTGAAGAAATATTACTAAAAAGTACCCAAAACTTTTGAAGGTTTGAAGCCTCAAAGTCTCATTTTTTAGGAAGTTGAAAACTATACCAAGAGGGAGTGCACGGACATAGCATAGATTCGGAGGAATGTTCTTGCAGTGATGAACTTCTTGGCAAGGGTCAAAAGCCACAAACAAACAATTAAAATTTCAGGATCTCCCAGAACTTGTGCCTTTTAATTTGTGACATGCCAGAGTCTATAATTCACTTTTGAAAAAGCTTTGGGTGTTAACCTTTTTGGATAGACATGTAACTTGGTGCAGGATCAAGACTGAATTGAACTGAAACGAAAGTAGATGCGAGCTCGTTAACAGTTCTGATTTTACAATTGTTCAAAGTATTTTCTGACCACCGTGCAGATCATGCAGCAGATAATGTTTTTCTCCTGGAAAAAATAAATATATTTGCAGATTGGTGGATCAAGTGTTTTTAATCCTGCAGTTGGTGATGCTGGTCTCTGCAAGGAGAACTCTGATATGAATAGTTTAGAGCACATAAGTTGGTTGGTTAGTAGCCCTGGTATCCAGGCACTGTATGGTCATGACTGTGGTACCATAGCATTTTGTCAGAGAAGCTATTGGCAAGTTCTGTATCCTACTGTAAATATTTTGTTTTATGAATGGAGGCGGCCCCAAATTTAACCCTCAAATATTTAACAATAAATACATGCCATAAATCCAAATCATTGCTCAGGATTCACAAATCCATTATTTTGAATTTCTTATAATTTTCATTATCATTGGTACTATTATTTTCCTGAGTAGCCAATCCTGGTACTAGTACAGATACAAATACGAGAATCGCGTACACATACGGCATTTTTTGGGGGGCCTGGATACATTTTTGGATACGTCCATACAAAAATATATAAATAATATTAAAAATTATAGCCATATAAGCAAAATTAACCATATAATATGCATCATAGACACGAGACTCGAACTCAGCAAGCTTATTTTTGACTCAGACTCGGACTCGGCAAAAAGACTCGGCCAAGACTCGGCAAGACTCTGCAAATTTTAAAAAATCATTAAAAATATTGAATTTTAAGAGAAAAAACTATTAAAATGCATTCCATATCAAAATACACTCAAAACTAGTCAATTACATCTAACATACACACATATACACAGAAGTAGGTAAATAATGCGATATTGAATGTTTTCAGTTGAACAATTGAACTTGAAACTTGAAAGTTGAGAACTAATATGAAATACAAGTTGCTTTTATATTCAACAAATTGTTTTTTTTACATACAAATGTGGATTTATAAATCCATGGCCATGGCATCAACCAAAACATAATATAAAAGATACATCTAAGGTTGAGAAAAGTTTGCATCGCTCGTCCTCTCAACACAAGATCCACCACGTTGGAGCCTACAACTTTTTTGGTACATCAAGGAAGCAGTTGCAGCCATCGTACCCGCCCTCGTGGTATCTACCACAACATCTTTATCCCTAGATGTACGAGTTCACTCCTCTCCCAATGCTACAAGCTCTACCTCGCGATCAGCCTGATCAACCCACTCATGGTCCTCCTCTGTAAACACATGGACACTATCCTCTGTGATCCACTTTGATTGTGGATCATACTCCTCTTGCTCAATGGGGGATAAACCTTCCTCGTGCCCTCTAATCTTCTTGTGATGGAGATGAAGGTTGTAATCCACAAACGCAAGGTCATTCAACAAATGCAATGACAACCTATCACGCTTTTTGGAGTGTATGTCCTCAAATATACTCCAATTGCACTCACACCCAAAAACACTGCATGGTTGGCTTAGCACTCAAATAGCAATCCTCTAAAGATTCGGCACCTTTGTAGCAATTTTTTCCCACCATGCATCTACAACCATAAGTATTAAAATGTCTTAGACTTCAATTCCAAAAATATGAAAAAAGAAAAAAAAAAAAAAAAAAAATATTGATCATTCAACTCAAAGTTTACCTGGCTTAATTGTTGTCCTAGTCCCCTTGCAAATATCTGAAGAAAAGAGATATTTTAGTGCTTGTTTGTAGATCTCAATCTCGGGCATAATCTTGACCCTTAAATGCACATTTGTCTCCATGGCCTCTATGACTGTGTAAAGGCCGCTCATCACCTCTTCGTCGGCTTCAAAGAAAGCTCTCAAGGAATTGGAAGGCTGGGTTCAAAAAGTAGGCACAAGCATGAAGTGGCTTATGGAGTTGTCTTATCCACCATTGGTCATTGATATCCCAAATGGGTTGGTACTTGGCCTCGACCATGCCATAGACAATCTTTATTTGCTCTTTGGCCCGGTCCATACCCTCATAGATATAGCCCATTGCAGGCTTTTCTCCATCAACCACACGGAGGAGAGAAACAAATGGTTCCATGACCTATAAAAACTCTTAAAAATTATAATTTACAGTTATATCTCTAAGTATTAAATAAAAAAATCAAATTAAATAACGTTTCTAAACAAAAAAAACGAAACTTCAAGAAACTTAAAATGACTTATATTTACAATCTCCCTTGTCGACACCCAAAAGTGGGGCTCATCAAACACCCATTCCACAACAACATTCCCGCCAATGGTCTTTGCATATGAAGACTCGCTCCATTTCTCACCAACAAACATTCGCCTCAACGAAGCTTTTGATTGTAGCAAAGATTGCAAGGTGATGAAGGAGGTTGCAAAATAGGTTACCCCAAGTCAGACCAGCTCCTTGTTCTCTGTGAAATCTCTCATTTAAGAGAGGACCCAAGCATGGTTGTCGTTGTACTTGCAAATATTCCAACCTTGCTCCACAATTGGCACGACCGACTCTATTTTTCCAATATCCTTTAGCATCAAATCCATGCAATGCACTGAGCAAGGAGTCCAAAAGATCAAGGGGTGCCTTTGCATACGTAGCCTACCTAAAGCAACATAATTTGTTGCATTATCGATGACTACTTGCACCACACTTTCTTCACCCACCTCTGCAATAACTTCTTCAAAAATGCCACATAAGTAATCAACATTTTTTATTTTCCCTGGGGCATCAATGGACTTCAAGAAGGCAGTCCCACCTAAATAAGAAACCAAGAAGTTCAACAACGTTCTATTTTTTTCTATTTGTCCATCCATCGGACATGAAAGTGCAGCCTTTATTCCTCCAAATAACTCGTTGCTTATCAATATATGATTTCACATCAGCCACCTTATCGAACAAAACTGGCCCCCTTAAATCAACAACAGATGAAGTTTTGAACCCCTGACCAGCAACGACGATAGAATCCACTAGTGCTTGCCAATAGGGCAACCTAAAATCCCAAAAAAATAAAATTTAGAATTTAAATATTAGAAAAAGATATTATAATTAATAAACATATTTTAGAATTACATTAACATTCTAAATTCATACAATTTTTTTATTCTTAATGTAGAACAAAATAGAAAAATATAATATTACCTCGCCGCATAAAAATGAATGTCACAAAAGAACCAAAAGTCACCCACTGGACTTTTTGTAGCTATATGTTTGTCCTTGTTCCAACCTGTGTTTTCCAGCGATGGTTGGGAACTACGAGCAATGTGTGGCATGAACCAACTTGCCGAACTATGCTCTCTAGGGCCAATGTTACTATAACTCAATCCAGGAATTGGAGGAATGGGTCTGGAAGCGACAACTATTTATTGGTTTTGCTTTACCCCTTCCTCCTTTTCATGAAAGCTCACCAACTGAGTTGTGATCTCCCTTACAACCTCAGGGTCTACAGTGGGAGATACTACAGCATCATGCTTAGATATGCAGGCAAGGTGATATTTAGACGATTAATGCCGCCACCAAGAAACTCAACCCCACAATATTTGCAAATCGCGTGCCCTTTCTTTGAATGCTCAATGCCATGCCTCCAAATAGGGTCTTTTAGATGTTTTGGTCCTGTCATGGTAACCGTAAAACCCAAAAACCTACATTGTACATAAACAAAAACAATGGTAAGGACCGTCGGGTTATCATTTAACTTTGCAAATTTTAAATATACAACAAGAACAAACATAAAATTTAAAAAAAAAAAAACATAGTTCATAATAAATATCACAAGAAGAAAAAACGGGAAAAGGTATAAAAACAACAATAACCATGGATAATAATGTGGTTTCTATGTTATATTATATGAAGAAGAAGAAGAGGGAAAATGTTAAGAAATGAGAGAAAGAAAAGAGAAGTGTTCATGTAATTTACCTCTTGTAGTTGTAGTCTTGTAGATGTGCACTTGAATCAGCTCTAAGCCTCCAACAATGCACACACTTTGACTTGAAGTTTTGGATCAGCCAATCCACTTAAAAATAGCCAATCCCTTGAAGCTCCAGCCTCCAAGTCTCCAACAACACACTCACTTGTTGCTAATCCAACCTTTGCACACTAGCAATCAGCCCCTTTGAAGCAAAACCAACAAATCTAAATGATTCAATCACAATGGTGTGTGAACCTTGAAAGTGAAGAAAGTGAAAAATGGAATGGGCTCATGAATACAAAATTAGAATGAGTGAATGGGTGTTTGAGGATGTTAGAATATATTTTAGGTTTAGCTTTGTGTACTTCATTTTTTTCTTTATTGTTTTGTTTTGTTTTTTATGTTTGATTTTTTTGCATGTTTTAGTTTTTTGGAAAAACATAGCAGACTCGACGAGTCCAAGGACAGGACTTGCGAATCTGGGCAGACTTGCAAGTCCCATCCCAGGACTCGTCGAGTCTCCAAAAGACTCATTGATTCCTTGTTTCAGGTGCCTCAGCCTTGGATTTGCAAGTCCTCGGTAGGACTTGTTGAGTCTAAATTCTATGATATGCATAGAGGAAATAAAATAAGTTGAATAACCACAAAACATACTAATAAATCAATGCCAAATGTCATGATATTCAATGATCGAACTTAGATTAGTTTTATAAGTATATAGTGCAAATGTTACAATGTATGGACAAAAACAAAGACAAATCCACATATTTATTATTCATTTTATTCATACTAGTCTTCAATGTCTTCATTGAAAGCATCATCATGTGATTCATTACAACCACAATAGTAGCAGTGCCACTCCCACTAGCTTTGTTATGCAAGTCATGTGAAACACCCACTAGCTCCATGTCAAGCAATGAAAGGTGGGCAATGGAGGCATCCAAGTCAGTAGTCTTTCGGTCAACATCCCAAAACTTTGTTGCCCTTTGCTTGTACTCATCTTGCTTATGTGTGAGACGACGCACATTGGAATGCACATAGACCAAATCCTCTACTTTTTTCACTGCCAACTTGTTGTGCCTAAGTGGATAAAGGCGCATGTACTCCAATTTCACTCAATTGAAAGGAACTCGCAACCTATTGAGACAAGCTGCAAAGTTAATTAAAATTTATAAAAGTAAAGTTACTTGTGATAGAATTTTTATTACAAGTTGTTGGAGGTGGGTGGATGCTTGCCCATGGAAGTACCACCACATATGAGCATCCTTCTTGTACTTGTCATGAAGAATGCCAAGGAAGCGACCCATGAAGGTTATGAATGCCCAAACTCTCACATAATTGTATCTTCTACTTCTGGGTCTGGGAAGAGTCTAAAGAATGCTACCTTATATCCCTTAATAAACTCAACATCCTTATATGGTGGGGCTCTCCTAGGCAAAGAAATGATCTATGCGTTGTGGTATTTGGGAGTCAATGCAAAAGCAAGAAGATGCAATGAGGTGATCATTTTGTTTCACCTTTCAATGAAATACGACTGCATTTCCTTGAAAAAACTCTTTGTAGGATCTTGCTCTTTGGCATTTATGATGGACTTAATCTTCTCGATCATTATGTCAATTCCATCATATATCTCACCCAAACATAAATAATATATATCCACAAATCTCAACATATTCATAGTGGGCTCGGTAAAATTGGGCAAATACTCCACACGTTCCCACCACACATCATCAAGAATCAACCCTTTCACTTTTGTGGCCCTTTTAGTGTTTGACTGCCTCCATACACCCCAAAGGTGGTTGATAAAATGCAATGAAAGGTAAATGTGGTGGTGTTGATTTCTTTTGATAAAATGAGTGTGAAAGTTGCTTTTAGCGTTTTCCCTATAGTTTATTTTATTTTTAATTATTTTTTGAAGTCCATGTTTGACTTTTTGTAAATTGAAATTTAAAGAAAAAAAATTGGCCCACGGATCCTACCCAAATACGGCCAAGATCCTGTGGGACTGTGGATCGATACGTATCCGAGAGGATCCGCAGTCCTCTCACAAGATTCTACCCATATTTAGGCAACATCCTACAAATGTCTGGCTTCGAAATGTTTCGCACCGAGATCCTGTGGTCTGGGGATAAGGATTTGGTAACATAGTTCTTTTCTAATGTTTTCAATTTTAATTAAAAGATAGGTTTGAATGCATGTATGTACCCAAGTACCCAAGTGTTGGGGGCCTACACCATCCTACATATGGCCATACCCTTGGTCTAATGCAACCTTGGATAAAAGAAACCATAATCCAATTTTTATTGAGTTTAAACAATCACTTATAATGCCAAAACTTGTAGATTGTTCAACTGATCATTTACAAAGCAAATAATGTTCTACACAATTTTTGCATTTTGCTATTTGATTATTTATAATGTAATAAAATACAGCATGCATAATTCAAAGGGCTGTGGCATAGTGTTAAATGGGGTACACTCAAATGCAGGAGATGGGCCTACAGCCCTAAGGATGTCGAAGTGTGGACGTTAATGTCAGCTACATTAATGCAGCATCTGCCTCGTGATTTGAGGTTGTTCGTGTTTGTGTCCCCAATTAGTCTAGGCCCAGTGATGTCCTAGTTACCCTTAAAAAAATGTGCAAAGTTAAATTTTAGCTTTACTCTGGCATAACCAACAAGCTATTAATATTCTAAAGTAGTAAGCCAACAGTGGAACTCCACTCCCAGCATTTTGAAGAGAAGCAAACAATGCTTAAAAGCACCCAATCCTTCTTCAATAAATATTACTAAAAAGTACCCAAAACTTTTAAGGTTTGAAAACCTCCTCTAATGGGGAGTAACATAGATTCGAAAATCGCCAAAATTTAATGATTAATCTCAACTATCAAATGATTAATATCCATGAAAATCATGATTAGAGTTTTTGTAATGACTCAACGATTTTTACAGAGTAATATCTACGATTACTGGGTAAAAATCACTGAGTAAATCTCCACGACTCAGCTAGTGAGAGAATAAAAGCATAGAATGAAAAAATTCAATTGTATTCTTATTTCCACATTTTTCTCTGTGATTCGCAAATATAGTGCACAGTGGAGCTAGAGTTTTCAGAGTGATTGATTGTGGTACAAGTACAACTACAACCTTGTTGCCTAGGATTTTCATTATTCAAGACTCGAGGAATACATATTGATTACCAAGGGTTAAACACTGTAACAAGGGTTTTCAACTTTTCAAGCCTCAAGAAATACAATGTTTGAATCACTTGCGGCCACCACAACTATGTTGCTTACCAAACTTGTCGTCCCCCGTAACAGCACTTGTAACATCAGCATCATCATCGTCGATCTCAAGAAACCTTGTTCCAATATGTCATTGTCGTTTTAGAAATCTTTGGTTAAATCACATGCATTTTCAGAATGCTTAAATGGAAAATATCCATCATCGACAATATATAGTACTCAGAATGTAGTGTACAAATAAAGTGTCTATTTCAGGATGTTTTTATATTGTGGTTGTCATGTAGGATGAGACATGTAGATACAACATGGTCTGTTAACAGTTGGCATGTGTTTCGTTGAATATTTTGTTCTGTTCGGAGTTGGAAATCTTCCAAACTCCACCATTATATATTTATTTAATTTTAGTAATGGATATACTCAATGTATCTAAATATTTCATAGCAGTGCAGTGTATTTATTTTGATTATTAAGTATTTACTTCCAATGTAATGATTGGAATGGTTTTAATTACAATAACGACACCCAATGGTTTATGTTATTTAAGTTTATTTTATGAATTTATATGTTTTTCAAAGTAGCAAAAAATGTTGCTGAGTAATTTCTGAGAAACTCCCAAGCCCCGAGTACAAATCAAAATTTTGGGCTGCCAAGTAATCTCCGAGTATGAGTTTTTGAACTATGGGGAGTACCTTGCTTCCTCTTAGGATTATCCAGCCAAGCCAAATTAGCCCTGATCATTTTGTAATTGACGTTAACAGTCTTGCAGTGGTAATTTTGCAATGGCTAAAGATGATGCTGCAAACATGTGACACCATTTTTTTTCACCCTTGGTCACATGTTTTGATCTTCCCTAGTTCCATGCTTATCGCATCATTAGGAGTCCTTACCCCACTGTGTTAACTGTACTTGGATGTTGTGGAAAAGGAATATCAAACCTCCATGGATAGCATCATCGACTCCACTAAGCCAAATTCATTCTCCTAATGGTGTTCCTCTGTCTTGAAGACATTCCTCAAATTTGTAGTGTGGCTGAGCGTTCCCCTGTCTTGAAGACATTCCTCGAATTCATAGTGCGACGATGCTTCCCATTCTACTGGCGAATGACGAACATTGTGTTGTAATCTTCTAGCTAACTACTTTTCCTTGTTCACGTATTGTTAGCGAACAATTTTCTGTTTTTCGTTTTTTTTTTTAGTTCATTGGAGAGATGTGTTGAACATTCCCTTCCTCTGATCTAAACTATGTGTTCTTTTATAGTCCCATTGACAAATTTAGTTATCTGTGGACATTATTATACTCTTGAATTTTCGTGCTTCATTTTTCTCAAAACATAAAGAAATTTTAAGTATTAGGCGCTTACCTCTGTGTGTTTTCGTGAAGCCTGGTGAACAGGCCAGAGGGACTCCGATTTTATAACAACATTGCAGACCCTGCACACTGCTTGATCAAGCTCATTATACCTGCAACCGCCAAAAGGGTTTCTAAGGTTACATTCGTTCATTTGCACACCAAAAAAAACCCTAATTAACTAAATGTTTATTAGCTTAAAAGAGACTTCAGAAAAATAAAATAACTAAAACACCGATTATTTACCTTAAAAGTGGAGAATCAATCCGCTTCTCTCGCTTCTGTGCAGATTCTTTCAATTTTGCTCTGAACATGGCTTTTTTGCTCTTTTCATCCATCTTGCAACAACAATTCAGCAACGCTTTGTTAACTGTTTTGTAATGTGCAAAAATAAGACACTGATTTATTTATTTTGCGATTAAAAATCGAATCTGTCCTGTGATCCTGTGCCCAAGAAGTTATTGTGCGAAGTTAGAACTCGATCTTGCGATAAACTCGAAATACATTCAACTCATTTCTACGAAAGGCGGTCATATCCCCAATACCGTGTCATATTAGCGCTCCCAAAATAAATTAAAAGTTTAATAACCACCGAATTACAAGTCTTTTTTTTTTTTTTTTGGGGCTCCCTTTTCTCTCTCTTTGCGAGTTAAATAACTTTGCGAATGGATGAAGGCCTATCGACGAACTATCTCTTACCAAAAAAACTACTCAAATAATTATAACAATTTTTTTTTTCCTTTATATTTGTTGCAATTGCCATAAAATATTTCAAATAATATATTTTATAATTATTTAATAACAGTTGAGTAGCAATTTGTTCTTGTATTTTAATTTTATTTATATTTAATGTAATTATCATAAAATATTTCAAATATTTTATTTTATAATTACAATTATTTAATAAGAGTTGTATAGCGATTAGTCCCTGTTTTAATATTTATAAAGTTTTTTTTTTAAATTTTGTATTATTCAAATATATATAATTGAAGAATGATTTACTAAAATTTTGATCATCAGTACATCAATATTAAATAGTATATGTAATCGATCCATAACTTGTAACTCTATTTGTGGATTCTACAAGGATACAAAATAGCATCACAACATTTGAAAAAAGATTAATCTAAAACATACAAAATGTACAACTCTAAATCATAGACCAAAAAAATTACGGATGCAAACCAAATGAATACATATACATCATGTTTTGGATTATGTCTGAGAAAGTTTTCTTCCCTGATCACTATAATAATTGATACAAGTATCAATTACAGTAAGATTTATTCCAAGTCCAACACACAAGGGCTTAGCCAAAAAAAAGTGATGATTGCTACTCATTGAATGATTGAAATAGTTGATCAGAGTCAATAGAATAAAATCACCATTACATTACAATGCATAGAAAACTTGTCAATGATAAAAGCATAATAACAATAGCTATCAAAAGAATAATAAAACTCTCAAAAATTATGCAAATTATGGTTGACTAATAATACTACTTTAAGAAATATTCATAGGCTATCAATTTTGTTCCATTAGTAAAATATAATAGAAAGTCCCTCAGAGCAACAAAAATCTACTAAGTCTAAAAATATCGTCTTTGCCTATCCACCGATTTAGTGTCTTTATTCAATGCAACAATTGCTTGCAAAGCTGAGCAATTAGCAATTCTCAAAGACATAAAACATATGTCATTGTTGGCTATGTGGTGTCCTAAATAGAAAGTGTAAATGAATTGTTTGTCTTGTCCATAGCATAGTTGAAGTGACTAATAATTGTAATACGTCAAAAATGGCAAGTGTTCCATCCCCAAAAACTATACATGGAATTTGAAGATAATTTTTCTGCTAAATGTTGAAAGCACAATAATAGTTGAACGGATTTAGATTCCCTTTATATAGTATCTTAGTTCCCTATACCTTTGTCTTTGTCATTCTTCCTCTTTAGACCTACTATGACTATCATTAGTTACGCTACGATTTTAAAACCAATTAATTCAAATGACCTTGGTAACCTATATCTGCCCATTTTATCATTTCCAAGGGAGTTAGAACCTTCATGGAATTTATTTCAAAAGTTTTAAACACCTTTTTGAGATTTATATATCCCTCCTTCCTTAAAAAAATGTCCTTACAACCATACACATAGATCTTGTGTGTTGGCTCCTGGGTTTAGCAAGCCTAGACAAGCTTATCAACTTTACATATAATAGATCTGAATATATTAACTTTTCTTTGAGACTATATCATTTAGGCTATATTATCATGTTATTCCATTAAATTTTAATTAGTTAGATACAATATATTAATATGATACAATATCATAATAAAATATGATAAAATATTAAGATATATTTTATTTAAAGTATGTTTTTGATTAATTAAGGCGGCAAACCAGGGGCCGAACCCTATACAGTCAAAAAAGACAAGAAGGCTGGTAAACAAAAGATGCCAGCACCAAACCAACAGCACAGCTGAGAAACACAGTTAGAAGCAACACAAAACACTGGAAAGACCAGAGTCAGAAAGGACGAAACTACATAACTATAGAATTAACAAGATCCTTAAGATTCTCATTGTCCGCATTGTCAGCATTCCCTGTAATACCCACCGCTTCCAACATAGTCATATTCAGTAGAATGTTATTTCGAAGACCTTTGGCGAAGACCTTTTCCAGCTTTTAAATGCGGTCCTTCAAGGCCCCAATTTCTTTTTTCCAGTCATTCTCATTCTCCGAACCCTCACCAGCTTCTTCAACATGCATCTTCTCCTTATTATCAGCAGTTCCCCTAGAATTAGTACCCTGTTCTTCAGTTACCTCAAAAACTCGAGAAGCCTGTTTCCCACCAGTGTCCTGAAATTTCTTGAATTTTTGGCTCTTCATACCCTTCATCCTGGGTTTCGTCGTCAGAAGCACTTTCAGAATACTCAATCAACCTTATCTTTAGGGCAGGTTTTCCAGCGATCTGCCCCGACCTGTGCATTCCAGAAGGGAAACCATCCTTTCTAATTTTGGAGGGCCTGTGGGGTTTGCCACGTTGGCCCCCCGTGGCCCCATCTGGATTTTTGTGGGTCCCTTCCTTAGTCTCTTCAAAATTTCCTTTTTTTCCATCAACCTTCCTCTTCCTTCCCTTTTTGCTCACAAGGGAGCTCAGAGTATTAGCAGGGGTCATAACAGGGGTGGAGAGATGGGCGTCATTGGTCTTGGTAGGAGAAGGGGAAACCCATGATTCATCAATTGCATCGCTAGAAACAGGGTTTGAGGGAATGTCTTCATTGACACCACTAATATTTAGGTTTGGCTCCAGGGAACTGTGGAAATTGTAGAGACAAAAAATAAGCCCCTGGTGTAGGGGAATAGGTTTTAAGTCCAGTTTCTTGGCCATTTTGGCTCTCACCCTCAAGATAGAGTGTTCTAATGAAGATAGTAGGTAGAAGGGAAAGCTGATAATAGCATTGTGTCTAAAATGATTTAACAAAGGAAGGTGATAGTTATAAAACTTGGTAAATTGCCCCTCGAGAGTGAAGTATTTCATAAGAATGAAACAGACACCATCCCATGGCTCTGGCAATTTGGCACGCTCGAACCCTCCTTGATACGAGACAAGTTCTTCTCCTTCACCCAGAAACAGTTTGTGACTAGCCAAATCCATTATTTTTGTTTTCCTTTGGAGCTTTAAACCTTGCATGGTCATTCATGTGGCCATTGAAATCACCTTTTCAGAGATTTCAAAGGTAATACCCCCCACAGTGACCCATCTATTCAACCAGGATCTTGCGAACTGCTTAGACAAATTTGTTGAGTTGTGGAGCTAAAAGCTTCACTAATGAGCTAATGTTGAGGTTGTTGGGCTTACACAGTAATCGGCATCAGTCAAAACCAATCGACATCGGTTAGGAGTCGACCGACATCGGTCATCTTTAGACTGACACCGACTTCTGTGCGTTTTTAGAATTGTTATTTTAGGAGAACAGATTTGAGCCTTTGATTTAAGAGGTGGATCTAAGGGTGGCAAATGCATGGCTCATGAACCCTAGTGTTGTAGTATACTATATAGTAGGGTTAGATCCTCATAGTATATACAATTCAGTAATTGAGTTGATTGTAATTGATTGAGAGAGAGAGAGAGAACTCTTGAGGGAGAATTATTGTACATCTGCGAGGTGTGAGGAGAGAGAGATTTCTTCATTGTATTTCTTTCTGGAAGAGTTTAATACAGATTGGTTGTTTCTTGTATCTCTTATTATTTGTTGTTTCTGATTTCTAGTTACTTATTACTTCTGGTTTTAATTTCATGTTTAGTTGCTTATACAAAAGTAATCAATTGTACTCTAAGATCCTAACAACTGGTATCAGAGTGTGTTAGTGTTTTTTGATTACATAATTCACTCATAGGGGTTTCTGATTGAGTGGGAGCAAAGCAATGGCAGAAGAAAGTAAACTAAGAATGGAGAAATTCAATGGTAAGAATTATCAATTATGGAGGATGTAGATTGAAGATTATCTATATCAGAAAGATCTGTATTTATCGTTGGGTGGGGTTTCAAGGAAGCCCACAGATATGGAAGATGAAGAATGGAATGTTCTTGATAGAAAGGCTCTTGGATCTATAAGGTTGAGCCTAGAAGCTTCTGTGTTTTCCAACTTATCACAGGCAAAGACAACGGTAGAGTTAATGGATACTTTGGCAAATTTATATGAAAAACCCTTAGCTTCGAATAAAGTATATCTTATGAAGCAATTATTTAATTTGCAAATGCAGGAAGGTGGATCTGTATCTAGTCATCTTAATGATTTCCATACAATAGTAAATCAGTTAAATTCAGTCAAAATAGTTTTTGATGATGAAATTAAGGCTCTCTTAATCTTATGCTCTTTACCTAAAAGTTGGCATAGTCTGGTAATGGCAGTTAGTAATACTGCATCTGCTTCAAATATCTTGAAAGTTGATGTTGTTAGTGTAATCTTGAATGAAGAAATTCGCAAGAAAAGCACAGGGGAAACATCAGGTAATGCTTTAAGTGTTAAAAGTAGGGGAAAGCAAAGAGAGAAGGGCAAGCAAGGGAAATCAAGGTCAAAGATGGGAAGTATATCCAAATCTAGAAATGGAAGAATAACCTATTGGAATTGTGGAAAGAAAGGGCATGCAAAGAAAGATTGTTGGTTGAAGGATAACAAAGAAAATCAGCATGAAGGTAATAAAGAAGCAAAAGTTGCAGGTATTGTTGCATATGATGCTCTTATATTTTATTTGGATAATAAAGTAGAATCATGGGTTTTAGATTCTGGTGCCTCTTTCTATGCAACCCCAAATAGAGAATTTTTCAATGATTATGTCCATGGAGATTTTGGAAAAGTTTATTTAGGGGATGATGAGCCTTGTAAAATTGTTGGCAAAGGAAAAGTGCAGCTGAAATTGCAGAATGGCAACACATGGGTGTTGAAAGATGTCATGCATGTACCCATCCTGAAGAGGAATCTGATTTTTGTAGGAAAGTTGGGTGATGAGGGTTGCACAGTAACTCTCACAACTAAATCTTGGAAAGTTTTCAAGGGTGCACTTGTATTAGCAAAAAGTAAGAGAGTAGGTACACTTTATCTATCTACTTGTATTACTGATTATTCTCCTTCTGTTTTATCTACTTCAGATGTAGATGTAAAGTTGTGGCACTTTAGGCTTGGTCACATGAGTGAGAAGGGAATGAATGTTCTTCAGTCAAAAGGTAAGCTTTCAGATTTGAAAAGCATAGATCTAGATTTTTGTGAGCATTGTATTTTTGGGAAACAAAAGAAAGTGAGATTTTTCAAAACTGGGTCAACAAAGAAGAAGCACAAGTTGGAGCTTGTTCACACAGATGTGTGGGGACCAGCGTAGGTAGCTTCTATTAGAGGATCACAGTATTATGTTTCTTTCATTGATGATGCTACAAGAAAGGTATGGGTTTATTGCATAAAGAGGAAATATGATGTTTTTGACACATTTAAGAAATGGAAAGCTTTGGTTGAGAATGAAACAGGTTTGAGATTGAAGTGCCTTAGATTTGACAATGGTGGTGAGTACTGCAGTAATAAATTCAACAGTTACTGTTTTATGAGTAGAATACGCAGGGAAAGGATGGTTCCAAGGACACCTCAGCAAACTGGAGTTGCTGAAAGGATGAATTGAACAATAATGGAGCGTGCACGGAGTATGAGGTTGCATGCTGGTTTGCCTTTACATGTTTGGGTAGAAGCTGTAGATACTGTAGTTTACCTGATTAACAGAGGACCTTCTACTGCACTGGATGGTGGAATTCCAGAAGAGGCTTGGACAGGTTAAAATGTAGATCTTTTATTTCTCAGAGTTTTTGGTTTTGAAGCTTTTATGCACATTGATAAAGAAAATAGAAAGAAGCTGGATGTTGAATCTATGCAGTGCACTTTCATTGGTTATGGTTTTGGAGATTTCAGATTCTGGTTGTGGAATTTAGAAACTAACAAAATTATTAGAAGCCATGATGTGGTTTTCAATGAGAAAGTGATGTATGGTGATTAGCGTAAGAGGCTAAATAATTCTAAGCAAGGCAATCTTGATTTGGAAGAGGTTATGATCCAAAATGAGCTCACAGGTAAAAAGCATCACTCACAGAAAAACACAGAGACCGACGTCGGTCAGGTGGAAATTAGCGTCGATCAGGAGGAATCGACATCGATCGGGTACAGACCGGAATTGATCAAAGATGACCAGGATCGGTCACTGTCAGAAAAAAATTTGGGCAGACAACAAGCTGTAAATGAGTCTTAAACGCCCATAAAGAGGTCTAAAAGGGTAAGTAAACCTCCAATTCGTTATTCTCCTTCTTTATACTACTTGTTGCTCATTGATGGTGGAGAACCAGAAAGTTTTGATGAGGCAATGCAGATAAAATCTAGGAAACAGTGGGAGCATGGCATGAATGAGGAAATTGATTCCTTGGAAGAGAATCATATGTGGGATTTGGTTGAGTTGCCAGTTGAAAAGAAAGCACTAAAAAACAAATGGGTATACAAGTTAAAGGAAGGAGAGAATGGACAAATGAGACATAAGGCCAGGTTGGTAGTAAAGGGATTTGCACAAAAACTAGGTATTGATTTTGGTAAAAAAAATTCTCCTGTAGTAAAGATAACTTCTATTCGGACTGTATTGTCTTTAGTTGTTATTGAGGATTTGCATCTTGAGCAGCTTGATGTTAAGACAACATTTTTTCATGGAGATTTAGATGAAGAGATATATATGGATCAGTTGGAAGGTTTTGAGGTCAAAGGTAAGGAAAAACTTGTGTGCAAATTGAAAAAAAGCTTATATGGTCTTAAGCAAGCTCCAAGACAATGGTATTTGAGGTTTGACAGGTTTATGACAGAGCATGGCTTTAGTAAATATCAATCTGACTATTGTGTTTATTTTAACAGATTGGATAATGGTAGTTATATTATCCTGTTACTAAATGTAGATGATATGCTTGTTGCAGGTTCACACATACAAAAAATTACTGAGCTTAAGGTAAAATTAGCTCACACATTTGTCATGAAGGATTTAGGAGCAGCAAAGAAAATCTTTGGCATGAGTATTAAGAGAGACAGGAAAAATCACATTTTGATTTTGTCTCAAGAGGATTATGTGAATAAGGTGTTTGAGAGGTTCAATATGCAGGATGCAAAATCGGTAAGCACACCTGTGGCTGGACACTTCAAGTTGAGCAAAAAACAATGTCCTAAATCACATGATGAAGTTGAGTACATTAGTAGAGTTCCATATGTTTCAGCAGTTGGGAGCTTGATGTATGCAATGGTATGTACTAGACCAGATATTGCCCAAGCAGTGGGAGTTGTCAGCAAGTTTATGGCCAATCCAGGAAAGGAACACTGAAAAGCAGTTTAGTGGATTCTCAGATATTTGAGAGGGACCAACAGTAGGCATTTATGCTATGGAGGGTCAAATACTTCTATACATGGGTCTGTAGATTCAGATATGGCAGGTGACTTGGATGGTAGGAGAAGCACCATAGGATATGTGTTCACTGTTGGTGGAACGACGGTTAGCTAGATTTCAAAGTTGCAGAAGGTTGTTGCCTTGTCTACTATAGAGGCAGAATACATTGCAGCCACAGAGGCTAGCAAGGAAATGATTTGGATGACTCAGTTCATGGAAGAGTTGGGAAAGGAGCAAGAGAGTTGCAGATTGTACAGTGATAGTCAAAGTGCAATTCATTTGGCAAAGAATTCAGCCTTTCATTCAAGAACCAAACATATACAACTTAGGTACCACTTCATTAGATAGGTATTGGAGGATGGACAGTTGAACCTAGAAAAGATCCATACGAATAAGAACCCTGCTGATATGTTAACAAAGCTGGTAACAAAGGAGAAGTTGAATCTTCATTCAACTTTTGTTGGTCTTCAAGATTGAACTTGAAGAGGGAGAAACAAGCCAAAGATGTTTAGAGGATGTTACTGTACAAGTATAGGTGCAGTTGTTTATCTCCAAGTGGGAGATTGTTGAGTTGTGGAGCTAAAATCTTCACTAATGAGCTAATATCGAGGTTACTGGGCTTACACAGTAATCGGCATCGGTCAGAACCAATCGACATCGGTTAGGGGTTGACTGGCATCGGTCATCTTCAGACCAACACCGACTTTTGTGCGTTTCCAAAATTGTTATTTTTAGGAGAACATATTTGAGCCTTTGATTTAAGAGGTGGATCTAAGGGTGGCGAATGCATGGCTCATGAACCCTAGTGTTGTAGTATACTATATAGTAGGGTTAGATCCTTATAGCATGTACAATTCAGTAATTGAGTTGATTGTAATTGATTGAGAGAGAGAGAGACCTCTTGAGGGAGAATTACTATACATCTGTGAGGTGTGAGGAGAGAGAGATTTCTTCATTGTATTTCTTTTCAAAAGAGTTTAATACATACTGGTTGTTTATTGTATCTCCTATTATTTGTTGTTTCTAATTTCTAGTTACTTATTACTTCTGGTTTCAATTTCGTGTTTAGTTGCTTATACAAAAGTAATCAATTGTACTCTAAGATCCTAAATTTTTTTTTGTCATAACCATTCAGCCTTTTCAAGTATGGGTTAATACCTCCTTCTTTACAGTAATGCCAGACTAATGGGTTGTTCTTAAATTTGCAACAAGAGACTAGTTCAGTACGAATATGATCTCCCCGCATTCTGTATTTGTAGACCCAGCTAATGCAATTTCCAATTACCGCCTTGAACTTCAAACAAGTAACTAGCCCTCGGTTCCGTTTGCACTAAATGTTGATGTGAAGGCTCATTTTACAAAATGGCCCACCGCAGTGACGTCTACTCTCATGCTTGAAAATAATTCCCCCTTGGTTTTCATGATACGGTTCTCGCACCTCCACCTCATGATACAAGGAATTAATCATGACAATGAAGGAAGTACTAAGGTTATCATTATCCAAGATCCTTAATGGCCTTCTCCACATGGACCGCCTTTGAAAGCTATCTTCGTCATCAATGTGCATCATTTGTGCTCTGTCATCTCCTTCTGAATGAGCTCTTTAATGTTTAGGAGTATATGAGCCCCTTGTCGCCATACCCTCATCCTGAGAATTGCTGACCAAGGTTGGCACAAGCATCAACGACCCTGTTACCTTCTCTGTAGGAGTGGGTAATCTCAACTTTGAAAAAAAATTGTAAAATAAATTGGATGTTCATAATGATGTCTTTTAGATGGATTCCAACGTTAAATGCTTTATTAACAACATCTATGACCAACTTAGAATCTCCTTAAATAATCAACTTTCTAATTCCTAAGGAGATAGCTAACTTTAATCTCCAAAGTAAAGCCATAGCTTCAGCATAATTATTACTCTAGCAACCAATGCCACCAACATAGACAGCAGACATCCCTCCTTTTTCATTCCTTATTATTCCTCCTCCACTTACTTTACCACTCAACTTGGAAGCCCCATCAAAATTGAGTTTCATCCAATTAGGTTTAGGTGGTATCCATTTAGTATGAAGTCTCTGAAGAATTTTGGAATTATCATGCCCAGGGATAAGGTTTAAAACCTTCCATTTGGTGGCAATTTGATTTTCAAATTGAGATAGGGGTTTCTTCGCAACATTAATATGAGCTATTGTAACACTTTCCAAAATGGTCCTAGCAAAGGAGTTAAACACCTGAGCAACATTTCTAGCAGTGTCCCTGAAATTTTTGTGATTTTACTCTTTCCATAAAGTCCAGCTCAAGCATGGCAGAGCTTGCTTCCATAATTCCTTAATCTAGGGATGTGTGAAGGTTGAGTTCCAACTAAGAATTACTTCTTTAAGGTCAGAATTGCAAACCCATTCAATGCCAAAGTTGTTAAGTATTGTGCCCCATAAATCTCGGGTAAACTCACAGTGTATGAATAGGTGTGAAACGGATTCCTCTCTAGAACCACACAGAAAACATCTGTTGACCAAAGTAAACCCCCTCTTTTGAAGGTTGTCCTGAGTAAGGATTTTGTTATGGGCAGCAGCCCACCAAAACAAGTTAATTTTTGGAATGAGTTTATGATTCCAAACCTTTTTCCATACCTCCTTATTCTGAGCTTTCGACGTAAACAGATGATAGGCAGATTTGACAAAGAATGATCCATTCTTATCCGGCCACTAGTATTGTTCATCCTCTCGAGGGAAGAGCGGGATTTTGATCTCCTGAATACATTGTTGGATCTCTCAAATTCTTGGGACAAGCTCAGGCCTATGCACACAACAATCCAAAAGGTTTTTCCAGCTCCTTATCCCATTGTTATTTTCCATATAATCACTAACCCTATCACCAAAAAATTGAGTAGTCAGGTTTATAATTTCTCCATAGTTTCTTTGGGAGATCAGAGGCTTGTCCCTTAACCAATTATCCTCCCATAATTTAATCTACTAGCCATTTCCAAGCTTCCACCTAATTCCCTGTTTGAGAAGACTTCTACTTTTTAGCATTTTATTCCATATTACAGACCCCTGGGGTAATCCCTCCTATTGAAGAAAGTTGGAATCATCAATGCTATGCATGTATTTGGCATACATTATTTCCCCCCACTCACTGTTGTTGTGAATCAGATTCTAGCTAACTTTTGAGAGAAGGGCTTTATTCATATTCTTGATGGATCTTATATTAAGTCCACCATGAGATTTTGGGAGACACACTTTTTTCCATCTGACTAAAGACATTCTCTATTTGTCTTCCATTCCCATCCATAAAAATTTCCTTTGGATATGTTCTAGCTTTTCAGAAAAATACGTAAGAATTTTAAAAAGAGACATGAAGTAGGTAGGAATACCTTGCAAGGATGCCCGAAGAAGTTGCAGCTTACCAGCACTGCTGAGTAGTTTCCCCTTCCACCCAAGAATTTTCCTCTGAGTGCGTTCCACAATACCATTTCAAAAACTTGAAGATACCTCTTTGACCAAGAGTGGAAGACCTAGGTAGGTAGCTAGTAGGCCAGCCTCAGCACAATCTAAGATATCAATGATTATATGTCTAAGTTCATTGGGAGTGTTGAAGAAGTACACATTACTTTTTTGGAAGTTTATTCTTTGTCCTGAGTCTCTGGCATAATCATTAAGTATATTCTTCCATCTTCTAGCTTTTATCACTGATGAGATTCCAAATAAGATGGTATCATCCACAAACTACTGTATAACCATAGGATGAAGGGAAGAGGCAGGTTTGATGCCTACTAGCTTTTTTGAAACTACATCAGCTTGTATGTATCTTCCTAGTGCCTCAGCCATAATGATGAATAGGTACGGGGAGAGAGGGTATCCCTAATGAATTCCTCTCAAGGAGGAGAAAAACCCTCTAGGAACACCATTAACCAGCACTGAGAATTTAGCAGAAGAGATCGCGTTCCATAATAAGCAAGACAATTTATCATTAAACCCAAATTTTCTAATCACTTGGAATAGAAAAGTCCATGAGACTCTATCATAAGCTTTGGATATATCAAGCTTGAGGGCCATCCTAGGGATTCTGCTCTTATCCATGGAGTGGATAGTCTCATGAGTGGTGATCACAGCATCAAGAATCTGTTTGCTCGGGATGAAACCTTTTTGAGCAAGAGAAATAATTTTGTCAAGCAAGGGTTGAATTCTCATAACCAGTAGTTTAGTACATATCTTATACATAGTGTTGCATAAGCTAATGGTCTGAAATCAGTAAGGTGTAAAGGTTGAGATTTTTTAGGAACAAGTACAATGAAGGTATTATTGACTTGTTTCAAAAGTTTTCCAGATCTAAAAAATCACGAACTGCAGTTGTGAGGTTCGCTCCAACAATCTCCTAATATTCTTGAAAGAATATAGGAGGAAAGCCATCAGGACTCAGGGCTCTAAAAGTGCCCATGGAGAGTAAAATAACATGTACTTCTTCATTGAATACAAGCTTTAACAATTCCAGATTGTCTTCTTCTGTTATCAAACAGGGGATTTTATCGATGAATTGATTCATAGATCTATTAATTCTATCATTATTGTTTTCTTCCGTAAGCAGGTTTTGAAAGAACACCCTGGCTTGCTCCCTTATTTCGTTATCCTCATTAACAATGTCTCCATTATCTAGGACAAGTTTAGTTATTTAGTTGGCTTTTCTATGTTTCATAGCTGAGAGATGAAAAAAAGCAGTGTTCCTATCCCCCTCTTTAAGCAATTGAACACGGGATTTTTGTTTCCAAAAAACCTCTTCCCTTTCCATCAGATTCTTCCATTCTGAAGATAGGCTGTTCTCTTCCTCTAAGGTGCCCTCAGAGTCATCCCCTTGATCAATCAGTTGCTGAATAGCCTTGAGTTTTCCCATTATATTTTTCTTCTACTGGAAAACCTGCCCAAAACTGTATCTATTCCAACCATGAACTTCTTGTTTAATGTGTTGGAGTTTCTTGACTATTCTAAACATGGGAGTACCTTGAATAGGAATATTCTACCATTGAGACACCATTTGTCTAAAACCTTTGTTTTTAATCCACATAGATTCAAAATAGAATGGAGGAGGTCCGTGATGTCCCTGATCTCTCCAATTGAGGATAATCGGGTAGTGGTCAGACATGGTTCTAGGTAGAGTCTGCGCCTACATATTCTGATAATCATTTTAGTTGCTTGATATCAAAAATCTATCTAATTTAACCTAAATCATTTAATCTCCTCTTCTTCTATTGGTCTAAATAAAATTTTGGTTCTACAACTCTATGTCCAATAATCCTCAATCATTGATGAATTTAGCAAAGTCGAACATGCTATCCGAGTAATCAATAATTCCACCCTATTTTCAGAAGGGTATAAAGGTGTGTTAAAATCTCTGGCTAACATCCATTTAGAATTTTGAGGATTATTCCTATAGCTATTCAAGTCTATCCATAGTTTCTGTCTCAAAGCTTTGTTATTCGGTGCATAAACATTTACCAACATCCAGTTCAAGGAATTCATGGAAAACTGGTAATCAAAAAGTGCTTATTATGGGCCATAAGAGATCCTTGGATTTTAGCACTATTCCACATAGTGACAATCCCTCCTTAAGCCCCTTTAGTAGGACTAATACGAAAATCTGCCTTAGGCCATATATAGTCATCAATTTTCACAAAATTCTCCTCTTTCATCTTGACTTCTTAGAGTAATAGAATATCTAGTTTATTATCTAAAATGCAATTTTTAACCTCAAACTACTTTGCGGGACTGTTAAAGCCCCTCAAATTCCATGATAATATTCTCATTTAGAGAGTTTGGAGGGTTGGGACTCCAGTGTTTTCTATTTTCCACTGGCAATCTCCCTAGCAATCTCTCTTTGTCTTGTTTCCCTTAGGGTTGGCCTCCCTTGTTTGGGCACAGTACCAACATGTACATATTTTTTACCTTTTCAAATCTTTTTCTTTGGGGTAACCCATTCTTCCTGTTCATTGCTATCATCTTATCCTCCTACCCCTGTTGCCAAGTAGTTTTCTAACTAGCCTCCATCTTTCAGAGCACATAAAATATATGTATTTGACTGTGTATCTGGTACTAGTTGAGTGTGAATTTAAGGTGTTACTTCTTCTTGTCCAATCCTTGAAACTTTGTCATCTTCATTGACTTGCTTTAGTAAAAGGTCCCCTCCTGCCTCTTCCTTAAACATATTAGTCTATTTTTCTAAAGTGTAGACTGTGTTAAATGTGGCCTTGTGACTGTCATCAGATACTATATTCTCCTTTGGGACCTCTTTTCCCTCACTACTGATGATATCCTCCTTTCTCTTCTCCTCCTCTCCTTCTTCTGTAGCCTTCTGACTATCATCTAATCCTATATTTTCCTTTGGGATGACTTCACCTTCACTGCTAGGGGTAGCCTCCTTTCCCTTCCCCTCCTCTCCTTTTCTTGTATTGTCAGGAATTTCCACATTATTCTCTATTTCCTACTTGTTGTTCGCTTGCTCCTCCTCTACATTCTGGGAATTCTCTTCTCCTCCTCTACATTGTGTCATTAGATGTCCCTTCCTCTTACATATTTGACAGAAAGTGGTAGCATTCTCATAAGTAATTAGCTGAGTCTAGGTTCCATATTTAGAGTTTAGCTCAATGGACATAGGGAAAGTCTTATTTATTTCAACATGTACACAAAGTCTAGCATACACACATCTGGACTTAGTTTTGGTTATATGATTTGAGGTGACATATTGACCAATAGAATTGCCAATAGCTGTGAAAATTTTTTCATCCTAGAATTCCAAAGGGATTCCTGGTAATCTTACCCAAGAAGGTGCTATCTTATTGAGGTTTGAGTTAGGATCAAATCCTAGTTTCCATGGGCATAAGGCTAGAGAATGTGGTCCATACAGCCAGGGACTTCCAGCAAGGGTAGCGATCATGTCCTCCCTATTCATAAATCTAAAAAGGAATAGACCTCTAGCCATGGCTGTGATTGAAACACTACCTTTGACTTTCCACCTAGATAGAATCCATTTTCTAAGCATTTCAAAATTAGGATGGAAAGAAAAAAAACTTACCAACCAGCGTAAGGTCCATGGATGCCACTATTTCCTCCACCAGATAGTCTGGGATACTCAACGCCTTGCCCTCCAAGAGAACAAGGAGGCTCGACATGCCTTTTGATGGACACATCTTTTCACCTATGAGTGCCTTCTTCCATCCATTGGATGGACTATCCGCTAATAGATTCTTGGACAGATCCTCAGAGGCACTGCTACCCATAGTGAGCTCCATTGGATCTGTGGTCCCGCCTATCGCACTTAGGGGGCCTAACCAGGCGGGAAAAAATCAGTTTCAAATATTGTCCACACACTTCGCTCTGCTCCTTTTATTTAAAGTATGTTATTAATACTTTAAAATATTATAATTATTTCTCAATAATATTTATTTATTTTAATTATATTAACATAACTTATAAAGCTAAAAATATATTAAAATATTATATCACATTAATTTCAACCAAGTTAATATATATGTTGTAAATAAAATATCACTACTTAGAGCATAATACCTTAGTAGCTTTTCTTCGAGTCCATAAGTGCATTGATGTAGTAAGAAGATATATATTAACTTGCTTGTCTATAACCTATCATCTTTTAAGTACAAAACATACTTCAAATATTAAGTTATTGATATTTTAGTTGAGTTAGATAATGTACTATTATTTCACATATTAAATTAATGTGATACAATGTTTTAATATATTTTTAAGTATGGTGGATTTTCCTATTATCATTAACTAAAAATTATCCTAATATATTTGAAATTAATGTGACACAATATTTTAATATATTTTTAAGTCTGGTGGATTTTCCTATTATCATTAACTTAAAATTATCCTATTTTTCTTGATATCTTATTATTTATTTACCCCAATTTTTCATTAATAATATATAAATAAAAATATATAATATATACACCTCTTACACAGAGGATTAGATTTCATTATATGTCAAAAGTGACATCATAGTCATGTAGATAAAATTCACATAGCTGGTCTTGTACTTATAGGATGATAGGTTATAGACAACCAAGTTAATATATATCTTCTTACTACATCAATGCACTTATAACAAAATTAGCTCATTGCATCTTACATATTGAGCCTTATTGCATCATTCATTAGTCTTATTGCTTCATAGTCTTATCAAGAATCTTATCCCATCATATATTGGAGATTTATGCATTATATTGAGCCTTATTGCATTCTATATAAGAGATATATTATATTAAATGACTATAACCAAAATATATAATATATACATTATTATAAATAGTCCAATTAAATACCATTTACCTAATATGATAATACAATTAGCTCATTAATATGAACATTTATCACTTGAACAAGTATGTAGTTCCCTTAAACCTTAATTTTATGACATATACACATATACAAACCTGTTACACTAAATGCCTAACCCTAAATCTTAATTTTATAACAAATACAACTCCTAAGTTCTTTGATTTCATCACAAATGCATAAATTCATGAATGTGATTAATACTAATTTGAACATAGTAGTGTTATACTTTTAAAATATATCAGTACAATTATTATAATAGAAATTAATATTTTAGATAATTTTAAGATCTACAGTACAAATATAATAATGCATATTATAATAAGATGTCATATTAAGATATGCTTATTACCTAAATCCTAATTTTATAACAAACACAACCCCTAAGTTCCTTGATTTCATCACAAATGCATAAATTCGTGAATGTGATTATATAAATAAACCACTTAAATAGGCATAGGATTAGATTTCATTATATGTCAAAAGTGACATCATAGTCATGTAGATAAAATTTACATAGATGTCACTTTTGACATATAATGAAATCTAATCCTATATATATATATATATATATATATATATATATATATATAATTAATGAAAAATATTGTATCACATTAATTTCAAATATAACATTTATAAAACATCACAAATTATCAAAATATATAATATATAAAGAAACCAATTAAAAGTAAATTATTCTGGTGCATTATTTTAATATGTTTTTGTTAAGTATAGCTTATTTTATTTGACTATATTAACTTAATGTGATTATAGGTAGTTCCATGTAAATAATGCCTTTGTAATTACAAACATTTAATTATATACATATGTATTTGAAATTAATGTGATACAATATTTTAATATATTTTTAAGTCTGGTGGATTTTCCTATTATCATTAACTTAAAATTATCCTATTTTTCTTGATATCTTATTATTATATATAATGTATAATAAAATATGTCATACTATAGTCATGAAATATAACTAAACCTAATATATATTTAAGGCTATATGTGAACCTATTTCATTTGGTGAATAAATGAAATCTAATCACTATTCGCTACTAAGGTATTCAATAACTTATTCATTAACCATATAATTTAAGTTATCCTTTTTAAATATTAAAGGCTATAATATTGAGGTGACATATATATATCATAAATATATTACAGTTACAAAAGGACATATATCTTATTAATATAGTACACAATATTATTAATAATAACCTATATGTAATATATTAACTGATAACTCTTATTATTATGAAAAATTATAATTGTATTATTAAAATTATATTATTTTTCTTGATATCTTACTATTTATTTACCCCTATTTTTCATTACTAATATATAAAGAAAAATAATGGTTAAAATTATGCCATATTCAATTATTTTATTTTATAATCAATGATCATATTCAAATTCAATAACTTGGTAATTTTTCATTAATAATATATAAAGAAGGTTAATGGTAAAATAATTGTCCTTTAGATTTAGAAATATAATACTTATACACAAGACATGTAAGCTATCATAATGAATAAGTTAATTATTAAATATTATATATAATAATGTAATATATTAAATTAGTATACTCCTAATATCAATATAATAAATTAACTAAACTAATTTAATATTTGTACTTCTAATTTTTATAGATATGTATATGTCATAAAATTAAGATTTAAGGTGGTAAAGTTGATAAGCCAACATTTATGATACAAATATAATAATATATACATAAATTATTGGATTAACCTATTTATGTAATGCATTTGTATCATAAAATGTTATCCTAAGTGTGTTATATATGGATCTATTATATATTATTATTTGAAGTAAGATGACCTCATACTATCATGGATTATAATATGTCTACCTTTATATTTATTCACTCAAACATTTCAAGGCACAAAATATACATATAATTCAAGATAGTATAATATATTATGAACCTATTATATTCCTCTTGAATTATCTATTTAACTGTCAATCCCATATAAGTTTATTGATGCATTATTATATTATTATTTAAATGTACATAATATATATTTGTAGATATTACTATTGATAAGATTATATTATGAATACATTTGATTAACAACTTTTTTATGTAGATTTTAAATTTTCTTATTATAATTATTAGGGAATATTGATATAAATTAGTTAATAAATCATTTTTATATAAAATAATAGTTAATTACAACATATATACCATAATATATATATATATATATATATATATATATATATATATAAAATACTTAGATAATGTGAATAATATTAATATAATTATAACTTTATTATATTAATGTCATTTTGTTAATTTCAATATGTTTAACAAAATAGTTTATCTATATTAATTATTGGTTCACAATATTTTTTAACTAATAATATATACTTACTAATAATACAAGTTAAGATGACTTGGTTTTGTAAATTAACAAAATAGCATTTTAAATAATATTAAATTAAAATATCCTAATAAAAATATTTATTTACCCCTATTTTTCATTAATTATATATATATATATATATATATATATATATATATATATATATATCTTACATATAAAATATATTTTTAAGTTTGATGGATTTTCCTATTATCATTAAATCAATGTCAAATAAACATGACCTCATACTATCATTAAGCACATATTTAATAATATGAATACTAATATATTAGATATATTTCAAAATATCTAATCCTAAATATATCCTATATATCATTATTAACATTGTTCACATTATAAGACTATGAAGCATATTATCATTACCAATAATATTAAAATTTTATTAATATTAGTCAATACATTACTAAGATAATTAGATATAATAGAAATATTAATCATTAATTTTTTCTATTATAAATTAATACTATATATACACCTCTTACATATAGAATTAGATTTCATTATATGTCAAAAGTGACATCATAGTCATGTAGATAAAATTCTCATGACTGGTTTTGTACTTATAAGATGATACGTTATAGACAACCAAATTAATATATATCTTCATTAAATAAACATGATTATAATATGATATATTAACTAATTAGATAATATAAAATATAATACACACCTAAATATATTATACATTATGATAAAAACTATATATATTGATATTAAGTAATATATAAACTAATTTATGATACTATATAATTTATCATTAATATTAAATAGTTAATATAATAGTATTATAAAATATGAGTCCTTCTACATATCTTACCAATATATTTAATGAATATCTAGTTAATATTATAGTGCATAATCTTATCTATTGGTATATCTTAATAATGTCATATTATAAATATATAAGTTAATAATATATCTTTAGCATATAATATATTATATAGTTGTTAGCATTAATAATTATCCATATTATGAATATTAATTTATAATATTATAGTACCATAAATAGTATACATAATTATATCATCACTATATGTAATAATATATAGCATAATTATTAATAAATTATTATACACTAATCATAATAAAATTATTCACAGATATTCTAATTAATTTTTAGAATATATAATGACCATGAATTATAAAGTAATTACACTGCCCATGCATTGTAGGCAAGCCACAATATAATGCATGTACAACAAGTAATCCAATAAATACATTGTGTAATATTATATGACTTTTTGTGATAGAATGAATGCATAGAAAAGAAATGCATGCTTTTGAATTGCTTGAATATAGATTTGAATGTTTGAATCAACTCCTTTAGTATTTTTACAATTGATTTCTAGATTAATTATTTCAATCTATATCTTGTCAATTCATGTTCTATATACGCTAATATACTTTGTGTATTTATAGATTTCTAAAATTCAAATCAAAAGCATAAGACACACACAATTAAATAAAAGATTGCAAGGGCCAACATTAGAACCATAAACTACATTGTTATTGGCGGGGGGAAGGGTAGAGGGGGGGAGCACGGGGTGAAGGAAGTCCAAAAACCTATGAAAATAAGTAAGGGAGGAAATAGATGAATATGAAAAAAAATGCAACAACCAAAGTACAACAAATATAGAAATGTCCATAAATAATATAATTAAAAGAACCAAAATTAAGTGTATACAACATAATACATTTAAAATTTAACAAATATGTATACTTTTAATCATTAAAATATCATATATATATATATATATATATATATATATATATATATATATAATTTTAATTTTGTTTTGGTATGATGGAAGATTGCTCATTTCAATTATTTTGACAATTTGTGGTGTTCTTTCAAATCGTCACATTGCTTTTTCAAGGTAAAATATATCTATCAAAAACTCTTGTTAGTTCTCAAGGGAGGGACTAAAGGAATCAATTTCCTTTAATTCTCAATTAAACTGTATTTTCTCTACCAATATTGTTTTTAAATTTTTTATACTTTGAAATATTTAAATTTGTATAATAGTTATCTTGTGCATTTTTTAACAAAACATTGAATGATGACAATTTGTTGATCTATGCATAGATCTTGGTTTGCAACATCTAAGAGAAAAGTCCCAATAGTGGTGCACCTACCAATGGTGAAATAGGATTTTTGTTCAAATGTGTTCCATCAATACCACTTTTTAAGAGTGGTGATGGTAACAATCCCTCCAACTACAGGACTATAATGATCAATCCCCTCTTTGTTAAACTTTTTGGCAGCATGATAGAAACTAGGATCAGCAAATGGGCAGAAGAAAACCATAAACGTGCTAAAGGGCAAGCTGGTTTTAGGCCAAAGCACTCGACAGTGGATCACTGTGTCACTCTGAGACACATTATTGAAAAAGAGTGGGAGAAAAAGGAAGAGGGTTTTTATTGCTTTGTTGACTTCAAAAAGGCTTTTGATACCATTCCGAGAGACAAGCTTTGGTTTAGGATGGAAGAATTGGGGATTCCTAGGCATCTCAGAGCTGCTGTTCATAGGATGTACGAAGAGGTGAAAGTGAAAATCAAAACTTCAGATGGCATTTCAGAATGTTTTAGGAGTGATATCGGGGTCAAACAGGGCTACCCTTTGTCTCCTACTTTATTTGGTTTATATATTGACAAACTAGAAGAGTGGTTAAACATGCAAAAGGGTGAAGGCATTCAGCTAGGTGAATTTTTTATAAAGCTGCTCTTATATGCGGACGATCTCATTTTAATTGCCAAATCTGCCTGTGGTTTGCAAGACCATCTATCTTCTCTTGAGTGCTTTTGCAGAATGGTGGGGATGCAGGTCAATATCAGCAAGACTAAGGTTATGATTTTATCTAATAATAAAAAACAACATCAACATGAATTTTATTACAATGGAAGTCTTCTTGAAGAGGTTGCGGATTATAAATACCTTGGCATCGATTTCAACAAAAAGCTAAGCTGGTCTAGCTGCAGGTATAAAAGGACATTAGGTGGGTGGAAGGCTTTATATGCTCTTTAGAATAAGTGTCGTGAAGCGGAGTTGTGGGATTGGAAAACTATTCAAACCTTGTTCGGTCTCCTTGTGCTTCCAGTTGTTCTTTACGGGTGCGAATTATGGGCCAGCAGCACTACTATAGCACAATGGAAACAAATCGAAGGAATCCAAAAGCGCTTGATTACAAGCAAGTTTAAAATCAAAAGCACTGTTCCATATGACATCATGCTAAGTGAAATGGGGGCTGTTCCTATCGAGGCACTTGCTATGGTTCGCCTTTTAAGCTATTTAAAAAGAATCAAAACAATGGAAGAGGATAGATGGCCTAAAGTTGTTTTTAGTGACACACTATGTAAGCGAAAAAGGACATGGATGCAACAAAACATCAAATGGATGAGTAAATGGAATATTCAATTCAATATGTGCCCCACAAATAATAAAGAAATAAAAGTCTTTGTTATGGAGAAATTCTACAAGAGAAATTGGGGAAGCGAGATCGGGAGGAAGAAACTATATTATATAAATGAGTTCAACCCCACTTGTGATCAACTCCAAAAAGCGTACTTAGGAGCCAACATTTTTTGGAGGGCTCAAATTCTTATTGTTCAGCTGAGAACCAACTCTCACCAACTTCGTTGTGAGACCGGGGGTTGGAAGAGGCCAAAGGAGGCTTGGGAAGAGAGAATTTGCAGGTTTTGCAATTCTGGGAAAGTGGAAACTGAACAACACTTTATTCTAGAATGTGAGGCCTACGAGGATAGCAGAGATAAATTTGCGGATACTATATGTGACAGTTCTTGGCATAACCTATTCAACGAAGAGTACATTGAGAAATTGGGGGGGCTCATCATCAGCCTACACAAGAAGCGAACAGTGCTACTTAAATCTGCTTGAGTTGTCTTTCTGTCCCATAGGCTATTTTTAGTCTCGTGGACGTTAAAATTTATGTTGTTGTTGTTAGTGGAACACATTGATGTGTATAAATATTAAAATGCACCACTACTGGTACATATAATATCTAATATGTGTTCAATATTTACTCTGTAAAATTAAAAGTTACCAATCACATCTTAACAAGTAAGATTCAAGTATTGATATTCTAATAAACAATTATTGGTACTTTAAAGATTAAGTTTTGGTCATCCATTTAAAAAATATATTTTATAATTTTTTATGATAAAATCAAGTATATTATAAAACGTAGAATGAATTAAACTTTGAAACTTTAATTATAAATAATTAAGACTACAATAAAATAAGTAAAAATTTAAAATTTACTATAATATTATAACACATTAATTCACTATCCAAAATTAAGGTCCACTAATGGAACTTTTCTCCAACTGAAAAACATAAATTATATTGACAATATTAGAGATTGTCACAGATTTTTTGCAAGGACGGTTCATCGGTATGCACGAAAATTGTTTTCAAAAGGCTCAGATATATGAATGAGGGAGGCATCAGCCACTGGAGGTAAATGACCAGCAAAGGATCCAGATCGAGGATGGAAGGTGCCTGGGGAGTGGAGCAGGCTGGCAAGGTGGTGGTGGATGTGCCCGTTAATGGTGGACGGAGCTGTAAGGAAGGTTTGAATCGGTCTGCAGACAGCATATGCTTATTGTACAATAACAAAGGCATCAGGCTGCAGGCATTGGATCACTTGCAGAGCAGCGATGGGGGTTGGGTTGCACTGCAGGTCCTGTGGAGGAGTCTGAATGGGCAGCATAGCAGTAGAGGATCGGTTTGGTGGAATGGTGGATGCATAGGGAGCGGCGATAACCGAAACTCTTAGAAAGACATTTTAATGGCTTTTTCTCTCATTATTCTGAGTGGTTTCTGGTCATTTTCTGGTATATGGGTTTTGGCTTTGAATTGAAGGTTGATTTGGGTAGCATCAATTTTGTTTGTTTATCTCAATTTAAACTTTTGTTTGATTATCTTTCATGAAGATTTTGATGTTTGATCATATTGATTTATGATTTCGTGCACCAAGTTCTATTAATATATTATTTTGTATTTGATATATTAATATTTGCTCTAATTTGGGGTTTGCAGGTCTGCGAGATGGTTTCTCTTCCAAACATTTTGGGGAGGACAGTGAGTATGCAGGTGAGTATGCAGGTATAAGAGAAGGTATGAATGACTAAAAAGTAACTGGTTATAGAGGATCAAATCCATCTCTTGGATAACATCATTATATAATCACGCTCTTGGCAATACAACCAAAGCATGACCAAACCATCAAGACTATTTCTCATATTGCTAATGTTGTTTATTTCTTGGAAGAATATTTTACAATACCTGATGAAATTTAGGCTTGTATGAATTGGCAAAAGAAGAGTATATATTACTTTATGCCAACTAGGGATGATTTTTTTTTTTTCAAATAAATACATGGTTGCATCACACCATATTTTGTTTTATAAACACTTTATTTTCTATGGAGAGATTTAAAATGTTGGATAAACAAAATATATAGTTGTAAAATATTTATTTTAATGTATATGTAATGTCCTCATTTTTACGTAGGAGGTGTAGTCGTCTTATTTCAGTTTTATTCTTGGTTATACTCAAGAGGTTAGAGACGTTAGAGGTTATTGGGTATGAGTTACCATTACCACCTTCACTTTATGTTATATTTCATCGTTGACTTAAGTGATGGGGATTAGGTGGTATTTTTCCACCATGGAGCTTCTAATTTCATGTTAAGATAACTTAAGTCATATTTTTAACATGTGCACAATAAATTCACTTAAGTTATAGATTTATGCACATGGGTTCTTCCCAAAAAGGGCATAGGGTTTCTTTTGGGCCATTGATCTTATTTGGAGGTGATTTAATCTTGGGCATTGGATTTTCTATTCCTAATTTCGATGGTTGAGATTATTTTATCTTTTTAGAGTTGGATATATATTTTTCCTTTAACAATAGCTCCAAAAATCTAAATGTGTGAAGGTCAAATTATGTAGGATCCCTAGCTTCGATGATGAGAAATCTACTCCTAGCTAGTAGAGCATTCTTCGGTGAAGGTTTCCAATCCATATCCCTAGCTTGATATTCGTATGATTTTGAATTGGGTTCAGATTTGTAAATATAGATTAGGGATCAGAGATTTGTCAGAAATTCAGATTTAGAGAAGAGGACAGTCCACCATCAACTGGGTATCTATTTATTTTCAGTTTTGAGGTAGTTGTGAGTCTCCCATAAGTGGGGCAACTTACCTGGAGATTTCAGATAGCAATTTAGAAGGGTTTTAGTGGGATTTTTTTGGAGATTTTGAAACTGGAGATTGTTATTATCATAAAGATGCTCTAGAATTCATTTCCAATATTTTTCTATTATTATTCTGGAGATTACCAACTGTATTTTACTTTAATTTTTTGTCATAAAACAAATAAAGTAAAAATAGAGTTTTGAGATGAAAAATAATTTTCATTTGTTTATTTTTCTCCATAATTTTTCACATCTTTTGAAGCTTCTGGGTATTGTTGAAAATGATTATTTTGAAAGATATAAATTTTCTTTTATTTCTATACCTTGTCTTGAAAAATCTGAACTATAGTTTGTGTTCTTTTTTGAATTTTTTTAAGTTTTAAGTGATATCCTAAAAAGGATATTACAATGGTATCAGAGCTAAAGTTCCTACCAGCATTTGGGTAATTCAAGAAATTGTCTCTCAGTTTGAAGCATGGCAACAAAAGATAGAAAATGGTTGACAAAATTACTCTACGAATTAGGTAGTAAGCTCAATGTTATATCTCAACCAAGGATTGATGCTTTGATCACATTGAAAAAAGTAGAAGAATGTTTGATCCTTGTTGAGCAGTCACCTTCTAAATTGTTGCAGATAGCTCTTATCTTACAGTAACTTCTTTAAGTTAGCATAGGTGGTTGAAACACACAGACAAAGAGATAAGGCTCATGGTTACTTCATGTTTGAGTGAAATCATGAGAATTTCAGTGCCTAAAGCTCTTTCTGATGATAATGCATTAAAAAAGATAATTTAGTTGTTGGTGGATAATTTTTAGGATTTGGATGATATCAAATGTTCTCATTTTTCTAGAAAGGTTGTCATACTTGAAACATTTACAAAACTCAGTTTGGGAAACATCATGTTAGATTTGAAATTGAATTATTTGATTCACCAAATGTTTCACCATTTCCTTGCTACAATTAGAAAATATCATGCTAATAATGTTATTGCAGCCATGCAAACCATTATGATTTTGGTTATTAATCAAAGTGATGTTATTTTCCAGCCCATCTTATCTATGTTATTGGTTGTTTTGAGGCAAGAATAGGGTAGTCCTACATCTGCATATAAATTGGTTTACAGAGTTTTTGAACAGTGTGAGAAGAAGTTGAAGCTTCTCTTGGCAAATGAGGATCATGAGGAAGAAGAAAAAAATTGGACATTACCCAAAAGATCATTGAGAAAAAGGAAGTTAAGAAGAAAGAAGAATTGTTTCCTTGTGATTTGCAGCCTACATGTGATCTTAAGAAGAGCAAAAATTAGTTGAGGAGAGAACAACATTGTTTCACATGCCAAGGTGTTTGGACACCTAGTCATACATGTTGAAGCTCTAAAGAAGATGAAGCCATGCTCACAAGTTCACTTCAATAGAATGATGATATGGACAAAGAATAATCACTTCATGCATCCAGAAGCAAGGGTCACATGAGTTTCCATGATAACAATGAGGTTGAAGGGTATGTTGTTATGGAGTTTGCCAAACCAACAATGATTGATTAGCTACATGAAGGTATGGACTCTTTTGATGATCCATTATTTGAGCATAGCATTGTCTCACCATCTCTACATAGTAGTTGCAAGGAATCAAATTGTGAGTTGGGTGACATTGAAGGTGATATTATTAATACATATGAAGGCAATGTGTTATGTGATGAGCAAATTAACTTGGACAAATTGTTTCAAAGTCAATTAGCAGGGAAAAATTTGAAGTTTAATGAAGGTACAACTTACAACCATGGGATAGACATTAAGACAAGTAATACACTTAGTTTTTAGCTGGGTACAACTCTTGGACCAACACTTGATGATGAACAACCAACAATGAAAGAAGATGATGACAATCCTAATTTTCTAATTATATAAAGCAATCCATTACCCTCACATAACCATGAGGTGAAAGATGAATCATATGAGGATGATAGTGGTAAGAAGCCTTACCTTGTTGATACTTAAGATTTGATGGCTAAGTATGAGTTAACGGGTGTGGATACAAACTACACACAATCTGATTTTGTACATCATAGCATGGAAGATGCTATAGAGACAACTAATATGGAGAGGAAATTTCTTGAAGGTAAATCAGAAAATTCATTTTATGAAGTTGATTTGGATCTTTATCCTAGTGAGTCACGTGAATTGAAAGAACATCTAAAAATCACTAAGGATAAGGTTGCTCAAACCTTAACTCATTTTGATAGCATGCTCAAGTTCATTGAATACCTCCTTTGGACAACTCAACTTGAAGAAAGGTAGAAAGGTTTAATGGTTGGAGCTACTATATCAAATATGCAAACTATCAAACATACTTTAGACGTAATGAAATTAAAATTACCTACATTTACTTTCAGATAGAGACCTTGTCATCAAATTTGTAGAGAAGACTTATAGGGCATTCATAGAAAAAGATAAAGAAGTTGGTGAACTTAACCTTGAGTTAAGTTTAGCTCACTTTTCTCTCTATAAAGTAGAAAATTAGTCACATGTGGCAACCACATTGAAGGAACAAGAATGTGATACAACAACTATGGAGGTTAAAAAGATGATTGAAGAATTAATGACCTTGGAAGTGATGAAGAATCACTTAGTGACTCCAACAGCTCGACTATCATGGAGATTCAACATGATGAAAGCACTTGGTATGGGCATCATGAGTGTTATTCAGTTGGGCTGGACAAGCAGATTATGCATGATGAAACATCTTCCATTAATATTGCAAAATCAACTCTTCATGATTTGAGTTGTGAGACAACTCTTGATTCATGCGATGGGAATGGTGAGATATGGAGTCCAAGTGATTATTCAGGGGTTCCATTGGCACAAGCCAGTGAATTTCACCTTGATTACATTGTGAGGTATGCTCATCATTTTTATTTTAGCCCACATACGAACAATTTGGTGATGTTTCTAATGACACATAAGAGTGGAATGGATAAAGTATTACATAGATCACTTTGGTATGAGGTGCTTCCATCTTCAAAAAAAGGATCAAAATTTTGTAGGTCTCCTAGTTTGTTTCTACCAAATGGTTATTATGATTGGATAAAAAAATAAAAAATAGATACTTGGCACATTGGGATTCCAATTGTGATCAGAGTAGCGCAACATCAGCATGGTGGTTCCTTTCTGAGACTAACTTGGAACCCTGGGATTACATTATTTTATAATTCAATAGCTGTTGGGGATGAGGGAGCCAGTGTTGACTTTCTAGAGCTTACTCATATGGTGCATCAGTTTGGTTCTTTCAAAGAGTAATTCTTTGAGGAGTTGGCTGAGTTTACGTAGTATTTGATTACTCTTCTTATAGGGGGGTTTCAAGAGGTCTCTTGTGTTGGTACCTCCAGGACAGTGCTTTGAGCAGAGGGTGCTACAAATATTCTAGGTTGACTTCAGACCTTGGGATCATCTTTGGTTTAGTCTATTGATTATGGGGTTGTATTGGAATTGCTTGAGGACAAGCAATCTTTGGGAAGGGAGGACTGTAATGTCTCCTTTTTCGGGTTATTTTACTTTTTTGTTGGTGCTGACTTTCTGGGTTTGTGTCAGCATGTTCAGAGGGGTAAATTGATGTTACCAATGAGCTTAAGAGGTTTAGAGGAGTCATATGATGCTTTCAGATGTTATTTTTGGCTTCCATTTTGGGCTCCAATATTCTTGGAGGGAACATTTATTTTTAGTAAGTCACCCAATCAAGGTTTTTTTTATCATCTTTCATCATCAGGATCACTTCTGCACAGTCAATTTTTGGTTTTGATGCATTTCAACCATTTTCACTAATTAGGTGTAATATTGAGCTATATTTATTTAATTTTACTAAGGTTGTTATTTTAATTAAAATAATTATTCAGGTGTCTCAGTATTATTGCTCATTGGAAAGAGAATGAAAATATTTAAATGATGAAACACTTAAAAGTGACTTTTAGTGCTGAAAATGTTTTAAAAATAAAATAAATCACTTTTTGGAGTTAAAAGGTTTAATAAAGTAATAAAGTGATTTTAAAAAGGAGTTTTTGGAACGTTCCCTAAAAAGCTTATAAAAAAGGGAATTGAGAGCTCATTTGGTATGTTGATTTTATTTTATTTCTCTAATTGAAACCCTTGTGGCTCTGGAGATCAAACTTGGTTCATCTCAACCTCTAGAGGATGAAAACCGTCTTGGAAAGATTTGTTTTGGTGGTGAAATATTCCTCCTTAATTGGTGATTGGTGGAGTCACTCAGATTTCGCATCGGTACTTCAATGGTTATGGTATGAAATTAATGAAGACTTTGAAACGATAATTTTTAGGTTTTGTTGTTGTGATCGAAGTTTTGCCAGGAAAGTTATGTCTGGACAGCATGTTATGAAATAAGGGTTTTGGTTTAAATAATTTGTGATATTTATGAACAAATACAAATTGTTTGAGAATTTATGTTTAAAGATTAATGAAGAGTTTGAAAGGGATGATGAAGGGAGGCATCCAAGTATGAGGCAGATTTAGATGAATGAAAATGGTTTGATTTGCTAGAGGGATGTTGGAATAAACAATCGCTGGTTGTTGCCTTTTATGGTCACATATTTCACATTGGAAAGGCTATGTGGGGTTTCGTTGAGGCATGGCACATTGTTAGGAAGTGTGGCACCACTTCCTACACTCATTTGTGGAGTCCTTGGAGCTAACCACCCCATTATGAGGTGATTTGGAGCTATTCATAGGAGTTGTTGTAGGAGTGTTTAATTTTGCAGCTTTATATTTTTGCCTAGCCATTTCAAGGGTTATGGATCATCCATTGCACTGTATGTGTGATTTGAAAGGTTGGATATCTTGAGTTGTCAATATTTCTTCTATTTTTGATTTATATCATCATTATCAATTGTTATCATATTAGTCTCCAATGATAATGAAGTGCAATAAATTGTTTGACTAAATTTCTATTTTTTAATCCATATAATTTGATATGCAATAGTGAATGTTTAATGATCTAAATATTGCAACACGTTGTCTTGTAACTCCCACACTCAAAAATTCACATTGGTAAGCATACTAAAAAGGGTTTGGTGAATTGCTAGCTCACTAAAATAAAATAAAAATGATTTTGTTTCACAAAATCTGGGTTAGGGATTTTACACAGTTGGGCCTAGACATCAACATGATACTGTGGCCCATCATCATCCAAACTCTTGGTCAAAACCAAGCATTGAACTACCAAATCCACATCATTGTAACTGAATATCCTCTCCATCTGTTTGGCCATGATCACTCTAGGTGCATATGAAGATAATCCTCTCAAGACCACATTCCTGCCCTTGGACTTAAATTTCACCTCCATCATCTAGAAGTTACTTTGAAACTCACCAAGTGAATGAATCCATTACACTCCAAGCACTATGTTGGTCTCTATAATACCAACAATATATAAATCATCAGTAACTGTATAGTTACCCATAGTGATGCTCAACTATGGAACCCTTCGTGTGCATCTCATGGATTCACCATTGGCTACCACCACGTTGAAGCCCTCAAAATCTTCTATATGCAGGATCCATCTCTATACCAAAGTAACATCAATGAAATTGTGGGTGGCCCCACTATCAATAAGCACCATCACATGTTGTCCCTTCAGAACCCCATGAATCTTAAATGCCTTGTACCTGGGGGTACTAGATAATGTAGTTATGGTCTCGATAAAAAAAGTCTCCTCTGCAGTCTCGACATTAACACTATCAATGCATCACCATCATCAAGCTCATGAGGTTTTAATACCTCTTCTTCATCATCATTGTCCTCATAGACCTCAATATATTGAGCCTTACTCTTCCCAAAACAATTGTGTCCATGTGTCCATGGTTGACGACAATCAAAACATAGCTTCTTTTGCCTCGACTCCTCCCTAAGTTTTGGTGAAATGAATGGCTTCCTAGCCGTTTCATGTCTCCTATCATCCTACCTAGGTGGAGGCACTTTTTGCTGAACCCTCGGTGGAAATCTAGACTTTAGAATAGACAACTCCAAATCTTGAGCTCTCCTAATGGCCTCATGTAATGAAGAAGGCTCAAATGCCTTCACAAATCCATCTAAAGTATCTATCAATATTGTTATGAATAATGAAGTCAACCTCATCTCTAAAATATTAAGAACCATTAGATCAAGGTTAGGGAGGGGGATGTGCAGAAGATATCTTTCAGATGCCACTACGGTCACTTTGAGTTGCTTTTGATGTCGTTTGGTTTATCTAATGCACCCGCTACATTTTAGTCTTGTATGAACCATGTGTTCAACTGCCACCTATAGAAGTTTGTGTTGGTATTCTTTGATGACATTTTGGTCTATAGCAGGACATGGGAGGATCACATGAGACATCTTGATGAGGTATTCATTATATGTGAAGGCTAGCTTGCTATATACGAAGGCTTCTAAGTGTGAATTTGGCATGATAGAGTTATTATACTTGGGTTATGTGATTGGAGGAAGTGGAGTCAATGTTGATAGGGCAAATATTTAGGGTATTTTGGATTGGCCACCACTGAGGACTTTGACACATTAGAGAGGATTCTTAGGTCTATGTACTTACTAAGAGAGGTTTGTGAAGAACTTCTCTTTCTTGATTGCACCATTGACAGACCTGACCAAGAAGGGGGATTTTTTTTGGTCAGATTCAACATGATAAGGTTTTTATCACCTTAATGAGGTGATGAGCTCATGTCTGGTTCTTGCACTACCAAATTTCACTTGACCTTTTGTACTCAAGTGTGATGCATCAGGAGAGGGCATTGGAGTGGTACTTATGTAGGATAAGCATCCCATTGCCTATGAGAGTTAAAATTTGAGTGTTGTGGAGAGGGGGGTACTCAATTTATGACAAGGAGATGTTGGCCATTATGCATTCATTGGTCAAATTTAGGCAATATCTTGTGAGCAGTAGATTCATGGTTCATACAGATCACAACAGTTTGATGTTTTTCTTGGGGAAAAAGAATCTTAATGACTACCAATAGAGGTGGGTGAACCAGATATAGGTTTATGACTTTGACATAGAATACATAAAGGGTAAGAATAATTTGGTAACTAGTGCTTTAACTAGGAGACCTTACCCATTATAATGTCAAGTGATTATCACTACAAACAAGTAAGATTAGGGTGCATTTATTTAATAATGTAACATTACTGGTATATTTATTATTGCTCATGTATATTGGTAGTCAAGCATTCAAGTATAGAGAAAGCAATACAAGTGAAAACCTTCATATCAATATATACACATTACATATACATGTAGTTTCATCTAATGTCCTCAGGGAGTAACAGCAAAACATTTTTTAATGTGATAATTCTACGCATAGTGTTTCAAATAAATCATAAAACAAAATCAAGTATCTTACTGATGCACAAAACATTTGAAAATAAAATAAAAAAACCCCAAAAATAAACAATTTTAAAATAAAGCAGTGATGTTAATGGAATACCACGATTAGTAAACAACAAGAATACACCATGTTCCATAATTTTAGGACATAAAGCATGCAAAGCTTATGAAAACCACCCAAACCACATTCATTTACAAATAACCTATGTTACATCCAATGCCATACCAGAAAATATAGATCTAAACTAGAGATTTGGAAAGAATAAGGTAAACCCTCTTCCACAGTTTCAAAACATCAAACAAGAAAAGCTTATAGAAACCACCCAAACTAATCATATTTACTATTATCTATCTAATTTGCGACCCTAAGAAGTTTGTTCAAGCCTTCCTAACTAGATGATAGCATGAAATCACTTCTAGGATGTGGGTGGCCTAATTGGTGAAGTGAATCTCTAGATTGGTCTAGATCCCTAGATGCTTTACCCAAAACTACGACTAACCTACTAAAATTGCAAATAAAAGGGATAGAAAAAGAGTAAAATAAGAAAAGAAACATGGAGGTAATGCACCAAATGTAGTTCCCTCTACTTGCCAATGCTTTCACTATGAATTATTAAGATTATAATTTGATTTCATAACTTCAAGACCATTCCTCCCACACACATTTTTCTATATGAAGGCTATGGCTAGTACAACAATGAAGGTGATTCATTCAGAGGCCTAAAAGAAGACAATAATGACCTTTCAAACCTTGAACTCAACAAACCATTTGATACCCTTCATAAGACCTATGGAAATATGAATAACTCACATAGAGGTATGAATGGAAAGGGAAAATGTAAGGAAGTACTACAACTATCACTAACACTCATCAACTATTCATCTCAAATTCACTAAATTCAAGACTAAGAAACTATAACTCAGCTTGAATTTTATTTCAAAGGTAATAAAAAGTATCAAATTTGGTAGGGATTTGCCATACACATTTAGAGGTTACATGGTTATATTCAATACATTTCAAGGCTTCATTTATATAAGAAGACAAGGAAGAGAGAGAGAAGGGAGGTGTCAAGAGTCCATCATGTTTGTAAATCTATCATAAGATTAGTTTCATACAAGAAGTGGAAGAGATAAGATAAAACATTTTTGGTCTTCTTATCCATGTTGTTAGTGTAGGTATTTATTTTCATTTATTATGTTTTTCTTACACTTGTGGTATGATCTTGCTTAGGTGTGCACATCATAGGGATCTACCTTGACTATCTTATTTTACGTAGTAGGAGTTACTCCTTTGACTAGTTGATCATAGATCAGATATTTTGATTTTGGGGGTTTCAACTATTCTAGGGGGAGTTACACATTTACTCACCTATAGGGAGTGTTTGGTTTGTCATCAAACTAAGGTGGAACATACTTTTCTAGCAGGACTTCTACAGCCTCTTCTTATCCCTAAGCAGAAATGGAAGAGCATATCTATGGAATTTATTACAAATCTTCATTATATAGGCATGATTGCATCTATGTGGTGGTTGATCAGTTGACCAAGTATGCCCATTTATTTTCTATGCCTTTTGGGCATAAGGTACCACAGGTAGCACAAACATTCTTCAAAGGTGTTTTTAGGATTCATGGCTTGCTTATGAACATTGTTAATGATTGGGTTGGACGTTTCATGAGCAAATTTTGGTAGGAGATTTTTTGAATAGTAGGTACAGAGTTGATTCCTAGTTTAGATATCATCCAAAGATAGATGGATAGATAAAGATAGTCAATAAGTGGATAGAGGGCTATTTGCGTAGCTATGTAGCAGGACATCATTAAGCATGGATTAGATGTCTATAGTTGGGTGAGTATTATTACAATACCACATATCAAATTAGTATTGACATGTTTCCCTTGCACACATTATATGGGTATGATGCCTCATCATTCGTGGACCTAGTATTATCAAATAGTTGAGCTCCCAAAGATCGTGGTTGGTTATAAGAGAACTAGGATATTCTGAAGGCCCTCAAGGAGAATCTGTAGAAAGCATAAAATCAATTGAAGGTTTATGTTGATGGGCATAGGGTTGAGAGATATTTTGAGGTAGGGGATTTGGTCTTTCTACGATTGTAACCCTATAGGCAATCCTCACTTAACAATAACGGTGCTAAGAAGTTGAAACCATGATTTTATGGGACATACATGGTAGTATGGATGGTCGGGGCAGTTGCATGAGTTGGAGCTTCCAGAACAGAGCAGGATCCACAATGTCTTCCATGTTCATGCCTTAAAAGGGCACTTGGACAACATATTATGTCATATATAGAATTGCCACCATTGGACGAGGAGGGAAAGTTGGTTTTAAAACTAGGGACTATTATCAAGGTGAGACAAAGAAAGCTAAAAAACAAGACTATTAAAGAATATCTAGTGCAATGGAAGGATTTGCCACTTGAGGATGCTACTTGGGAGGGAGAGAAGATTTTACATCATGGTTTGCATTTGCTTGTGGGTAAGAAAATTTTGGGAAGAGAGAACTGTAATGTCCCCATTCCTATGTAGGATTCCTAGTAGGCTTATTTTAGTCTTAGCCTTGGTCATACCCAAGAGGTTAGAGACGTTGGAGGCTATTGGGTATGGGTTATTGTTACCACCTTCACTTTATGTTATATTTCATCATTGACTTAAGTGATGGGGATTAGGTGGTACTTTTGTACCATGGAGCTTATAATTTCATGTTGAGATAACTTAAGTCATATTTTTAGCATGCGCACAATAAAGTCACTTAAGTTATAGATTTATGCATATGGGTTCTTCCCAATAGGGGAATAGGGTTTCTTTTGGGCCATTGATCTTGTTTGGAGGTGATTTAATCTTGGGCGTTAGATTTCATATCCCTAATTTGGATGGTGGAGATCATATCATCCTTTTGGAGTTGGATATATATTTTCCCCTTAAGGTCATTTGGGGGATATTCACACATTCTAAATTTTGGAGATATTGTTATTAGTAACCCTTTTGCTCATGGAGGTCAAACTCTACATGATCCCTAGCTTCAGTGGTGAGAGATCTATTCCTAGCTGGTAGAGCATTTTTAGTGAGGGTTTCGAATCCATATTCCTAGCTTGTTGTTCGTGTGATTCTGAATTGGGTTCAAATTTTTAGATATAGATCAGGTATCAGATATTTATTAGAAGCATTGATAAAAAATGTAGATTTAGAGAAGAAGACAACCCACCATCAACTAGGTATCCATTTATTTTTAGTTTTGAAACAACTACGAGTCTCCCATAATTGGGGCAACCTACCTGGAGATTTCAAGCAGCAATTTGGAAGGGTTTTAGTGGGCCTTTTTTGAAGATTTCAGAGATGGAGATTATCATCATCATAAAGATGCCCTATAATTCATTTCCAACATTTATCTATTATTATTTTAGAGATTAAGGTCAACTATATTTTTCTCTCATTTTCTGTCATAAAATAAATAAAATAAAATCAGACCTTTGAGATAAAAATTATTTCTCAGTTGTTTACTGTTCTCCATTATTTTCCACATCTTTTGAAGCCTTTGGGTATTGTTGAAAGTGATTATTCTAGATATAAATTTTCATTTATTTCTATACCTTGTCCTGAAAAATCAGAACTACAGTTTGTGTTCTTTTTTGAAAATTTATGAGTTTTAAGTAATATACTAAAAGAGATATTTTAGTGTATATCATGTTCCCGCATCCAGTGAGGATTGTAATTTGACAAGAATATTGAGTTCCAAAATGATGTGATTTTTTCTATTTCATAGACTTGAGGTTGAAGTGGCGTGTACTTTATGGACCAAATAATGTTATCACTTTTTCTAGTGCACCTAGGTTGAAGCCATGGTACTGGTGGTCATGGCCTGTTCTGCCCCTAGGGCTTTCTTGGCATGAGTAGAGGTTCCACACAATAGGGTAAGTACTAAGGAATGCTTTACTATTGGTACAATTAATCGTCTTATTATTCGAGTATTAAATGTGCATCTATCTAAAAAATGTGGTCCTTGCAAGTATGGTGTAGAAATGCCTTTAATTCTACTTGAGTCCCTATTTTACTTGGTCATCATGGCTGTCTCGGTAATGGATTTTAAGGGTTTCCACCCCCTTTGTCTAAGATTTGCTTTGTGAAACCTGAGCATAGTTCTTACTCTACCTTATTTCTCTGAAGTTAGTAGTTCTCCAAGTATGGCAGGAAGTTCTTTACTACCATTTCCCCTTGTTTTAAGAACAATTCACTTCTAAGGGGTTGGGAGATTTACTTGTTGGGCTCCATGTCAATTGGGGTTGTTATAAAAAAATGCATTCTTGCTCCCAATTTTTCCATTTTTACACCTTCGTTGGGCATATTTGGGTCTCTCATTACCATGGTTTTTCCACTGTACACTAATGGTATAATAAGAGCACTGTCTATATCAACATATGCATTATTTACATCTCCATTTGTGTGGTGGGATCTTAAGAGAGTGATGTCAACATTGGACACACCAGTTGAATGCGAAGCATTGAGATTATGGAAAGCCTCATTGAAATCTAAATCACTATCTTAGCTGATGAATTTTTTTTAGAACCATTTGTTGTCTATGCATCTATTAGTCAGCAACAATTATTCTAACCAACTAGACAACAACCATAATCTTAGTTCGTGGAACCTTTTTTGGGTGGGGCAAGCTATTGATTTCACTTGAAAAAGCTGAAAATGTACAAATATGCATGTTTGTCCATCATGAAACCCTTGTTTTGCACCATTTTAAGCAAGTTTTGAATGTGTCCTATATGGTAGGTAGTTAGGATCAAGACATATTTTTTCCATGGATTTATTGTATAGTTACCCATGGAGGGCAATGAGTGGATGGACCCTATAATCACAAGTCTGTACTCATAACTTATCTAATTTATTACATTCTTTGTTCTAGTTTGCAAAGTTTCCACATGATTAATTTGATTTCTTCATTGGAATATTTTACCAGTATGTTTTTTTACCAATACAATGTTTGTGTAAAATTTATTGTTGGTAAGACTATACAACTAGGTAAGAGCCTTAATATTTTTTGGGAACCCTAGTAGGGTTGTCATGAAACATCTATATATAAAATATACAAGATTTAAAGAAAAATGATCAGAATATCAATGTTACGTGCATAATGAACATTAAAATAAACATAAATCAATGAATCACTTCATTATTCAAAATATTAGTAATTTATAAAGCTAGCTCTATTTTTCTATTTTGTTTTCTTTAACTTTCACCAATACCCATGTAGTTGGTTTGTCTTGAAATCTGGGATGTGTCTAGGAAATACCTAGTGTTTCAAAATAATGTGGGAGATTTCATGGGAGAACTAGATCTAAAATAAGTACTGAACTCATTTTAGTATCGCTGAGGTTATGGAGAAATCCAATGACGTACTGCATAGTTTGTTAGTGTGGATTTTAGACTCACTTAATAAAGACATAGTTTATTAGTGCGGATTTAAGACTCACACTACATATATCTTCTAGCTTGTACCAAATTTCACTATTGAGCAAGAGTTTAGTTTATCAATCAGCAACTGCCACCTATTAAATTTCCATGAGTAACTCAAAATTTGAACAAGATTTGTTGGCGGGGTTTAATCCTTAACGACATTATCACCATCCAATTAGCCTTTTTAGTAGAATGAAATAAGCCTTTTTGAAGGCTTTTCTGATATTTTGCACTCTCTCAACATTTTTGAAGGCTTGACTTTTGATATTTTGTGGTGTTTGATTAAAAATGACAAAAAGGGGTATAAAAAAATACCCATCAATGCAACATCATTATCAATGTAGGGTATAAACCTTGAAAATTATAACTATTTTATAGTAGAAATTATGACTGAAAATATAATGTGATTACGTTATATTAAGACAAACCATTAGATATTTTAATAGCCTTTATAAAAGTTTATTTTCCAAATTCATTTAGTGATTACCATATATTTCAAGTGCATAATGTAAATAGGTATATCACATTTAAGCATAATATTCAAGATCTCACTAAGAGCAATCAAATTCAAATATAAGGAAAAAATAGCGTAACAAATGATGTGAATAAATAAGCAACTTGTCAAAATCAACATTTGAAGATCTTTACAAATCCCCTATTATATTTCTAGACAAGTTCTAAAATCATTAAACTAACTTAAGGTTATCTTTCATGTATACATGCAATAAATAAATCACAAAACAACAATACATATGATTTATCTAGGTAGTTTTACTATCTCATTTATATTAAAAGCTTTGGCATAAATTTTCCACTATTAAAAAATTAACTCTTATCCATAGGAACACCTTACCCACTAGTCCTTTATGCTTTTATATAGATAAGAAGGAGGCTAAGCTTAGAGTTTGGAGAGTGGATTACTTGTAGTATAAATATTCTTAGAGATAAGAGTTTTTATTTTTAAAATTTGATTGAGTAAATGTTTAATTGATAATATTTTATAATAGAAGATAATGGATAAGTGTGCACCAATTAGTGCTTATTTATTAATTATATTACAATAAATAATATAAGTGCATTGTAAACCATACACAAGTGTATGCATTATTAAATACACTAACATCCCCTCTTAAGATACGCTTTGATAAAGGGAAGGATAGATGAATCAAAAGGATATTTCCCATTAATGAAACCTTCTTTCACTCCCCAAAGTTACCTAGCTGAACAAATCAAGCCTCAAACAAGGGTTTTGTGAAGATGTTTACAACTTAATTTTTTTCAGCAATACTTAATTAATGACCTTGTCTTGTATTAGCTGTTGAATATAATGCATGTATATATACCAATGTGATTTGTATGTTGTCAATCCATTGGGTTGTGAGATATTTGGATATAACTTTGACTATTGCACCAAATCGTTGTGAGTTGAACCTGTATAAAACTGAACTTAGAAAACATGTGTCTAATCCAAATTAACTCATGGAAAATAGTGGCAACTCCACTATACTCAACATCTTTATAGTAACTGCTTCTTGAAAGAACAAGTTACGAGACCTACCTCTAGATGATAAATAAATCTTACATTTGACTTGAGATCATATGAATCACTTGCCCAATCACTATTGTCATAACCTATAATTAATGTTTTGACACCAAAAGTGTAACCAAAATTTGAGGATTTTCCATTTGCTAACAAATATTCAATCTCATAGTTAATAGTACCATGAAGATAATTCAAAATGCACTTAGTGGCTTACCAATGGTTATCAAGGGGATCCTGATAAAATAATGTCACTAAGCAAACAACAATAAACAAATCAATATGAGTATGATTCAAATAGAGAAGAGTTCCCACCAATTTCATATATAGTGTTCCATAAAATAAAGGAGAAGAACACTTGACACAAAAATTGACTCTAAATTAAAAGTGAGTCAGGTCAGACTTATAGTTTTCCATGTTGAAGAAATGGAGTATGTATTGAGCATACTTGCATTGATTTAAAAATATGCCTTTTCATAGTTTGTGAGATCTAAAGGCCAAGAAATTAAAAAAAAAAAAAATCCATGTTAGACACTTAGAAATAATTCATCAACCATGTTTTCACATCATAGATATGTTTAGTGAAACTCCTTATATTGATTAGGTCATCTACATAGAGGACCAAAACCAAGAGTTTCCCATATACTTTATTTGTTTAGACTCTGGGGTTAGAGGGACTTCGTGTAAAATCATAATAGATAAGGAAACTATCAATATTATCATACCAAGCTTAAGAATCATATTTCAAATTATACAAGTATGTTTCAATCTACACACATTGTTAGATTTCTCACTATTGACAAACCTAGGAAGCTAGGACATATAGATTTATTGCTATAAATTGTCATGAAAATGTCACTTTTGATGTCCATTCGATTGAATTCCCACCCTTATGTTGCAGCCAATGAGAGTAATAGCCTAATGGAATTCATCTTGAGAACTAGAGAAAATTTTCATGGTAATCAACACCTTGAACTTGTGAAAACCCTTTTACTACAAGTATAACTTTGTACATGTCAATGGACCCATTTGTTGCATACTATGTGAGATACACCTGCTTGCACCTCACCATTTTTATTCTTTTTAGAAGTGGAAATAAATTTTAATTTTTATTCTTCTTAAGATAATGAATTTCTTCTTCCATAGCTACCTATCATTCAGGAGCTTACTCACCTCATGGTATGCCTTTGGATCATGACTCAATGGTAAATGAACTAAGCATGCAACACTAAATTAATGTTACAATCTAGCCTTACTTAGATCTTTAGGATTCTCCACCAATGCACAAACCTCATTGCAAAGTATGAAAAACCATTTTGGTTGAGGTTGTGTTAGTTTTGAAAGTGCCTTATGAATGATTTGTGGTGCTTGAGGAAAATTAATGTGTTTTTCTGGTGGTAGAGGAGCTATTTTTCCCCCTTATGACTCATCATCTAAATTGTAATGATATTCATAATAAAATTCATCCAAGTTGTCTTGTTCTTCAAAATAAAAATAGTAAGTTGTATTTGGATTTACAAAAACTAATGGATGAGGATAAGAAGATGGTGGTTAAAAAACACAGGGTCAAGTTCATCAAACAACACATCCCACCAATAAATCACTTTAGTGGTGCATGATATTAGAAGATGACATACCTTAAAATATCCAAAAAAATAAAAGGAGAGACCTCCTTTCCATTAATTTTTATTTATCATATGGGATATGCATCTATGCATTACACCCAAAAACTTTGAAATAAAAAACACTAGGATTGACACTAGACCATTTTTATTCAAGTCTCATGGCTTGAAATATTAAGTGGGGAGTGTGATTTTGAATATAGTTTACACTTTGAATCAACTTTGTCCAAAACTAAGGAAATTATTTGTAATACACCATGCAATTGGCCATTTCTTTGAGTCTGTGATTCTTGCATTTAGCACACCATTTCACTAAGGAGTGTAGGTCATAATATGTTGGATTTGGATACTTGTTTATTCACATAAGCTGATCACTTGATTTTTGACATACTCTCCTCCATTATTTGTTATGAGATTCTAAATTTTCTCTCTAAAATGTTTTCAACATGGGCTTTGAATTTTTTTAAGTGTTCAAAGACTTCACTTTTGTTGTTTAAGTAGTAGACCCAAATTTTGTAAGAGAAATCATCAATGGATGTAAGCAAATATTCATGATTTTGAAAATAAACATGATATCACTATGAACTAACTATAATTTGTCACTTTCCCTCTAAGATTTACCTTTACGAAAAGGACCCATGTGTTGTTTTCCAAGTATGCAATATGGACAAACTCTATATTTGAAATACACTTTAGGAAAATCAAGAATCATGTCATGCTTACTGAGGTCCTACAATTAGCGATAGCTTCGGTGACCAAAATGCTCATGCCAAAGTTTACTCAAGTCATTTGAATGCATATTCATGACATGTGAAGTTTGATCGTACACAAAATTCCCAAACTAGTAGAATATGAATTGCTGATAAGCCTTATTAGTGGATACAATAGTAGATTGGTATTTCGTATTTATACTAACAACCTCAGTAGGTGTGAACTCAACAATTTTTCCTTCACCTAAATGTGTGATCTAATATATGGATAATAAGTGGACACTTAAAATCACACACTTTGTGTTGATTTTAACCTTTTCATTGTCATTCGCTAATCATGTTTACTAAACCCTAATCCTACCCACATTGCATTCTAATCTTATTATCAACTAACATTCATAGCTAATATACTATTCAAATAATCTCCCCACCCCCAATCAATTGATCATGTTCTATTTTGAACTTTGCCAATCCCACATAAATCACCTCACATCACTTTAGTTAAATTACAACTATTAATTAGCTAACTCATCCATAATAATAAAATGCATGGAATTTGGAATATCCATATTTTCCATAAATTTATAAATTCATTTATCTCACATCAAACCATCAACCCAATCGATTACATCATCATCCAATCCCAATGCAATCTCACCAAATCCAATGCAAGGGAAAAATTATGACATGCCCATTCCTAGTCCATCTTCTTCTCAACCATTTTCCTTTATGACCCAACCATCCAATTTGACTCATTCTCAACCATTTATCTTCGATCAAGATCAATTGTTCATAACATCCTAAAAATCCTAAAATCCCAACCATCCTCTCTCACTTTCAACAAGCTCACAAGCCTAATAAAGTGTTGCATCTTTAAGAGCCAATCATAACATCCAAGCCATCTAACTATCAATCCAAATCATTAAGATTTCAAGGGAAAGTGCTACTAAAATATTTGTTTGGTCTCCATAACATTTTCAACCAAATCCAAATTAATTGAGCAAATCAATGTTCAAGAGGATCGCTTTGACGTTTTGGTAAGTGAAGGTATTGCTTTCTAATCCCCTCTTCACTCATTTAGAGATATTTTAATTGTGAATTCATTTATCATTTGTTTGGATTTATTTGATTAAATTCTAATTTTTCTTGCTAATAATTTATGATTTGTGATATACATTTAGCACACCCAGTGGGACTACCCATTCACAATCCTTATCTATTTGTTTGGCTAGGATTATTTTCTAAGCCTCTTAGTAGTTAGAGTCTGATTGAGGATAATTTTGAGATGATTTAAGTCTGAATTTGTCTAAATTTTTGTTTCTAGATGTTTGACATTTTCACCCTTATAATCAACATTATTTCCCTAGACTTTGTCATTTTCACCTTTTTGACTATTTGAGCTTTGTTCATGGTTTTTTAACATTTTTGCACTATAGATTAATGTTTCTCCCTACCATCAACATTTTTTCCCTACACTTTGGTAGCTTTGACTTTTTGTCTATTGTCCATCTATTATCCATTTGCAGTCCTTTGGCATTTTCACCTTATATCCTAGTGATTTATCCCTATTGTTTAACATTTTCACCCTGCACTTTTGTGATTTCACCTTTCTGTTTGTTGGCCATATGTTGTTTGTCTTTAGTCCTTTGGATTTTTTGTGTTGTATGCCAATGATTTCACCATGTTGTTTAGAATTTTCACCTTAAATTTTGACACTTTCATCTTTATGTATGTGTTTGGTCTATTGTCTATTTGTTGTCTATTTGCATCCTTTGGCATATTCACCTTGTATCCAGTGCTTTCACACTGTGAATTGATGTTTTTACATTGGGATAGGTTTTTTGACTAATAAAGACATTTGAAGCATACTAGTAACTGATTTCTCATAGGTTTGCAGTCAAATATCAATCCAAAAACCAAAATATAGACATTTAGAGGGAAAATACATGTTCAACCTAGACTAAGACTTCTCGGTCATATATCAAATAGTGGTGCAGGGAAAATAACATTCTTGAAGATTTCCACCACATGCTCTTTGAGACATTAACAATGGGCCACTGTTTGATTACACACCCAATTGAATAATCTAGGTTTGTGTTGTATGCTTTGATTGCTCCCCTATGTGCTAAGCCAATATTATACCTAATCTAAAATATACAAAATCTAATTAGTTTCAAAATCATAATCAAAATCCCACTTAATCCAATTAAATTTAATCCCAATCTGAGCTTAACCCAAATTATATCCAATCCTAATCAAATCCAAATCCAAGTCCAATATTGACCCAATGGAATCTCACATGAGCTACCTAAATCCCCCACCCACTAGCTATAATCTAAATCTTGATATCCCCCATATCGAATACAATCCAAAACTAGTTCTAGCATCGCCATCCCTAAATCAAGACATGGTTGACCAACTCTGATAGTTCAACCAATAGGTTTCCCACCTAGCATCATTTCTTAGCCCTTCATTCACCAATCCAAAATCCAATAACTGACAATCAAACCATCAACCATCCTAACTACTCTTTCCTAAATTTTGAAAGAAATGGGACCATAAATAAAGCCTAAAATGGCAAGCCTATAAATGTAGAATGCATAAGCAACCATCGATAAATGAATACCCAACCAATCCAACTTATGAATTAGTATCACTCAACCATATCCTACCATAGCCACTTCAAAGATAATTGTCTATGTAAGAACTAGGTACATCGACGTATTAAAATCATCTGTTAGGGATATGCCAAGATCCATTTATAAATCATAATCAAACTCCTCCACTTCCAATTCAAGGTCAAGGCAACCATTCCATCCTTTACCAACCCATCTTTGATGAACACATTTTATCAAATCACCCATCTTTGATCAATCCTAAAGTTATCCCACACATATTTGACAAAGGACCCATCTTCGATGAGCCAAACTTGGATGAACTATCACTTGACCAACCACTCATCATTGGTCAACCCATCTTTGAATAGCCATCCATCTTTTATGAAACTATCTTTATCCAACCAATCCTTGGTCAAACCATACTTGACCAACCCATCATGGACCAACCCATATTTAATCTACATGACCTACTCCAAATATTCAACCAACATAACCTACTTCATATATTTAACTAATCCACTTCCAACTAATATGACGTACCATCCATTGAACCATCACACATCAAAACCTCCTTCACCCAACACCACATTCCTAAAGTGACCAAGGTACTTGTAGACAACAAACACCAACATAAAAATGCTTTCCATGTGGACAGGCCCATATTAAACAATAGATTGACATCAATATCCTATTAGTTTAGTAAAAATTCATTTGTCAAATCTGACCTCCTCACAAATGAGGAACTCAAAAATAATAATCACTCATGGTTACACGGGGACAACCTCACAACTTATTTCCAAAGCAATAAATATCCCATCGTGAACATAATATGTAAAAGCTTGAATTATAAAGGTAGAGGTTATTGAACCAATCTATATCAACAAAAATAAAGGCTCTTCTGGCATCGACTACCAACCACTTACAGACCAATGTGAATACTTTAAGGATAGTTTCATGGTTTTTGATAAAGCCTCATCCAAAATTAACATAGGCTCCATTCATAGTCCCTACAAGGAATGCGTTTCCATCAATCTTTTTAACAACATGACCTCCCCCCATCCACTTTGACATTTAATCTCTCACACCTATCAATTGGGACTGACAAAATCACATACCATTTGAATTCTTCCACCACAATCAAGCAATCATAGAATTTATGGAACTCCCTTCATTTCATCATCTTGAAATTCACTCTCATGTACCTGTCGATTGGGACCAAAAAAATCACCTACCACTAACTTGATTCCATAACAATCAAACAATTTTAGAATTCATTACTATCATCTAGCGATAAGCGCATAATGTGGCATCATCTTATCCTGAGGAACAAAAAGTGTTCCTTAATCAAAATGAAGCTAACAATCCAACAAATCAAAATCCAAAATTAGCATCCCCTAGTGAAAATATCTTTAAGGCACTATGGGACAATCTAACTCAAAATCAAATCCATAAAATCAAGAAAATAAATCCCTTGGTGAAAACCATTTTGAGGCACCAATGGATAAAAACCTTAATATCCCTCTTACACTACACAATTTTTAGATGAAATTATACTACTTGTCCAAAAAACCATCAATACAATAGAAAATCTCCCAATCATCCAACTTACAGCTACTCTCAGTATCACAAAATGTGAGATTATTGGTCCTAATCCCCTTTCACATCATGACTCCTATACCTATCTCCGCAATCACAACATCCCTCCAAATCCTTCACATAACCAACATACAACCTCCATATAATACACCTACTTCACACTCCTTGGCAACCCAATCTATCATAGGGGTTATGACAACATATTAATCAATATGGAAGAATCCAATCAAGAAATCAATGAAGTTCAAAACAACATCTCTAGATCACATACTTGAAGGATCTAATGATACGATAGTTAAAAAAATTTAAAAGAGAGAAATAATTCATCTAATGATGAAAACCATTCTTATGGCACCTCGGGAAAGTACCATGATGAAAACTTGTTTTCAACGTCAAGACTAAATAATCTTTTTGTACATACCCTACACTTAGGGGCAAATAAAAATCTACTTCATAAAATCTACTCCATCTATTTCCCTCCTACCCATCCCTACACATCCAAAACCTTCCTACCATCCTTGTCATCCTTACACCCTCCATATTTATCAAAAACCATACTCACCCATCCCTCCCATCCTTATCTATTCAATACTAAACCATACAAAACCTATCTAAATCCATCCAAACGTATGCCATCCTAAATCATCCGTATAACAAAGCTACATCATCTTTACCATTATACCCATCTTTCTTCCCATCTTGACTTTGATAAGGAAGTGGGAAAATATTTTGAGCCCTATTTTGGGAAACATCTTTGTATATCCTCGACATGATACTTCAATGTTTAGACACTTTCATTCTTACGTCATCATCATCCCTAAACATCATCATGTATCCATTCCATTCACTATCACTTCCATCCCAAGAGTTATAATTGATTTCCCCCATTTCTCCTAGCCTGGTTAAACATCTAGAAAATCCAAAAATAAAAGAAAATAAAATAAAAAATCAATTAAAATTAACATAAAACATCTACATTTTTTATGTGTTTTTGTTTTTTTTAATGTTTTTTTATATGTTGCATTTGTGTCAGTCTATCAACATATGATAAAAGTGTTATCATGGATTTTTCCATATCATGGTGCATCATGTCACATGCCATAATAAATAATAAGGTTGTTCAAATAATTGGAATCTTGTGCAAGAATGGAAACATTGTCCCTATCCATCCTCTACATCCTTAATCATGTCCAACCCATCAACAACATCATTTATCCATAATATCATTTATTCTAACTAATCACCCATCCATTAATCATCCATGCCTAACAATCATCCTTGCAACATAAGTGTACATACATTAGTTTGTTATGTCCCTATATAATCTAATACAATCCCCTACTCACCCAAAATCAATCTAATTCTATCCAACATAATCCAATCCATATCATTCCATCATCAATCAATCTTTACCATTTAATCTTGGGGCATCTTTGTGTGCCTGATTTTTTCTAGTTTCTTCATTCTTTGAAAAGCTTTTATACCATCATCACCTAATTCTACATCACCCTATTAAATCCATGTTATCCATCAATGTGATCATCTCGTACTTAATCCATGCAATTGGTTAAATCTTTGATATATGCTTGTAAATCCATCAATCAATCAGTCATCCATCCAATCCAAGCTCGTAGCTTTTGCTTCCTTACATATATCATTGTTTTAGGTGAATCAATATTATAAGCTTCATCAGGATAAATCATTCTCAATCTAATCTCATAAAATTTTGAGATATATTATTCCAAAATACACCATCTTGCATATTTCATTGTTTAGGTAAAATCAAAGCGTGTAGCTTGTCAAAGGGATATATCATTCCTAAGTTGCCTCCTCTCATATATTTTTGCTTGGGAAAATCCATCATCAAATCAAATCAAAGGGTGTAAGCATTAAATGAAGTGGGTTAATCTAATCCTACCATCTCATCCTTCCATCTCTATCCACAACATCCTTAATAGTATTTATATCCATCATCATCTTGATATTCACTCACCATCCATCATGCATCCCAACATCACCCACCCCTTCATTTTAACCCTGGATTCCTCTATCTTACTAACCCTTCCTCTCATTTCTCAAGCTCAGCTATGTCCTGTATCCCCACATGCCCTCTCAAGGGGCATCAACTCTAACTAATCAATCATTGTTGTCATCTGACCTTCATCCTCCCACCTCTTTTTTGACTTCTTATTTCTTTGAAAATCCATTACTCCATGTGTCTCGCAATACCCTGTCAAAGAGGGGGAAAATGTAGACACTTAAAATCAAACACTTTATGTCAATTTTAACCTTTTCATTGTCATTCACTAATCATGCTAATTAAACCCTAATCCTACCTACCATCACATTTTAATCCCATCATTAAATAACATCCCTATCCAGTTTCCTATTCACACCATCACCCCCTAATCAATTAATCATGTTCTATTTTCAACCTTACCAATCCCACATAAATCACCTCACATCACTTTTCTTAATTAACCACTATTAATTATCTAACTCGTCCATAATAATAAAATACATGGAATTTGGAATATCCATATTTTCCATGAATCCATATATCCATTTATCTGACATCATCCCAATAAATAACATTGTCATCCAATTCTAATGCAATCTTACCAAACCCAATCCAAGGGATAAATTATGACATGTGAATCCTCAACCCATATCCTTTTCAACTACTTTAATTTATGACCCAACCATCCAATTTGACTCATTCTCAACCATTGATCTTGGATCAAGATTAATGGTTCATATCATCCTGAAAATCCTATAATTCCAACCATCCTCCCTCACTTTTAACAAGTTCACAAGTGTAACAAAGTATTACATATCTAAGAGATAATCATATCATCCAAGCCATACAACTATCAAATCCAATCATTAATCTTGAAAGGGGAAGTGATGCCGAAATATTCACGTGGTCTATGTAGACATCCAATTCTTAACACTATTGTGCTGAAATTGTCAATCTTATTCAAAATTTGTGAAAGCATACAATTTGAGCCAAAATCACTTAAACGTGTTAAATGGTTCGAGCTTGTTGTATACAAGTGTTGATTTACGCTAATGTATCCCTAAATGGGGCAATGCATTTTATGTAATTTTTAACTTTTCTCAAATCATTTCAAGTTAAAATGATGAAAACACAATTTGATGCTCTAAACGACTAAATTCTTATAATTCAAAAATACATGACACTTGCATGTGTTATTTCATGTTAACAATGTCTTAATGGTATATTGGTCTGTATGTAACTAACCCCTTCTTCTAATTATGATGCAATCAAATTATAACTTAGTAATATTACATTCTAACTAGTTTGATTAATAGAGTACAATCAATTTTCAAAGAATTGTATAAAATTTGATTAATCTCACTTAGGCAAATTAATCCAAATTAGGAGCTTAAGTGGAAAATCCATGGAAGTTATTGAATATATTTGAATTGAAAATTGATTTCTAATATCTGCATCATCAAGTGACATCATTTGTGGGGTGGCATCCATAAGCCATAAATGCAACAAATATTAGGTTTAAGGCCTCCCATGCCTCTTTAATGCCCCTTACTTCCAAATATTTATGAAGGTATTTATGGATATTCACTCCAAAATTAAATTGTTTCATGGACACATATATTGATCTCAAGATATATGGTCATGGTTAATTATGATCAAATCCAAAAATCTATAAATAGGAGGGCCAAGACAACCAGTTTTAAGCTTCATTTGTGTAAACTTATTATGCATAATTCTCTCCATAACCTTTCTTTATATAGTGTTATAATGCTTAATTTGCAATAGGATAAATTCAAGATAGGCATAACATTTATTTAAATATCATGATCCTAGTTTCATTGGTACATAAGAGATGATGGAGGAGCTTTACCTTGCATCATTGCTAAAGACTTGAGCACCAAATCAAGGGAAAAATCATGTTTTGAGCTACATTTGGGTGATGGGATGCTATTGGGAAGGTACTATATATGTGATTTCTTTCAATAGCTCTTAATTTTTATTTTCAAAACTTCATCGAAGGAGTTGGCTTAGTTAGTTATGTTCTTATGCATTTTTCTTGAGTTTTTCTTGACTAATACTTGATCTAACTCACTTTGGATTCCATCTCTACATCTTCATCTCAAGATGGGTAGTCATGATAATTGTACTTCAAATTAGAAGGAAACCCTCTAAAAATTATAGGTCACTTGTTGGAAAATTTCCAAATTTGAATATGCTTAAGTCTTGAAAACTTCAATTTGGTGCTTAAAAGGAATCTAGATGGTTTGCTTAATTATTTTGTGAAATTTTTTAAAGTTTAAAACTAAGGCCAAGGGGACAAAAACTTCACAAACATCTCAATTCGGTGTATAAAATCAACATTCACTTAAATTTCAAATTCTTTGAAGTGTTTATTTTTATGCTAGATCATTTTATACTTGTTTATTTTTTGGAAATGAAAGATGTGTGTATGCTCTCCCGCTATCCCCTTTAAGGAACTTAGGTGACCAAAAGTGCTTCTTCCACACAATTTTTTTTTGTCCAAGACATGAAAAGAATGTTTTTAAGGCTCTCCCCAAAACCCATATGGTTTGGGTGATCTAGAAATGACCTTTAAAAGTTTTTCACTTGGTCAATTATTTTATGCAACTTATCTTGTGAGTGAGAGTTCAGAGCCTCCTCATGAGTTCTTTAGGGAAGTTTTGACCTAGGGTTTCATCTCTTGGAATTATTTAAACCTCACTCCATGGTGAGGTATATAAATTAGGGCACATATATTGTGATTACTAGGGGTTGAGTGGTTAACCTCTCCAATCGTAGTGAAAACCTGAGTCAAGTTTGGTTGACTAGGGGATTCCACTAAGTAGTACATAGATGTAATCACTATGCAAAGGCATATAATATTTTATAGTAAGTTAATTGGGATTAAATCAATTGATGTGAGGCATCTTTAGTGTTAATCACACTTGTGTCTAGACGGTCAAAAATTTAAGTTTTATAATAACCCCACTTACCACAGACATATTGTTAATGCAGGGTGAGTAGCCCAAAGTTCCATATCACCATACAATCTCTTAGGAGAGGGGGGGGGTTGTAAAAACCCTATTACTTCATGTGTTTTTTTTTGGATTAACACTTAAAATCCTCCCAAGAGCATGTATATAGATAGAATTCAGTGATACAAAGCAACCTTGTCAGTTTAGGGATTTGGACATTACACTTAGTTGTATTTATCTTTTCCTTTACTTGTTTGGTCTTGATTTGAGTCCAAAACTTATTTGTTAACCAAAAATTCAACCAAACACATTTGTTATCCACCATTTTATTTGAACAAGGAGGCATTATGTTGACCAAATCAAAATAATCTTTTGCATTGTTCAAATCCTCATTTCAAACATTATGTTTATGTTATCTAAATGACATTGTTATGCTACCCATTTGAGTCTAAACCATTTTACAAAATTATCCAAGTCCTTCACTTTTTAATTCAAATTTAGAATCTCACATTTCTAAGTTCTAGGCCAACGTGTTAATTGTCTTACTATTTGCTCTAGGTTTGAGTTAACTTGGGTGTGATTTCCCATTTGGGTTGAAGGTCGTTATATAGACTCATCATCATTTTATCATTGTGAACTTAGGTTATCTAGTGTATCACTCACACTCTACTAGAACTAATTTTATACTTCCTATTATCATGTGGCAGCATTGTGCTACCCATTTGGTTTTAGTTTTACACTTGGGAATTCTTGTGTGTTTTCACATCTTGAGTTTCTTAGTTTGCATTGTTATTTTCTTCATCAGAAAGACTCTCTTATAATTTTATACTCACAACTCATTGAAGTTATACCTAGATTTTATGATATTGATGTATCTTTAAACCTACATTTGGTGTACTAGTTTACACTATAGGTTTTAGATTTATCATACCCTCTTCTAATTTGATGATTTCAACCCACCAAACTTGAGTAATTTTGTGATCATTTCTTCTAATTGTGTGGTACAATGTCATTCCTCTTTATTATACTTTATTTTACCTTATCATTTTTTTAGATAAAATCAAAACACACCATCTTAACATTTGTAAAACATTTTCCAAATCTTAGCAAACATAAAATGACCTTCTAGATAGGATTCAAAGGTACACTCGTAGTGGGGTCTCTTATGGCCCTAACTATGAGGAGGAGTAATTTTATGATGGATAAGGCAATTCTGTGGTATTTGAAGACATTCTCATGACTATAGGATCTGAGGAAGATTACTTTGAACATCCACCCCTAGAGGACAAAGATGAAGCACTCCTAAGGTTAATTGAATCCCGTGCTAGATTGCCATCAGACTTTCCTATGGAATAATTGCATACCTTGTTTAGGGTAGAAGAACAACAATGAGACCAATCCCTCACTCATGTTGCAAAAACAAACATTGATTCTTCTAGAAAAGGGAAGGAAGTGCTCATAAAGTCAACACATAATGATCAAGATTTTATCACCAAGATCAAAAAGATAAGTCAATGATATGTAGACCAACTTATCATAGATTTGACTAACTCTTTAGTTGCCACTTCTATACACAACAACACTTCTAAAGAGCAAGGGATTATGGCAGAACCAATGCAAAGAACTTTAGTTGAGAACACACCTATGATGGATCAAGATGTCTCAATTGAATAACCTAAATCTCAAGAGGTTCTGCAACATGCTTCACCAGACATAAAGCATACATTTTTCAATCATCAAGAACCTCTTGTTCCTTCATAGAATCAAGGATTGAAACATTCAGTATGTATTGAGTAAATTGTTCAAAATAATTTGGCAAATTCTTCTCAACCAACACGTACTTTGGTGAATAGACCACAGACTCCCAAAAATCAATATAAAACTTATAATTCAAGATGACCAACCCCAGAGAATTTTAATCAACCCTAAAATCAGTGGCTCACTTACTTGACTCAGGGAGCAAACCAAAATAAAATTGTAGATCATAGGGTGTATATCCCTAACAAATCCATGTAACAAAGGCATGTACCACCCCAACAAAATTATATTCCACCCACCAATACACCAAACATGCAAGAGTGGAATTCGATGAAATAAATTATGCCATGATTGGAGATATGTAACAAAATTAAGAAGTACAAATTTGATGAGATATGTACATATCTATTTGATTTGAGTATTCTTCAAGTCCCCTTTTTTCTTCATTTTGAGGTACCCAAATTTGACAAATACAAAGGGAAGGGGGATCCTTATGAACAAATTCAAACATTTTTTGTGTTATGCCAAGAGGTGTCTTACAAAAATATTTAATTACTTCACTTGTTTCCATGAAGTTTAATGGGATAAGCTTTAGACTGGCTTCTTAAGTTACCCAAGGGATCAATTATAGATTGGAACAATCTATCTAAAAATATTATCAACCATTTCTCATACAATATTGAACACAAATTGACCGTTATTGACTTATGAAAAGTTAAACAATGAGATGGAGAAAGCTTTACAACATATTTATAGTGGTGGAGAGCATTAGCTGGATACTTTCAACATAATTTTATAGATAAATAGTTGGTTGAAATTTTTACATAGAACCTACACCTTGAGGTGGTATACAACCTACAGCTTACTTGCATAAACACATTTCAATAAATTATGGATAAGGGTGTGTAGATTTAGAAGGTGCTTATCACCAAGCACCTTATCAATATTTATTCATAGGGTCAAACATCAAATTAGACCCAATCTCTTAGTCAAATTATTATAGTAGAGAAATGCAAGGGGTTAAATAAGAATAAGAACATGGTAAAAAATGGAGTAACTAAAGCAAGACATGTATAAAAAATACAGGCTCTATCGACTCTAAATGTGTAATTAACTCCACATAATCCACCAAACACATTGCAAAGAGTCCCTCTATGAAGGGCATTCAATAATAATTCAGAGTCTTCAACAAATTAGGATATGCTATTGAGGTTGTCTTCCAAAATCTCGTAGTAACTAATTTGATTATATTCCCTATACCAAGGCTATTTCTTGAAGATCAACCCAATCCTGATTAGTATCAGGCAAATGAATTTTTCAACTTTCATCATGTTGTTGGTCATGGTACTTATAAATACATTTAATTGTGACATCTCATTGAAGATTTTATTGAGAGTGGTGAAGTTGAGATCAAACTTGTTGCATGAGATGATAATCAGGATATCTGAATCTACAAAGATCCATTCCATCGAGACAATCAGTAACTAGCAAAGAATAACCAAAATTAGGGATATAATACATAATCATAGTCAAGGTCAAAATTGTAATCAACATGATCATAATCGAGATCATAATACCCATGCTAACAACTTGGGTTATAAAAACATTCCTTATGACTAAAACAACACCATGGGATGTATTTTTGCAAACCCCATTGCAACTATCATGTTAAAACCCATGAATCGTCTCATGCTTCTTGAAGTATTAGACCCATTGTTATAGGGTCAACACCCTCTCCCTCAAGTAACGTTACATTGAGTTTAAGAAATGCTATTACACCTTAATTTATACAGGTTACTATTTCTGAACCTCATCCTTCCTCTAATTATAATGGCTCCTCACTGATTCAAAATTGCTCAAATGCAACTAGACACCTACGAGTCACCCTCCAAGGCCCTTCACCTTCACCTTCTAATTATAATGGTTCATTACCACATCTAGATTATGTAATCATAACTAGACACTCATAAGTTACCCTTCAAAGCCTTTTTCCCTCTTCTACAACTGAAACTAACATGAACATTGTGCCTTCAGATCCAAAGTTGAACACGGTGCCAACTAAAGCTAAACCGTCTCATCTTACTATTGAAAACCCTTATAGTTTATCAGACCAATTGAGTAAAACCCCTATGCAAATTTTTATTTTAGATCTTTTACATATGTCTGAAGTCCATAAAACTATTTTGAACAAATTTTTACAACAATCCACTATGCCTCAAGATATTAATCTTAAATAGTTCCAAACACTTGTAGGATATTTGTCTTCATTTCAATAGGTCACATTTGATCAAAAGGACATGTCGACTCTTAGTCCTAGCATAATAAACCATTGTATATTGAGGTCATCATTGGAAACCATAAAATCAAATCAGTTCTTATAGATAATGGTTCAGGGTTGAACATAGTGTCCCTCAACTTGGTACAGAGATTGGGTTACACTACAAAGGACATTCAACTAGTGACAATCACCATAAAAGCTTATGATAATGATGAGAGGGAATCTTCCAGTACTATTAGTTTGCCAATCATTATTGGGTATGTGTCCCGTCACACTCTATTACATATTATGGATATTGAGTTACCTTATAACATACTTATTGGTCATCCTTAAATCCATGAAGTATAGGCCATTCCATCCACTTTACATCGGTGCCTTAAGTTTCCCCATGATGGGATCAAGGTTACCATTCCTACAAATCTATAGTCTTATCAATATTGTAAACATATAGAGGTTGAGTTTCATAATTATAACTATTGTCCTAGTTCTGAATTTGTGGTAAAGAAGAACATGGAAATAGTTTCATATCCACCAAAATCCAATTATATCAACCCTAGTGACCTTGATTCCACTTCAACTAATCCATTTCCTATAACTCTTGAAAAATAGGTTGTGATAGAATATGTGGGCATTTTTATGTACCGTCTTAAGGATGCTTTCCATGTTACTAAGCTACCAAAGTCTCCTAAATCATTTGGTATACCCAGACCTTCCACAATCCCTAATAGACCCAATATGATTTGGTAATAGAAGAAAGAAACAAAGAAGCCACCTATGGTATTTGTACCTACTACTTCACCAAAACAAGATTGAGAGGCTTTCACTGAAGGAGACTGGTTATATTCTTACAACATTGTTGATTGTTTTCAGAGTCCAAAATATGTTATCCCTAATCAAATCATGGATAATTTTGATTATATAGGAAAAGGCCTTGGCCCATGAGCATAAAGAATCCTAAAACATTTATTAGTTAGAAAACCTGATTTAAATCAAGGTCTTAGATTTATACCACTTGGGGGGTGACCTCATGAATTTCGATATTGAATCTTTTAAATCGACTAGCGACGAGACTCTTGACAATGATGTAATATCCTATTATAGTCTTTTCGATGAGCTTGTTGACACAAACTTATTTGATTCAAACACCATTATAATCATAACACCCCATTGTTCCCTATGCCTTTTCCATCCTAAACTCATTGATTGGGACCAACAAAATTTGGTCATATGCCTTGATGCATTCCAGAATGAAGAATATATTATAGAGTATATAGGCCTTAGAGATGGATTGGCCATTGGCGATCATAAGCAAGGCTATGATTTTTCTTTATATCCTTCTACCTCCTTTGGAGAGTAGATAAACTTTCTTGGTCATAGCAAAGATAAAACATCGAGATCCTCAATTGAAAACCTCTTTGAGGCACTCGTTGATTAAGGAAAAAGTAAAGAAAAATATAATCCCTTGAGTGAAAACCTATTTTAGGTGCTCTTAGATGGGAAAATTTTCTCATTTACAAAGGATGCATAGGGTCTATCAAGTCCTAACTCTATAGCCAGTACTAACAATACATTAGAACAACAACAAGTCTTTGAGTGTCTCACTCTTGACTTTCCTAAGATATTTGCTAACTGGCCATTACTTGAATTGGTGGATTCAAATTTGTCACATTATCTAGAGCTTTGGGAGGAACAACAAGAAGCTATAGTAGAATAAAAAGATCATGATCACACACTACCTACTATTTTAGAAGATGGTTTTATGCTCCTTATAGAAAACACTGTTGAAGTAGACATGGGAACATATGATGATCCCAAAATTATTTACCTTGGAGGTTATCTTACTAATGAGGAGCAAGAACACATTAGTTCTATTTTGAAGGATTTTATTGATATTTTTGCATGGGCATATTCTGACATGCCAAGCTTAGACCCTGACTTGTTTGTGCATTGACTTGTTATCCATCTAGATGCCAAGCTGGTTAAATAGAAATTGAGAAAGATTCATCTACTCATCACTCTTTTGGTAAACTCAAAATTGGATAAGTTATTAGGATCAGGCCTCATTAGACCACTAGACTGTTTTAAATGGATTTCAAACATAGTTCCAGTCAACAAAAAGCAATAAGGTATACGTCTTTGCATTGATTTTAGAGATATCAACAAAAAATTCCTAAAAGATGATTTTCCTCTACCTAATATTGACATGATTATCAATTCTACTAATGGGTATGAGATGTTTTCCCTTATGGATGAATTTTTTGGATACAATCAAATCGAGATAGCTCAAGAAAATGAGCACAAGACTACGTTCACCATGCCATGGGGAACATTTTGTTATCAAGTCATGCCATTTGGCTTGAAGAACACTAGAGACACTTATCAGTGTGCTATGAATATCATCTTCCATGACGTGATGCACAATATTATTGAAGACTACGTTGATGACATCTTAACTAAAAAAAGAACACGTGATGGACATCTTGATGTTCTACGAACAATCTTCGAGAGACTTCATGAGTATAAGGTTTGTTTGAATCCTAATAAGTGTGTTTTTGGCATAACTTTAGGAAAATTGACATGGTTTATTATATCACAAAGAGGGATCAAAGTAGACCCTATTAAGGTCAAGGTCATTGTTGAAATGCCTCCACATTAAAATCTTAAACAACTCTATAGCCTGCAAGGAAAGATTCAGTCTATCTACAAGTTCATTTCTAAATTGGCAGATAAGTGTCACCCATTTACACATCTCTTAAAGAAAGGGGTCACATTTTAATGGGATCAAGAGTGTTAATTAGCATTTTTTAAGCTCTTAACATATTTGGCTAATCTGTTAGTTGTGAGACCGCTAACACCTGGACAACCATTACTTCTTTACATTTCAACAACTGAGCATGAATTGGGGGCATTTTTGGCCAAACATGATGATCAAGGTAAGTAACATGTAGCCTATTATTTAATCCACACAATGGTGGCTTATGAACACAATTATATGCCTATTGAGAAGGCATGTTTAGTTATGGTGTTTGCTTCCCAAAAGTTGTGACACAATATACTAAACAACAAAACCATTGTTATTGCTAAGGTGGATCCTCTCAAAATTTTATTATCTAAAGTAGCTTTCATAGGCCACATGGCCAAATGGGTCATGCTCTTAAGTGAGTTTGATGTTGAGTATCAAAATTAGAAAGCTATCAAGGGGTAGGTTATTATTGATCAACTTGTAGAAGCCCCCATTATATACACTCAACCATTTAGATTCAACTTTTTAGATGATTATTTTATGATAGTAGAATAAGTACAACATGAACCTGAATAATAGAAGATCTATGTTGATGGTTCATTCACGTCTTGTGGATCTGGAGCCGGTATATTATTGATTACACTGCAAGGGGATTTGATTCCCAAGGTATTTCACATCAATTTTAATTATACCAATAATATGGACAAGTATGAAGCACTTATTACAGGATTTCATCTTATAGTATAGTGGGATATCCATCACTTAATGGTCCATGGGGATTCCCAATTGATTATCAATCAAACCACTGATCAATATCAAACTTGAGATGGCAAGCTTGTATCCTACAAGCACATTTTGGATTCAAATCTCATTTTAAAACTCTACAATTTGAACAAGTACCAAGGGCTAACAAAAAATCTACCAATGCAATGACAATAATTAGGTCCATGATATAGATTGATAGCAGTGCTAAAGAGTATCACTTTCTCATTGAAAATCTTCTACAACCTACTCATGTCTTGCCAGATTCATAAAGGGTATGCACCATTGCTAGTCCCAATCCCCCACCTGATCTAACTTGGTTTCAAAACTTTTATAATTATTTGCATGATCACATTTTTCCACTTGACATTTGTAATAATTGTCATAAACTTTTCCTTCATTGTATAGCCCGTTATACTCTCCTTGGAAACACACTTTATCATAAAGGATATGATGAAACACTAATTCATTATTTATCTTTGGGAGAATCCAAGTTAGTGCTTAAGGAGGTTCATGAAGGAATGTGTGGGGACCACACCAATAGTTTAGTCTTAGCTAAAAAGTTCCTCAAAATAGGTTATTATTAGCTCAAAATGGAGATAGATGATTGTAATTATGTCAGGAGGTGTGTTTCTTATTAGCAACATGGAAATTTGATACATGTACCTTCCTTACCATTATAGTTGATCACTATGCCATGGCCATTTTCTACTTGGGGCCTTGATCTCATTGAGAAAATAAACCCAACATCTTTAGATGGCCATAAGCATTTTTCAATTGTTATTAAGTATTTTACTAAGTGGATTGAGGCCATTCCTATTAATGACATCACCAATAGGTAGATTGATAATTTTATACACTATCATATCATCTATTGATATGGTATCCTAACATACATTATATCTGATAATGGTGAATCATTTGTAAATAGAGATGTCAAATAACTTTGTGCAAAATTCAAAATCAAGCACAAGAAATCCATACCATATAACCCACAAGGTAATAGACAAGCTGAGGCATCAAATAAAACTATTATGGCCATACTGAAGAAGATTTTCAATGACATTGGTTGTAATTAGCACTTATAAAATTTTCTTGGCCTTTGGGCTTATCGTATTAGTCATTGAACCCCCACAAGATCTACTCTATACTCTATTGTTTATGGCACATAAGTTATTATCCCAATTGAGATTAAGTTACCTTCATTACAAGTTTATTTAGATAATATTGAAGATGATGAAGATTATAGAGTCTCCAAGTTGAAAGAACTAAAAATCCTTCATGGTAAGCATTTGGCTGCCCTAAAAAACTTACAAACCTATCATAATAGATTGTGGAGAAGCTACAATAAGCACATTCTCCCTTGAGAGTTTGAAATTGGTGATTTGGTCTTGAAAGAGAACTAGAAGAACACAAATGTTGAATGAAAGAAAAATGGTAAGTTTCAACCCAATTAGCTTGGACCCTATGTTATCATAGCAAATTATGGATTAGGGGCATATCAACTGGCTACTCTAGGTGGTGAAGAACTTCCATTGCCCATGAACATTAATCACCTCAAGTGGTTCTACGCTTGAAATTTTTTGAATCATTATCTACAAGACCCCTTACTTGGGGGAAACTTGTGCTAGAGTTATTTTATCCTACCATTATATCCTAGATCATCCTATTTTGGACCATATTCATTTTGACCTACCCTGGACCATTTTTATGAGAACCATATTCTTTTATGACTTTGGATAGTTGAAGCTTTGGACCGTTGACACTCTGGATCATTTATATTCTAGATTGAATCTTTTTATCCCACCTTGGACCGTCTTATTTTGGACCATATTTATCTTGGACTATCTTCTTTTGGACCATATTTATCCTGGACTGTTTTGTTTAGAACCACATTCTTTTTATAACCTAGGCCATTTTAACCTAGACATATTTTATCCTTTGACCAATTATGATCCTAATTATGACTCATAGTCATTTTGGACACATTCAATGCCAATTCTACAAAGTAGTTCAACATGGATAGTATGTTGCAACTTCTTCTTACAGACAAGTGAACATAGATACATCAACTCATGGTTTTTACCTATTGCATGGTTCTTCAGATTTATCTAGTGCTACATACTATTATATCATTTTTTTTGCTATTTGGTAGACATTATTGCCTTAGCAAGATTATCTCACTCTCACCATTTTGTGAGCATGGGGCATTACAATTGGCTTTAGATATTGTTTAAACTCTTACCTATGGACTTACATCTCCTCAGTTAGGTGGTTCCCTGGACATTTTGTAAATATTTCATTTTTGTTCCTTATCCTAAAAACACAAAAACATTAGAAAAATATTGAAAAAATAAACAAAAACATTGTCTTACACTTTTATACATTCTAATTCTCCATGCTCTTGCCATTTTGTAAGCACTGATTTAAACGCTCTCACTATTTTTTGAGCCCATATTCTTTATTTCCTCTACAAAAATCAATCATGTTTTCTTATCATCACTTTTATTCTATCCCATTTCGTAGGAGAACTACATTTGGCTTGAAGTTCATGTTGGACCTTGCATCTATGGAACTATGTAGGCAATGTCTACTTGTCTTGTACATCTAGAATTAGCTCAACCACCCCTTTCATTTTCTTCTTTTTTCCCCCATTTTCTTGTGTTGTTTCTTTATCATTTAGGGGTAACTCTATGTCTATTGTTCTTGTTACGTTGTTGTAGAAAGTAATGCCTCTATTACATGTCCCTGAACAATTATTTTCAAACCACACTAACATTATGACTAATCACTTGTTTGTGTGTGTTTATTTGATTTTTATTGGTGTTTTTTTGTGATTTCTTTTCTCTCTATTTATTTTTTTCTATTTTTGTTCATTTTTGTTCCTTTGATTGTTCTTATTATTTATTCTTATTCTTTCATGTTCCTATTTTGTCTTGTTCTTTTATTTTAATTTCCAAGAACCTCTTGATGGTACGTATGGATCTTGATTATCCATATCTTGCTTTGTCTTATTTATTAAGCCATTCTTGCTTTGCTTTTGTACATTCTTATTCCCACTTAAAACCTGATTGTTCATACCTTGATTTTAAGTTAGGTTACACTTTTGAATTCTTTTTCTTTGTTTTTTATTTATTTTTGTTCAAATGTAAATAGTTATAACTCTAGTATTGATATTTCTTATCATTATCTTTAATTATAAATATTCACATTTGAATTAGCTCAATGCAATTGAAATACAATGTCATTATAGGCCATTCATTCTTATGATGCATAATTTCATTTTTGTTATAGCAAACACCAAGTGCTTTGGATCCAAATCTCAAAATCAATGCAACTTTGAACATCATCTCTTAAGTGCACCAATGAAACTAGACACTAATGGCTTACAGACTAGACTCTATGCAAGATGAGCATCTATTGGCATACATTATGAGTCTAATCGAATAGCGGTCCTTTTTTATTCTAATCTTCATTCCTCAATCCATTTTCTCCCACTTCTAGGTGACCGACATTGGATTGAGGTCTATCTAGACTATGTATGCAATGCTTGGATACATGATGTATCTTAGGTAAGCTCAACCACCTTCATTCTTCTATTCATTTCTTTCATCACTTTGTGTATCCTCATATGCTTGATTTCTCATGGCTTTTTCAGTCAATAGACCCTTGCCTCTATGTTTGAATCCACTCATATTTAATCTATGTTTTAGGTTATATCCTTGAGATATTTCTTCCCAATTTTACCTATTTAGGCACAACATTTAGACCCATCGCTGAATCAAATCAGCCCTGCTAGGGTAAAATCAATTATTAGTGATTAAAATTAATCCTACTGGGGAAAAATTAATTTATCAATCGATCAAATTATCTTTAATGGGGCACATTATTATTTCATTTCTTTGTAGTAACACTCTCATATTTATTCTAATTCCAAGCTCTATGGACTTTTGCCCTTGTTTTAGTAATACCATAGTGTACAACTTGTCTTAGGATTGATCATTCCCTAAGTACGTAACTTGCACCCTCTTTTGGGTGTGTTCAAAGTGTGTCGCTTATATTTTTGGTTTGTATCTTTCCCACTTCCCCTTTCCTTGGGGCCCATTATGCTCTAATTATATTTTGATCATTGAGAATCAATGAGTGCAAGCATTAGCTCATTTGGATTTAATCTTATCCATGGGTTAATTTCACTTTCTCTCTCTTTTCGAGAGTCCATCCCTATCTTTCATCTTTGTATGTCCTCTTGAGGGGGCATCATGGGTCATTTCCTTTCGATTTATTCTTGATGACTCTTTTATTTGAAAAGATGTTACTTCATCTGAATGTCTCTCTATGCCTTCTCAAACAGGGGCAAAATGTAGACATCCAATTCCTAACACCATTGTGTTTAAATTGTTAATCTTACTTGAAATTTGTGAAAGTGCACAATTTGAGCCAAAATCACTTTAACACACTAAATGGTTCAAGTTTATCGTATATAAGTGCTGATTTAGGCTAATGTATCCCTAAATGGAGTAATGTATTTTATGTGATTGTTAACTTTTCTCAAATCATTTCAAGTCAAAATGATAAAAATGTAATTTGACGCTTTAAACCACTAAATTCTTCTAATTTAGAAGCACATGACATATGCATGTATTATTTCATGTTGACAATGTCCTAAATAGGATATTAGTCTATATACAACTGAAGCCTTCTTTTAATTATGCTCTAGTAAAATTATGACTCAATATTATGAAATTATGACCAGTTTGATCAATAGTGTGCAACCAATTTCTAAAGAATTGCATAAAATTTGATTAATCTCACTTAGGAAAATTAATCCAAATCAGGAGCTTAAGTGGAAAATCCATGAAAGTTATTGAATATCTTTGAATTGTAAATTGATTTTTAATATCTACATCATTAGATTACATCATTTGTGGAGTGGCATCCATAAGCCATAAATGCAACAAATATCAAGTTTAAGGCCTCCCATGCCTCTTTAATGCACCTTCCTTTCAAATATTTATGAGGGTATTTATTTATATTATCTCAAAATTAAATTAATTCATGGCCACACATCTTTTTCTCAAGATGGATAGTCATGGTTGATTCTGATTAAATCCAAACATCAAAAAATAGGAGGGTCAAGACCACAATTTTTAAGCTTCATTTGCGTAAACTTATTATGTAAAATTCTCTCCACAACCTTTCTTTTTGTAGTGTTATAACTCTTAATTTGTAATAGGATAGCTCTAAGATAGGCATAAAATTGATTCAAATATCATGAGCCTAGTTTCATTGGTGCATAAGAGATGATGGAGGAGCTTTGCCTTACATCATTGCTAAATACTTGAGCACCAACTCAATGGGAAAATCACATTTTGAGCTGCATTTGGGTGATGGGATGCTCTTGGGAAGGTTTTGTGTATGTGTTTTCTTTTAATAGCTCTTAATTGTCATTTTCCAAACCCTATCGAAAGAATTGATTTCGTTAGTTATGGTCTTATGCATTTTTATTGAGTTTTTATTGACTAATGCTTGATATAACTATCTTTGGATTTCATCTCTATAGTCTACACAACATTTTCAACTACATTTAAATCAATTAAGAAAATAAAATATCAAGAGGATCAATTTTAATTGTTGGTAAGTGAAGGTATTACTTTCTAAGCCACTCTTTTCTCAATCAAAGGTAATTCAATTATGAATTCATTTAACATTTATTTGGCTTTGTTTTATTTGAATTCTAACTTTGCTTGCTAATGATTTATGATTTGTGATATGCTATAAGTTCATAGACAAACCAGAAACATGGATAACTTTGTTGAATATTCCATTCTCCATTTCAACATAACCTTCACCCTTAACAATTAGATGATTAAATTTCCCCTCACAAGAATCAATTATGTGACATACATTAACAATGTGAAACAAAGAACCATTATTTACATCATATGGTGAGAGGCTTCTAAATCTAAAATCCATTTAGACACCAATGATCTATCTAGTGTTACATAAATTTTTTTTCATATCTTGGAGGTAGGGAGCTACATCTTTTTCATTTTTGATTTCAATTATGTCATTTTATTGAAACATGATATTTCACCATGGCCTAGTTTACCACAAAAATTACAAGAGTCCTTGTCAATGTTTTCCTTCCATTTCCCTTTGCTTTTATCTTGATGGGTAAAAGGGTTCTATTTAGTCAATTTATTAACCTTAGGCTAAGGCTTTGTTCTCCCCTTTCTTTTATCATGGCCTTTTCCTTTACCAAAGTCAGGGTATGTTTGCATTAGCATCATTAACATCTAATTCCCATTTCTTATAACCTCTAGGTTGGATGTCACTAATGAAAGTTATTTTTTCCTATTTTCTCATAAAAACTTTTAAAGGTCAATACCTCATATGTAGTGCCCAAATAATCTTGTTGTATGTAATGATTTGAGATTAACATCAAATATGGATGGCTAAATTTCAATAAAATACTCATAATGATTTGGTCATTAGTATTAGTTACATTTGTGTCAATAAGTAGAAGTCTCAAACACTTGACTTGAGTGATGAAATCCTCAATTTAAGTATATTTATCTGTACTATGAGCTCTAAACAAATTTTCTAGTTGACATGCTCACATCTTACTATGCTTCCCAAAATGATTTTGTAAGGTTTCCTAAACTTTCCAAGGTTACATAATGCTCTGAAAGTAAAACTTCAATTCATGATACATTGACTATCCTAATATTTATTTAGATTCATCATAATAGTTTTTACATTTGAGACATTTGATAAGGTTGAGAGGCACAAATTCTTCATCCATTGAAACTTGGTAATGACCCTTAATAAGAATAACCTTTCCATTTAAAGTAGTTTAAACTAGTGAGAATCACCTTTTTTCTGCCATTGCTAGCACATAAAATTTATGAAGTTAAATGAAAGATTTATTTTTTTATTAGGCTGTTTGGAGTAATATATAAAAATAATCAGTTCAATGAGAGAATCACAATGGTATAATATCTTAGAGGATGTTTTTTTGTAAAAGGTATCCAAAGTTACATATCAAAATGATCAACGTGATAAGGGAATTGAAATGGTGTAGTTACCTAGAGGATGAAAATAATCCATACTTTTTTTACTCTATGAAAACACTATTTTGGGTCCTTATTTAGACATTTTTCAGTTAGAATTTTCAAATTGATCATAGTTTGAGAGATATTTAAAAAATTGGTTTTTTTGTTGAGATTTTAGATCTTCTCGTTGAACTAACTATGTGAAGGTCTGCCAAATATACCGAAGATAGTTAAAATAACTAGGATAGCGTATATTTAGCTTATAGGTTATTTGATATACTTATCTTGTTCATATATAATGAACTGATTAAATATTTTAATGTATTAAGTATGGAGGTTTCCATTGTACCAGTAGTTTCACTTTCTCATCTCTAAGGTACAAAAATAACAACTTCTTAAAGATAACCACTTATAACTATACTATATATTTAAACATTTGCTAGCTTCCTATAGTAAAGTATCTCCTAGACCTTAGGTGTTTCCAATATACTAAAGGTACATTTACTTGAGCTTAAATCTACATAAGATATGAAGTTATAAAGATTATCTTGTCACTAACAAAAAACTAAAAATATGGTTTTTCATTATTAAATATAGCTGCATTTCTAGACTTTCATAGTTAAAATAAAATTATAGCTTTTAAGAAGTTCCAAAGAGAATCAATATGAGCCAACCATTAAAATTTATCATCAAATAAAACCATACACTAAGAGAATGGCTCTAGGTGGAAAGGTTGGAAGAGGTTATGCATCCAATGCCAAGTATATTGAGCTTTTAGGCAAGTCCATAGGAGGTGTTTAAAGGAATTGGATCTTGAATAATCTAGACATATGGCTAGACCAAACCCAAATTATAAAGTACATTCCCAAAGAGGGAGGCCTTAGTAAACTAGACACCAAATAAAGTGAGCAAACTTAGGTTCGATCTTAGAATTTTAAATTCTATGAAGTTTGGTAATCCAGGTCTTAGGTGAAGAATTTAAATTCCAATGCCTATTTAACTTGTCCAAATCTGATTAAAATGGTCACAACTTGATAAATGAGATGTCGAGATTAATTTTAAAATTCAATGTTACAATTCACCTCTAGTCCTTCCACTAAGCACATAGAGGTTGCAGACCCATCTTATGAGACATGACATCAAGCATTTAACTTGGATATGCAAAATAGAAGGTAAGTTTGAATTGAACAACTTATATTTATCTTTGAGAAAATTTTCCATGAAATCCAATCATGTGAGGAATTCAAATACTTAACATTTTGAATTCATTTTTTAATTAAAAATATAGTTTTTACACCTAACATTTCCACTAAGGTAAGACTTTTATTGGTCGTGATGGGGGACCACTAAATAGTGTGATCATTGAAAGAAAGACCATTATGAACATTATCACCAAACCATTTTAGAAAAGGGTTGACATCTTCAAAATATTTCCAAACTATTTTAGCAACAAAAGAACCTTCACTTTTGAATAGCATTGTGGTGATTAACAAAGAGTGAAACCTGATATTTTTCTAATTAACCATACCATAGGGAATGCCTATGGGAAATGCAGTTCCTTGTGATGATTTTTTAGGCATCATTACCTTCAATTTATTTAACCACCCATTTATCACAAAGATAAATACTTTGTATTTATATATCAATAATTCCTATACCTCCCATGTCATAAGGAAGGCAATAGATATCCCAAGCAACCATGTGATAATCTTTGAGTTTGCTTGGCATTGGCCCAAATAAAATCCTTTTTAGCCTTTTATAATCTATTATAAGAGTCTTTAGAAGGGAAAAAATAATATGAAAATTAAACATTGGTGGTTTGTAAAAGATTGGTACAAACATGAAATGTACTTTATAAAGAAAGGGATTTAGATATCCATTATGCAACCTTTGTTTCTAGTTTATCAATGACATATTATTATAGCTATGAAGGAGAGTAGTTAGAGGTGAAGGGAATACCAGGGAATTTTAATCTCTCCCCATTATGTATCCACTTTTAGTAAAATTTCTTAAGCCACTCAAGCATAAACATCATGCTTTATCTGTAGCATTGGGTTTTAGCCTATTGCAAACTAGAACCCAAGGCCTTGAAAAAGATGTCAAGGAATTGTATAGATTATTTAAATGTAATTTATTATTTATAAATAATTAGAAAATTGTCATCAACAAAATTCCCATTGATGAGCTAAGATGATTGATTAAGAAGGAAAATTCCCTTGTTGAGCCCTCATTCCACTCTATGAACAAGAATATATCCAAATGCCTCGACTGCTAAAACATATAAGGCTAGAGCCAAAGGGCAACCCTAATTGATGGAGTGGAAAATATCAATGGTGTCATATTTTTTCCCATTGATAGTGAGACAAGTCGAAGCTTGAGAAAATAATTTTTTTACTAACAAAACAAAGAATTGGCAAAAATCCAAAGCCTTATGCTGATCCGTAAACTACACTGAATCAACTCAAAGTGCAGTTTTAATTACAAATACTGAATTTATCAAAACTTAAAAAATTATCAAAAAACTCAAAAGAACTTGCATCTCAATGTTTTGGCATAAAACGTTCTCGGTTATTGAACTAGTTTTTGTTTTTTACATCAAATGTCGCAAGTGATTTTTTTTGACAAATCTTCAAATGACCATATCTTGAGCATCCAGACTCTGTTTTGCAAATTGAAAAAAGCATCAAAAAGCTCTCAATGAGCTCTACAATGCGCCACCACTGAAACTCTAACTTGAAACCTTTTTCAAAACCCAATTTCTGATCACACCTCCCCAATGGAGGGCTTTTGGTCTCCAAAAGTCCAATATCTCTTGAAATCTTATAATTGGTCTACTGCATCAATAAAAATAGAACCCAATCATAGCAAGAGGTATAAACAATTTCATTAAAATTATTCACAATCAAACTACAAATATGCCTAATCCAAAGGCATGAGTAAGTGAATCTGTAATTGCAAAAGTGATTACAACATATCAAAAATGTTTGCCCATGTCACATCCTGTAAAGCAGTGAACTGTCAGAAACTGAAACAATCCACAATGTAACTACAAAACAAGTTTATAATGCCAACAACATATAATAGATGTTGTGGACATGTTGCAATATAATGCCCTAGTATGGGACTTATATGCTAAGCAAATGCAAACAACCAAAAGTGTATGCTGCCTAACATCTAAACATGCCCAAAGGGTCTTAAACATGCATCTATACATCCATGTGCCAAAGATACATTCAAAATAGTAGTCAAATAAGTGTTGCAAGGAATCAACTCAACCTACAACATGCTTTCTGCTATTATCTCCAACTGATCAAATGAGTTCAAGTCCTCTAGACAACTCACATAACATAAATAGGAGATTCAAAAACTTAAGAGTTATCAAAAAGTGAGAATTGAAAAACTTCATATGGTAAACCTGTCTTGAAGTGTTCCCACCAACTCTAATCTACATCTTATCAGAGCTTGTTCATTCCCTTAGATGAATTCTTAACCATGCTTTGCAAAAAGAATGTAGTGATAATCCACTTAACCATTTATTTCTTCCTAGTGAAATTGATTTCCTTAGTGGATTCCTTATCAATTGCATATTGTTGACTTAACCTCTTTAATGGATTTTCACTTGTAGGTTTTACCTTATCCTGGGTTGTATTGTCAACTGCATTATGGATTGAATTAGCTTCATTAACCTTAGTGAGAGGTTTGTAAATCATCTTAGTTCTAACATTACTTGAATGTGAAGATGCATGAAGCTTAAAACATCTATCAATCCTATGTCCACTCACTTTACAATGAGTACAAACATCCTTCTTAGGTGAGGTCTCCCTTTTTCCAATTCCCATCTTATCATGAGAATGGTCTTTCAAACATGCAATCTGCTTAAACAAAGCTTTTCGTTTCCAACAAGTCTTAGCACTATGGTTATTCATCCCACAAAAAGGTCATGGAAATGATTGCATTATCTTCTGTCCATTATATCCAAACTTCTTAAAAGTATCAATTGGATCAAAAGATTTAGTGTAAGAATCAAGAGGTGGAATCTCAATACCTCTTTTACCTTTACACCTTTGAACTAGTGGCCTAGAACCTTCGCTATTGGAAGCTTGTCTTCCTTTAGCCATGGAAGAAACTTCTCCATCATCCACTTGCACACTAGTATAACCCAAACCTGCATGAAGAGGTCTATGCCTAACCTGAATTGGGTTAGTTATACCTTGGCTATCTCTACCAAGTCCTCCTCCATTATAACCCATTTTAAACAATAATTTAGATCCTATGCCCTTAGTGTATCTTTCAAAATCACCAAAAACAATATTACTAGAATCTAAATTTGAAATGGTAGAAGAAGATGAAGATTCTTGTGGTGAAAAACTTACACTGCACTCAGTCATAGTTTTTGCATCTGAAGTTGAAGGCTTTACCTTTTCACACTCACCACATTTTAATCTAATCAAGAGCTCATCCTTGGATTCAAGCTCCGATTTTAACTTTGCCACTTGCAATTCAAGTGCAAATTTTTGGCATCTCAAGATTACATTTTCATCTTTGATGACCTCAATTTGTGACAACTTGCCCATGGTTTCCTGCAAACAACTAATTCCACACTGCACACTGCAATATAATCAATCTGCAAACCAATAATCCAACTATTCTGGAAGCAATTGTCAATACACAACTAGAAGCAATCCTTGCATTCTAACTACTCTGATACCAACTTGATCCATAAACTACACTGAATCAACTCAAAGTGAAGTTTTAATTATGAATACTGAATTTCTCAAAACTTAACAAATTCTTGAAAAACTCAAAAGAACTTACATCTCAATGTTTTGGCATAAAATGTTCTCGATTATTGAACTGGTTTTTGTTTTTTACATCAAATGTCATAAATTGTTGAAATTTAATCTTTGCATGATTTCATAATTAAAAAAATTAGAAAACTGAATTAAAACATGCAAGCAAATGACAAATTACCATTCGACATTGATAATAGAGTTCGGCTCAACAAATGATGCCTACATCTCTGAGTTCTCCAAAGGAGTGGACTGTTTCCATTAAGGGCATTTCAAAAACCTAGAAACAATAAACAACTTTCCTGCAAGTTGATCTCTCAATGTGAAAATTCACCTTCACTGTGACTGATAATCAAGCCTGGCACCTTCAAATTTTGTGAGTCTTCACACCTGCAAATTTACTTCAAAAGTCCTAAAAATCTCCTCTGTGGGCTTAATAATACTCTTCCAATATGTAAATTGGATAAAAAGAGTATTAAGACTGAGTATTATGGCCAAAAAATGGATAAAAATCCATTACATAAGCTTTCTCAAAGCTTTTACAAAGTCTTGGCCTCTTGAAATAAAAAACACAGTCCAAAACTTGATAAATTCAAGTAAAAATTAGTGCCTTATATAACACTTCAAGACCCGTGGCTGAAGTGGTCAAGGCCTATCCCTTTTACACGGGAGGTCAAGGGTTCAAAACTCCAAAGCCTTATGCATAAGAAAAATAAAGGGCCATTCAATTTGATCATAGGCTTTCTTAAAATAAATTTTGAGGAATATGGTTTACAAATAATAATCTCAAGCCCATTCCATTACTTCCCTAATAACTATAAGATTATCTAAAATATATAAATATTCGTAGTGAAATTGTTTTGCTCTACTATGATCATGACATGTAAATAATGCAAAGACGGTTCACAAGGGCCTTAATAATGATTTTATAAGAAACATTAAGAAAGGTGATAGGGTGCTAAATGGTAATAATATCCTAATCATTAGATTTAGGGATGATCTTGATAATTCATTTATTTATGAGAGAGACTAATGATTTGTTTTCCAAGGCTTGTTTATAGACTTGTAACAAGTTGGGCCCTATAAAATGCCAAGTACATTAATAAAATTCACAAGGAAAGAAATCAATACTTGGAGCTTTGTCATTATCCATGAATTTAATTTCATGAAATATTTCCTCAATAGAGAGAGGGGTATCATAGAGTCTCCAATTTTCAAGACTTAGCTTGCAGGACACCACATATAAACATTCTTATAAACACCAATTTATAGTGTTCCAAAACTTTCAAGGAGATTTCAAGTAGATGAGTAAGGTGTTGATGGTAAGGTTTGATGGAATTTATTTTTTCCTTAGCTTGTTTGTCTCTAAAAGAATTGAATAATTCCTTTGAAGCATGGTCCTCAATTTTAAGCCAATGAAATGAGATTGGATTTGTACCCCTCTAGCCATGTAGCTATCAATAACTTTGATTTTGTGATTGAAATAAGTTGATGTGGTTTGAAATCATAATTCAAATGAGTTGTTCTCAAGGATATAAGAAATTATTTGGAACTATTTAAGTACAATGCCATCAACCTGATTCTAAACTCACATAATTGTTTTGTCATAGTGGTTGAGAAAGCTAATAGTGTGGTTGATCACCTCTATCCACCACTCAATCTAGCTAACAATGTTGGGTAGATGTGGAGTTAAATTCACAACTCTAGTGATGATATAGATAGTGCCTTCGTGGTATAAGAAGAAATCATTTAAAAAGAATTGATTGCATGAAAATTTGTAGGTGATGGGGCTATGATTAGAAAGGACAATTTCTTGATGGACAATGACAAATTTTATATTGTGAATGAAAAGGAGAATACATGTTGTTATGAAAGCATGACATGATCCAACCATTTAAGGACCATATCGATGTTAGCATGGTAGTTAGACCATGTAACCCATGAAGAAGTGGGTAATCCCCATAGGTGTTTGAAATAAAACCATATTTCATGTTATCCTATACATCACCACAGTGAGAGGACACCAAATTTATCCTCAGGAATTTCAATCATATTAATTTTCCACACATCAACGAAGTGAAGAGGGGTATATTGTCAACAAGACATTACCATAATGTCATTTTGTTAGGGCCATAATTTAAGGAATAAATATTAAGAACTCTGAAGGAATGGATATGAATGTCAACTGATACCTAAATAACTGTATGTGAAGGATCTTCCCCCAAGGACACAACTAAGGGGATCAATTTTAGGGAAACCAAAATACTAGCACCACCGCATCCATCTTATGCAAAGTGGAAAAATGAGATGTGTCAAAATAAATACTTCTCATAATAGATTTCATAAGAAATCCTAAAATCCTAACTTATTACAAGTAGATGAAATATAAAATCCCAAATACTAACATGAAACATGCATATAAAATTTATGGGAGGAATTTATGAGACATCAAACATTCCATGGAGTCAATTCATTATGGGGAATCTTCCATGAGTAGTTATCCTTGACCATCCTCTATATTTTCTCCTGAACCAAGTGCCACAAATTGGTTACAAATTGATATTTTTGTGGTTCATGATATTAAATAATTAATGAATGAATTGTGGCTTTTGTAGAAATAGACTTTTGATAATGCCGAGTGAATATTTTATCACCATTGATGTTTTTAAATCACATCAAATGATCCATCATCATGACATAGAAGGACACTACACACTAATATTGTTAATATATATATGATGTAACTCCAATTGTAAGTATATTAAAATATAGTGGACCTATCAACATAGGTTGTTGAACTTAGTGGATTGATCATGTACATTATATGAGAATTAATGATAAAAAGGTTACAGATCAAAACTCTCATCAATTTTTTTGATGTTGTGCACATTGGCATATAGAACATCATAGAATTTAGTAGCTGGTCTAAGAAGAGGCTTGGTTGTGCTCCAATATTAGAAGCTAGATGTTATAAGATCAGTACCTTCTTCACTGCTTCCATCATCAAAATTTATAGCATAACTTATGGCATCAACCCTTAATGGATGAGATGGATTTAGATTGAGAATTCTATTTATATTTTCCTTGAGCTTCCTACATGAATACCTCAATATTGGTTTGTGACACACCAACATCATTTCATCCTCATCCATCGTAAAACATATGTAGGGATTGGCCTTTTTTGAGCTAATCTACTTCCATCCGTATTAAAAAAACATTTATTTAATTAAATGTAAACACACTCTTCCCATACAGAGTTTCTCTTTGGTTAGAGTTATTAGCATTGTTGGAATGATAATAGTTGACATTGAAGGAATATCTCATGATGCAATTTGAGATTCTTTCTTTAGTGAACATTGTCTAGGTTCTCCATGTGTTTCACACACCTTTATATGATGCCATAATCCATTTGAAGAGATAATTGAGCTTTAGGTGATCATGTGTGATGATTATAAATATATAAATGTGGGCAATACTCACTATAGATGAAAAAAGAAGAATATATAAATAGAAAACTTTTTATAAGGTCATACCATAATTTTTTTTTGTTTTATAGTGATAAATCATAGGTGTTTCATAGTGAAGGCTTTTTATAATTAACCGTGTAATAATTATTTGTTCTCAAGTTTTGGATATCCTTATAAGACTCATCATATTATAAGATATTTAATATTCATAAATAAATTTATTTAAAATATTAAATATCCTCTATTATCGTTAAGGAGAAATAAATATTCAATAGAAGATATTTGATATTTTAAAATTATTTTATTTAAGACATTTTATGATAAGTATTGGCTTCTTTCCATTAATTGATAATGGGTCCTATAAAGAAACATGACATAAGGAACAAATCATTATGCTGAATATTTTTAGTTGTATTTTCCTCATAATGGATTATGAGGTAGTAATAAATCTCTATTAAAAATATTGTACATAACTTTCCCCCCAAAAAATCTGTATTCATATTATGCACTGTGAAATCCATAAAGCTTTAATTATTACACATTTAATCCTAGAAAACCTTCACATAACCTATTTTCTAAGCCCTACTCACACCACCAAATACAGTGTTAAAACTTCAAGGGCTAATCTTAATTTCAATGTGAAGGGCATAAATTCATCAAACCCTTCCATGATGAAAAAGTTATATAAACATTTACATTTCAATTGACAAGAGTAAACTAATTACACATTTTAAAAAGAAAATGTTATAAAAATATGTCATTTCAATTTTTAACATATTTATTAATTGGATTTAAAAATTTACTCAAATTTTTTAAAAAAATATTAATTAAACCACTTTACTGAATTTTTAAATTTTAAATGATGAATTTATCTTTTATAAAAAATAAATGTAATTTAACATTTAACATAATATGAAAGTCTTATTCCAATAATAAAAATAGATATTAATCCATGTTAAATATTATAATTGTAACAATATCTATAAACTATTTTTTTAAATTATAAAATGATGAATTTATCTTCTATAAAAAATAAATGTAATTTAACATTTAACATAATATGAAAGTCTTATTCCAATAATAAAAATAGATATTAACCCATGTTAAATATTATATATATTTTTTGATTTAACATAACATATTTACAATTTGAATTGAGTTATAAATATTCATTAACAAATTTCAATAATATTTTGTAAATTTTTGACTTTTAAAACCAACTCAAAAGACATTAAAATGTCAATATTTATAGTATTCCTACACATCTCACAATTATCTCAAAAGATATCAAAATGCTAACATATAGTATTCCTACACATCTCACAATCATCTTCTTAATTTTATTTACCATTTAAAATAATAATACTACCAACATCATATTGTATACAAATCTATGCTAATTTAAATAAAGATGCAACCTTTGCCTTATGGTTGAAGTGTTGTTATAAAAAAAATCATGCCCAAAAGGAACATACATATGTAAATCAACTTAACCAAATAAAAGTTATAAAATTTGCTTGTAGGTGTTACACTATTGAAAAAACAACAACCAACCACTCCAAATATTCCCAAAAAAATAAGTGCAATGTGAAACTATTTCAAAAACTCATTCTATTTTTGTATGAGTATTTGCAACATAAAATGAAATTGGCTTGTGAGTGTTTACACATATTGCTTGAGAGCAACAATGAAACCATCCCAACATCTTGATAAGCCTTTTTATTAGTCTTGGTAAGGTCACTTCTAAAACTAATTTGAGAAATTTTTATAATGTAAGTTAAAAGTAATAGATGTCTAGAACCAAACTAGTGAATAATATACTTAAGAAGGCTCAACCCAACTACTACTAATTGAATTCTTGTATATGGTATTTATAATACTATACAACTAAAAAAAGGCTCTGGAACAAGTGAAAATCATCATCTCAACATATTATATTATATATTCTACTAAATCAAATAAGAAAATTACCTAAAAAAATTCTTTAAAATTTATCAAAACTTTGGCATCCATGGATTGGCCTCTAGTTGTCAAATAATTATCCAAGATTAATGTATGTGAGTGATGAATCCTTAATGTATGTTCAATATTGGCATGTGTCAACATATATGAGTTAATAAAAATAATCAAAATTTAATGTTTAAATTATTTAATTATAAATGTTAAACACTTTTTATAATAGTGTATCCTGACTTTAAAATCAAGTCATATTCAACAAGCACTAGAATTTGAAGGGACTTTATTATCATGCGGAATTCAGGCTATATAGGTTTCAACTTCTTTATTAGTGCATTTTTGCTAGCCCATCATGGCGTGATAGTTGTCAAATGTAATATTAAGGATATAGTTTGGTTGAAAATATTTATTTTAAAGAAAATTTGTTATTTACTTTACATTCTATTGGGTAGAAAATAATTTCCCAACCATGCAACATTTTTTTTGATTAGTGAATATTATATATATATTTTTTATCTTTGTTCACTTAAGAGCTACCACATGATTTTTTTTTGTTGGATTATAGTCTTGGGAAAATATTATGTTGTTGTTTTAAAGAATAATGGTAGTGTTTGTTCTTATCCATAAGGAAGACTCATTGCTAGGTACATTTGCATAGTTTCATGAGATTATTGTCTTTGCCATATTGAATGTGTCGCAGTGGTTAGATTTTTTCCCATGACAATATTATTTTTTAGTGAACAATACTTTTGGTTTGCTTCTATTGGAGCCTACATATCTTTGAAAATATAAATGGTATTTGTGTCTAGATAGAGGAAGGTCTCATTGCAAGTGGCCATTGTTATGACGGGTTTGTGGTTTTCATGTCTTCTAATTGTATGTATGTTTTGTTTATTTTTAATTTAAATCTATTGTATTTGTTGAATGTTTGTGATAACAGTTCTATATTTTTTGTGAAATGAAGTTTGGTTTCTATTCATGGTTTATTACTACTATCATGTAGGTGGCAATAATCATAGGGCCAAAGAGTGATGTAGGCATTAGGTCATCAAGCCATGGAGTCCTTGTTTTGTTCTTAGGTCGATTCAAATGAATTTATACATTTGTAGAGATTTTTGGTTACACATGTCATAGTCTATTGTAGTTGGTATTAGACATGACATGGTGTTGTAAAATCATTTTTCTATTTCTATGTAGACTCAGATTCTAGGTGGAAAAATCCCATGAAATATCATAAGCAAAACACCTGACAATAATCATGGGGATACAAGGTGATGGAATTAGGGGGTTCTTATTTTTTTCTTTCACTATTTTTAGTCAACTACATCATTATGTTGAAAGGCTTGACCTTTTGGAGTTGTTGCCATAGAGGGCATGGAACCATAAAACATTAATTTTATCCTTAATTTGAGCCTAATGCTTGATTATGTTTTTATCCATCTAATGCTTGATTATGTTTTTATCCATCAAAGAGATTGGGGCTTACTTGCATTACACATGATTTATAGTGATTTGAATTGAGGAAATTATAACTACACTCCATAAGCTTGGATATTATGTGTTTGTTGAATTGGAAGCACATAAAAAGTTTGTCAATTTATTGGTGGAATAGGTGGCATTTAAAATATTTAAAATAAAAATTCATGGTGCCATATGCCACTAAAGATAGAGAGAGTAGTGTAAAAGACATGGCCTTCTATTTGAGCATTATTTGCATGTAGATGTTCATTAAAGTCTAGCAGATAGAATAACAACTTAGAAGGTCAAAAGTTATTGAAGATCTATAAGTATAAGATGAAATTGATGATGATAATTAGACAAGATATCAAGGTGTTCAATGCTCAATGGACTAATTTCATATTTTTAAAAGGCAATAATATAGATTAGATTAAGCATTATGTCACTTGCATTGTACACATTCTTGCTTGTGAAGCTTGTAATCAAGGTCTTTGGTTTGAGGGGTTACCATTGATGGAGTTATTGTGTATAAGAACCAAAGTTTTAAAGATTAATTTTATAGTAATTTTTTTTCCTATGGTAATATCCCCTATCAAGAAATACCAACACTTGTTTTGGCAACTCTTTCTACTCAAGTAATGAGGCTGCCTCCTACCACCTTTATTTTTATGTCATCTATTGGTTTAGCTACCACAAATTTTCATTTTTATAAACTTAGATATTCATTCACATTATATTTCCCCTATTTCCAACACAAAAAGTGAAAATAGATATCGTGTATTTCTCAGTATTTCCATCAAGAATCACTCAAATTTATAGTAGACAATTGTAGTGTCTCAATTTGGCCAAAGCCTTTGGCACCATGGAGACTATTTCAAAAAAAAAATACAAATACATGAGACCACTATGTACTTAGTTGAATGTAATCAATGTATTTTTTATCTATCCTACTTTCATTAATGCTTAGTGTTCTAATTTAGTTTTGCTAACTTCTCTATTTTTTAGTGTCATTATGTCTATCACTCTTCCACCCATCTTCACAATGGATGGTATTAGACCTTCTAGTAAAACTTCTCCAAAATTTAATCATATAATCAAAAGTTGTAAGGGTTCATGTTAATCATCCCCACGTTCTTGTGGTACCATTAGGACAAGTTTCATTTCTTTCCATTTCTCCTACTCATATTATTCCTATTGAAGTCCTAAAAATATCTAGGTTTGTTAGACCTACTACTATTTGTGTGCCACAAGCATTAGATATTCTTGAGGACACCAAAAATTGGACCTTTGTTCTTAAATTTATGAGTTCCCATTTTAATTTACATATTCTTACTACATTTGCCTTTTCACACCATTGATCATAAGTTCCATTACAATCACTCATCAATGGTTCAAGCTTTTCATGCATCGTTCATAGTGCCCATGGTGAATATACTTGACGTAGACACTCAAATTTCATCAATTTTGTGTTGAAATTACAAATGGGACTATTTACTGTAATAACATACAAAGTCACTGTTTATCTTGATTCCATCCACACGTCATCTACACATTGGTGCATCCCTGATTAGGGCAATGCACCATATGTAATTTTTAGATTCATCTAATTCATCCTAAGTCAGATTCAAACTTTAGAAGTTATGTTTTTGGATTAATTAGGTTAAACAATTATTTGAATTTCATAAATCACATCTTTATATTAAGTTAATTAACCTTTGTTAATTAACCTAATCTTCCTCTAATGGGAAATTCCATAGCTTTTGGAATTCCCTATTTTCTATATTCATTAATTAGATTTATTCCTCAATTTTCATAAGAAGTGGCCAAGTGGTTGATGGAATCATTATGACATCATAGGTAAATATAAATAATCATGACATCACATAAAAAATTGTCAGGCATTTGTAGAATATCAAATAAATATTAGAATTTGTAAGCCATGCCTAATCAATGCAAACTCAAACATACTTATTAATGGCATAATTCATCCACTCATCTTGATCATCATCTAAAAATCAAAATTAGTTTGGAGAATCTATAAATACAAGGGCCATTTGCCATTATTCCAAATCCTTAAACATACAACAAAGTTCTTCCATTTTGAGTAGCATTTCAAGCATCAAGTCTTCAACCATTCCATTATTCCTTTCATTTTCTCCCATCTTCGAGGGAAATACAATGGCTTGAGGTCCATTTTGGACTATGTAGGTAACACTTAGATACATATCCTATCTCAGGTTAGCTCAACTTCCATTCTTCTCATTCTTATTCATCTATTTCATCTATTTTCCTCATTCCATTTTCTCTAGATTTTGGGAGAAATACATTAGATTGAGGTCCATTTGGACTATGTAGGCAGTGATAAATTATGTTTGATTTTTGGGGTCAAATAATCCACCATTATCTCATTGTTCTTTAACCATAATTGTCTTCTTCTAATCATCTCTGTCATCACTTTGTGCATTTTTATGTGACTTGATTTTTACGGCTTCTTCATTCTTTGAAAAGTTGTTATACCATCCACACTTATGTTTACACCCATTCATATTTAATCTATGTAATAGGTTAAATCATTGAGCTCTATTTTCCAACTAATCAATTGAATAAATTAGATCGATCAATGATCAAATCAACCTTTTTGGGGTATGTCATTTAATCAATGATTAAATCTGCCCAATTGGGGTAAAACAATTAGTCAATTTTGCCCTCTTTGGGGCAATTCAGCCATTTAGTATTTCTTTTAATTCCAAGCTCGAAACTGTCACCCTCTTTGGGAAAATCAAAGTGTGTCACTTATTTTGAGATGGTTCATTCCTTAAGCCTATAAATTTTTCTCTATTTGGGGTATGTTAAAGTGTGCAACTTATCTTGGGATGCATCCTACCTAATTCCCCCCTCTTTGGGGTAATTAATTTTTCTACTCTAGCATAATTGGAAATCAATGTGTGTAAACATTAAATCATATGGATTAATATCATACATGGGTTAATTTCACTCCTTTTCTTTGTCCACTTTCTTCTTTTTGAGGGCCCATCCATTAAAGCTATTTTTGGGCCACTCCCTTTAGGGGGGATCAAGGGCATACCAAACAACATTTAGGGAATCCTTGTGAAATCATTTTCAAAACATGAACACATCATTATTTAATATTTATTAGATCATTTTAATGACTTTTTCATTCTTTGAAAGTCATTGCTTCATTTAGTGTCTCGCAACACCCTTTCAAATAGGGAAAAATATAGACATTCAAATTTAATCACTTTTGTTTTGAAAGTGCAAATGGGATGATTTACTGAAATAATACACAAGTTGCTATTTATTTTAATTTTATTTTCACACATCATGTGCACATTTTGTAACATATTGGTGTATTCTTGATTAGGGCAATACACCATATGCAATCTTCAGCTTCATCTAATTCATCCTAAGTTAGATTGTGATTATGCAAGTGATGTTTTGGGATTAATTAGATGGAATAGTTATTTGACTTTAATAGATCACATATTTACATTAAGTTAATTAACCTAATATTCCTCTAATGGGAAACTCCATATCTTTTGGAATTCCCTATTTTATAAATTCATTAACTGGATTTATTCTTCAATCCTCATGGCAAGTGGCCAAATGGTTGAAGACATCATAGACAAATATTAGGAATTATGACATCATAATGACATCACACAAAAAGTTGTCAAACATTTACAAAATATAAAACAAATATCATAAGTCACAAGTCATGCTTAATCAATGCAAACTCAACCAAAATTATTAATGGCATCAGTCATCAAAGATTGATTGATTCTCATCCACTAATATTGATTATCATCTAATGATCAAAATTAGTTTGGAAAATCTATAAATACGAGGGCCATTTGCCATTATTCCAAAGCCTTGAAAATACAATGAAGTGCTTCCATTTTTAGTATCCATTCAAACATCAAGTCTTTAACCATTCCATTCTTCATTTCTTTTCTTCTAATTACACTAAAAAATCATTAATAGTGCTTGGGGAGATGTTGTTGGAATCACGTTGACATTGACAAAGACTTTGAGCTCTAAATCTAGGATAAACATATATGTGTGTTAGTTAGGAACTAACATCCATAAGGAAGGTAATATCTTTTGATTGTTTTCTATTTGTTTGTCTTTGATATATATTTTCTAATCTGAGTACCATGATTAATAAGTTATATTTCCTATTATTTTATGATATTTTTTCATACTAATGAGAACTAACATCTTTTGGATTTAGGTTCTTACACATAAGACATGATTGTAATCTTCAGGAAATATTCCATTATTATTAGACATGCCAATAATGTGACAAGGACTGTAGAGATGAATGGTCACCTCAACATTTACATGGCCGCATTTTAAAAGAAGATGATCCAATATAAGTAGGGATGACACTCAATAGATCATTTAATTTTTTGCAGTTGTAGCTAACAATTAGAAAAGGCCAAGACAATCAAGTTTATCTTGGGGGTCCTTTACATTCTCATGCATTTTAATCACCAAATATGAACTATTGTTTAGAAAACTAGTCAAATAGATGTTCCAAATTGACAAATATTGTGAGGTGTGTACTCAAATATTCAAAGGGAAGAAGATGGCCATATGACATTTAGTTTGCATGGGAACTGCTCGCATGGACATGGAAAATGAATAACATTGTTTAACATTTTACTTCAAATCTAAAAACTTTTTCATTAGATATTCTACTTTCATTACTAGATTAGAAACATATTTATTTAGATTTTCATACAATTGATTTTAAAATGTGGATATGGTCCATAAAACTCTTATAAATACATTATATTATGACTAATTTCAGAAGAGAAACATACTTTTGGGGAGTTTACATTGAATATGTAATTTTTGTAGTTAGTCCTTGTTTTTATTTTAGTTGTTGTGAATGAATTTGCTTCTTTGCAATTCACTATGGCATATTTATCTAATGAAGTTACGCTATGGGAAATTATTCACAATTTATTTTTCCTTTGAATTTTAGTTATGTCTATCTAAATTTGAGTTCCTACTTGATACAAATTTGGATCCTAATTTATTAGTTATGAATACTAGTTGTTTCCACTATAACTATATGTATGCAATTCATGATTTAAGACACTCTTCTACGACATTTCATATACAAAACATTAGTTCATATATGTTACAATGGTAGAGTTAGTGTGGGGATGATCCAAACATCTTTGGAGTGATGACACTAGGAAGTTTTTTCTCTTGAAATGGAGGGGTATAGTATATATAGTTGGACCTCTACTATTTGTAGGTGGTGGTTGCATAACTACCCCAATAGTTTCTAAACTGATAATATGCATACACCCCTACTTCCCAATGATGGTTTGTTTGATATTATTGGTAGACTCCAAAGTTTCAAAAACATAAATATAGGTCTTGTGTAAGGAAAAGGGAGAAAAATAATCTTGGAACTGGATTCACATTGTAAGATAGTAATTTTGAGTCTTTGTTCATGTTATCTTCAGTTGTTCTTAGTTGTTTAGTGGTTTTTCAGTGTTGGTTTTATTATGACAAGTGTCTAAAAGGTGATAAATTTTTTTTGTGTAACCTTTGGATAAGTATTAGTGAATTTTTTGTCCATGAAGGCCAAGTTTTGGTAGTAACTTGTATAGATTCTAAATCACATAGTGGAAAAGGGGGTGCATTTTTCTCACCTAGTTGGATTTTTCCATTATCAGGTTTCTCTAGGATAAATATTATGTTCTTAATGTGTTTTGTGATATCTTTGATTCTCATTTATGTTTATTAACTATGTATATTTCATTTCAACACTTCATAACTCTATTTTACAAGTAATCTAGTCTAGAACAACATATGTTCTCAATCACTTGTTGGCTTAAGATTATAGGGTTCATGTGGGTGAAGTGTAATGTGGAATACCCACTTGGTTTATTGATCATATTGGTGTAAGAGCTGAGTTATAATATATTTTAGTATTTTTTTGTGGTTTTGTGTGTTTGTGACTAGATTGTAAGTATGTTCCCATCACTAGAACAAGTAGTGCTAGTGGTTAAGGTGTTCTAGTTCTATTTGAAAAATATATTTACACAAGGAAGTGGAAGTAATAGATCATAAGTATGGCCCATGATGACGAATAAAATTATTATACAACATAAGAGTGATTTCAAAAGAATGAAGAAGGAATGTCTTGCATTTCTCTTTATATGGGAAAGCTTGACCTATTGGAGTTCATCATGGGAATTTTCATGGATAAGCTTGGTGTTTTTATGGAGGTGCCAAAATAAACTAAGGAGGATGATATCAAGACATGTAATAATGTGGAATAATAAACATTTACCAACCAAGCTTCAACTCCACTCAAGGTTGAGGCAAAGATAGAGATTGAGTCATATGATGGAGATGTAAATGAAGAGAGGCTACACCATTGGCTAGGCCAACTTGAGGTATGTTTTAGTTTTCATTATATTAATGAGATCCAACAAATTTATTTTGAAACGTTAAAATTAATCAATCATGATTTAACTTGGTTTGAGAGTTAGGTTCATTCCTTGGTTGTTAAGAAGCTTCCTCTTATTACTAAGTGGGATGATTTTAAACTATTAATCAAGAAGCAATTACATCCTATTTGTTATGATGAAGAGAGGTCCATGAATTTAAAATATATTAATAAAAATCAAGGCCAAATCATGGAGGAGTATACAAGTGAGTTCTATAAGAAGGTTATCCAAATGGGAAATGATAAATTAAACCATGACATCTTGATGAAGTATGTGGGTGGACCCATAGCCATTTTAGAGACTAATCCTATTGGCCAAGTCTATAGATGTAGATGGGGTTTGTTCTCAATCTCACTACTTAGATATGAATAAGAAGAAGAAGGATCCATCTACCTCTCAAAGCACTCTAAAGCAAAAAGGCTGTTCAAAGAAAAGTGGGAAAGGTAATGGGAAACATAAGAATAATTCTACTTCCATTTCTAAAAAGGACACTAAAAGGCATTGTGGGCATTTTTATGTTGATAGTAATTATGAGGATTAATGTTGGAAGCTCCTTCCAAAATTACATCCATTCAAGAACAACAACAATAAGAAGGATATGGTGCCTCTACAAGGTGAGAATATTTATTATAGCTTTGTTGTGGATGACACTTTGTGTTTTACCTCCATCAATAGAGATGTATGTTTGGGTATTAGTAGTCCACAAGAGAGTGACCTTTTTAAGCTTCTCCGTATTATAATTTAGATGAAAAAAACAAAAGTGGATGCTCTTTTTTATACTTGTTCACAAAAAAAATTGATAAGTAGGGAGTTAGTAGATAAATTAAAGATATATATTTACAATCATCCAAGACCATATGCTTTGGATTGGGTAAAGAAATGTGTAGACATCAAGGTGAAAAATATATTAAAAGTTATGTTTTGTATTAATAAACATTTTGTTGATGAAATTATAGTGGAGGTTTTGCCTCTTGATGTGTGTAGTGTGGTGGGGGTTTTTGACAACCCATACTTGTATATACAAGATGCTATCTTCATGAGGAGAGTCAACCAATATCATTTAGTGAAGGATTGAAAGATCTACATCATTTTAGCCTACAAAGGTGATTATAAAATCTCTTTGGTAAGTGATTTTGAAGCTAAGAAGCTTATTAATCCTAGTGGGAATTTTAATTTACTCCTTTTAAGAGATATTCAAGATAAAGAAATGGCTTTACCTAAACCCAATTATAGCATTTTTACTAAAAGAGAGTAGAAGCATATGGGAGATTTGGTGAAATATACCAAGGAATTATTCCATGATCCCACAAGGTTTCCACTAATGAGGCCCATTGAACATAAAATTTAGTTATTACTTGATAGTCTACTTCCATATATCAGATTGCATAGGTAATCCTTGAAGGATGACAATGAGGTAAAAAATAGTTGTAGTCTTTGACTAATCAAGATGTAATCCATCCTAGTACTTATCCATGTTTTTATATTATTGATTTAGCACCTAAGAAATATGGTTCATAGATAATGTGTGTTAATTATAGAGCACTTAACAACATTACCATCAAGAATAGGTACCCTTTTCCATAGATTGATGATCTTCTAGATCAGTTACAACATGTAGAGTATTTTTTTAAGCTTGATTTGAAATATGGATATCACTAAGTAAGAATTAAAGAAGAGGGCATTTGGAAAAAAAAATTAAGAGTAGGTAAGGATTGTATGAGTGGTTGGTTCTATCTTTAAGCCTATGCAATGCACTAACTACCTTCATGCAGTTGATGAATGAGGCAATCAAGTCATTTGTTGATTCCTTTTTCATTGTGTATTTTGATGATATTATTATCTTTAACATAACTTTTGATGAGCATGTTGAAGATCTTAAATATTTTTTACAAGTTTTTAAGGAGAATAAGTTAGTGTTAAATGAAAATAAATGTGAGTTGCTCAACAATCACTTATTTACTTGGGGCACGTGGTTAGAGATGGGGAGTTGAGGATTTATCTAGCTAAGGTAGAGGACACCATGAAGTGGCCAAAACCTACCAATGTGACCCAAACAAGGAGATTTGTTGATGTAGTTCAATATTTAAGGAAGTTCATCAATAACTTCTCTTCCATAGTTTCACCTTTGCATGTAGTTACAACAAGTGGTAAGAGTTTTATTTGGGGTAAAAAGAAATAAAATTCATTTGATATGTTTAAATATAATATTATCCATTATTTGATATTATATTTTCCTAATTTTTAGCTACCATTTGAGGTGGAAATGGATGCTAGTGACTATGCTATGGGGGATTTCATACTTCAAAGAGGCAAGTCCATATGTTACCATTTAGAGTTATTTCAGGTTGTAATTTTGAATTAATATACAATGTACATAAAATAAATAATTACATGCTTTTTTTTCAAATGGTAAATAAATGGAAACATTATCTCATGGGTAAGGAAACTATTATCCACATAGATAAATAACATATCCAATATTTTTGAAAGTTATTTCTTCAAGGAAAGAGGTCTTAATGTATAGGTTTTGAGCTAAAGGAGGATTATTACCTTCAATATGGGTTCCTCTAAAACTTGGGCAAGCTTTGTGTGTTGAAGGAGGGAAGAGTTAAACTAATGAGGGAAACACATAAAAATTTGTAGAACATTTTGGTGTTACAAAGATAGTTTTCAATTAAAAAATTATGTTTATTAGCCTAATATGCAACTTTATGTCATTAAGTTCATAAGGGGATGTGTTTTATGTAGTATAAGCAAGCTTAACAATAGGAATTTGGATTTGTATATGCCATTACCAGTTTTTTCTAGGCCATGGAAAAGCATTTATATGGATTTTATAGGCGAGTTGCCTATGTCAAGGAAAGGGCATGACTATCTCTTTATGGTTATCAACCATTTTAACAAGATATGTATTCTTACTCCTTGTAAGATGACCTTCAAAGGTAGTGATGCAACTGAGTTATTTTTCGCTAATGTGTGGGTTAAATTTGGTTTTCATAGTTATATTACTTTAGATGAAGATTTAATATTTGTTGATAAATTTTAAGAAATATTGTAGGATAAAATGGATATCAAGCTAAAACAATTTACTGCTTTTCACCCACAAACTAATGGGTAAATAAAAGTTGTGAATCTAACATTGGTACAAATCTTGATAGGGTACAATAAGAAGCATCATAAGTCTCAGGATGAAAATTTAGTGTATATTCAACATTATTATAATAGGGCAGTGCATTATTCTACTAAAAAAACTCATTTCAAAACTTGTTTTGCTATTTACCTTCATGTGCATTAGATGTTGTTTTGAAACAACCATGTAAAGGAAGCAAGAAAATGGATCAAGAGATCCAAAAAGCTAAGAAATTCATTGATAATATTAAATAAATTCACCTCCAAGTACATGAGATATTGAAGGAGTCACAAGCTAAGTATAAAGCAAGGCATGATCAACATAATAATGAGCATATTTTCCTTATTGTAGACAAGCTATGGTTGTATTTGAGTAGAGAAAGACTATAAGGAAAGTCTAAAAATCTTGAACCTTTAAGATATAGTCCAAACAAAATTATGGAACAAGTGGGAAATAATGTTTTTAGACTTGATTTGCCTCCTTATATGAAGATCTATTTAGTTGTCAATGTTGAGAACTTACTTTTTTTGAGCCTTCTATGTTAGATAATGAAGATGAAGGATTGTTGTTACTTTATATCAAAGAACTCACTCCTTATAGTTTATTGGAATTTGAATGAGGATGTTGTGTTATAGAAGAAGGAAAGGACAACACACAGAGGATTACAAGAACATTGGTTGATTGGGTTAAAGGGACATCTACCTACAATGGCCAAAATATATTCTATAGAAGATGTAGGGATAATATTTTCCTTACTTATTCAATATCTAAATCTTTTAGGGACTTAAAAGCTTTAATTTGGGGAGGCATGATGTGGTTTTGGATCCTAATTTACTAGTTGTTTCAACTATTCTTAATTATATGTAATTCATGCTTGTAAGACACTCTTATAAGACATTTCATGTAAAAGACACTAGTTTAACTATGTTACAATGGTAGATTCAGTTTTATGATGATCAGACTTCTTTAAAGTGATGATGCCATAAATTATTATCTCTTGAAATAGAGGGGTTTACTATAGATATTAAAATTACTAATTTTTATAGGGTGGTAGTTGTGCAACCACTAGTGTTTATAGGTGGTGATTATGTAACTACCATAGTGGTTGAGAAACCATCAGTCTGCATACATTAACAATTTTGCCATGAGATAAAGAGCCTAAAGAGGAATGATTGTAAACATTACCACTTCCCAATAATGGTTTGTTTGAGATCCTTGGTGGACTCTAAAGAAAAAAAAGTATAAATAGAAGTCTTGTGCAAGGTATAAGGGATAAAAAGAGTCTTGAAATCATATTCACATTGCAAGATATAAATTTTGAGTCTTATTTCATGTTATCTTCACTTGTTCTTATTTGTTTAGTGTTTATTCAATATTGGTTATTTTATGAGAAGTGTCTATAAGTTTCAAAAGAAATCATGTGTGCAAGATTTGGATATGGAATATTAAAATTTATGTCCCCAAAGGCTAAACTTTGGAAGTAACTTGTACATGGTTTGAATCATAAAGTGGTAAGGGTACGTAGTGTAGTTGCCTCAATTGGATGATTTTGTACCACATAGAGTTTTTCCAAGATAAATATTGTGTTTTTAATGTGTTTTGTGTTTCTTTGCTTCTCATTTATGTTTTATAATTTTGTATATTTCATTCTATCACTACTACTATGCCTTTAACCTATGGCGTGTCTAGGGATATGTGTGGCTGATTTGTGGCTTACATGCCTCTTATATCATATTTTCACATTTTTATATGTTCTTAGTAAGGTCAGCATATGGAATAACCATGGATAAGTGGATTATATATAAGAGGTAGTGGTTAATATTTGATCATGATATTATCAATTATGCTCTCATTGCATTATTGTTGAGGTTTCCCCCTCAAAGTGGCTTAGTTATATTTATCAAACATTCTACTCTTCTATTAATTATTGTTTTGGATCTATATATTTTGCTTTTATTTCTACAACATATATTTTATTCTATAAACATCTAAGTAATTTAAATACAAGTGGTATCGGAGCTTCAATTTGGACAAGTTTCTATGGTGTTTTTTTTGGATCTAGTGTTGTATGTCTCTTGTGAGCTAAAAGATAAAAAAAACATAACATGAGGTATGAAGAATTTGATTTTTATATCACTATAGTATTGTTTAAAGTGTTTTTTTGAAAAAAAATTTAAAAAAAAGGTCTGGTAAATTTTTAACCTTATGCAAATCAACAATTGTTGGATTCATCTCCATGAGATGATCACAATGCTATATTTTAATAGAATGCTTGTGCACATTATAATCATTGGATTAATTTTGGTGAGGTGATCACAATGGTCTCATTTTTAATTTTTTTTTTAAAGGCTGATACCCTCCTAGGGTTTGTACATGGCTGGTCCCAACACTCACAGATATGGGAAAGGTCAATAAACTCATATAACTCATAAGAATGACATGTAGTCTAGAATGTCTAATTTGTGTATGTCAAATGTGGTTCAACAAATTTGATCAAAGTTTACATGGTATGGTGTGGAAAGATCATCTTGATGCAGTTACATAGGACATCACAAGGATGAGAGGGGACCTAAATGGCTTACAAGATTAATTGAAATAATTAACTAGGTAATTATCTAGCTTTACAACTTAGTATTTACAAAATAACCCTCTACCACTCTAGTTTGGTTCTCCTTCAAACAATCACACCACCAATCTAGGTTAGAAGCTGATGTTGCCAAAAGTGGACTTACACAAATTTGATGGTAATGATCCACTCACATGGATCAGTAAAATTGAAAATTTATTTGATCTACGTCAGATTCCATGTTCACAAAATTTGGTCATGACCTCTATGTATCTGGACCCCGAACACTTTATTCGGTATCGATGGTTGTGCACCCAAAAGAAAAAGAAGGGTCTTCAGTTTCCTAATTTGTATTTTCTAAAGATCTGTAACTCCATTATCACAACAATGTATCATAAAACTACTTCAACCAGCTGGCCAAACTATGCCAGATAGGGACTATAAAGGATTATATTAATCAATTTCATAATCTCTCCTTACGTGTGGTGAATATCACTAAGGAAAATTTGACTGACCTATTTTTGGGTGGCCTCAAAGATAGAAAGTAATTGAAGGCTCACATATTTAGTCCCAATTTAGTATCTGAATTCATCCTAAAGGCACACATAGCAGAGGAAAAATAATTGATCAATCAAATACCTTTCACTAATGTTAGGGAATGCACTTTCATAACACCATCCCTACCTCAGCCTACTAGATTGACCCCTCAACAAATTTAGGAGAAGTGTGTAAAAGGTTTATGTTTTGGCTGTGATATAAAATGGAGTAAAAGACATTATTATGCTAAAAATTAGTTGTTTTACCTTGAAGATGCCAATGAGAATGACAAAGATAATAAGGCTTTAGGTACAAGTTTGGATGAACCTGAGGATAAATTTGAAGAATTTCAACCTACTATTTCCTACCATGCACTTTCATGTATTAGTACTCTCCAAACTCTTAAGGTGGTGGGTTTCCTAAAAAAACACAAGGTGACTTTGTTGATTGACTCTAGGAGTACACAAAACTTCATCAATAGTAAATTGGCTACTTGTTTAAACTATTTTATTTACCTAGCTCCATAATTTAAGGTCATGATTATAGATGGTGGTACCATCAACTATTTGGGAAAATACCATAGTACTAAGCTTGATATGGGAGAATATCTATTAGATTCTCCTATTTTTGATATTCCCATGGGAGGGGCTAACATTATTATTGGATTGAGATGAATCACCACTTTAGGCACTATTGAGATGAATTTCTAGGAACTATTCATGTACTTCCATTCAAAAGGTGGGATATTTGAATTGTGTGGATTACAGGGTAAATCTCCACAATTGGTGAGTTCCCATAAAATGACAAAGACTATTATAAAAGGTGCTAAAGGATTTGTGGCATGCTTATTTTTTTATAGATGTTCAACCAACCAAAGAATCTACCCATCCTAATTTATAAATGGTGTTGGATGACCATTCTATTATTTTTGATGACATGCCAAAAGAAATTCCACCAAGTCGACTGCATGATCATGCCATCATAATAATTCTTGTAATTACACCACCCAAATTCAGACCCTCTAGGTATACCTATGTTCAAAAGAGTGAAATTGAAAAGATGGTACATTAGATGTTAGAGGCAGGAATCATCTAACACATCCAAAGTGAATATTCCTTCTCGATGGTCATGGTGTAGTAGAAGGATGACACTTAGAGGATTGCTTAGACTATAAAGAACTCAATAAGTACATCATCAAAGATAAGTTTCTATTCTAATAATTATTGATTTTCTAGATGAATTACATGGTGTTATTTATTTTAACAAGATATATCTTCGATTTGGATTTCATCAAATTCAAATTCGTAAAGAGGACATACCTAAAATAGTTTTCAAAACCCATGAAGGCCATTATGAGTTTATGGTCATGCCTTTTGGCCTCACAAATGTACCATCCACATTTTAGAGTTTAATAAATACTATTTCCACGTAATTTTTGAAAAATTTTGTTTTGGTGTTTTTAATGACATCCTCATTTACAATAAAAATTAGGAATACCATTTGAAGCATGTAAAACAAATATTCCTAACTTTGGAACAACATAAATTTTATGCCAAACCTTCCAAATGTGCTTTTGGCATCTAAGAGGTGTTTTAATTAGGTCATATTATTTCACATGAAGGAGTGAAATTGGATCTTAAAAAGATCCAAGCGATGATAGAGTTGTAGGTTCCGAAGACCTTCAAGAACCTTCAAGGATTTCTAGGGGCTAACTGGTTACTATCATAAGTTTGTCAAAAATTATGGTAGAATCATAGACCTATTCACATATTTTTTGAAGAAAGACTCTTTATAATAGATTGATATAGCCACTAAGACATTTAAACAATTAAAAATGGATGTGCACCACTCTAGTATTTCCTACTCCTAATTTTGTTTAAACTTTTATTGTGGAATGTGATGCTTTAGGATATGGCATGGGGTCTATACTCATGCAAGGTGGAAAACCTAGTACATTTGAGAGTCATAAATTAAAGGGAAATGATAGACTAAATCCAATCTATGAGAAAGATATGATGGTTATTTTGTATGCAGTCAAATAATGAAGACCTTATATGATGGGTCATCACTTTCAAGTAAAGACTGATCATGGTAGCTATGAGATGATAAATTTGAGCAATGGAATTATGATATTCAAATTAATATCAAAATATCCTAAATAGAAAATCTACTTCATGAATTTAGATCCATTATAATATAATTCAAGAAAAATAAATATTTATAACAACATTATAAAATCTAAAGCTAATTACTCTAAACAAGATTCAAAACAAGAAAAAGAGAATATATGATATGGATAATGGATTGATTACAAATGGGCTCAAAATTTTAGCATGATATTAGTTTGATCAAAAGACTTTGATAGCATGGATTAATTATTAAACTTATGAAAGGATTAATAGACTAGTGTAGCATGGATTTATTGCACATTCAACTCATTGTTCCAAATGAAAGGAGATGGTGGGTTTAAATAGAGAGAAGGGAGGGAGATTTTATGGAATTTAAAAATCAATGGAATTCTCTAGAGAGGGAACTCTATAGAGAATTTAATGAGTATTAGAGCATTCTAGACTCCATTAAAGGAGCCTAATGGGGTTCAGTAGGGGTTTAGCTAGGTTTATAAGAGAATTAGGTGGAGACTAGGTACTAGGCATACATGAGAGCCCAGGGGATAAGTTTGATTTTGTGAATTTAAAATTCATAAGTGGGTATAAGAGGGATTTAGGTGATAAATGGGATGTTAATAAGAAATAATAAGAGAATTAATATTAGATGGGAAATATGAATAAGGTTAAAAGAGTGAAGAGCGGGTGTTAGATAAATGACTATGAGGATGGGGGATTAATGATAATATGAATTAGACAAAATTAGCGATGTTAGTGTTGAATAATAATAATATTAGTGACAAGAAATGAAGCGAGCAATTTTAGATGCATACATAAGCCTCAAATATTTTTTGGAACAATGATTGTCTTTAGAAGAGAAACAAAAATGGGTGACTAAAATGTTAGGTTATGATTTTGAAATTATCTATAAGAAAGAAAATATATTGTGGTGTCAGATGCACTATCTCAGAGGGATGAATTAGTTGAGGCATTGTTATATACAATGACCATTTGGAAGGAAGATTGGCAAGAGGAAGAAAGATCATAACGGGATCTAAAAAATTTACATGGAAGGAAAACATATTATGATATAAAGATAAATATACCTCTATAAGAATTCTCTCCTCAAAAATAAAATCCTTCAAGAGCTTCATGCACCTCCAATAGGAAGTCACTCAGGGTTTTTGAAAACATATCAAAGAATCAAGTAAGGTTTATTTTGGGAAGGACTCAAGGAGGATGTCCAAAAATATGTGGCCAAATGCATGGTATGTCAACAAAACAAAGGTGAAACCATTAATACCCCATGTCATTTATAGACTTTATCTATCCCTAGACAACATTGGGAGGAGGTTTCCATAGATATCATTACTAGGTTACCATGGTCTAAAGGTAAAAATGTTATCATGGTAGTTGTGGATCAACTCACCAAATATGCTCATTTTTGTTCTTTATCATGGCCATTTATTTCTAGTATAATAGCTTCTAATTTTATAAATATAGTTCATAAATTGCATGGTACCCTAAAGATCATTGTAAGTGATCGAGATCCCATATTTAATAGTCATTTTTGGACTAATTATTTTGCATGTTTGGGCACCCAGTTGGCTCATAACTCATCTTATCATCCTCAATCTAATGGACAAGCAGAGGTAATTAACAAATGTCTAGAAGGGTATCTCCATTTTTTTACTTCAGATAAAAAAATAAAAATGGGTTCATTGGTTACCACTTGTTGAATGGTGGTATAATACTTCTGTTCATAGTTCATACAAAATGTCTCCCTTTGTGGCATTGTATGGATATCACCCCCTATCCATCACTTCAACCTTGAAGGTCCATCCCAAGGTTTGAACTATTGAGGAACACATTCACCATCAATAGGAGGAACTCACCAGTTTGTGATAAAATTTATCCATGACGCAAAATTAAATAAATAAACATGTAGATCAACACCATAGTGAGTGACATTTTGACATAGGCGATTGGGTCTTTGTTTGATTATAAACATATAATAATATATCTCTGAAGTAATAAAAAAATGATAACAAGTTTTTTCCTAAATGTTATGGCCCTTATCAGATCTTGTAAAAAATTGGTAGTGTGGCTTACAAGGTAGAATTACCCTAGTCCACTCACATAGATATGATATTTCATGTATCTTGCCTAAAGAAGGTAATTAGACACAAAGTTTCTACTCAAACAGAGTTACCTAAATTGGATGAGGATGCTAGGGTTATTTTGGATCCTAAGGAGATCCTTCAAATGTGCAGTGGAGCTTGAAGAGATCCTTCAAATGCACACTAAGCAATTACAAACCAATACAATTAAGGGGTATTTGATCAAATGGAAAAATTTGCATTGTGAAGATGCAACATGGGAGGAAGAATCATTATTGCAGCAATATCTAGGGTTGATTCAACATTGCTCTGAAGGGGAGGGCATACTACACCTGTAAACTATGACATGTCTAGGGATATGTGTTGTCAACTTATGCTTACACACTTCTTATACTACCTTGTCACATTTCTCTATGTTTTTAGTAATGTTAGACTATGGAATAACCATGGCTAAGTAAAGTATATGTAGGAGGTATCGGATCATGATATTGTGAATTGTTTCTCATTGTATTGTTATAAAGGTTTCCCCCTTGAAGTGGCTCAATTATATTTATCAAGCATTCTACTCTTCCATCAATTATTATTTTGGATCTCTCTCTCTCTCTATATATATATTATGATCTTATTTATGTGATATAATATTCTATTATGTAAACATATAATTAATTTCATTAAATATTCATAACTCTATTTTATAAGAAATTTAGTCTATAACAACAATTGATCTCAATCATTTGTTGGGTTAAGAGTACAGGATCCATGTTGGTGAAGCCTAGTGCAGAATATCCACCTTGTTTATGGACCATTGCTTTATTTTTTAAACATTGGATAGTTTACATTGTATCCCATAAAATGTTTTGCTTCAAAAAAGAGGCCCTCGTTATAAAATTTGGAAAATTTATTTTCTAGTATTTCCTTTTTACCTCCTTATTGATGGTTTCTTTTACCAAATTTCAACTTTAAAAGATATGTGTGAATATCCATCTTTAGGTTAGTTTTTGTGTTTTTATGTTCATTTGAGATTTAGAACACACACATATCATGTTCTATTTTAAAAAAAAAATTCATTTGAGATATCAAATGCACACATATTTGAACAAACAATTCAGTACACAAAATACACGAGATAAAAATATGTTTTATGCACATCGTGATATTCTTTGAAATGGTATCTCTATAACCATGGGATCGAGAAGTTACCTTGCTTGAAATTTAAATTTAGGCTAAATGAACATTGGAATTCATCTATAATTAATTCTATTGAATTAATATGAATAGCTTGATTTATATATAAGATTCTAAGCACGTGCTAGCTTTTGGGGTTTAGTATTAGTATAGAAGTTGTTAGGCACATGTGTCATTATGATTATGAATTTAGGGTTAGGATCTCATTAAATAACTTATATTAATTTGCTTAAAGGCTAAAATGGATCCTTCCATGACTTTGGGAATATCTATAACCCTAGATAATATATATATATATATATATATATATATATATATATATATATATATATATATATATATATATATATATATATATATATAAACTCCTTATAAGCCATTAGATATAAAATACTTATTTAAGTTGAGGCCTCAATGTTTATTATTAACATATAGTCTCAATCTATTAATATTTTCAATATCAATATTTTCATGTGGATCCTAAGTCCACATCATCTCTCTTAACTTCCATTTTTTAAATGGATTGATCTTTTTATTACTATTATTTATTGACATTGAATTTTGGGTCCATGAACACACACACACACACACACACACACACACACACACACACACACACACACACACACACACACACACACACACACACACACACACACACACACACACACACACACGAGTGTGTGTGTGTGTGTGTAATATACATACATATACACATATAATTTACACACACACACACATGTATATGTATATGTGTCTATATATATAGACATATGTATATGTACACATACACATACACATTCACGTACACGTATAGTACACATACACATACACATACACATACACATACACATACACATACACATACACATAAACATACACATACAAATACACATACACATAGACATAGACATACACATACACATATACACACATACATTCATATCCATATCCATATCCATATCCATATACATACATATGAAAATTAATGTGTAAGAATTGTGGCATTCATTATGATCACTTAATTTATAATGTGAATATAATGTTAAGAAATAAATAGGATTATTGATGGCGAATCAAGAACAACAAACAGCTCTGATCCCACTTGTTAGGATCTTACTCCTCAGAAAGAGCACAATATGATTACCTTGTATTAGCAACTAAACATGCGGAATTATCCCAGAAGCAATAAGTAACTAGAATTCACAAATGACACAGAATATTAGAGATAACACAAACTGTATTAACACTCATCCAGAAAGAAAATACAATAAAGAAGATGCCACTTCTTCTTCCACCTCTCAGAGGCTTCCTACACCTCAAGGGCTCCCAGTAGTTCTCAATCAAGAGTTCACTCTCCTACCAAAAATGGTCCCAACACACAACTCACACACAGAATTGGTGTTCACCTCCAACCAGTCAGTAATAACCCTGCCAGTACACAAGTACTCAAAGTACTTCAAGTAGATCTCCCATAAGCTTGCAACAACCTGCAACTCAAATGATCTTACATACCATGTAGATCTTCAAACGTGGCCTTGCACACCTGCTGACCAAGATCCTACAACTGGAAGAAATCTTTTTCTTGCCTTAATTACAATACATGCCAATGGGTCTATAAATAGATCCCACACTTAAACAATAACTTAGACTTCTAATTTACAATAATTAGACTCACAACTCAAGACCAAAAATAGCCTTTTTCATGCAAACACTTGGTTCAACGAACTAACTGTTCGTGCAACAAACAATTTTGGAACCACACAGGCAACCGACATCGGTCCCTGTCTAACTGGAGATGACCAACGTCGGCCAATTCCTACCGATGTCTGTTTCCCTTCCATTCACCCCTGACCAATGTTGGTCTGCCTAACCGACGCCGGTGACTGTGACACTCAGAAAATCCTCCATGTCTACAAAAAGTTGAAGCTTTTAGCTCCATAACCTAACAATATCCCACTTGGAGATAAATAGCTGCAACTATACCTGTACCTGTACATCATCTAGTTTATTCCCTTGGCTTTGTATCCCTCTTTAAGATCACTCTTGAAGACCAACCACCACAAATCTTGTGTTGCACCTCCTGTCATCCAAATCACCTGCCACATCTGCATCTACAAACCCATGTAGAAAATAACTTGACTCTGCTTAGCATGTGCACCTGCTACTGGTCCCTCTAAGAATCCACTGAACTGCCCTCCAATGCTTCTTTCCCGAATTGGCTCCAAACTTTCTGACAACTCCCACTGCTTGGGAAATCTTAGGTTTAGTACACATGTACTTAACCTCATTATGTGAATCAAGACACTGCTCATAGAACTGTCCAACCATCGGCATGCTAATCGGTTTCACACAATCATCCTAAAACAAAGTCAACTTGTGACCTTCCATGTCCTTATAACACACTCATGCCAAAGAATCTTGCTGCTCCTAGATTCCTCATGACATACTTCTGAACTAGCTTTACTTTTAGTTCAGTAACTCCCTATAAGTGTAGCCCTGCAACAAGCACACAATACAGTAATAGGATAATGTAGCTAATATTATCCAACCTGGTAAAGAGAAACACAATGGTCAAACCTTCATTGTCCTGCAGCTAACTCAAGACCATATACCCAGGCCTTTCGTCTCATGTGTCCATTCCCGCTCTTCTTTATCCTGAACATCCATTCATATCTCAGTGCTTTCTTCTAGCTGGCAACTCCACCCAAAACCCCCATTTGGTTCTTCTCCAAGGAATCACATTCCTCATCCATGCCAAGCTCCCACTGTTTCCTGGATCTACCTGCTTTACTTCTTTAATAATTTCCTGGTTCTTGACCATCAGTGAACAACAAGTAGTGTAAGTCCTCCATATGGGTGCTTGAGACTCCTTGACAGCTTGCTGTCTGCCCAAAATCCATCTCAGTGACCGATGCCGATCACATCTCAGTCTGTACTCGATCGATGTCGGTTCCATGCGACTGCCTCATCGCCAACGTCAGTTCCTCTTGACCAATGCCGGTGTTTATCTATCCTGAGTCACCAACGTCAAGCTGCACATAGCCGATGTCGGTCCCTGTTTGGATGCCGACGTCAGTTTTCTAACCGACGTCGATCTCTGTGTTTTTCTTGTGTGAAATGACTTCTACCCGCGAGCTCCTTTTGGATCAAACCCTTGTCCAAATCACCCTTGCTTTGCTCATAATTATTTAGCCCCTTTGACTGATCTCTATCTGTCATCTTCTCCTTGAAAACCAAGGCTTTCCTGTTCTTGTCACGAACATCAAATTTTTCAAGAAACATTACCTTCTTCTTCTGCATACAAAAATCTTGATTCATGCTTTTCAAATTCGAAAGCATACCCTTTGACTCAAGAACATGCATCTCCTTCTTATTCATGTGACCAAGCCTATTAAGCCACATCTTTGAATCTACAGCTGAAGTAGATAAACCAGAAGGAGAATTAATAATACAAGTAGATAGATAAAGCGTACCTACTTTCTTACCTCTTGCTACAACAAGTGCACCCTTGGTAACCTTCTAAGAGTCTGCTGTGAGAGTTACTGTGCAACCCTCATCACCCAACTTTCTAATAGAAATCAAATTCTGCTTTAGAACTGGGACATGCATGACCTCTTTCAACACCCATGTGTTATCTGTCTACAATTTTAGCTTCACTTTCCCTTTGCCAACCATCTGACAAGGCTTACCATCCTCTAAATAAATTTCTCCAAAGTCACCCTGGACATACTCATGAAAAAATTCCCTATTTGGGGATGCATGAAAAGAGGCACAAATATCTAAAACCCAAGATTCTACTTTATCTAAGGAACATACCAGAGCATCCTGTGTAACATAATCTGCAACATCTGCTTCTTCTTCATGTCTTTCATGCTGATCTTCACCCAACCAACAATCTCTCTTTAACTGCCCTTGCTTTCCACATTTCCAGCAAGTTATTCTGCCATACTTGGACTTGGATCTCCTACCTATCTTGGACCTTGATCTCCCATGCTTGATCTTCTCTCTTTGCCTTCCCCTGCTTTCCACACTCAAAGCATTTCTTGATGATTCACCTGTGCTTTTCCTACGAATTTCTTCATTCAAGATTAC